>JAYXIM010015384.1:0-672859 GCA_037575425.1 Anastrepha fraterculus | reverse complement strand
CAAAGTTTTCACAAATACATACACAATGAAATTTTGGGTGAATTGGAAAATAAATTCGTTATTGGATTATATATTTTTTTTTTCCTAAATAAGTTCTTTGATGACTAGGAAAATGTATTTAAGAACTGCACTAGCAACACAATTCTGTTTTTTTATATCAACGGGAAGTGACAAGCCGCATAATATTTTGTGTGGATAAAGGAACTCTATTTCCTGAGAAATAAGTTGCGCAATTTCCCGTCAACAATAGTAAGAGGAATGCCGATAACCGAATGACCAATTTAATTTTCCTCTATGTTTCTATGTCCTGGCACCCAGATCAGAGATATGTTACCTGCACACCCATGAGGTTTAGTATTCCTTTTACAGGATTTGACCAGTTTGGATCTACACTACGGCATCGTCAATGCCTTGAACGCTGCTTGTCCGATAAAAAGGTTAATAAATATATCTGGTGCTGAGTAGGAATTCAAAAATTGAAAAACTGTCTTTCAAGTATGAAATTATAGCGAAGCACTTTCTATTCACCCAGATAAAGGAGTTCTATTTAGACTTTCACGAACAGGATTTCACATTTTAACCTACTCCGTCGGGCAATTCAAATAAAACTTATTCTGCCTCAAAAAAGTAAACAGCTGCAGGCTATATAAAGTACTGAAATTGGGGATATTCTTCAAGATTTTTTATGGGAACTTAATTACAGTTTTGTTAATTACTAAAAATGAGCTTGGCAGAGCGCTTGCAAAATGTCAAAGAGTGTCATGCATTACAAAGTTAGTGTACGAGTATGAAACGCTTAGCAGAGGGGAAGAGAAGTGCACATTGCATTTTTACCATATCTTCTTCTTCTTTATTTCTTGATTGGCGCGATAACTACTCACGCAATTTTGGCCAAGTTTAACAAAGCGCGTCAGTCGTTTATTTCTCGTGCTAACCAGCGCATGTTGGACACACCAAGTGAAGCCAAGTCCTTCTCCACCTGATCTATTGAGCGCAGAGGAGATCTTCCTCTTTCGAATACTTTCAGAGCCGGAGCGTTTGTATCCATTCGGACGACATGACCCAGCCAACGTAGCAGCCGGATCTTTATTCGCTGCAGTATGTTTTTTTTGTTTTGATGGATAAAGAAGGGTTCAAAATGCCTTCGCACTTACAGCGACCGTCGCCTACTGCATTGAGTGGTGTGGCCATTAAAACAGCCCTGCTTCCTCATCTGGGGAGACTTCTTTCCCAACACTACTTTTTGCATTACTTCAGGGTGGGCCCGCACCGGCGTCTATGAAATGGACCAGTGGACTATTCACCCACGTCTGGGTCCACCACATTTGTAGCCAGCTTCCTGTATAGGCCCATCTTCTTGCGTCTTTATTTGTGTCGCGTGTGTGTCTATTGACCACAATTGGTTCCTGCGTCCTCTCCTATTGACATATGGAGGTTTGAGGTCATATGTAGTCTCAATTGCACCGCTTTTTTGAAGCAAAAGAAACATCGGAAGAATGCGATATCAAATTTGTTAGTACCGACTTGTTCCCGTATTATATCGTCGTGAGTCAAACAGTGAGTTACTCAAAAGTTCCTAAACTTCAACCAACCACTCCGCATATCGGAGGTAATGTATCATTTTTGCTGAATTTGTCTTAACAGCATTCCAGTTATTGATACATGGCTGGTATCGTCAACGGGTGTCCAAGTAGCACCTCCAGTGTTTGACACTCATTTCGAAAACGGTCACTTTGGAAGATAATCTGCCCTGCATCTTTTATCGTCGTGGAACAGTATGGGCGGTAGGGGTTGTACGACCGAAAGCATCCGTGTCTGCTGATAAATTGCGATAGATGAATGTCAACGTCGTCGTGTTTCTTGGTCACCCATGGTGCAATTTCAAGTATAAGCCTATGGGTGCAACGAGTCAGAGAGATGACTGATTTCTCGTACATGTATATCCATAGGTAGTTTTCCGGCGAGAACGAAAATTGCGTTGTTAGAGACGGTCTTGAATGCACAAGCGACTTAAGTGTCGTCATAAAGCTCCCGCAACTCATATTTCTATCGCCTACGATATTTGCCATAGCAATGTGCAAAGATCCAAAAATCTTTCGCAGAATCTGTCTTTCGAACACTTTAAGCGACGCCTCAGCGGATGTTGTCCTACGGTGCATAAATGCTAGAAAGAGCGATGCAATGAACCGAGACGTATAGAGAGCTGTAATTACCATCATGATGATGACCATGATAAAGTAAAAAAGAGTAATTTTAAAATAATTTAAGAGTTATTCTCCAATATGTATGATTAAAAATTTGTAATTATTTTTCACATTTTTGTTTTCTGGTGTAAAAAAGTGGAAATCGAGTTGCGGTAAACAAAAAAGTATTTAATTTTTACGTGTATAATGAGGTAACTAGTAGTTAGGTCTGTGAAAAGGATGAAGTACCAGTCTCGATCTCCCTAAGAAGTATTAAAGCGCGGTTTTGATACCATTATGAGGCCTCCTACAGCCAACCAGAGCTGTTGATGTACTGGAAAAGATTGATGGTATTTAGGTTGGCGCATTGCCCTACGCTGTCGAAGAAAAGAGCACCCAGTGGGCCTTAATCGTCTAGCTGCCAAACCCGGACATTTACAGAGAAAGTGCTCAACCGTCCCCTTCCCTGAAAGGTTCCCAAAGCCTCTGCAATGGGGATTAAATGGCTTTTCTACGTGTGTGCCGATCGTTCAATAACTGGTAAACATAATTACGAGTTTAGAAATTGAATGGCGCGAAGTCCTCAGAACTTTCTGTGCCCTGCATCCATTGTGTTGAGGCCAAAGGGTTTTCGCAATAGCTCACGAAGAAATAGAGCTCTATCTCTTCTTCTCCGCTTTTCTGAGAATTAAGTTAAAATAAGTTTTTTTAACAACAATCAAGGGGATGTCGATGTCTGGGTAGGAGTTGTCTGAGACCAATTCAATTGACCCTTTCCTGGCAAGCTCATTAGTAATTTCATTTTCCTCTATGTTTCTATGTCCTGGAACCCAGATCAGAGAAGAATTACGTGCAGATCCAAACTGGTTAACTCCTGTGCAAATCCAAAATAGTAATCTCCTTCATACAGGAGTTAACAAGTTCGGATCTGCACCATTGCATGCCTTGATCGCAGCTTGACTATAGGAAAATATTATTATCTCCCTCATGTCCGCGTTTCTTAAGCATTCTGCATGCCTGCAAGATCACAAAGACTTCAGCGTGAAAAACATTAGTAGTATTCGGCAGCTTTAAGGAAGAGAGAGAACCTCTACTCCGACTCCAGCGCATCTTAGACTGAAAAATTAAAAATTTACGAAATACCGGCAAATAGAGACCCAACTTCATTGCAGAAATCTAAAAGTATAAGTAAAACATAAGACATTAGTTGTCTTTTGAAATTTCCCGCAGCTGAGATCTCGTGATTGTGCCTGAGATCTTCCCCTGACTCCTTTCAGAAACATATCGTTGCATGTGTGACTTTCAATGCTTAGCAAAAAAAAACTATTTAAAAAAATGCCATAAAGGCTATCATGCAATCCTTACCTTGCGTAAGTCCCCCAGACTTAATGGGGTAGTATGAACTAGTGGAATTGGCATTTTGTGCTCAGAGTATCATGAATATGCACTGAGGGAATACTCAATAGCTCCACCCGAAAAATGTCAATTAATTAAGGATCAAACAAGCGCTTTAAGTAACCAAGAACAACCTCATTTTAGCGAACGCTTTAGACTCACTTAGTTAAAGAAACATCATAAGGGACCAACATATACGAGCACATCAATTTTTGGAAGCTCTTGCCATACCTTAGGGATTGTCTTCATAGGCTGAACAAGTCGCGTTACCATGCCAAATTTTCACTCATTCCATTGTGGCAATTCACTATAAAATAATTACCTAGTTAAAAAATGCAAACCATCCGTAAGTGTATGTACTTTGTAATTAAATAAATAAAAAATGTACACTCAAAATGGAGTAAAGTCGCCGCCCATAAATGTGCTATTCTATATACTTCTATATATATGTATATATTTTTATTACGCTCATAGGGTCATATATATGTATGTACGTACGTACATAATATAAAAGCTTTCAGCAAAACATTGAAGCGAATTCCGACTGGCTGATGATTTAAGCAACGCACAGAACAACGGCTACGGGTAAAAGAGCAAACGAGATACACAGATACGGCAACTGTAGAAAGGACATGTTGACATTCTGTGGCTGCAAATGTTTGCAGCGTTTCTCACAGTAGCGGGGATTGGAAGCGAAGTTCTGCTATGCAAAGACCTCCCATTTACTAGCTGCAAAAAGCTAACTAACAGAGCAACTGGGAAAGCGCACCATGGCAAGCTGCAACCAAAAACGATGATGCTATATGTTTATGCCCGCTAATAGCGCATTACAACAAATTTTATGGGTGTGGTGTGCGCGTGGGCGAATTCAAGTATACATATACATACATACATACATGCATATGTATGCACAAACTTGTGATGCGATGCTTCCAAATGCCGGAAGTGTGCATACACACACATACACACATACATGCTCAGGGACTATTATATAAATTTCGCTAGTTCCAGTTTGTTATAAAACATCAAATAGTTTGACTTGGAGGTTTAAGATAATGAAAGTATTTGTTCGAAAGAATTATGAGGGAACTATTTAGAAAAAAAATTTAATTTATTATACGTATTTGTAGATTAATACATACGAGTATACAGTGTAATAATAGTTGTACAAAAAACAACATTAGATTTATTAAAAAAAAAGTTAAATCTATGATGGGATTAGAAACTTTTTATCATTATTTGAAATATTTTTCTATTCTTTAAGTAACACAAAATCAGTTCTACTAAATGAAGTCCAAAATAAACAAGACCTGCGTCATAAAAATATTTTCGATGGCGCCATCTTTATAATGAGTTAGTGCGTTGGAAGCTACATCCCTAGCGGATTTCCAGTGAAAGCTTGCTTACATTCGGTTCAGTGGAAGCAAAGTTATTGCGTCTAAAGTGTCGGTATGTTTGAGTCATCGGTAAAAAAATTAGTTTCGAACAAAGAGCTAATATCAAATTTGGTTTTAAAATCCGTAAAACGTTTACCGAAATATTTGAATTGATGAAAAAAGTTTATGGCGCTGATTGTCTATCTCGTGCCAGTGGTTTACACGTTTCAGAGATGGTTGTGAGGACATAAATGGTAATGAACATACGAGCCGCCCAAAATCAGTAATCACCGAAAACTCTATCGAAATTGTGCGTAAATTTTTAAAATGAACCGAAATCATCGTTGAAATCGGAGTTGAATATCTCCAAAACATCGATTTGTCACATTTTAACTGATGTTGTTGTCGTTGTAGCAGCATAAACATTCCCCATATTTACATACGGGGAATGCTGCTGGATTGATAGTCCTTGGCCGGATATAAATCCGGGTCGTTTCGGTAACGTAGCTCCGACTGTCGTGGAAACGCATTTTAACTGATCATTTGGGCTTACGAAAGGTCTGTGCGCGTTTCATTCCGCGCAAGTTAACTGAGGACCAAAAATTGCTCAGAATTCAACATTCGAAAGACCTTATTAAAGAGGCGAGAAAAGACGAGAACTTCCTTTACAACATTGTAACTGGTGATGAAACGTGGTGTTACCAACATAGGCCTGAAACTAAGCGTCAAAGTGATGAATGGAAGGCCCCAGACGAGCCACCACCCAAAAACTCGCGTTTGGAGAAGTCAAAAATCAAGTCGACGCTCATTTTTTTTACGATTCCAAAGGAATTGTCCACAAGGAGTTAATGCCAATGGGCCAAACCTTCAACGCAATTTTCTATCTTGGCGTTTTGAAGCGTTTGTTGCATCGCATTCGTTGAGTTCGCCCTGAATACCCCGAAGGAGGAAGCTGGCGCTTATTGCGTGATAATGCACTATCTTATCGATCCACTATTGTGACTGATTTTTTGACTATAAATCGTATTTTAACCATAAATGACTCACCGTATTCGCGTATTCGCCTGATATGGCTTCCTGTGATTCCTACCTGTTCGGAAAATTGCATTTGGCCATGAAAGGAAAATGTTTTGCGTTCGTAGATGCCATCCAAAAGGCTTGTACCGACATCCTCAAGGACATTCCGCATTCCGGTCAATGACCTTAAACACTCTTTCGAAAAGCTTTTAGATCGCGCGAAACAGTGTATCGAAGTTATCAAAAAAGAGCTCCTGGCGTTTCTATTTTAGCTCAGTCTTGTTTATTTTGGACTTCACCTTGTAGTTGTACCAATTCAGATAGAAAAACTCCATTGACAAAGTTTGCAGATACAAAGTTGTAATTAATATTTCCCTAATTAATTTTTTTATCATAGCAGCACAACAGTGGGGCGTTGAGTCCACCAACTGCTCATGCTTTGGAATCATCAGTCACGCATCTTTAATATTTTCCCGAAGTTGTTGATCGTTACTCGGTTTCTCAATGTGTACAGCTCTTTTTGAGTCCCCCACATATTTTCTATCGGATTGAGGTCGGGAGATGGCCATTACCACTTAATTTTATTTGCGCGAAACCGATCCTTGGCATTCCGACTCGTGCGTTTAGAATCATTTTCCTGCTGGTAGACCCATTTTATAAGCATTTCTCTCTGCAATGCGGCAACTTAACATTCTGCATTGTTTCCACACAAATATTGATGGCCATTATCCCATCCATCCATTCCATAATTTTTGAGCCCCCTGCTTAATGGTTTTTAGAGGGTTAGGTTAGGTTAGGTTAAATGTTAGCCCTTGCATGGGGCCCAATTGGACAAATAGTCAAAATTCGTCCGTTGTGATACCATACACGGGAAAGGAGAAGGGATGGAAGAAAGGGCCTTGGGATTAAGGGATGATGACCATTGGTAGAGGGTATTGTGACTGATTTCGGTTCCGCCATACGAAACTATTTCAGACTCGTCAGCCCATGCTAGTATGTTTTCTTGCACATTCCAAACGTTTTACCTTATGTTTTGGTCTCAGGAGCGGTTTTTTTCGTGAACTGCGAGCTACTTATCCAGTTTCCCGCAGGCTTTTACGTACAGTCATGTCAGGAACATTTAATTTGATCTCTTTTTTAATTTGTATGGCTGACTTCATGAGATTCTCTTTGGGGCACCTTACAATTCTGCAATCGCCTTGCAGGGAAAATTTTCGTTTTACTTCTCTTTCTTCCAGATTTTCCACAAATTTGATTGCATTTGAAATCATTTGCTGAATATGAGAGAATATTTTGTATTTGTATGTAAGATCTTCCATCTGCTCTTAATTTCAGCATCTGTTTTCGTTGTTTTGTGGTTCAGTGTTTCGCTCGACCTATAGTCCACATAAGTAACCATTATGGTCGAAACATAAGAAATATATTGGTATGGAAGTACTGTGATTTGAAGTTGTATATGTGAGGTCTCGATCGCATTCAACATTCGTTTCAAACGTGTCGATTTTTTTTTTTTATTTGACATCAAAAGTGTCTACGATCGTCCCGAAAACCTTCAATTGCGGGAAGTCATGCTTCATTACCACCTTTTAAGGAAAAGTGTCGTATATCAATCAATTTTTGCGGTAATCAAGCTCCATCAAATACAACTTGACGCTTTCAAAGTGGTAATTTCGACGTGAGTGATAAAGATCCCGAAGAGGCACCGAAAACATTCGAAGATACTCAACTACAAAAATTATTCGATGAAAACGCATGGCGAACCCTTGAGGGGGTGAGATACTCTTTGAACGGCACAAAAGAAAAGGTTTTCCGCATCGCATCGTCACTGGCGATGAAAAATGGATCTATTATGATAAGCCTAAACGTCGAAAATGTTGGAGCCTGCCAGATGAACCAGGTCCATTGGCAGCGAAAAAAATATTCACGCTTCAAAGGTTATGTTGTGCATCTGGTGGCATCAGAAGGGTGTCATCTATTATGAACTCCTTAAACCATCTGAAACCATCACTGAGGATCGTTACAGACTGCACCTAATGCGTTTGAATCGAGCTCTCAAAGAAAAGCGCCCGGAATGAGACGGTAGATATGACAAACTGATTTTGCTGCATGCAACGCCAGGCCACACGTCGCTAAATCGGGCGAGAAATATTTAGAGGCACTGAATAGGGAAATCGTGCCCCACTCGCCGTATTCCCCAGACATTGCACCCTCGGTTTAGCATCTGTTCCGCTCAATGCAGTGAATAAAACAAATTATTATAAAAGTTAAAATTTAGATAAATTCTCATGTTTTTGTTTTTGTTTAAAGTTTTCTATTTAAAGTAAAATTAAAAACCAAAGCAAATACGAGCACACTGAGCAATATAAAAATTAAAACAAAAGCTCGTCCTTGGGAGGTGAGTTATATTTTTTATTGAAATTTTAATTAGCTAAAGAGCAAGCAAAGAAAGAAAATTGGATTAAGCGCCAAATACTCGTACATACATACATATTTGCAGAGTCCGGCCCTCGAAGTCTAACCAATTAAAAAGGCAAAAAATTTAGTTTGGAAAATTACTTTTATTCAATTCAAAGTACAAAATGTGTGAAAATATTACAAAAGTAGGAAGCCGTTTACTTTTGCTCGATATGACCACCTTTGGATTAGACTATGGCCTCGAAACGGCCGAGAAACGAATCGCGAGCTGCCCGAATGAGACTTGCAGGTATTTTGGCCCACTCGCGGACAATGGTTTTTTTCAGCGCCTCGATACTGGTGAATCTTTTAGTTCGGAGCTGGCACTCCAAAATGATCCAAATAGAATCATCCATTGGATTCGTGTCTGCTGAATTTGAGAGCCATTGTGTGGACGTTATGAAGTTCGGAACGTTGTTTTTTAGCCCTTCTTGGTTCACTCCAGCTTTGTGAGACTGTGCCGAGTCCTGTT
This sequence comes from Anastrepha fraterculus, assembly GCA_037575425.1. Taxonomy (NCBI): domain Eukaryota; kingdom Metazoa; phylum Arthropoda; class Insecta; order Diptera; family Tephritidae; genus Anastrepha; species Anastrepha fraterculus. Next base: position 663,962 of record JAYXIM010015384.1, on the reverse strand, counting down.
GAAACGTCCACAGTCTGCCACCGAAATGTTTGTCTGTCCACGGCTTCAAAGCAAGATCCAGAATACTTTCCCGGTAATATTTCGCATTTACCTTGGCGCCAGGCTCGATGAAAACGATTGGAGAGCGCCCATCTGCGGTTACAGCGGCCCAAACCATTACCTGTGGCGGGTGCTGCATCTGGGTGGCCAATCGACGACTCAAATTCTCGTATGAATGGTCGGTCCCTATCGTTTGGGAGTTTACGAATTGCTCAATTTGAAAAATTTTCTTATCAGAAAACACAATCTTCTGAAATTTACCGCTTTCGGCTTCGGCCAAGCGAAGCAACTCCTTCGCTCTTTCAAGTCTGACTTGTTGTTGCTTTGGTGTGATCCCATGCGCCTTTTGGATCTTGTAAGGACTGACTTTGAGATCAGTTTTCAGTATGCGGCGGATGGTACGGTCAGATATTTTCAGTTCTTTCGTCATTTGATTGGCCCTTGATCGGGGATTTCGCTCAACTCACTTCTTCACCTTTTGAACCACTTCTCGTGTCGTTGCAGTCTTTTGATGACCTCCTCCATGACGTTTGGCGATGCTACCAGTATCGTTGTAACGAGTAATGGTGCGATAAACAAAAACTATATTTACTTTAAGGTGTTCGAGCTCACAAGCAATCGCTGGATGTGATTTTCCAGTCAAATATAATGCAATCACACTTCTATGTTTGAAATTCATTACTGATTTTATTTTTTCACGTTTACTCTCGGCAAAATGCTTCCGCGCGCTTGTTAACACTACTTTGGACTGTCATTTAGCCAACTAACAAACAGCTGATGCATCAGCTGCGCGAGCGGTTTGAAGTTGGTTACACTTCGAGTGCCGGACCCTGTATATTGAAATTGGTCAATACCTAAAAGACAAAATTATTTATGAAATTCCTAAGTTTAGTTTGAGCTTTAAATCATGCACAAAATCGGTGACTGGTGTATAAGACAAGGTCTTTCCGTTAATCCGAACAAAACCACCATAGTCTTGTTTACGAGAAAACGGAAATTGGATGGACTTAGTCTTCCAACACTGAAAGGTGTGACACTTGGTCTTTCCGGTGAAGTTAAATATCTAGGAGTAATCTTGGATAAGAAGCTGACTTGGGAGACACGTTTCACTGAAGGAGAATCGCGCATTAAGGATTTTTCGGCAATGCCTTGGATCTTAAGATACAACAGGAAGCAATAAAAGCAATGTGTAGACTCCATAAATATGGTTTCTGGCACGAAAACGGAACTTCGGGACACAGAGAAATTTTTAAGTTGCTATCTGAGCAGTATCCTCTGTTTTTGGCACCTAAAGACGACCTCATACCCACAGTTTCATTTGGAAGGAAATTTTATGTCAGATTTCCACTGTGTGAGCAATGGAGGAATCCAGAATGCATTCAGGGAAATTTGACGGATATTTTCATTACCGATGAGTCCAAGAATGAAATAGTATCTGGAGCCGGATGGTACTTAAACCATAATAATAAGTATCACTATGCTATGGGGGAAATGGCAACTGTTTTCCAAACGAAAATGTTTGCTATCCTGAAAGTAGCCGAATGTATAATCGAGAGGAGATGGAGCGGGAAACAGATTGGAGTTTTCAGTGACAGTCAGGCTGCACTGAAGGTCCTGGAGATCGCGAAGCAAACCTCAAAGATTGTTCAAGCATGTAAGAAGAAGCCTAATTCTGTCAGAACAGGCTTGTACTTGTAAAATTCCCGATGAATTATCCAACCGTGGATCAGCGGTTCCCCCACAAAGGCCAGAGCCAATAATCGGCATCAGTTTTACAGGAATCGTAGATTGGATTGAGCGCAATTTACATAAAGAGCGATGGTTCGGTCTAGAACAATGCAGAACTGCAAAGTGTTTTCTGACAAGTCCGAACAGAAAACTGTCAAACTTTCTACTAAAACTTGGAAGGAAAGACGTTCGGTTGATGGTCGGTATTATTACAGGACACAACCCATGGGGTCGGCATATGACCAACATTGGAATCATTGAGGACTCAATGTGCCTGTCGTGCTTGGAGGAGGCGGATAGCACTGAGCATTTTCATGCCTTTGCTAGAGCACGGCTACGAGTTTTGAGTTCCGATGCCGTCAAAATGAGTAATATTCGTTCTCTAAAACTGGAGGATATTTACAGATTTGCCAAAGAATGTGAAAAATTCTCATAGGACTAACTATCTCTATCTCTGGCTCTATTCTTTCTTATCTCTTTCTCTGATACTTTTCTTCTTCCCTCCTTGGCTACCTACCTTCTTTTTAGAGCTCTAAATACGATAGGCTTTTTGGCCTGAGTGTTTTAGGAGCCACCAAACCTCCGGATGCTCCTTGGGTCGACCTGTTCAAATTTCAATTTTCAATTTCAATACTGGTAACACTACGGACCCTCGTGGGTTATGTGAGATCTATTCAGCTCAGCCAGATATACCAAACCTAACGTAGAGGCGGCCGCCGTAGCCGAATGGGTTGGTGCGTGATTACCATCCGGAATTCACAGAGAGGTCGTTGGTTCGAATCTCGGTGAAAGCAAAATTAATAAAAACATTTTTCTAATAGCGGTCGCCCCTCGGCAGGCAATGGCAAACCTCCGAGTGTATTTCTGCCATGAAAAAGCTCCTCATAAAAATATCTGCCGTTCGGAGTCGGCTTGAAACTGTAGGTCCCTCCATTTGTGGAACAACATCAAGACGCACACCACAAATAGGAGGAGGAGCTCGGCCAAACACCTAACAGGAGCGTACGCGCCAATTATTTATTTTTTTTTTTATTTTTTAACGTAGATGCTACACTAAGGTGCATAGAAGGGTATATGTGTACTTATGAAATGAGACTTTTTTTCAATTTCAAACGTTTATTAACAAAAAATGGTGACAAATTTAATCTTCAAAATAATAGCCATCGCTAGCGACATATTTTTCCCATCTCTCAGGCAATTTGTGGATGCCGCGCCAAAAAAATTGGCTGTCTTTGGCCACAAACCAATCATCGAGCAATTTTTTGGCTTCTTCGTGAGAATTGAAGCGCTGCTCGGAAAGTACGTGGCCCATCGATGCAAACAAATGATAATCGGAAGGCGCCAAGTCTGGTGAGCAAGCCGCATGCACTAGCAGTTCCCAATCTTACGTCTCCACCAATTCTCGGGTCGCTCTTTTTCGATGTGGCGGTGCATTGTCATCAAGAAAAATTACTTTGTGACGCCGTTCGGCATATTCTGGGCGTTTTCGGTGCATAGAGCTGTTCAAATCGGCCAATTGTCGTTTGTAGCCTGCACCGTCAACTGTTTCACCTGGTTTTAATAGCTCGTACCAAATCATACCACGCTGATCCCAGAAAACACACAGCATTGCCTTGCGGCCGAAGCGATTTGGTTTGGGCGTTGTTTTTGGCTTGTGGCCGGGCGGATCATACGATCGTTTACGTTTGGTATTGGAGAAATACACCCATTTTTTATCACCTGTAACGATTCGATGCAAAAAAGACTTCCTTTTGAACCGGGAGAGCAGCATTTCACAAGTGGTTTTTCGATGTCCGCAAATCGTAGTTTGAAGGCCCGAAATTCGGCACTTTTAAGAGCGAACAAAAATCCATTGTTGTATGAAACGTAACAAACAATGAACTGAATATTGTTGATAGATGACAGACGAAAAAAACTAGATATTTGGGAGGGTTTAAAAATACTCCTAGCGACATCTATGGACTAAAAGCTGAAAGTTTAATTTCATAGGTATACCTATACCTTTACCTTCTTTCTTACTCTAAGGGCATTTTAGAATAAAAAAAATATTTCTCGAAACGCTCTTCAGCTGTAGTGTGGCACCGGGAAGTGAAGGGCTACAATTACGAAAGGCGCCAATAACCACTATACTTTTTAGAAGGCCTAATAGAGTTGCATTTTATCGAGGAAACCCGCTTCTTCACATCGAAATCAGTTCATTTAGAAGTGGAACACCCACCAGAGTTTTTATTTCCTTGCCTAGTGAAATTAATTTTAATTGTAGTTGAATCTGGTCTGTTTTTCGTGTTTTCTCAAGTAAGTATTTTCTCGCTTAAATCTTTAAATACAGTTGTCTGAATTTGAAGAAGAAATGTATTTCCCTGTTGCAACTACTAATTTACCACAAAATACAAGTTTACTCAAGTTTGAATTGCTGCTTTCCAAGAGATTAAAATTGCACCCAAGTTGTATTAATTTACAAAATAGAAGTAGAGGGACAGAGCGTCAGAGCGGCGGAGCGACAGCGAGGTGGATACATGGAAGCGGAAATTCGTTGCATTTCAGTTATTGTGGCCAATATAATTGTGTTTCTGGTTTTGTTCTTCAAGTTGATGGCGCAAGGAAGACGGAATGCATTTGAGCTAAAAAGTCGTAAAACGTAGCTGCAATAAAAATAATAAATCGACATCGCACAATCGCAAAAGATGCGCACGCAGATAGGGTAAATGCCACAAGAAGTTAAGACGAATTCACGTCACTCTATACATACACGCACGCACATACACACGCACACACACACATCTATGCATATTACAACATGCACTAGCACACATAAATTTTTATTGCCAACGCACAGTGTGTTTTGCTGTGAGCTTTCACGAAGTATAATTTGTAAATGAAATAGTTCCTCAAATGGTTGTTTAGCCAGAATTGATCGTACATGTATGTGTATGTACGCGTACGTGTATGGGTATTTCCAGTGTTATGGACGTGGCATCCGCTTGCATGAACTGTGGGGAAAATTTAGCACATAAGAAATGGAATGATTCCCTGTCTTGTTGTCGTGTGGCACTAGTGGAACTGAAGAACGGGAATGAATGTTTGATTCCGCATTATTGGCTAATATATAAAATGTTACGGACGTGAGGAATTTTTATAATTAGAACATTAACAAATCTGAATCAAAGAAATGTTTTATGCATAAAATCTGAAATCGGTTACTTAATTTGGCAGCTTCTCTGGATGTTAAGTTGGTATTGACTTAGCTAGAGTGGATTTTTTCACGACCTACAACTAGTAACGGATCCCAATGCGATCTAAAAATAGATGGCCATGACATCAGGTTGAAGATTAGTCAAAATCAGCTGAGACAAATATGGCCATTTGTCGTGGTGGTTGTTGTAGTTGTTGTACCAGCAGAACACTTTCCCAATACATGCACCAAGGATGATAGAATACCAGGAGGCGCCTTACGAAATCGCTTTGTAGTAAGGGCCCATGAATAAACAAACAAAAGAAAAGGGAATTACTTGTTTGTGAAGAGGAAAAGAAGGCGAAAGCAATGGAAACAATCAAACCCAAGAAATTATACACACACACACACACACTTTCTTGCCTCCGCGTCTTACGCAAAAAAACTGCATTTGGAGACTTTATATTAATTTGTGCTTTCACAATTTAACACGCAACACTTCGTTTTTAATCAAATTTTAGTATTTGTAAGGCACCTGATGTCAGATTTTTTCAAATAGTAAAAAAAAAGAGGTTGTCTGTAAAGTCGGTTTACTGACGATAGCTTAACGTGATAACGTCATAAGAAAATACTGATTGAATGGTTGCATTTTCAAAAGAAAATTTTAATTTTATTTGTTTGATAGATATTTTGTATGGATATAGAGAATGAGTTAACATTAACATAACATAATATACTTTAACATAACATAACATAACATAACATAACATAACACAACACAACACAACATAACATAACATAACATAACATAACATAACATAACATAACATAACATAACATAACATAACATAACATAACATAACATAACATAACATAACATAACATAACATAACATAACATAACATAACATAACATAACATAACATAACATAACATAACATAACATAACATAACATAACATAACATAACATAACATAACATAACATAACATAACATAACATAACATAACATAACATAACATAACATAACATAACATAACATAACATAACATAACATAACATAACATAACATAACATAACATAACATAACATAACATAACATAACATAACATAACATAACATAACATAACATAACATAACATAACATAACATAACATACCATAACATAACATTACATTACATTACATAACATAACAAATTACCCCGTATTAAAGCACTTATCAACAGCTTTCATTTGATACCCATATTGTACATACACAACCAAAGGTTACCCGGGTCCACGTTTTGACCTATATCTCGAGACCCCAGTCACGGAGCGGCATGAAAAATACTCTGTACTAAAGCATTCACCAACAGCTTTCATTTGATACCCATATTGTACATACACGTCCGAAGGTTACCCGGGTACACGTTTTCACCTATATCTTGAGACCCTATCTACCAATAGGTATTCAAACTATACGGAAATCATCTTCAATACCTACTTAACAATGTGTGTAAGTTTGGTTTAATTCGGTTCAAAGACACGGCGGGTCCACGTTTTGGCATATATTTCGAGACCCTAGTCATCAATAGGTATGAAAACTACCCCGTATTAAAGCACTTATCAACAGCTTTCATTTGATACCCATATTGTACATACACAACCAAAGGTTACCCGGGTCCACGTTTTGACCTATATCGCGAGACCCCAGTCACGGAGCGGCATGAAAAATACTCTGTACTAAAGCATTCACCAACAGCTTCAATTTGATATCCATATTGTACAAACACATTCTAGGGTCCACGTTTTGGTCTCTATCTCGAGACCCTAGTCACGGAGCAGCATGAAACATACTCTGGACTAAAGCATTCACCAACAGCTTCCATTTGATACCCATATTGTACATACACATCCGAAGGTTACCCGGGTCCACGTTTTGACCTATATCTCGAGCCCTATTTCCAAAATAAAATATAATCCATGTTACTCGTGGATGATGTAGCTTTCGAATGGTGAAAGAATTTTTAAAATCGGTCCAGTAGTTTTGAGCCTATTCATTACAAACAAACAAAGTTTTCCTCTTTATAATATTAGTATAGACAACATATCTTATAAGGTATATGGTAAATATTACCATACATTTTTTCCTTCATATATAATAAAAAAATTAATAATTATAACATTAAAACAACAGGTATTATTAACAAACTTGGTTTTATTTTAAATTCTTCAAGTGAATCAAATTAATAATAATCAATAAGAAGGCATATGCACATACAAATACATGAATTTATATATATACATATGCGCATATACATACATATATACGCTCACTTAAGTAGGAGAGAGCAAGATATCGAACGTTGCCGTTCGTTTGCTTTGTTTGCTTTGTCGTTCGTTCCGCCCTTTCGCTTGCATGCAATGCAATGAGCAAGGACGGCAATGAGCAAGGTAACACTAATATGAGCAAGGTAACGGCAATGAGCAAGGTAACTACATATGAACAGTAATGAGCAAGGTAACTACATATGAACAGTAATGAGCAAGGTAACACTAATATGAGCAAGGTAACGGCAATGAGCAAGGTAACTACATATGAACAGTAATGAGCAAGGTAACTACATATGAACAGTAATGAGCAAGGTAACTACACATGAACAGTAATGAGCAAGGTAACGACACATTTTTTCGTGCGTGCAGCCTGTTAAATCGAATTATAAGACGTTATCACGTCAAAAATAAAGTACCTAACTGTCTTTGGGAAGACGCCACCTCCAGTATTCAATTCGCCTTGTACATGTACGGGAAATGCTGCTGGAGTGATAGTTCTCGGTCGCATATAAATCTAGATCCCTACTGTAACGTAGAACCGACTATCGTAGGAACGATGGTCACTGCTTTTTTGCTATGCCCAGCTAGAAGACTGGGAAATGCGTACAAAGATTGCTGCAGAAGCTGTACGGATGAAAATGAGCTATGAACAATTGGGCACCTACTGTGCGGGCAGACCTTTAAATACATCAAAATAGATTGCAGAAATCACCGATATGGGTCATACCGTTTATTTCGAGTATTAAACAAAAAAATAATTGGCGCATACACTTCTGTTAGGTGTTTGGCCGAGTTCCTCTCCCTATTTGTGGAGTGCGTATTGATGTTGTTCCACAAATGGAGGGGCCAACAGTTTGAAGTCGACTCCGAACGTCAAATGGTTTTTATGAGTAGCATTTTCTTGGCAGAAATTCACTCGTAGGTTTGCTATTGCCTGCCGAGGGGCGACCGCTATTAAAAATAACTTTTTCTATTATTATTATATTTATTTCTATTTTCCCCCGAGTGGTAGTGACGCACTCTCGGCTACGATGGGCGGCAAGCAGTGTTACCTTTTATGAAAATTCACTTGAAAGTTGAACTGGCTATACTCTTTCGATGAAGTTGCAGCGAAGTTTCCCCAAATGATGTACAACATCGCGAGGTGATCATTGTAACCGAGTGAGTTTGTGCGTAACTACCATACAGATGTTCTGCACGCGAAATCCTCTGTAGGCAATCAAATGATAGAAACAGTTTCCTTTGGCCTTTTAGCAAGCAATGCCGCTGAGCTGTTGTGGATCTGCTAGCACGTTTCATCAGCGTATTATCAATTGCGAGTTGATTCCGGGATCCACAAGCAACTTTTTCCATTGCACTTTTAAAACATTTTGCCGCCGTTCAAATTTCTGCTAAAGTTTTCGCTCTGGGCTTTTACTTTAAATTAAGGATTTTCAGCATGTCATATTAGGCCTCTTCGATTCGCCAAGCCTTATCAAGTGGTGAATAGATGAAGCAACTGGTATAAACAAAACATATCTTGGCTGCACTGGAAAAGAGTTACCAAAAATTACATTTGCTTGTGAAAGTTTTGAGGCATAACAGTTTTATAAGGTACAGCCATACTCGCTAGCGGTGAACGTTGCGCGATAACTTCGTTGTCGCTTTCACATGCAAATTTTTCGTCAAACACGCAGAGCCCAGAGATAGCGAGCAAAGAAGTGGCGAATCGAAGACGCCTATTTATTCTATATAAAGAGTACCTTTACACTGAAGTTTTCTTATGCCAAGGTGAGGCATATTTTCGTAAAATGGGGACTAGTTAAAGAAATAATTCCTTAATTGCATGCACTAATTTTATTCACATAAATATTAGCGGCAGGCTAATCACCTACTCTGTCAGAAATCAAAATAGATCAACGAAACCAGCGCAAGACTGAGTCTTGTCGAGGCCATATGCTCCCGAGTGGAGTGAACAAGGCAAACAAGGAAAAAAAAATATTGAAAAATGCATTTTCGGTTTTCAAAATTTTAGACAAACGGCCCAGTATACTCATAGAAATATGAATATATGCATGTGTAGGTAAGTAATGTGCATACATGAATGTAGATATATTTATTATGCATATATATGTACGCGTGTATATTGATTGTATAAGTATAGGCGACTATAAAAAGAATTTGACAGGGTGGATATTGAAACGGCGAAACTCGGCAAGGGCGATAGTTAAGTAGAGAAAATTATATTTGGCCGAAAGAAACGCTTAAATTTACACACACTCAGAATGAGCACTCACACATACATGCATGTATAGTCGTAAAACGGAAGAAATTTTCGCTCAAAATAGTTTATGTAAGCAAATCGTCTGCCAACACCAGTGGCTGCGTCGAGAACCAAGCCAAGCTGCGTGTCGATTTTTGGCAGGAAGAAACGCATCAAAAAATGCTATAATAAATGTATGCGTGTATTTGAGCTTAAGCATGTTTGTATGTATGTCGGTATATGTGCATGTAGACTGCAATTTATGTAAAAGTATAAATGCATGTATGAGGATGTGGATTGTGTGTGTGTGTGTGTGCGTGTACGCCTGCGAATGGAAGTCTGCAAATGGTTGCGTGCAAATATGAAATGCGTTTATTTTCTTATTTCTATTTCATTTCATTTCAGTCAAGTTTTTATTACTTTTGCTCAACGCAAAATTTCGAACTGCACAACTTGCATTCGGTCCTTTGGTTTTTGGTTTTAGTTTTTGTTTTTCCGCTGCAATGTAATGAAAACGCTTGCAAACTAAATACAGAAAACGGAAGCAAACTTTTAAATGCCAAATATCGTAAAAGTCATGAAAAGAAAAGCGAACTATTCGTCAGTTGCGCAAAAATAATTTCATCTGCATTTTGCAGGATATTGAAGGATATTTTTACTTATGTACATATGTTTCCACGATGTTTGTTCTTTCTGTGAACAAAACAAGGTCCATGTTAAGAATTTGGGTTTGGTAAAGAGTATACAAATATGTACATGTGTACGATTGTGAATGTACAGTTTGTTAAGAAAATGTTTTGACATACGAAAATATTTAAGTCATTTGCAAGTCTTTAACTAAAACCATCGCTTCTTATTGAATTTGAACGGTCTCTCAAAATTATTTTATTAACATGCTTAAGTCTTTAACAGTATTTCGTAACGGTGAACTATTTGAATCCACCAAAACACGCGCAAACAAATATTCGAAAAGAAAATTAATGCTTCTCTCAGCTATGGTGAAAAGAATTGGGAAGGTGTGCTCAAAATATACCGTTATTCGGCTCTGAGCGAAATATGCACTGAATCAGCTGATGGGCTGACGTAACAGGGGATATATATACATATATATATATAGTATATAACCCCCCTTTTTGAGTGTTTGGCCGAGCTCCTCCTCCTATTTGTGGGGTGCGTCTTGACCTACAGTTTTAAGTTCAGTTAAGAGATTTTTCATGGCGGAAATACACTCGGAGGTTTGCCATTGCCTGCCATTGCCTGAGGGGCGACCGCTATTAGAAAAATATTTTTCTTAATTTTGGTGTTTCACCGAGATTCGAACCGACGTTCTCTCTGTGAATTGCGAATGGTAGTCACGCACCAACCCATTCGGCTACGGCGGCCGCCAGGGGATACGTTTACAAAAAAACGGCGAGAGTGTTGGTGATCTACGAAAAAAAAGCCAATGACACTTCGTTGTTGCCTCGACAACGGCTGATTGGAGGAGTGTGTGAATGAAATGTGAAATGATCATGCAGAATACGGCTGAATCTCCCAAGGGGCGTGGCAGCTAAAGTTTCCCTCACAATTTTCATTTTCTTCATCTTCATCTTCTTCCCTGTAAATCTGTCATCCTTGTTTCTCAGCTGTGAAGAAAGTGTTTTTACATATATATTTTTGTCATCGTTCACAAATTGGAAAATCCAAATTGATTGGCAATCTTTATTATTTTTGTGTAGAACCATTCATGACATTTAAAGATACATTTTTTAAGGTCATCCCTTTCAAATGTTGGCCGCAACTGCGTCGTAATTCGGCCAAAACTAGGGCCCTAAAAAATTCAGGTCATAAAATGCGCAATGCGTTTGTTGACGCTTAAGTCTTTCCATGATGAAATGTCAATGAATACTGAAAAAATTAGGTATTTAATTTGGCACTCCCTCCAATCGTATCGCCCTTTATATATGTATATTTATATAATTGGCGCTTACACCCTTTATCCAGCCTTTGGTCGCGCCCCTGCTCCAACGGTAAGCGTCTGGATGTTTTTCCACAAATGAATGGACCCTACAGTTTTTAGCCGACTCCGAACGGCAAATGGTTTTTACGTGAAGCTTTCTGATGGCAAAAATACACTCGAAGATTTGCCATTGCCCGCCGAGGGGCGACCGCTATTAGAAAAAAAATTTCCGTAAATATTACGTTTGCCCATTTTCGTTCTAAAGTATACAGGTATTACTAAAGTAATAACAGGTGTTACAGTTGAATTGATTGCACTATCGAGAGATGTTTAACAATTTTTATGGTCGGAATTGGATGTTACTCGTATTGATCTGGGCAACGTTTATTGTCAAAAAGACGGCGCTACGTGCCACACAAGCAATGAAACCATTGATCTTTTACGGGAAAGTTTCCGGACCGTGTTATTTCTCGAAGAGGTGATCACAATTGGCCACTGAGATCTTGTGATTTAACACCTTGTGACTTTTTTCTTTGGGCCACGTGAAAGAGAAGGTCTACGCCAACAGCCCAGGATCAATTCAAGACCTCAAAGATGAAATTCGCGAGGCTATCGAGAACATTGGGTAGCCACTTTGCAATTCAGCTATGGAAAATTTCATGAAAAGGATATTGTCCTGTAAGCGTGGTCATGGTGGTCATTTGCTTGATGTTTTTTTTCACTATTAACGGCGTGCGTCCCTCTTTATAATGAAATAAACATCCGATCATTTCTTTGAATATCAAAATAACCCCTCTGTTTGGAAAACCCTATGGTATTAGGCGATGTAAGTCTTTTTTTTAATGTGTGAGAGCAGGGGTTTTTTCAATGTGCTCCAGAATTTGAGGTCTTTTGCACGTAAACGTTCCCGAAACGTCTATATGAATACATTAACACCACTTTTCCTGCTTTAGCTTCACCCAACGATAAGTTCGGTTTTATCACAAAAAAATCACTGAACTTCTGATCTTGCTTTGGAGAGGTATTTTGTTTTTTGTTTTTTTGTTTTTGGGTCCCGTCAGGGTTAGGAAAGTCGTCAGCGTTTTCAACTTCGGTATACCATTGCTTTCATTACATTTGAAGGCCTTCGATTTTTTTCAAATATTTTACTGCAGATGCACGTGACATTCGGGGACCTTTAGAGTGTGTACATAGGAACACTCGTTTTTCATACGCAGAACTCTATCTGTATAAACAATGTTCGCTTTCGAATTTCTCACAAAACTAACAACATTTTTTTATTTTTATAAAGGTACTCTAGATTTGAATTTTGCCGGCGACGCTTCTATTAGACGAACTGTTCGTATGCAACTTTAAATGCAAGGTTAGGTAGAGGAAAATTTTTGGAATCAATTGGACGTTCATCATATGGTTGTGTGTTTGCGTCTTTAATAAAAAATAAAACAACCTAACACTCAATGGCTTGCGTTGATTCCCCCAATTGCTAAAAGATGCCGCCGCCTGTCATGAACCGAGTGTTGCAGATTGATTAGGGCCAGGAGGTATCGAGTTCTTGAATTCATGAGACTTCACTTTATTCCCAACTTATACAATACTCGACAGCGCTGCTGATCTGAGTAACGACCGCAAAGCTAGTGGAATTAAATTAAGTAAAAGCCAAGCAAAAACAACAATGAATCTTAAAAGGGGGACAATAAATTAAAAGACATTAAACTAAAACTAAAACCTAGACGCAATACAAAAGTCGTGCCCAGAACGCAGTATGAAAAGAAGATGTACATAATACAAACTTACATCTATACATCTGCAAATATACACATTCGTATGCAGGTATGTATGAATTTTCATATTTATGTACGTACATACATGGACGTATGCATATGTATGTGCACTTATAGCTGCATACTTACATCTATGTACACTCCAGAGTGTCATTTCAGCTGCTGGCTATACGAGGTGATGCCCGTAAATGAGCCGACAACCGACGACCGACGGCCAGACAGCCGGGTGGAGACACCACTTTTCGTCTTTGTGCAAATTCTAATGCAAAAGTCATAAAAATTAAGTTTGAAATTATTTTAGTTCTAGCTTTTAGTTGCGAATGCATCCGACTGTAACTGCAAATAGAGTGCCATAAAGAAACCAACACAACCAAGCGACCGGCCAGCCACTCGTTTCGCTCATGCGGCACTCGAGTGTTGCAATATTAGTCTGTGCTGTTCCTGTTCGCTTCTGCATTCTGCAGCATTTCGTCATGTATTTATTTTGTATGATTTGCATTGCAACAATAAAACATGAGCGCACTCAAGAGCGCCAACAAAAACTACATCAGCCATAGTACGAATGGTACGAACAGGACAAACACTTAAAGCAACATCCATCCAACCATCTATCCATCCGTTCATGCATTATCATCAGTGATCGGCAGTTTTGAACGAAATGCTTTGGTTATGCTTCTGAATTTTGCTATAGCAACACGTCGGTGGCTTTTCTGCCCCATCGCTACCGAATGAGTGTAATTTTGTTGAGGAAGAACTAGCAGTTTTACAACTACAACAGTTACTACAGTAGAATACTCGCTTGCCAAATAAATTTAGTAAAATTAAACCAATTTCACAGAGCGAAAAAAATAATAAAAGTAATTGACAGAATCTTAAATAATAAGAAAAATATATAAAAGATAGAAAATTAATCAAATGGATATATCCCAGTTCGAATATTCGCACGGAAGTACTCTAGTATCGGGTGTTTTTTCAACTGCATGAGAATTTTCGTTATTGATAACTGTCGCTTGACAGTGGAGAATGGCAAACGGTACTCACATTTCTGTTCATTAAGGTTTCGTAAGTCATCATGAATTGTTCAATGCCGGAACAACGCTTCTGAATAGCGGAAATTTACTTAAAAAAAAAAAAATAAAATAAATAAATACAAATATCTTTTTGCGAAATTCATAGAGCACTTCGCCCATTTGACGTGCGGTTTACACGCTGCCGAAATCAGCAGTTCTTATTTCTTTCGAAACGTGGAAGAAGCTGCCGTTAGGGTGAATGACGAGCGCTATTGAGCTATGTTGACTGAATTTTTGTTTCCAAAAATTAAGAGGTTAGGAGTAGTCAGAAATTTCAAAAAAATTGTAGTTTTTTTTCATTTTCTGAAAGTATAATATCTTAAAAATATTGTATGAAAATTTGAAGCGAATCCGACAAATACATTGCGAGTTATTCAACAATTAACAAAGGGCGCTCTGGCGCTCCGAAGCGTTCGAGAGCAAGTTTAGCTAGCAGCAGCTGCAAGCAACCGACGATAGCAAAACTTTAAATGCGTTTTTCTCAAAACTATGGTGATCACTGTGACTTGAAAACCGCTGGGTAGATTTCAATAACATTTATACTGCTTTTGAAAAACATAAAAAACTCGAGCCAGACGAAGGATTTTTTTCAAAGACCTGCCGTCATATTAATTTTGATTAACTATTAATAAAACTAATTTATCTTGTCCGGTTGATTTTAGATGAATCTCCAAGGACTTGTGATGACCACCGCAAGGGACTTTTGGAGAATTGCTCCACACAAACAGCGATAACTTTTGCAATTATTAATTTTTTTTTTTGAAATTTTGCTTAAGTCGAGTCGAAATATGATGTATTAATGCTATGTTTTTATTTTTGTAAAATAAAGCAATTGACTAGCAAAAAAAATTATTGAAAATCATTATTTTTTCGGGCCTCTGACTACCCCTAACCCCTAAATCAGCTAAACATCGAGGACGTTTGGTTCCAACAAGCCTGCGCAACTGGCCCTGCAGCGCGCTTAACCACCGGTTTAATGCAATATTCAAATCACCATTGACTCCATATGGCCAGATTTATTAGAAAAAGTAGTCAAAACTTGGACTGATCGAATGAGCCATGTGACCCGTAGCCCCGGCAAACATATGACGGACATCATATAAAAAAAAACCTTAAAATTATCTACCAGATTAAAATAATAAAAAAACTTTCATTCCAACAATATTTCTGATTTGCATTATCACTATAAGTTCTCAAGCTCTTACAAAATACCCATACTAAAAGCATCCTGCAGGCTGAACTGCTAAATAGTTCCTTAATAATTTTCTAAAATTAGTCGATTAAAGAGTTATTTAGAATTTTATTTAGAATTTTCTTATTAAGATGATACTTTTGCTTTTCTGAGATACCGAAAGAACTAAAATACACTTGTAGTATAATATTGCCCACTATTCGACCACTTTTCGGCTTTCCAATAGTGTAAATTTTACTTCTTGACCGCGCCATGTAAATGCAGAGCATCATCTCAAATTTAAGTGACTTTTATTATGCCAATTTAGGGAATTATCATCTGCGCAGTTCCCAATGGTAGTCCCGCACCAACCCATTCGACTCCTGCGGCCATCCGAGTTCCTGTGTCAGGAAATTTTGCACATACGGTAGTTTTTTGTTGTGGTAACAGAAACCAGCCCAAACCAACAAGAAACCACCTTCAAAGTTACGCTTGGTAAAAAACACTTGGAACCCGTCAAACCCGAAAATGTCATATTTCTCCACTCATCGGCTATTTTCTTTTGCAAAGTGTTGCCCTGTACGTCCGCGTAACTTCGTCAGCGCTGGTTTTGATAAAATTTCTTTTTCAAACTAGCGGATTTTTACCGGCTAAAATAGGTTGTACGCGAGATTTAGTAGATTTAAATCACTTACAACTTTCGATGCCTTTGCATTTTTTTTTCCAGGCCAGCCCGAATAATGGCAGATGTTTGGCGTGGAGATAACTTTTGGTTATTCTTGTTTGAGCGGTTTGTGTTATACTTCTCCTTAAGTTTTACGATATTATCTTTTGCTGAGGCCGAGCGGTTTAATTTAATGGCAATCGGTCTGTTAATCACGCCAGTGGCCTTGTAGGCACGGACCTGAGCGATTTCTGCAGGTGTAAGTGTTTTTCCTTTCCCATTATGACTTTTTGCAAAAATTTATGGTGTATTGAAATACTTAATAACTAAATAAAATAAAAAACTCTAAGACTACGCGTAAATTTAATGGATTTTATACCCAAGTTACTGATTTGAAGACACAGAAATGACTGCATTTAATTAAATGTCGCCCAATAACGAGACCCAGTAAAATAATAATAATAACCCAGTAAAATAATAATGAAAATGGCTTTATTGTTTTTCAAATTTTCTCCTTGAAAGATTATACACTTCTGCATTCGCTTCAACCACTCTTCAAAGCACGTTTGCCACTTAGAATTGAATAGGCTCAAAACGAGCTTTTTAAAGACAGCTGCAGCTTCTTCAGGCTTTGAGAAACGCATTTTATTTTTGACGTTTGGGAGGAAAAAGAGATCATTAGGTCGGTAAGGCAAATAACCCATTAATTCCATCTTTTGAATGCTCAGAAACTCTCTTGTGTGAGTCGATATGTGAGAGCTCGCAATGAACGTGGAGGACAACCGAGAAACCGATGGATAGACGCGGTAGAAAATGATCTCAAAGATTTGGGATTTCATAACTACAAACGAAAAGCTCCAGATCGACTGGAAGGAAGCTTTGACGTACCTCGCATTGTAACGCTATGAATGATGATGAACTGTTTAATGAAACAAGACATTTTGTGCTTTCACAAAAAGAACAGCAAGGCCTTCTCATGACGTGCTGTTCTCTCCATGCACGAACTAAATGAATGCGCCTGTTTAATATCAAGCAGAGTTGGGCTGGGATTTTCTTTTGCTTTACAACGATTTGTTTATTGTTTTCTATTCGATAGAACTCTTTCTGCTCTATAAAACTATGTTAATTGTTTTTTTGATTTATCTAATTTTTTATTATTGTTTGTGGCTTAGAAAAAATCTACATTTTCGACATCTACTCTGTTTTGATTTTCATTGAGGTCAAAAAGCAAAGGAGAAGGTGTCCTAGGCGAGTCTACAGCACGGAAATGGTTTGCAAAGTTCAAAAATGGCGCCTTTGACGTCGACGACACGTTGATGAAGAGCATCTCAAATCAATTTTGAATTCGATGACGAACGTCTCAAATTACCTTTGAGGAAGAACGGTCGCCAAACCAGTCGGGAATTGGGGGACAAAAGAACTGCGATCATAAAACGATTCTCAGTCACTTACATCCAATGGGATTTTTCGAAAAATTGGGAGCCTGGTTGTCTCACGAGGTCAACGAAAAACACAAAGAAAGTCTCCTTCAAATGGCTTCCTAGCATCTCGCCCGCCATCGAGCAACACGCGGTCATAAACAACGCTTTTTGTACCGAATCATCACGGGAGATTACAAACGGTGCCTATACAACAATATGAAGCAAAGAAAGGAGTGGAGATACGCCCAAGCCGAGAGTTAAGCCGGATCTTCATCCAATGAAAATCATGAATTGTGTTTGGTGGGACGGGGAGAGCATGGTGCGCTAGAAAATGCTCGAAAAGAATTTCACGGTCAACAAGAAGCTCTACATTGCCCAGCTACACCGCGTGAATGAGGTTATTCGACTGAAAAGACCTGATGTGCATAGTCAAACGGAGTATGGCTTCACGACAACGCCAGTCCCCATGCTGCAAAAGTCGTCAAAGTCACACTCCAAGAGCTCGAATGGGAAGTCCTTAAGCATCCGCCGTATTCTCCGGACCTTGCACCGACCGATTACCATCTTTTCTGCTCCCTGTCAAATCATATGAAGGGCGTTACCTTCGATAACAAAGATGCCCTTAAAAACTAGCTCAACAAGTTCTTTGACCCCAGACCAGACGATTTTTGGCCGAACAGCATCAAAAAATTGGTCAAGAGGTGGGAAGAGATTGTAAACAGCAACGGCAAATATATAATTGATTAACTTATTGATAGCCGATAAGCTAGGAAAAGTACTGATTTACAACTACTCAGTGTCAAAAGTATCATTGGAATACCTATGGCCACGAGTAAATTAATAATGAAAAACAAAATTATCCAAGAGGCCAATAGATCATGGGAAGATGAAGATTCATGCGTAAAAGCTAGGCTACTATGGGCGCAAATAAACAAGAAAAGAACAAAGGAATTGCTTAGCCTCTCAAGCGATGATATCTCGAAGGTCGTGGCTTGTGTCACCGGGCATTGGCTATTTGGCAGGCATTCCTTGAGACTAGGAGTATTATTTCATGGATATTGTAGAAGTTGAAGAGATGAGGAAGAGGAAGCAACAGTTGAGCACTTCAATTGCAATTGTCCAACTTTAGCAGGTTGTTTAGGTTGTCTAGGTAAACAGTTTTTCAATTCTCTAATAGAACTGTCTGGCGTGAAGATTAGACCAATCCTGCGCTTCATAAGAGCCTCAAAATGGTTTCATGAAGATAAATAAACAAGGTTCCCGTGTCGCACAGTACAGTGTCTTAACGGACCCTTGAAGGTCTAAGTGAGTTGGTCATACGGACGGATTACCACCATAACCTAACCTAACCTAACTTATTGGTAAAATATTTTTTGTTGTTTAAATAAAAGTCTTTGGCAAAAAGCTTTTTATTCCCTAACCCAGTAATTTAGCTGTTAGTCAAATAGCTTGCTACCGCTTTTCACAGTGCTAAATCTGTGAGAAACGATTCAACGCGGAAGGCTCCGAAGTCTTTATCCTTTGTGACTAGAAAAGCCCAATGGAGACGTCGATCAGAGAATCCACGTAAGTTGTTGGCACAAAATTGAGAATTCATGTCATTTACAATCGAAAAATCACGAAAAATCATTAAACTCTCGAATAGCCGAACGTGCTTACTGCACCTGCTCGCGTTGCTGGTTGGTGTGGCGTTAAGGAACCTGTGCGCATTTCCATTATTGCAGTACATAACGAATGTTTGATTATCGGCAGCACTTCAAGTTTTGCACAGCATTGCCGACTTATGTATGTATGCAGAAGCATGTAAGTAGGTTGGTATATGCATTCATATACATACATACATATTTACGTGTGCGAGAATGTACGTGCGAGCAGCTTCTCAACCGTTGCAACACGTGCACTTGGCAAAAGCTGTAAAATGAAATTCATTTGTGAGCGACAACGCTAATAAAAGTGCATGTCGCAGTTTTATTGCAACTCCCACCTTAAGCTCCTCCGCACACCCTCCATGTCACAAAGCACCGTATTGCGTAAATATACGCGTCGTCTCATTGCTGAAATCCGTACGCTTTGTTTTTTGTTGATGCTTAAGCGACGCTAATATCAGTTAAAAATAACTGCATCTCAAGTGTCACTTTGCAGCGCGATCAAGAACTAGTCTTCGAGCTTTAGTATCTCCATTCCAGCGTTCTGGACCCTAGACGAGCACTTACCACTGCTCATTATTTCGTTGGAGCTGCAACTCTTACTGCCTTTGAAGAGTATTTGCAATGCACACACTTGCGCATTTATACATTTATGTGTGTATCATGCATTTAAACTCTGCTTTGGATATATGAATTTCTGGATTACATTTTTTGCTAGATTCACTCTATTTACCAAAGTAAACAGAACTTTTAAGAATAAGCATTTCCTGGTAAGCTACACAGTGGCAATTATCTCAATATATCGAAAAAGAGGATCCTTCGCTGGCGTTTCAATCTCTTCTAAAAAAATTGATCCGATGCGGTCCTCCGTAGAGCTGTCCGTAGAGCAACCCCCAAACAATCAACGGCCCAACTTGTTATACATTTTGCAAGGCTTACCGCTCACAGCGTCTTATTCTGCATCAAAAATATTGCACTTATGCCGCACAGTGTAAAGTTCCCATATAAGCTGCGGTCAAAAATAGTAAACGTACTCCAATTTCTTTGAAATTTGGTATATGCATTTATTTTACTTAGCAACGAAGAAATGTGAACTATGAAAAATATTGGGTCACTGCCACGCCCACCGTTCTTAGGGCGGTTATTTAAATATGGTGCGATGTGATGAAATTTGTTTCGTATATTCATTTTAAGTAAAAATATTGAATATAGTGGTGATTGATCCTCAATTGTAGGCTAAGTTAGGTTAGGTTAGAATGGTTGCCCAAGGTGTGGGCACACTTGGCCGAAGAAAATGAATTCGTCCTTTGAGATACCATTATAGAGGAAGACCGATGGAACGAAAAGAGAGGGCGGAGAGAGGTGGGGGTGGGGTGGTTAGGAGTATGGGTTTAGAGTGTGTGGATTATGAACAATGACTGTGTTGCGCTTGCGTCAACCGCTTTAGGCTGCTGATGAAGTTCATCAGATTTTTAACGTCAAAACCCACTATATCAGCAGGCGTAACAAAGAAGTAGAAGCCAAGATGCCTAAATCTTAGCCCCGCGAGAGCAGGGCAGCCAGGGATAAGGTGCTGAGATGATTCCACCTCATACTCCATTCATCCGACGCAAAAGGGACTCGAGATGATTCCAAGTCACACAGCATGCACACCTCGCGGATAGTATGCTGTGAGAAAACAAACGAAGTTCGAGAGCTGAGATTTTGTCAACCTCAGAAACTCGCTCCAGCGCCTCCAATCCACACGTGGTCAGAAGGACTACGCGATTGAACAAGTTTGTGTACTTGACCAGCGTTCGCTGAGTTGGCGCGCAGTCCATCTTTCCAGGAGCAGACCGTAGGTAGTCAAGCGGATACCAATTCTATCCCTTCGCGAGGAAATCATCTCACATGTCTCCTTTATCTGGCCAACTCATCCGCCTCACAGATTCCCCCACAGAACCCGGATCAGCCTTATGTCAAAGAATTCGGTTGCAATCGAAAGTGAGGCCAGGCATTCCCTGACGAGTTTCAAATGCGCCCGCGCGCCCTAATCGCCGCTTGGCTCTCGGAGTAAATAATTACTTTTTTGACTGTTAGTACGCATGTGAGTAGCGAATCAGCTGCTTCTCTCAATGCGCCTACCTCTGCATGGAACACACTGCAGTGGTCCGGTAACCTGAAGTTGAGTCTGATGAGGAGCTCCTCGCAAAATACTCCTCCGCCAACCTTCCCTTCCCACTTCGATCCTTCCGTGAATAAGTTCACCAGACCTTCTCTCCCGTCTACTCTTCTCTTGATGGAATGTGAGTGGAGAACGTTCGGGTTGGACGCAATTGTATTTTACTATATTATGAAATTTGGGCTATTCATTTTTCATATAGGAATTCATCTCATATAGAAATTTCTGTGGAGATAACGTATGGCTAAAAACAAGCCATATGTATGAGCGATCGTGGAGACATATTAGGATGTTTTCTTACTAGGGTCCATTAAATTGAACTAAGGAATCAAAATTCTATCTCGAGTTGGTTAAAAAAACTAGGTTGATCTAAGCTCCGCTTTTACGTTTGATGTGCACAGCATTTGTTATGGCACATGGCGGAAGTCATTTACGACTCAATGAGTTTTTAATATTAAACACATACATACCCTATCATCAAAAAGTACCGAGAAGGTGACTGTTAACTGTTTCGATTGCCAAGGCGTAGTGCACCATGAGTACCTTCCATCGGGTCAAACAATCAGTAAATAATATTATTTATCCGTTTTGAAGCGTTTGGGAGATGCTGTTCGTCGCAAACAGCCGGAAATGTGGGCAAACAATTCTTGGATTTTGCATGATGATAACGCGCCATTGCACCGAGCCCAAATTGTGCTGGATAGTTTGGCCAAACACCAAGCAAATACCATCGTGCAAGCACCGTATTCACCTGATATGGTCCCGTGCGATTTCTTTTTATTTCCCAAGTTGAAGTTACTACTTCGTGGAAGGGGATTTCACTCGATAGGGGAGATCAAAGAGAGTGCGAAGAAGGAGCTGAAAGCCATCTCTTCGTCAGCTTACCAGGGGTGCATGGAGGACTGGGTTAAACGTTGGCCCATGTGTGTTGCTTCAGACGGGTCATATTTTGAAGGATATAAAATAAATTTGCCTGAAATTTAACTCTGTTTTGTTTTATTTAAACATGCCCGGTACATTTTATATATGGACATATAACATTGTTTTAAAAGTATTTCATAAAAATGCACTTTTCAATATGAATCGCAAAAAAAATTGCACCTTAAGAGCTCATTCGTATTCACTAACATTTTACTGTCGAAACGGCTACATAACAAAAATCTAAAGCAAGAGTGGAATTCTTTGTTTAGGCACCTAGGCACCTCCAAATCATGTTTCTCGACCAAAATCACTTAGGTTAATTGAGAGCCGATTTCGATTACATTAACGCTCGCCATGAATGCTCCAACGTCAACGCAAGTGTAAATGTTTTCAATTCGAACATTTGACTAAGTCAGACCCAGTGCAGCTAAATCAACTTTATCCCAGGAAGTGTCCTATTGATTGTATTTTTTAATAGTCCAGCTTAGAGTCAGGCCGCAGCTGTAAGTATTAACAGAGCTTAGCTGAAATTAGGCATTTGTTGGAAGCTTTGCACAAACTTAACGCGCACATACAAATAAATACTCGCATATAAATAAATGCACACTTTTGCAGTGACATTTTCGTATGCACGCAGACAAACACACGCACAGTTATGCTGCATTACCGCTGATTTATCTCACACCAATTAAATTGGCTGCTCGCATACTCTCCAAACTAATGTAACCGAATCAAGCGAATCAAGCGAAGCCACCGAAGTAACCGATCCATGCATCGCAATGCAATTTCCGATTTTTACGACTGCAACGGTCATGATGAAGGATGCGATAAGATGAAGAAAAATGCCATAAGCTCGTATTGCCGCATTTGAGCCACCCTGGTAGTTGTCGCTCGTAAAATCTGCTCGACTTTTACGATGCCACAGTCTAGCAAGCATTAGCCCAGGCGCGTCAGCGTTGTAGCGTTGTAGCGTTAGCAGCAAACGGCAGCAACAGCAACAACAACAACACCAAACGAAATCAACAATGGCGATATATTTGTGCATGTGTATAAGCGAATGTATTTGTGTAGGTAGATATTGTGCACCAAAAGCGCTGAGCTCAAGTCTTATAGCAGATCGAAGACCGAGAACCGGTGTAGGGTCCAAGCAGCAGGAGTGCTAAGCTAGGCAGAGAGGAGGTAGACGAGAGCTGCAAATACAATACAAAAGTCACTGAAAAATTTGTATGGGTTAAGTTTTTACGACACGAACGACATAAAATGCTGGTACAAAAACAGCACAAATAACACACAAAAAAAAAAAAAAAATACAAACAGACCAACAAAAAAACAAACGCTTACAATGACAACAACAAGAAAAATAAAACAACGCTGACTATTACGACGACTATGAGGACAACAACAATATGATAAAATGAGTTTAGAGTCCCTGGAAGTATCGCCCACAAAAATAACGCCAGGGACGAAGGGGGCAAACAAAGAGGAAACGGCTAGCGAATTCCGGTTAAGGACATCACACGTTGCTTAAATGATGATCTGTGAGTGTTTTGGCGAGTTTCGACACAGGGAGCGTTTACTGACAACCAAATCGATGCCAATTGACTTTAATGAGGTCCCCAAGGTGTGCATGTGGAAGTGGGCAAATTGTCCAGGTTGACCGTTTAGTAGCGTTCATGTCAAAATATCTGTTTTTTGATGTGTTGTGCTGTGCAACGCTGTTAACACCATCAGATGTTATACTATTCACCGTACAAAATCAGCTGCATATACCTACCATTCCTTCTCTTCTCGGTCCACCTACTGTAACTCAAGTTAATCCTGACCTCACCCACGAAATAACTTGCAATGAATCTTAAGCGCGTCACTTGTTATTTTATGTACGCACGCTTGCTATGCAGGAATACAAATACCCACACATAAATACATACATACACACTCGTGCAACCTAGTCGTTACGTTCAAGTAGGTGGATTGAAGTCGAATTGGTGTTGAAAATTACAAATGGAAATGCATGAAACGTAACAGAAATTCAATTTAGAAATTGTATAAATACGTTTCGTGAGTGAATGAGCGTATATTTATGCACATACATACATGCATGTGTATGTGCATGGGTGTATGTATGCCAGTATGTAAGCATGAATGACAGTTTTTCGAATGGATGAGAAGCCAGCTATGATAAGTGCGTGGTTTAAACCCCGTTGATAAGCAGCATTAATTACTACTTTGCACTGTTTTACTGCATATGAGTTTGTGTGCATGCAGAGGATGTTTTTCCTAAGGCATTTCCACTAAGCCATTCCAACTCCTTGCTCTATCGTGATCTTTATGACAGCTCTGAAATGAAATGCATTTACACCAAGAACAAAGCGCGCAAATTATTCTCCCTCGCAATGAGCGCAAGCAACCTATGCACACACATACATGCATATATATGTATGCATGGAAATGTAAAGCATTTAAAGATTTCCAACTGAAGATTAAAAAGTATGTACGTGCATATGTACAATAAAAACAAAGCTTCAGTGCCCTAATGTACTAATGTTGCTAGTTAAACCATTCATGAAGCCAATTAAGTTGTGAGGCAGGTGCAGATATGTCGAAATTAGTTTGTAATTTGCTTCTCATGGGTATCAACTTTAAGGCAGTAGTCTGGTCAAATACTCAAAACATACCTTTCTTCAAAAGTCCGCCATTTTGTAATTTTTCAAAAAAAAATTCCCATTGTCACACCTGCCAGAATGATAAACCTACAGAACAATAATCAGTTTAACTTTATCCTTTCAGATGTCCTGAAGAGCCAAACTCCTGTTGACAAGCCACCTAACTTATTTTTTTTTTAAGACTTACTTACTTTGGTGGCACACTACTACAAAAAATATGTCACAAAAAAAAAAATTGTTCTCTTATAATATTTCATGTCAATAATAACTATATTTATATTATATATACTATATTTATAAATACTATAAAAACAAAACGATCGCATTTTATTTCCTTTAAAAAAATTCTAAAAAATTTCTATAAAAAATGAGTATTTGACCAGACTACTTACTACCTTAAACGATTTTAATAACGATATAAGTCCAAGCATTTATACTTTAAACATCTCATAAAATCCATATCAGCCAACCACTCGGTTAGGTGAGATTGAAGCGGTCGTCCACTGTGCGACGCACGCAGGATCATTCTGATGCCATGTTAGGCAGTGTGTACTTTTCGAAAATGCCTGATTTCCACAGTTCTGAGATCTTCCAATTCATTAAAAAATTGTCTACCTAAAATAGTCAACCTACGCCTGAATAGAGCAGGACCTTGGCACAGAAGGTGCGAGATCGTCTCTTCCTCTGCCTCATCTAGACAGCTTCTGCTGAAGTCAGCTCAGAGGATGGGCGTACGAGCCTATTAGGCAGTGCCCCATTTTAACTGAGATCAGTGTGCTAAGACTATTCTTATATTCTGTGCGTTTAGCATTGAGAGACGGCCACACTTTTCGGGCGATTCTTCATGTGATGTTATTACGCCATCTTTCATTCGCTACTCTCATAATTTCCTCAAAGATAATTAGCTTACATGTTTGTTGGAGTAAGCCTAGAAGATTGTCGATATATATATAAAAGCTTTTCCAATAAGAGGTGTTATTTTGATATTCAAAGAAAAATGCTATTTTTTAATATAAATGATCGGATGTTTATTTCATTATAAAGAGGAAGGTAAGCCGTTAATAGTGAAAAATAACATCAGGCAAATGACCACCACGACAACGCTTACAGGACAATATCCTTTTCATGAAATTTTCCGTAACCGAATTGCAAAGTGGCTGCCCTATGTCCTCGATAGCCTCGCGAATTCCATCTCTGAGGTCTTGAATCGACCCTGGGCTGTTGGCGTAGACCTTATCTTTCACGTGGCCCCAAAGAAAAAAGTCACAAGGTGTTAAATCTCAAAATCTCGGTGGCCAATTGTGATCACGTCTTCGAGAGATAGCACGGTCCGGAAACTTTTCCCGCTCTTTCCGAAGATCAATGGTTTCGTTGCTTGTATGGCACGTAGCGCCGTCTTGTTGAAAACAAACGTTGTCCAGATCGTTAATCATCTCTAATCTAATCTAAATAACACCTGTTATTGGAAAATCCTTTATAAAGTTGTAGCGTACACCCGTTTTGGGTGTTTGGCCGAACTCCTCCTCGTATTTGTGGTGTGCGTCTTGATGTTGTTCCACAAATGGAGGGACCTACAGTTTCAAGCCGACTCCGAACGGCAGATATTTTTATGAGGAGGTTTTTCATGGCAGAAATACACTCGGAGGTTTGCCATTGCCTGCCGAGGGGCGGCCGCTATTATATTTTTTTTCATTTTTGCTCATTCACCGATATTCTCTCTGAATTCCGAATGGTAGTCACGCACCGACCCCTACGGCTACGACGCTCGCCGTCTATGTACTCCAAGTCTTGCTAGTTCGTCTACTCTGCAGTTACCTTCAATGTCATATGGCCAAGAAGCCCTGTTACCTTTAGAAGAAATGACTCAGTCATCTCGTTAAGAAACGTGCGGTATTTCATGGCTACCTTAGTTGTCGACTGCTTTGTGAGGGACTTCAAAAATGCTTATGGATCCGTTGGGGATATTAAAGTTAATGATTTGGGTTTGTGCCGTGTTGCTGCAAGTTGGTTCCTTAGGGCTTGAAATTTATGCAAAAACCGCCAAACACATCGCCAAAAGTATGATTTCCACGACTGAATCCGACCCGAAATTCATCATACGCATTATTACTGGAGGTGAAACGAATGAGTTGAGAGCTCCGAAAGAACTAATACCAAAAAATCACGCCGTTCAAGTCAAAAACGAAAGAGATGCCGGAGAGTCAGACAGGGTAATTATTTTGTTACCGTCGCATAGTGTCATCACTCTCCATCAATTGACCAAGGACAAAACGAATGCCATCCAACAGCTACCTGGAATTCACCTGATATAGCCCTCGGCGAACGTTAAACTATAAGAAAAATAGACTTTATATAAAAATACAAACTCTTTTCTTTCTCAATTTTTTAATGGGATTTCCACGGAATCGCAAAAATTCGGACTTTAACGAATGCAACTTTTTTCTGATGCTTGCACGAGGGAAGACAATCCCGGTAAACTGCCTATGAAAATATTAATTGATAGTGAACGCAATGAACGATTAATTAGGTACAAAGAACGATTACTGTTGACGGAATTCTGATCAATTGGGCATCGGTAATTGAACTACAAGAAAATCTCTTCAAATGCTAAAATGCCCTTTTAATCTTCAAATATTTTTTTTTTGCAATTTATGTCTCTCAAATAGGGAAATTTCCCACAATCTCAAACACAACCGGTTTCTATCAACCGAGAGGATTTAAATCTGAGCTGTCCGAGCGCCAATATTCAACAGAAATAAAAACTGGAATAATCGGTCTTAACCACTCTTGAGTTGTTTTTGTTGTATGTGCCATGGCAGAGTCTTGCTGAAAGACCCAGTGTTCTTCATTAAGTACTGGCTCTGGGTGTCATTCTTCACCACGACTTCAATGACAGCTTCTTGGTACACATTTGCTTCAGGTTTTATGCCTTTTTCGCAAAAAAATCAAAGTTTTTAATGGATATTGGATCGTACGTAGGCTGGATGACGACCTCTCTGAATTCTTTGCCATTACTTTTCGCTTTTTGCGGTGCTCTTGCAGAGACTTTGTCATTTTGTTTGTTAAAAACAACTTCTACCGAAACATTTTTTCCTCGATAAAAAGACAGTTTTTATTGCCGTTGTTTGCGTGCCACCGCAAAAACTTCTTACATCTTTCCAAACTTATTTGTTGTAGCTGCGGGGTAAAAAGATTTCATGTGGAGATAACTCATAATAGAAATGAGAGTAGAATAATCGTCAATTGGATCTGAATGACGTGACCAGTTCTCTACCCACGATTTGCGTCTTCTTGAAGGAGTTTATGCGAAGGTTTACTCGTACGATTCTAACAATCGATTTATGATACGATACACAAGCATTCTGGATATACTAACTTGCGCTATTTTCGAACTTTTGAAATGCCACCGCCATACGATTTTCCTTGTCATACCACTCCATGTTCTTCTTGTTCATTGGCGCTATAGCCGATTGAGTTTCGGTGCCACTCCATATTAATCAGGTGAAATTTTCAACCAAACTCAATTGAGTTTATTTTGAAAAAAAAAAAAAAAAATTTTATAAAAATACAATAACTTGAACATTCAATTTAAAATTTAAAATCCATTTTTTTTGTTTTTTCCTGTTCACCCCACTCGGGAGCATAGTGCCTCGACAAGACTCACTCTTCCGTTGGTTTCGTTAATCTATTTTGCTTTCTGGCAGGGTAGGTGATTATCCTGCCGCTACCAGTCCTAAATAGTGGGAATGTCCACCTGTCGTTGGTTAGCACCATCTGTGTTTCACATTTTTCTGACAGAAGGATCACACAGAAGATTGAGGGCTTCGCTAAATTTTGGTGTGTCTGCACCATTAGCGCGATTGGACGCTTCCTCTTGCTGGCGCCACTGATGCAATGTGTAACTGTTTGTTTTTTGCTTGATTTAACAGCCACATTGCAAGTAATGCGCTGACTTTTGTGTGGGAGTAAGGATTCGAAGGATAAGGTTTTTGGGGTTGAGGTTTTTTTTTTCAGAAACTAGAAACTAGGAAAGAAGGTAAGTTTGGAAAAGTGCGAGGACTGTGCTTTACGTGGGAGTCGAACCCACAACCTCTGGGATGGCAGGCTAGTGCACTTACGTTAGACTACCGAGAC
This sequence comes from Anastrepha fraterculus, assembly GCA_037575425.1. Classification (NCBI taxonomy): domain Eukaryota; kingdom Metazoa; phylum Arthropoda; class Insecta; order Diptera; family Tephritidae; genus Anastrepha; species Anastrepha fraterculus. The sequence goes on along the minus strand of JAYXIM010015384.1, from coordinate 634,898 downwards.
CGCCTAGTTAAAAGCCTGTTTCCTATAAAAATTATTAAAAAATCAAAATATTCCTATTCCTTAAGAATAATTCCTGCTTTGTAAATCTTTCAACAGAACTTATGCATTCTTCGAACTTGTGGCAGTACCAAGGCATACATATACATAACGGACACATGCCTATATGTATGCATATATGAAAGTAAGTACAGTGGCTCAATAAAGAACTCGGACATACGTAGCATGCAGCTTCAAATTTTTGTAAGAAATCAAGTTAAATATTTTTATTTTTATATTTTTCTATTGGGCATTCAAATAGGATTTTAAAAATTGTAAAAAAAAAAATTTACAAATCCATTACCTCCTAGTTATTAAAAGCTTATCATACAACATTCGCAAAATTGTTGTCAAGAAAGAAGTTGTAAACCTGGCATTACTGCTTTCAAACGAGGAATCCCCCAATTAATTTGCTCTCGGTAGAACAGTGCAAAGAAAGAACCAAATGTAATAAATTAAAATAAAATTTCAGTCGTGCTTTGTTGAATAAAAGCCCAAATTATAAACATAGGTAGACAGCGGGGACAAAACTCAATCCAAAACAAACAAAATCCGTGGAAAATAAGAAAAAATCGGGACGACCAAAACTGTTTTCGGATGCAGATGAACGGTAGTTGCTCCTAAGCTTGCATCAGAAGTCGCCCAACAACTGCATATTAACTGCAACCTCGAAGGTATACGTATAGTGTTGTGAAAGAATAATTACATATATTGGAAGAGTTGCACGGAAAAAACCTTTCATCAACGAGACTAACCGACACAAGAGAATACAATTTGCAAAGCGTCATGGGGATAACGAATTCGAGTTCTGGAAGCACGTTTCATTTGCAGACGAAAGCAAGTTTAACATATTTAGGTCAGATGGACAAATCATACGTGTGGAGCAGACCTAACGAAGAGTTGCTGGAAAAAAGTTTACGTCTGACAGTTAAACATGGGGATGGGTCGGTAATGATATGGGGTTGTATGCCCGCTGCTGGTACCAGAAATTGGTGCTTCATTAACGGCAATATGGACCACAAACAATATCTAGCAATTATGAACGAAAATTTGGTCCAATGTGCGGAAAAGTTGGGAATTAGGGACAATTTCCAATACATCAAGACAACGATCCCAAGCAATACCTCTACAATCGCCAGACATTCAAGTAATTGAACATCTGTGGACTCATTTGAAAAACTAACCGACGATTAGAAGATGCTAGTACAAAAGAGTGGCGGAAAATATATCCTTTAATAAGCAAGAAACTGGTCGAATCAATGCCAAGAATACTGAATTTTGTGAGAAAAAGGAAAGGCTTGCCGACTAAATGTTAATTATATTGGTTTTTCTTAAATATTATTTGCCTAACTCTACTTTATATAAATGTCCGACTTCTTTTTTGTCATGTATTTCGCCAAGTTTTTATGTATATATTTTCTATGTACGAATGAGTTGAAGTTTGTTTATGTTTTTGATAGTTTTGAAAAATACGCTTGAAGAACGAGAGTAAATGTGACACATAAACGCTTTAGAATTGCCTTTTAATATACATAATTTGATTTAAAGCCATATCACTTGGGTGTCCGAGTTCTTTATTGAGCCACTGTAAGTACATGCGACTAATATCAAACATAACGGGCATTCTTTTAAGAACTTAAAAACTTAAAATGGTAATGCAAATATTGTGAGAAATATTGGAAATTATTGGAATTTTCTTTGTTATTAGTATATTCTGGTAGATAATTTCATGGCCTTTACGAGTTACGTTGACCATTCGATCAGTGCAATTTTTGACTACTTCTTCCAATAAATCTGAATAATAAATCAAAAAAATTGTTTACGTTGCGGATCCCACCACCCAGCGCACAACCAGCTATCCTGGAATACTTCGCCTTCTCACGTTAGCTCACTCCCGAACGGGTGTTCGGAAGCTACCCAGAGGATACTTGAGCTAATCTCCGAAGTTGTGAGCTGCTTAAACCATATGCAGAAGAATCAGGCTGGCCACTCCCAGGTGAATAGCAATCACTTAACTTTCCCCACTTGCGTGGACTTCTACATATGGAACCATCCTTGCACTTAGTCGAAGAACAAAGGCCAACAAGTTGAGAACGATGACGAATGAGCATTATCTTGTTCACTTTGCTCTATGAACATCGCGAACAGATTGTTTTTTGTTTTTTAAAATATGTCCACAGTTTGGAAGCGTTGTTACTGCACAGAAATGTTAACACAGTTTACCATTCTCAGCTGTCAAATCTTAGTTCTCTTGCAGCTAAAAACCACCCGATACATAGTCGTTTAATGGCTGTGTGGAAATGTGTTTTACTGTCACTCAGATAACCACAAAGTGTGCCTCAAGCATCATCTGTGCACGGTTATACAGAGGATATACTCAATAAATTTCAATATTTTCGACAGGTGGATGCGACTCGCTTTGTTTGCCTTCAAGTTGACACACACATGCTAATAAATGCACACAGCAATACGCCCGTTCATAATTGTCTAGTAAACACAATGCAGGGGAAACGTGAACTAGTCCAATTCGGACAATTGTGAAACAATTTTTTACTCATAACAGAGCGCCGAAGCCGAAAAGAAAACGCAAACAATTGTCTTCGCGCAAATTATGTACGATGTGCGGTTTCTGAGGCGCTAATTTGTTGGTTTGAGTAGGACTGGTAAATGATGCGAATTTTTTTAGGCACGGAAATTGGTTTTTATTACTTTTTTACTACAAACTAACTGAAGCAATAAGCGAACCATAATTTTCCACAAATGCTTGAGGTATGTAAACCGAAGACTGGATGACTTTTTATAAAGATTTTATGTGTGTTTTCACCAATTTTGAATAGAGAAATGTTCCCGACCTTTCCATTTTATCTTTTGCTTACCATCTGACAGTATCCTATGCAAAGTTCAAGGAAGAAATAATGAGGAACGTGACAAAAAGAAGTCATATATAGATAAAATCAAGTCATTTGATAAGACTGTGCAACAAAAATTAGCTGTCGATGGACGAGCGAGAATGTAGAGTAAAATTTCAAAGCCATGCAACGTTTTAGGCATTTTCGTTCCGCGAGAGAGAAAAAAGATACAACGTAGAGGAAAAGGAGAGAGGGAGCTATACCTTATATATATCTTAGATACACTTTAGGCTATTTTTCCTGAGTTTTTCCTTGTGGTTACTAATTTCTAGTGAGAAATAGCACTGCCTACTTTTTGGCGATTGTTTGTTGGTGCAAACTTGTATGAAATATATTTTTGGTGCCTACTTTTTGGCGTTATATTCGCTTGGTGCCTATTGTTTGGGGCGCGTTTTGGTCTCAATTTTTTTGGCGTTTTTTTTTTGGTGCCTACTTTTTGGCGCTTATTTCCTTTTCCGGCTAGTGCTTGTGAGTACTACAAAGTGCTGTTGCTGCGGAGTAGTGCGCTTTGTTGCCACAGTTTGTGTCCGGCGTTTACCTACACCGGTCCACCGGTCGACCCTTATCCGTTTTTTGTAAATTTGGTCTATTTGTATTCTCTGCAAATGTTGTGAATTTATTTAGATATATACTCTTTCTCTCTCTCTCTCATTCTCTCTCGGGTCTCTCCTTCTTTCTTTGTCTGCCTTGAAAGTTTCACTTCTGTTATGTGTACTACGCTACACGCACTTTGTTTTAGGTCCTGTATTAAATTTTTGTTTTTAATTTTTTTTTTTTTTTGTCGGGACAGCAAGTACAGCACTCAGACAACATTAAGTCCATTGTACTGCACTCGGATTCCCTTTTAATGTTCTGAAATCTACCCTACCTCCGAAGTAGAAATCGGAGTAGATCTTGTGGGGCCAAGGAGCCAAGGAGCCAGGGTGGTCGCTTCTTAACACATCAGTGCCAAAGACCTCAAGCCTGTTTCGAGGAAAGGTGGGGTAGACGCACAGAAAGTGGTACGCCATCTCATCTTCCTCTTCACAAGCTGGGCAGAGTACACTGTCTGAGATGTCTACCGTTTCTATGTGCTTCGCCCACAGAAAGTGGCCCATCATCAGTCCTGCAGTCCCTTCTACTTATTGACAGGAGAATTTGCGACAGTCGGTCGGACATGACAGGTAACATCAGCTTAGTCCATCTGCAGTCTCTCTCACCCTGCCAAGATCGCGTGTGGGTTGTAGTAACCCATTTGCTAACCGTGGCTTTAATGACTGCAGAACATGCAACTGCGTTCAAAGATGGCCTCAGAACCCATCCTAGCTAAGTCAGCGGTGTCGAGGCCCAATGCTCCTGAGCGGAGTTTCCTTGAACTCCTAGCGCAAAAAATTAAACTGATGAAAAACTAGTCATGGAAAACTAGCCTGTCGCACGATCGCCTCTTTCACATAAGGTTGATGTTTTCAAATTTTCGAAAAAAGACTCGGACAAAGAATTATCTGAATTTGCTCAAATTATGCTCCAGCAACCCGGGTTTCGGTAAATAAGTCACTTTAAACACTTGAGTTACGAGGAAATGTTGACCAATCTCGACTCATAATTGCTTTGTTTTTCATTTTACATTTTTCAGTTAGTTAAGAATTTTCTACGGTTTTTCTGTAATAAAATTAAATGATGATGCTTTCCACAGGAGTTGCAAAGGAGTTGATTACTGCTGATTACTGAGGTGGCGCGGCTTTTTGCGTTTCAATCTTTCAAACCATTTGTGTTGGTCCATGAGGGTTGAGGATTCCCTGTTGAAATGATGGAATAGCCTATTCATATGAGATAGACCATTTTCTCTAATTACGACGGCAACTGGTTCTACAACTAATTATTGTAAATAATTTTTGAAGTAAACCTTTTTTTATTTTTCGACATAGTCTCTTTTTTGACCTATACACTTCGTCGAACGCTGTTATAGTTTGTTGATCCCTGCCGAATAATAGGATTTGTCCAATACTGAAAAACAGTTATTCGTTTTGCAATCGCCTTCTTGTTTGAATACAAAATTTTTTCCCGCCAGTCAAATAACAAAAATTGGGGTACAAATATTAGTACGACAGATCCGAGAAAGCCAAGTCTGGAGAATAGGGGTTATGTGAAATGAGTCGCATGTGTGAGTCGGAGTGTGATGGAAAAGGAGAATCACTCGGCTTTCTCTATTCAAACGAATGCCAAACTCAAAGAAATAGACTGATCTGGCTGAATCTCGATTTTGCGAACTTGATGTACGAGTTGCTTTAAATCGTGGACTGGCTTTCCGGTAAGATGGGTTTTCATAATTCTCTACACATTTTCAATGGGGTTGGTGTCTGGCGACTGGGAAGGCCAGTCCATTACTGTGACGCCATTTTCTTGTTTCCATAAAAATACCGCGTCACTTCTCACTCATTTTTGTTTAGTTGCGTTTACGGAAATGTTTCGAACGACACTAACCTGAGTTAGCACTGGCGTCGTAGCCCTTGAGTGGGACTATTTCGCACAAAAAGGAGAACGAAATATATTTTGAAGTTACAAGAAAAAACGGCTTTCTTTCTTCTGACACAGACTGTATATATAAAGTGGCGCAAAATTAATCATCCAACTTTGTTTTTTAATAATTTTTGTACTAAATAAATAAAAATATTTTGGGTGAAGAATTTGACGTTTACGCGTTCCATTGCTTGTCTGTTCACAAGTGTCAAATATGTTTTGATTGACGTACGACGCCATTTTGCAAAATGTATAAGTCTTCCGATAGGGCGATTAAATTGATGCCACCTTGTATGTTTTGTACTTATTATTTTAAATGTTTACTGAATAAAAATGACACAAAAATACATAGTTAATGTTAATTCCTATGCCGCTGACCCGAAACGAAACTCCGTTTCAAAGACACAAGTAACATTGTTACGAACCCATCCTTTGCATCTTTGGATGGATTGAATAGACCAATTTTTTTTGAATAATAATTCAATAATTTCAAATACATATCATCAGTAAGACAGAAGTGATTAAATTTACAAAGTTAAGGACAATCTTCTCCTCTCATATTCCGGAAGTAGACGAAAGGGTAGAAGATCAGACTGGGCTCATCGCCATCAAAATCAATGACAGATAGCTTTAAGCAAGCCGATTTAAAGATTATATGGAACTAAGTAAAAATAGTTTTAGAATCATCACAGCTATTCTAACAGGTTGATTGAATTATCACCTTGCTAAACTGGGAATATAATCCAATGGAGTTTGGGAGGAAGATGAAATCGGTAAAAATGCGCTGGCATCGTGCCGAGCACTGATGAATATGCGGCAAAAATACCTGGGTAAACATATTTTACCGGAGGAAGAAATAAAACTCAATAAAATAGAAATTTTATTTTTGATTTTTTAAATAAACTGGACTGCGAGAAATACTCTAAATCCCCTTATAATAATAATAACAATAATAATAATAATAAGCTGAGTCCTATCTCTTGAACTAAATCCAGGCCTCCTCCTGTCCATATCAGCAATACCTCTTAGTTTAATGCTTATTGCTTGTTGGGTAACCACAAAAGCATAAGTGAAAATGTGGAAGTGAGTTTGTGCTATTCCATTCCTACTTGCACATATACCTACATATTTCTGTGTAATTTTGCGGAACAATTTGCGGCTATTTGCTAATACAATACTCGTATACAGTATTTCACGGATGATTTGGGCCTAACGAAGCATTTAGAAAAATCTATTTCAATTACATTTCTGGAGCAGATATTACAGCTATGCGTAATGAGTGACCAGACAACGATGAAGGTTTTTCCAAGTGTCAATTTTTATATATTATTTTAGCAGCCATTAAATTTGTTAAAGTCACCCTGCTTTCAAATATTCGGAAGTGTTTGCCATTGCACGATTGCCGAACGTGTGAAGAGTAATGAAAATTTCGACTCAATGTAAATACGGAAATTCCGATTTTGGCAAAAAATTATCTTTATGGACGAGGGCGATTTTTGGCTCAGCGAGTGTGCCAACAAGAAAAATTGTCGTTATTAGAGCGAATAATATTCCACAAGTGTTCGACCAAGCATCAATCCTAGGGCCATAGCCCAGGAATCGTAGGTTGGATGTACATCTTCATAATAAGGCCACAAATAGCATATGAAACGGTTGCTTGGACATCGCAATCTTCAGCGCTCAGAATGCGTGTGCCACACGGGGGCGATGCCTACCTACCCTGCAGCTGCGATGGAGCTGATGCTCTAGCTGACACCGCTTTAGTGCTAGAACGGTCTTAGATCTAGCATATGAAGAAGAAAGTGGTCACGAAACAGTTTCTGAATTATCGATTTATACCAATCTTTCATGAGGAAATTAGTTTTGAAACATTGTTTTCTAATGAAGAACGCCAACAGCGTGTCAATGAAAGTCGATTATATTACGGAAGAAATTGCTTAAAATGGGCTAAGAATGGTCCAAGTCGAAGCGTGAGAGCTGCATCTCACAATATACTTCGAATTCCGAATGCCAAGCAAAAATTTAGTTCTAGAACCACTTCAGCAGGAAACATATTCGAATCGGTGGTAAGTGATGATATACTGAACATCGTTCTGAAGAGGAGCAGCAATAATTTTAGAAATAAATTTAGTAATCTAGATGTATACTCTATGCAAAAAACCAATATGCTTACAATGGAGCACGAAAACATCATTTACGTCGAGTTATAGGTAACTCGCTACTAACTGTCTTTGAAGAATTCTACACCAATCTGAATCGAATTGATGCCGCTCTAAGCCCCAAGCCAATATTAAATATGTTGCTAGCGTCGAAGCAACATCTTGAGCCGAAACTTCACACAAAATGGAAATAACTGCAACAGATGCAGCAAGATTTTTGGAAAAATTGGGTTACGCATTACGAACAACGAACTGCAGAACCACATCTTACTTAAAAATTTAAGACCTTGTTCCAATTCAAGCTGAACCCGACAAGGGACTTGGTGGGCAGCCATACGATGCATTCCCTATTTGGCCCATTTTACACGACATTGGCGGGAAGTTTAAGAAGCAATCGCTGCAATAAAGATGGGATGGCAATTTCAGCGGTTATTTTAAGGATACAGTCTGGTAATGTGGCCTTGAAGATGAGATAAAAAACGGTCGCAAGCGAGAACAACAGCTGAGGAAGATAATGGATCACATAGTCTAGATTAACGACCAAGAAGTTGTTTGCGCATGTTGGGTGAGATTGGAAGGTAATCATCGGCTATCAGATGCTGCCATCAGGTCCAACGGACGAAATTCGGATTTCTGATGTCAGAATTGGTGAATACGAGAGTGTTGAGCTCCACCAAGAAAACATTGCGCCTTAAGAAGTGGCTATTGAAAATGAACTCGTTCAGTTTTTTCTTTACTAAAAACTTCCATAATTGAAACACTTCAGTAAATAAGTATTTTAATAAACGAAACTTGATATCACTTTTCTTCTTCTTCTTAATTGGCGCGATAACCGCTTACGAGATTTTGGCCGAGTTTGACAATGCACTTCGTTTCTTTCTTGTGCTCGCCAATTGGACACACCAAGTGAAGCCAAGTCCTTCTCCACCTGATCTTTCCAACACACAGGAGGCCTTCCTCTTCCTCTGCTACCATCAGCTGGTACCGCATCGAATACTTTCAAAGCCGGAGCGTTTGTATCCATTCGGACGACATGACCCAGCCAACGTAGCCGCTGGATCTTTATTCGCTGCGCTATGTCTATGTCGTCGTAAAGCTCATACAGCTCATCATTCCATCGCGTGCGATATTCGCCGTTGCCAACGTGCCTAGATCAAAAATTTTGCGCAGAATCTTTCTCTCAAATACTCCAAGCGTCGCTTCATCGGTTGTTGTCATCGTCCACGCTTCTGCGTCATACGTTAGAACGGGCATGATGAGAGCCTTATAAAGTGTTAGTTTTGTTCGTCATCGCTTCTACTCATCCAAATACCAGACCCGAACCAATTAATCGACAGTAAATTTATTTAACTAAAAATTCTGGTTTCTAAAAGGTTTTGCATTTTGTTTGCTTTCATAACTAATTTTTTTTAACACATTGCTTTACGATTATTATACAGTATAAATGCTCTACTTACCCAAATCTCATTAAATGAGGCTTCTGAATGAAACATTGCTTACCTGCAAATTAAATAAAAAACAAAAAATTAGTTAACGACGTGCTTTGATTAATTACTCAACTGAAAAAATTATTTTTGTTATATATTAAATACTTCAGAATATTAGAAATTTGCGTAATGTACCGCTTTATTTAGTCTAAAACCGTTATTTGGTGATGTTTGGAAAACGTAATGAAGGAAAACAAAGTTAAGTGGATTTTCGGTCCAGCGACCGACTTTATATACATAGGAATTGGATAGGCTGATTATTGGGGTTTCTTTGGCTGTAAACTAGTGTAATAGAGGATATTACAAAATTTATTAGGTTAGGTTAGGTTTAATGGCTGCCCTAGCTAAAGGGCTCACTTGGACAAATGTTAGTAAATTCGTCCGTTGTGGTGCCATACATGGGAGAGGAGGAGGGAGATGGGAAGGAATAAGGAGCCTTGGGATTAGAAACGATGATGACCATACATTTTTACGACGGCGCCGACGGGGGCTGATTTGCGTTCGTAGTTAGCCGTAACAAGCTACTAATGAACTTCACCAAATTTATGATATCTACACCGGCTATATCCGCAGGCGTAGCAAAAAAGTGAGAGCCCAGATATCTAAGTATTTGCCAGACGAGAGCAGGGCAGCTGAGAAGAAGGTGTTGAGATGATTCCACCTCGTCCTCCAGACAGTTTCTGCAGAACGGACTTGAGGCAATCCCAAGTCTTACGGCGTGAACACCTAACGGACAATGTCCGGTAAGAATGCCCACCAAATTTGAGAGCTGGGGTTTTGTTAGCCTTAGGAGTTCCCTTGAGCGTCCCCGATCTACCCGTGGCCAGAAGGATCTCGCGACCTTGCACGTTTGCGCAGTAGCCCAGCGCTCGCTGAGTTGACTCGAGGCCCATCTTTCCAGGAGCAGGCCACAGGTTCTCAGGGGAACCCCAATTCTCTCATTTCGCGACGAAACCGTCTCCAAAGTTCCCTGTCTAGCCAGCTCATCAGCCCAGCAGTTTCCCTCTATGCCGCTGTGACCGGGAACCCAAATGAGCCTGATGATGAAGTATTCGGATGCAATCGAGAGAGAAGCCAGACATTCCCCGACCAATCTCGAGCGCACAAACAGCGAGCCCAAGGCCCTAATTGCCGATTGGCTATCGGAGTAGATATTTACTTCCTTAACGGTAATTACCGAATTGAGCAACCAGTCCACCGCTTCCTTAATTGCGGATACCTCCGCTTGGTCCGGGAGCCTAAATTTAAGTTTGATGGGAGGCTCCTTACAGAATACTCCCCCACCAACCCTTCCGCCCAACTTCGAGCCATCCGTGAACATGTTTGCCATGCCTTGCCGCCGAATGTTGCACCCCGCCCACTCATCCCTTGAGGGAATGTGAGTAGAAAAAGGTCCGCTCGGACCTAGCGTGGGTGTACAGTGGTCCAGCACCATAGGGATGAACTCAAAGTTTTTAAGAATGCTAGAGTGTCCGTAACTTAAGTCTAGCCTATGGCCCGAACACCTTAATCTGATAGCGGCGCGTGCAGCGGTAGTTTTTCCTACAATGTCCACGGGCGCCACATTCAGCATAGCGTTAAGCGCTATTAAAAACCCCCAAAAAACAAAACTATCGATATTAGTATATCTATTTTTAATTTGTTCAAATATTTCATTAGTATAAACAATCAATAACCAAAATCGCCCAACTCCAGATTTTTTAACTCTTCATCTCCATTTTATCCTCTATTTAGCATAGCACCAATCACAATTTTACGGATTATATTATATAAAATACATAATTTTTTTTCTTTATTAAGATGTTGTTTAATAATTTGGTCAGGATTTATATACATCGCTTAAGGGGGTAGTATGGTTAATTCGGTGTAAAACAAGCATATTTTTCGAAATTTTTTTTGTCGACACAGTTGATTTATTCAAAATTTTAAAATTACTTTATTATAAAGTCATATTTAAAGAATATTGTGTGACATTTTTCGAAATTTTTTTTGTCGACACAGTTGATTTATTCAAAATTTTAAAATTACTTTATTATAAAGTCATATTTAAAGAATATTGTGTGAAATTTTCATTGATTTTTATGAAGAAATGAGTTGGTGGCAGCGAATCTTCGCAGACGTCTCATAAAAAAGTTGTCCCTCAGAACTCATTACTGGATCAACTAAAATCAAAAAACCAAATTGATTTCATCAGCTAATAAAGTTTCGCAGGTAACAGCGTCGAATTTTTTTTTTTTTTTTAATTTTTTAAAGCGCTTTGAAGTCAAAACACCGATTTTTCATAAAAAAAACTTGAAAACTTTGTTGTTTTAAAATATGACAAAATTTAAAAAAAAAAAAACTCGACGGCATTACCTCGTGAATAAAGTAAAGAAACAAAAAAACCAAATTTGAAAAGAATCGGTGCAGTAGATATGAATCTACAGTGGACACCGACCGTAAAAAAGGCAAGTGTGAGAAAAACGCGTTTAGCTATTTTCGGGCTATTAATGGCCAGTGTCAAAAGCGATAAAATTTAAATAAATGAAATAATATACAATACAAGTTTCGTTTTACATGATTACAATTGTACAACTATTTTAACTATTGTTTTTACACATTTATGGTTTTTTAGCATTTATCATACTAGGTCGCTTGGTCAGGTTCTCTTTAAACGTCTTTTTGTGTTTCTTTCCCTTTCAAGAAGTTTGTTGATTTCTGCAATACTGTGTGTGTGTATTTTTTCAAAGTGCCTTGTTGTTATCTTTTTGATTTCTTCGTCTACTCTTGCTATATTAAAAGTCCTATGGATGTCATCATTTTTCGTGTACCTGTCAGTCATGGTCAAAAGTCGAAGAATCTTAGATTTCTGTCGTTGGATTTTTACTATATGCAGTTTTTTAGCCGTTCCCCACACCTGTAGTCCATATAGCCAGATTGGTTTAATCATAGTTTTGTACACTAACAGCTTGTTCTGTATAGTGAGTCTGGATTTAGAGCAGACTAACCAATGAAGTTGTCGAAGTTTTTCTTTTATTTATTTATTCATTTCATCAAATAAAGTATAGCTTGAATAGAATACTAATACTAAAGCTTAAATATAATATATGGTAAACAATACTGTGAGATGCATTAGTCACAATTCCAAAAGTGTATCTCCAGATTAAGTTTTGATTTGAAAGTCTCTCGTGAGTTAGAGAATAGGTAGATCCAAATGTTTGCATCATTGGTTGGACTGTCTTATACAACGTGCAAGCGGTTCATTTCGACTAAAATTGGTCTTGTGATAAGGTAAATGGAACATATTGCTCAGTCTTAGGTTACGAGTGGGACAATTAAAGAGTATTAGCTCCAGCAAGAAGTGGCATTTGATTTGATTCGTAACTATGTCCCTTATAAACAATACCGATGAAGTTTTTCTCCGCATTTCTAAAGTTGGCAATGCTAACAAAAGACATCTACTTTTATATGCAGGCAAACTGCAAGGCCAACGAAGTGAATGAATAGCAAATCTAGTGAAACGATTTTGAATCTTCTCAATTCTTAAAGATGAACCCATATAGAATGGATCCCAAATGATGCTATATAAATTGATGCTATATAAATATCAATTTTTTAGCGTGGAAATATCCTGGAACTCCCTTGAATTCCTTATTACAAAGCCAAGTATAGATCTAGACTTGGCAATCATAGAGTCTATATGTTTAGAAACGACATTTTTGATGTAAATATGACCCCCAAGTCTTTCTTTTCATAAATTTTTGCGAGGGTGGTAGTGCCCAATCGAAATCAATCGTAACTTTTCGTCTACTGAATGACATGTGCGGGCATTTACCAGCATTAAGAGGTAAGGAGTTATCATCACACCAAGCTTCCAATCTTGTTAAGTCTTCTTGAAGTCTTATGCAGTCAGTTACGTTCTCTACCCGTCTGTAAATTTTCAGGTCATCTGCATACATCAGACAACGTGATGTCTCGAAAAACGTCTGGAATGTCATTAACAAACATTAAGAACAATAGTGGCCCAAGATGGCTACCTTGAGGTACACCGGAGGTAACTTTGATGGCATCAGATTTTATGTTACATAAGATGCAATCCACTTGAGTAAGCTAGGATTAAGACCAAATGAACCCAGCTTTTTAAGTAGGATACCATGGCTGACTCGATCAAACGCTTTCGAAAAATCGGTGAATATGACATCGCATTGTTGGCCTATTTCAAATTGGTTTAAGACATAATTTGTAAATAAATTTGTAAATATTTGTTTTACCTTTTGCTTTATGTGGTGAGTCCAATTTAATTTGGAGTCCAAGTGAATTCCCAGATATTTAGTAGTTGATTCTATTGTAATTGCTTTGTCATTTATTTTAATTGGAACTGCAGTAAATTTTGTTTTGTTAGTAAATATAACCTGTACCCGAATGGGTTGGAGCGTGATTACCATTCGGAATTCACAGAGAGAACGTTGGTTCGAATCTCAGTGAATCATTAAAATTAAGAAAAACATTTTTCTAATAGCGGTCGCCCCTCGGCAGGCAATGGCAAGCCTCCGAGTGCATTTCTGCCATGAAAAAGCTCCTCATAAAAATATCTGCCGTTCGGAGTCGGCTTGAAATTGTAGGTCCCTGGATTTGTGGAACAACATCAACACGCACACCACAAATAGGAGGAGGAGCTCGGCCAAGCACCTAACAGAAGTGTACGCGCCAATTATTTATTTTATAATTATCAAACCATTCATTAACTGCGTTTGTGTATCGCTGTACTTTTTCAGTAGCGATAATTAATCTTTTGTCTGAGGCAAATAGTATTGTATCGTCTGCGAACTTAGCAATTGATGAATTAGTTTCGTCAGGAGGTGGTATGTCTGCTGTGAATAAAACATATATACAGTAGAGGTCCAAGAACGCTTCCTTGCGAAACTCCAGCAGTTATTTGATGAATATCTGAACATTGATTGTCATATTTAATATAGAAGCTTCGGTCGGTTAGGTAGCTTTTTATGATGAGATAGTAGTCAAAAGGTAGCATTATTTTTATTTTGTGGAGTAAGCCTTTGAGCCGCACTTTGTCAAACGCTTTAGCTACGTCCAAAAAATACTGCGGCACAGTATCGATTGTTTTCAAGGTCTGATTGGATTTTACTTGCAATTCTATGGATCTGTTGCATAGTCGAATGTTTTTTTCTAAATCCAAATTGTTGATCCGGTATTATACGTTTTTGGCCTAGAAATTGGCTTATTTGATCATGCAGTAATTTTTCAGCAATTTTAGATATTTTCGGTAATAAGCTTATTGGTCTATATGATGACACGGTAGTTGGATCTTTACCCGGTTTTGGCAATGCAATAATCTCTGCCACTTTCCATTTTATTTTTGTAAAATCATAGTGGAAGTTGTTTTGGTTGTTGATTTTCTTTTTTTCGTCATTTGATAAAACTTTTTCGAAGATAATGGCAACGGTAGTTTTGCTTTTGTGCAAACCTACATAGAAATTATGGTACAACAGCTGGTTAGCTTATACAGTTCGTTCTTAAATTATTAAAATTCATTAGTACTTCAAGATTGCTTAAATTCATTGTGCAAATTATCTTAATATTTTCACTTAAGATTAACTTACTTAATTTTACCTCAAGGCTTATAGGTTGAGTAGTTTCATACAAGAGGAATGATAAGTCTAAGATATGATTGCGTTCTTACCGTATAGTTTCATTGGTTGTGTCTAACAAACAAATAGCAGCTGGATTTATGTGATTAGATAGTCGTTTCAGATATCTGGTACTATATTTTTGGAATTTCATTTTTTATAAAAGGAATACCTAAGTCGTTATGAATAGCTTCGTTCGTAATAAACTAAGGGGCATTAACAAGGTTTCGTAATGTTTTTGATTGATAACGCTGCAAGATCTGCACATTGGAGTTGCTAGCAGTTCCCCAAAGCTGTATTCCGTAGGTCGAAATGGGCTGCAGAATAGCTTTGTAGAGCCGTATTTTGTTTTGTAGACTAAGTCGGCAGTTACGGCCAAGCAGCCAGTACATACGTGTTGTTTTCATTGACTTTTCCACGTGTGGCGTCGATCAATATGCATTTGTGTCAATGGGAATTTGTTTATTATTTAAAAATACAGTAGGAAGCCATTGCTCTCTTCTTAATGTAAAAATGATATGTGCAGATTTTTCCGAATTAACTTTTAATTGTTCATTTGTTAAGCCAAGGCACCAAAATTCGGAGTTGATTTTGCAAAAGATATGACGCTTCTACAAGGGACTCACTATAAGCTATAAATGCTGTACCATCAGCAAAAGTTGCTACTTCTACTTCTTCTGAATTGGGCATATCAGCTGTAAATATAGTATACAGTACGGGACCTAAGACACTATCTTGAGGTACACTGGCATTAATGTTATAAATTTCGGATGAGGCATCGCCGTGCCTTACATAGAAGTGTCTGTCACTTAAATAAGATTTAAGTAATAGATAGAAATGTGCTGGTAATATCTTTTTTATTTTGAATAGAAGTCCCTGGTGTCATTTCCTATCAAATGCTTGTTCAACATCTAAAAAGGTTCCAGAACAGTATTTTTTCTCTTCCAGTGCAGCTGTAATTACATTTGCGATCCTGTGGCACTGCTCTAGTGTACCATGTCTTACTCAAAATCCAAACTGATGTTCAGGTATGATGCTGTCACCCTCAAGTACAGGCAACATTCTTTGCAAAAATATTCTTTCGAATATGAAAATGTTACCAGCAGACTAATTGGACGGTAAGACTTGACACTATTCTCGGGTTTATTGAGTTTTGGTACCATGACCACAGTGGCATATTTCCACTGGGTGGGATAGTGGTATATGTATATTAAGGATAGCATTGTATATTATGGTTAGGAATTCTATAGCTTTTTCAGGAAGAGCCTTAACTACTTTGCTATCGTGCAGTTATTTAATCTATGAATGTATCTGTAGTAACTTCATTATTTGATATCTTACTGATTGGTAAGTCCATTTGACACGGAGATTCTACCTTATCACTGCTGGTACCTAAAGAATTAGGTTCAAAAGTTTCAAAGAGGTGTTTTGCAAATGCTTCTGTTTTGGATTAAATACATAAGTGAGTCAATTATATAAAACAAATGATGAGTTATTGTCATGTATTCCTGTGAGAGAAAAATATGGCCTTCTGCACTAACATTTGCTGAGTCAGAGTTTAACAGGGTGGGGAAAATTCAGAAGGTGTCGCTAACATTAGACTGTTAACCGGCTCTCAGCGGTTTTGAAGGAATCAGCTGACGTAGCAGGTGATGTGATAGAGGTTTGTTTACGACAAAAACAAAATTGTGTTGGTAATGCAAGAAAAAATCAACGCAAACACTCTTCATATTGCATGGTTGCCATCTGAACGACGACTGATTGAGAGTATTTAAAGGCCGCATCAGAGAATGTTAATGAGAATGTTAATGAAATGTTAACATTCTCTGGCCGCATACATTTTGAACTATCAGACAAAAATCTAATGAATGCCTTTTGCACATATTTGATTACCCGTAAATCAGCACAGCTTACGAAAAATGAGTAGCCTGTTTGAGATTTTTCTAAAAGCTTCGTTAGACTAGGTTAGGTTATACTAACTGGCCGAGACCATTTTGGGCAATAGCAATACCAGATCAGAGTCCTATTTAGCGAAAATATGCATCACTCAAGATGCGCGCGCTGTTCGCGAATTTCAGGAGTCGCTCGAGCTCCAGCTCAGGGATAGATTCTAGCCTTACAAAGTTATAAGCATCCAGGTAGCATAGTCTAGTTTTCGAGAGAGGCGGACAGTAGCATAGAAGAGGTTCCAACGTTTCTCTTGTAGCCGAAAGCTTCTTTAAGTGACTTTTCAAATACAGTGTTACCAATATTTTGAGTAAAAAGCCGATTTACATAAAAATCATATTATTATTCCATTTTATTAGTCAATATAAGAAAATTGTAAGTATAATATATATATTTTTTTTTTAAGAATTCGATTTCTTTACATGACTCTAAGCGAAATGTTTTCTAAATTTGTGCGATGTATGCATAATCAGACCCTAAGCATACGTGTGTTATTAGCGGACACAAATCTGCTGCCGGATCCCCTATGACGTGACAGCCGAAGTTGCTCGCAGAATTTTACCTAACCTGGTAATCTATCTTTCTTGAAATAACACAGCTTCGTTGTATCACAAAATATAGGAACGAATTCGGTTTCTTCATTTCTGTCAGTTTGGTGATCATGGCGACCCTAACGATACCAATAGAAATTTTCCAGAATGGCTTGGTTCGGTCGTTATGCCGAATTCATGCTGAGAAAGAGGTGTGCTCTTTAGCAGACCGTAGTTTTACAGAATCAGCTGATGGGCTGAGATCACTTGGGATGAGTTTACAAAAAGCGATGGTACAAAAAAATAATCAAGAGCCGAATCTCAAGTGGCGTGGCAATCGAAGTCCTCCTCATAATTTTCTATTTCACCACAGTTAAAGAGCAAATCTGGTAAATATATCGTCCTTGGGTGGACAACTGATGCATGCTTGCTCATTTCATATGGTACGTCTGTTTGCGGTTTCATGAGCAACAACTATTCCACTTTTTTGCGATCAATCAAAAAGGTTTCGTTCGAAATTCGCTGACTTTTTTCAATTTTCGTGCGATTTCTCTAAAAGACTTTTTGGTTTGCCGTCATTTTTTTGCAACTGGGCAACATCTACATATACATATATATTGTTAAGCAACTGAATGGAATTTCCTAATCAAATGGCAAAATCAAATAAATTAGTTCTAGCAAAGTCCGACATATACATACAGTTCGCCAGGAAAATGTTTGTACTATAGATACAAAAATATTCAAGTAATTTGCACTTTTTTAACTAAAACCATCCATCGCTTCTTATTGAATATGGAGAGTCACTCGAAAATATTCCAGTATCTTACATTAACAGTACTTCGTAACGGTAAACTTTTTGAATACACCAAAGCAAGCTAAAACAAAAATAAAACAACAAAACGAATGTTTCTCTCAGCCATGGTGAAAAGAATGGAGAAGGTGTGCTCAATAGTATACAGTTATTCCGCTCTGAGCGAATTGGACGCTTACAAAACAACTGCGAGTGTGTTGGTGATATACGAAAAAATCAACAGAATGTCACTTCGTTGCTATTTGAACAACGATTGATTGGACAAGTGTGTGAATACATGTGAAATGATCGTGCAGAATTCGGCTAGCGAATCCCATGTGACGTGGCAATGGAAGTTCCACGCACAATTTTCTTTTTCGCCATAGTTAAAGAGCAAACCTTGTAAGCCCATCATCCTTGTCCGTCAGCTGTCAAGAAAGTGTTTTTATACATCTATCTTTGGCACTGATCGTTAAGATGATTTGATGTACCGTTATCTCACTAAGTTGTTACACACACCGCTAGTCATCAATTAGTCATAAAGTGATCGTCAGAGTGATGTGTAGATCAAAATATCAAATCGTATGTAAATTATAAAGAAAGCAAAAATGCCTGGAAAACGAACATCGCTTGAGACGACCCAGTCGGTCTATTATATGTGATTATACAAAAGGAAAAAGTGTGCAACAGTTATCAGAAATGTTTTATTTAACCCGACGATATTTTTATAATGATGCCCATATTCGTCGGACCCATGTGTTTTTGGGCCTATTCCAATCGACGAGACTTGTCCGCAGGCAATAATCTTTGCGTCAATTGAATCTTATACGGGAATAAATGCAAATCAATGCGGATAATTCGATATAAGGTCCAACTGCTGAGAACGGCGATTTTGGGATGTCCTTGGCGACGCCTTGGTCGGTTTTGATTTGGCCTCTTTCGATTAGAAAGACCATCACCAATCGAAAACCTTTCATACAAACGTTTAATGGTGTTCTCAGAAGGCGCATTTTTCACATTATTTAATTTTTTATACGCACGTTGAGTTTTCACAATTGACTTATTTTGTTGAATGTAAATTTCAACAATTTGGGAGCGCTCGCGTGGCGTGTACTGTTCCGCGGTAAAAATCTGCTGGACTGACGCTTCCAACGCGGTATGTCAATAAGCGATCTTACGTCGCTGTCAAAAGATACACGGCTGCCGGATGGGTCCGTCGAATATTGGCAACCCTGTAAATAAAACATTTTATGATAACAAAAATGAGTAGTTTTTGTCACCAGTGCTGATTACTTTTTAAAGAAAATGAGGAGTTTTTGTCATTAATGCTGATTACTTTTTGATAACATAAGGCATTTAGTTGTAAGCACTTATTACATTGTAAGAATAAAAATTATTAGTAGCCTTGCCTTTTAGGGCATAGTAGATATCTTTCTTAGTTACAAGAAACTGCTATTGGTAAAAGAGAGATAGAATACTACACCGACAAGAGGAAACTATCAGTACTTTCCCATGACTAGAACGAAAATGTGTAATTTAATGAGGATAGTGTTTATATTATAGTCAGCTGTCATACGTAGGGAATTTATTGACACACATAGTAGTATAGCCTTAGAAAAGGTGAACAAATGTGAACTCTCTTGGTTTTAATTAGTTCACGTTATCGAGCCTGCACTGTATTCATATTCATACATAAATATGTATATCTCGTTAACAACACATTTTCATATGATTTTGCAGTTGAAATATAAAGGGTGGTTAAATTTCAAGGGCCGATGTTGAATGTGAACCACACCTAAACCTCAACGACACCATAGGACTTCTTTCTTTGGGGTTATTTCAAAGAAAAGGATGAGATAATTCGGGACATTAACGGCATAGAACCTCAATTATGCCTCAGCGTCATCGAAAATATGGACCATCGGATGGAGGTGTGCCGCCGAGATCGCGGCGGTTATTTGGCCGATATTTTGTTCCATACTTAATTGAGCCGTACCAATATTATTATAATAAAGAGAAATGATAATAATTTCCTGAAAAAATTGTATTTTATTCAATTAACACCGGCCCTTGAAACTTAACCACCCTTTAGAACAAGTTTGAGAACAGGATACAATTTTTTGGACACGTTGGCATATGCCTTTAAGTTAGCCACGCCTTTGAACGATAGATGGTTTTTAGGAAAGTTTTTTTTTATAGTACTCAACTGGAAGTTTTCCCACCGCCTTAATTTTTTTAATAAAAAGCTCGCTTGTAGATTGGCCAAAAAAGAGCAAGCACAAACACACAGCAGTATTTATTGATGTAGGGGTTTCCAATAGAAGTGCATAGAATATGACATCGGTGGCATAGGACCGAGAGCTCAAATTTTCTGTTACTCAGTTGCAATCGAGCTGGATCTAAATTTACAGAATCTGATGTGGGTTATTGTGACTGTGAGGCTATCGTTCGATTGCGGCTTATTGGCATCGACCTGCGACCTCAGAAAACAAGTCAAGAGTAACAAGTCTACCCTCAAAACATTCACAATAATGTGGACGAACTGCTAAACGGTGTATCCTGCCATGGCGATTTAGCATCAGTGACCTAATAACAAGCAAAAGATTAAGCCGCCGCATATTCATCGTAGCCTGTCAGCATCAACGCGCCCCTATTAGGAACCCCTATACATAGATAATTATCAACAACGGCACATCAATATCGGCAAGCCTTTTCTAAATCGTATGCATACTCGTATTACAAGCGCATATTACGTGCACTGATTGATTTGATAATGGGCCATACGTTGCGCATGCATACCTATGTTTGTATATGTGTGCACATATTAACTAATCACTAACAACGGCACATGCATATGTATGAATGTCGGTGCACTCTTGCACATATATACCCAATAAACATTTTTGCTCAATCTCAAGTTGAGAAGCAATGGAGAACTAACCATTTTCTCAAATCTCAAACGTTAGTTCTCCAATGCATCTACACCTGCTGCTGCTGGCGTTCTTAAACTAGAAGGCACATTTTTGTTGGAGTGCTCTTAATGAACGGAATAGAACAGAATTGAAAAACATTGCTCTCATATTTAGTCCAAGCGTTGCCATTGACATAAAAAATATAACAAATTATTTATTTATTCATTCATTTAATCAAATCTCAAAATGCAATATTTCTTGTAAATTATTAAAAACAGATTAATGCCATTGACATGAAAAAATAACAAATTATTTATTTATTCATTCATTTAATCAAATTTCAAAATGCAATATTTCTTTTAAACTATTAAAAACAGATTAATGCTAAACAATTGAATGAAAAATAAATGAAACTTATGATTTATTTATTTCATTTTAATGAAAAACATGTAACATTCTTTACGGCTTAGAGAGAAAGAATATTAGCGAATAATTGGATTCTAGTTGTGGCAGAAAACTCGAGGTCGATATGGTTTCAAAGCGTATTAAATTCTCTCAAGTTTCCAAGAACTCGGAACATTGGAAGGACAATTAAATCGAACCATCCCTAACCAGAAAATATCATGATTTCGTAAGCAACGCTTAGGAATATGAAATAAATTTGCTCGAGTAGCGATGGAGAGTCAATCACCCCACCTATCAAATCGAAAACGAAAGTGAGAGAGAGAACAGTGTTTCTAATATCTAGTGTTTTTATATGAATAAGCAAACATCGACTTTTACAAGAAGGAATTGAAGCAGAGAAATGCAAAGAGCGCAATGCATAACGGAGAAATACTTTTTGGACACATTCAAGCCTACTAATATGACAAGCCTAATATGATCTCCAAATAAAAATAGTATATTCCAGCTTCGAAAGCACAAGAGAGACAAAGTCTGAACTAAAACGTCGGTTAAAAGCGAGTACAGAATATGACTTTGAAATTGTGTAATTTGGACGTCTTTGATAAGAGAATTTAGTGTAAAATACCAGAGAAAAATGAATAATTGTACTTGGATGGGATAATCTAGAAGCACCAGTACAGTAGGATTATTATGCGTATATTTAAATTTAACTTATTTCTTCTACACCAAGCCATGGCATTATCTAAATCAGATTGAGGATTTATAGAGTCTGCTGTACTTGCAATCACCGAGTATATCATTAAATCATCAGCATACAAAAGAAAATTTGCGTTATTATTTAAAACAACTGGGCATTTTCTTAACAAAATTTTTAAAGGTAGGGCACCAAGTACACTTTCCTGGGGCACACCAAAGGTTGCAATAAAAGAAATAGATGACGCACCATTAAAATTAGCATCACATTTCTGAGAGGAGAGATAACCCATTTTAAAAGAGTAGAATGAAAGCCTACAGCCTTCATTTTGGAAATTAAAACCAATGGCTTTTGAAAAGTCTGCGTACTCACTGTCGACTTGAACCTTATTTTGAAAAGCTGAAATGCAATATTCAGAAAAAGCTGCAAGATTTATAACAGTTGATCTACCTTTCATGACAAAATGTGGGTCTACAGAGATTAAATGATAAGAAATTGCAAAAATTATTAATATGCCAATAGGGTGACTAATTTTGCGCCTGCTCGTATATTTTTTAACTATTTTAGTTTGCCAAAGCAAAAATTACATATGCTAATATTAGTTTGGGGAAAAAGAAATTCATTTTTTTTGCGTAAATTTCTTTTTAATTTTCATAAAAATTTCAACTTTTTGATCAGAATTTTTAGAACGATTTCGAGTATGTAAAATTATAGCTTCTGAATTTTGGTGTAATAAGGTATACATTTAAAGTGGCTTAAAAATCGATTTAAATTGGAGGCTTTGAGTTTTTCGTTCTAGCGGTCGAAACATTCATTGTCGCTCTCACGGAGAATAAACTTTTATATAAATACACTATGAAATTTCATTTAATTTCAATTCTTAATTTCATTTAATTTCACTTCTATGGTTACAAAAACTTACAGACCGCAGGAACAAAAGGATTTCAAAATAACACTGAAAAGCTTATTGACAGGAACTTTTTGATGCCAATTTACATAGATAAAAAAAGAGATCTAGAAACGGTAGAATTAAGATCGAGACTATTAAAACTTAACTCTCTACTAATTTTCTTAATAATTTTTTTAAAATAAATTTTCGTAATTAATACAGGAGTTTTCTCTTAATAAAAAAAGTACACTAACTTCCTTTATAAAAAATATTTGAATTGAGCTCTTAAGGGCAATGGGTGCATAATTAAAGTAATTTCGTTAAAAATTTCATTTTCGATACAGTGTTGCCATATTTATTTATCTTTGTAAAAATCTAGCAAAAAAAAATGTGTTATTGCAAAATATGCTAAAATATGATTATGGAAGCTCTGCTGCTAGTTGCTTAAATTTTTGAATAGGATTATTTATAAATATATTTCAAGTAAATAAATAAATGCTTGTGGAAAAACATCACGACACACACCGAAAATTTGTGTTGGGCGTCAATTATAAATTTATGCATACAAAAAGTTTGTTCATGGAAAAATTATCCAGCAACTTAATTTCCAAGAATTCACAGTCAAAGAGAAAAATATCAAAAAAAAAAACTAAAAATGAACGCAAAACCAATTTGCAATTTCTACGAACATCTGATTAAATTGTTGGTGTAAAAAAATCAAAAAAGTAAACATTTTTACTGTTGGAGGTACCTCTTATTAAATTTAAAAAAATAAAGCAAATAAAATGCAAAATAGCAAGCTTAGCATCGCATGATTTTAATTAGTCCACAATAATCTGTTCCATTTCCTCATCGCTGTCAGATGAAGAAAATTCCATTAGGAATTTTATTGTTTTGGCAATCACAGCATTCTTTATATTTTCCTAGCTTCCGTCTATGCATGCCACAGAGAACGTTAATGAATAGAGAAGTCTTAATGACTGGAAAGCGTTCATTTTCGAGGGGTACTCGTGTCGCGAAGACAATTCACCACTGACAAATTTTTCAACAAAAATTAACAGGAAGGGGCTGAATTCTGTAAATTTAGCAGCAAGTGAGTATTATTAACAGCAATTAGCAATGTAAGATATTATTAGAAAAGTTTGTGTGAGGGGCGTAATGTATTTGACATTACAGGTGCTTTTTTTTTTGTGATTTATTTCGCCCTTTGGAATTTGGAAAATTGCGCCAGAATAATAAATGTCAATCGCAAAATTAACGGGATTCAAGTTTTGCGAAATTGCAAAGGCGTCTTGCAAATTCCAACGGGCGAACTTCAATTCGGGCGTTAAAATCGGTTTTCAAGTGTTTAGTGCGTTAAAAATTTAGCGTTTTTTTCAAAGCGCCGGGCGTGTATTCGAGTGCGTAAAGTGCAGTAGAAATTTAGCGTTTTTTTCAAAGCGCCGTGCGTGTATTCGAGTGCGTAAAGTGCGGTAGAAATTAGCGTTTTTTTCAAAGCGCCGTGCGTGTATTCGAGCGGTTAAAGTGCGGTAGAAATTTAGCGTTTTTTTCAAAGCGCCGTGCGTGACATCCAAAAATTTAAAACTAAAAAAAAAAAATGAGTGATAGATTGTGTCGCGTACGCGGTTGTTCGCGGGACGAAAAACGCCTGTTTTCGTTCCCAAAAGATCCTGAAGAAGTGGCAAAATGGAAGGAGAATTTAAAAATCCCGACGGCGGTGCATCTTCCATGCATAAAGCATTTTGAGCCATATGTTGTGGGTGGAAAATGTTTAAGAAAGGGTGCCATCCCCACCCTTCGTTTAGGTAAGTTTTTGTGCAATACATAAGTAGGTACATATGTGTGTTTTTATATTTCGCAATATTTTTATATTTGAGCCATATGTTGTGGGGGGATAATGTTTAAGAAAGGGTGCCATCCCCACCCTTCGTTTAGGTAAATTTTTGCGCAATACATAAGTAGGTATGTGTGTTTTTATATTTCGCTGAAGCGAACCTACAAGAATAGCAAACACACATACCTGCATATGTATTGCATACATTTCATACAATATTAGGGTGGATAGGTTTTATTGAGGGTGAGGCTTGCTAACTGGTAACATTAGAGTTTTGAGGGAGGAAAGTGGAGTAAGTTTAGAAATTTAAATTAATTTTTGAATGTAAATGATGTTACATATACATATTTATGTGCATATATTATGCTAATTCATTTGATATATGTATGTGCATATATAAATATATATATGTATATATAAATAAATATAAATGGGAATTACCAAGTGTGATAAAATTACCGAGCGAGTAGTTTTGAGGGATTTAGGATATGTATATAATTTCATAGAAAATAATTTTTTATTAATAACCATAATATTACAATACACGGCATCCGTTGCTATGCCTCGTTGAATAAAATCAAAACAACCAATCGGAAAATTTTTACGTCATTTCGTGTAGTCGTTTCGTACTGATGCGTTATATGTAGTTTGATGAATTATTATATGTTTATGAATTATTATATGTTTTTAAATTATTGAATGTTTATAAATTATTATATTATAAAATAAATTTTTTTAATAGGGCATGACGATGACCCTACGTACAGCTGTACAATGCCGAAGAAGCAACGAAGCTGTTGCGTGGTTGGATGCGTAGTGGAAAAGGGTCATGCGTTATACGCCTTTCCTCGACGCGGAGAGGCTAGAAATAGTTGGGCCCTGGCTTGCAACGTGCAACCAGCCGATACTGACAGGCTATATGTTTGTAAGCGTCACTTTAGTCCAGAGCAAGTAACTAGGTATAAAGTTTTAGATGGGGCTGTTCCATCTTTAAGATTAGAGCCAGTTACTAGAAGTCGCTCACCTAGTACTGGCTCTGATTGGGTTTGCCCGCCCGTTACTAAAGTGTACGTAAATCGTACAGTAGGTGTAGGTGTAGCAAATGATCTCACGTTAGAAGAATTCGAAAAATATTCTATGCTAGAGGAAACAAGGCAGGTACCCAAAAACAAAAACGTCTGTGAGGACTTAGAAATCACAAGCAGTAGCGAACGATTTGCTCAGGCTGCTCGTTATTATCGGAGCAATGAAATAAAATTAAAAAAAAGAATTCAAGAGTTAGAAGCAGAAAATGAGAAGCTACTGCAAAAATATAAATATTTGTGTACTCGTGCAGTTCTTGCGGAAGAAACTTCAAGCAGTGATGCTGTAACTTTCGCAAGAATGATCGTCAGTGGCCAAAAAAATCGTTATAGCGAGGAGGAAAAGACATTGGCCCAAAACATTAATTATATGTCCTCCAAAGCATATACGTTTATGCGTGACGATCTAGGTTTTGCTTTGCCCCATAAATCATCCCTTTCGCGTTGGCGCCCCATCAAATATGTTGTTCCGGGGTTCGATGCCAATGTCTGCAATAATTTAGAAAAAATTGTTTCAAATATGTCCGACACCGAACGCATAAGCGTTCTATTATTCGATGAAATTATCATCAGGTCGGACTTGAGCTATAACAAAGCTAGAGATGTTATCGATGGGTTTGTAGACCATGGGGAAGGTCAACGCGAAAACAAAATTGGGAATAGATGTTTATTTTTTATGGTTAAGGGATTGTGCTCCAAATGGAAATACGTGTTTTCGTATTATATCTCCAGTGGGGGTATACCTACGGAGACATTGATGTCCATTTTGAAAAAAAATATCGCACAACTGAAAAAAATGGGGTTAAATTTGAAAGGTATAGTTTGCGATCAAGGGCCCACCAACAATTCTATTTTTAACTCTTTAGGGATTTCTGAGAATCGCCCCTTTTTCCTGCACGAAGACACAACAATTTTTTGCATGTTCGATTACTGTCACTTGATAAAGTCCGTCCGAAATACCTTGATGAAATATGACATCTTAACACCAGATGGAGTGGCAAGCTTCACGGTGATCAAAAAATTGTTTGATATAGATCAAATGAATCCCCATTTTAAAATTTGTCCGAAACTAACGGAGGCCCATATAAATCCCAGTTTTATGGAAAAAATGAGCGTTTCACGCGCGACTCAGGTCCTGAGCAATTCGGTAGCCTCTGGTATCGACATGGCCTTGGCCCAAAATTTATTAGGCAGTGACGACTTTGTGATTAAATGCGCTAAGCCCACACAGATGTTCGTGAAAAAAATGAATGATCTCTTTGATGAATTGGATGCAAAAAGATTCCAGTCGAAAAATCCTTCAAAATGTCCGATTAGGCGTGGTGACACCAAAAAAATTCATAGATTGAATAAACATCTAGATTTTTTGCGGTCATTAAAGTTGCCGGGAAACGCACGCGTTAAGTGCATCGAAGGTTTCCGCATAACGATTTTAGCGATGCAAAAGTTATGCGAGGAACTTTTCATTGAGCACAGCTCCCTCAAATTTATTTTCCCCGGGAAAATGAATCAAGATGCGTTGGAAAACTTTTTCTATCGCATACGGGCTAGTCAGGGTATGAATACCCATCCATCAGCCCACGAAATTCAATATATAGTTGCGCGACTGATCTCAATGAAAATTTTACGCCAGAAATTTGAGAAGAAAGGTACTAATTGTACAGATGATGACGATATGAATTTAGATTGGTATATAGGCCCCGAGGATCGTCATCTTGAGGCAGAAGTAGGAGACCAGCGAAATGAAGATCTCATTTTAGAAGAGATTGATGTGGAAGATTTAAATTTTGCTGAAGAAAGTCATGAAGCTGAGGTACAAGTGCAGCGTTACTTCACTGGCTATGGTATTTACCAGAAAGTGCTGTGCAAGTTACAATGTGAAAAGTGCACCCACGCCATGACGAAAACAACAGGGGAGCTGAAGTTGCATTCAGAAGCCCTGATAAGATCAAAAAACTTCACGGATGACAGCGATTTAAGGCTTGTCAATCCTGAAGACAGGGTTTTCGAAGTGTGTCGACTCCAAATGGTGTGGTACCGTAAGCTCTTCGCAAAATATGCCCACATTGCAGGTCTTAGGTGTTCAATGTTGTCCGCTCTAAAAGAAAAAACACAAAAAGAGTTTCCCGACTGGTTTATAGTATCTGGCGAATGTAGAGATCATCGCGTGAAGCTATTAGATTTTCTCTTAACGGTCCTTTTATTCAAGAATGCAAAGTGGCACTTGCGAAATGAGGCCAATAATGCCAAAGTCAGAAAAATTCAAAATAAATTAAGAAAGCTGTAGGTTGTAAGTAGGTTGTAAGCCAGGGCCCAACGAAAAGAGATTCACCGCTCACCCAGGTAATAAATAATCTATTAGCTATCCTTTGCATATAATGATACCTATTATTTTATTTCAGGGTTTTCCTCTTTTCTATATTTCAGGTTTTTTTTATTTATATATTTTACAGGTATTTTCCGTTTCAGGTTTTTTCTATTTTTTAGTCTATTTTACAGGTTTCTTTTTTATTTTTTCTTCTCTTTCAGCTAGCACCAGAGCCTAGATTTTTAAAGCACTACAATTTTTTCTTAATCATGATGGATTGAGAGTAGTGTTTTAAAAATCAGGTGAATCGCAATGACTTAATCGATGTTAATATCGAAGTCGTGTGAGAAATTGTTATAGTATGATAACAATTTCGTAATTCGTGCTTTCAAAATTTTATTTTTTTTTTTCATTTCAGGAAATGTAATTACCTATTATTTATAGCATTGTAAAATATATACATATACATAAATTTCTGTGAATAAAAATAAAAAATTAAAATTAAAAAAACTAGTATTTCATTTTCTTAAGGATAATAATATTTATTTGGTAAGAGGATCTTAAAGAAACATATACCAATAATACAATTCGACAGGATTTCATTAGAATATCAATACACATATTCGTTCAGCTCAATAAAATAAATATCTTCATATGAAAAATTGTTTCTATGGACGTGCAAAAGCAAAACACGCATATATAGTACATAAATACATGCATACAAACTGCCATAGCCATACATACATATGAGGCTGCGAGCACTTCCGACAGAAAAATATTTCGATTTGCTATTGCTGTCGAGAATTTAGAACACATATTTACATACATATATTGATGCATACATATGTACGGAGCCGCGGCCACTCGATTTGACAAAAATTGAAGATTTACCAAATATTGGCAAATAATTCAACGCGAAATATTACAATATTGACTATTTTCAAATTGACGAGAAAATTGTCATATGGGCATATGAGCAGATGAGCTCGAACTTAGTGTTATAGAATATTTTGGATTTTTCAGCGCCGTTGCGACTAAAAAAATCATGACCGCTGCGACTGCGCGTATGAATGTATTTTGTTCTTGCAGTCGCTAGACTTATAATTTTAGCTGTTGTATGTACATACATATGTGTATACTAATAAGCATAGTTTTGCTGGGAGTCGAGAATGTATGTATATGTATGTACGGACATACATATAATAGGGCACACTTGCGCAATATACCAATACGTGAGGTAGGTCATGGTTGCTCCAGTACATTGACCTTTGGCTTAATTGTTTCTTACATGTGTATGTATATATGTACATACATATGTATGTAATAAGAAACAGTTTAAACAGATTTTGTTACTGATATACTCACGGTAACATATGAATATGCTTTTTTATCCTATAAAATATGTAAATATGGAGTATATCTTGGGTTTGTTAAAATTATTCTTTTATTTATTTTGAATATCAAAACTTTTTTGTTCTTGTAGTCGCTAGGCATAGAATTTTAGCTTTGAACGACATTCGGAATTAAAGGAATAACGTGAGTGCCCTGCGTGTGCGGTTGTATGCACATGCATATGTGTATATTAATACCTAAGCATTGTTTTGCTTGAATTCAATTCACATATTTATATTTGCATATGCCATCTTCCTGTGTGCCTGGTAATGAAGCGTTTTGTATACAGAATATTTTGATTTGATCAATTGATATACGTATATATATATATATAGATAGGTATAGTTAGGGATCAAGTGTGCATATACGCACATGCACATACGTCGATGCATATGCAGAAGAAGTTGTTTTAGCATTTGCAGGAATTCGATCATTCGAATATTTACACCCTAATTATTGCATGAAATATGATAAGGCGATGCTCGTGAGGTAGGTCATGTTGCTTCAGTGCATACATATGTATGCGTGCAACACTATATTTATTAAAGATGCAATAGAACTTAGTTGTCCCATATATGTATGCAAATACGTTTCTTTCACGTTTTCTTTTATTTATTTTAAATTTCAAAGTTTTATATTATCTATAAAATGTTTTATACTATCTATAAAATGCATACATATATTATTCCATGCAATAAATCTAAATTGAAAAAAATTTCGTTTGCAAAGGAACAAATGAATGCATATTCAAATGTAAATATGATAAGGTGGTGCGTCAAGAGATAGGCCATTATTGCTCCAGTGCGTGTGCACGTATGTATCAAAATCTATAAGAATTGAAGATGCAATTGATCTTTTGCACAAACATAACTAACACATATTGATATACATACATATACATCAATATACCATACACTTGTATGCTCTATGAATTCTTGTCTAAAATTAATTTAGACTCGAAAAATTATTCAAAATTTTCATCAAATTTTTATGAAGTTTTCAATTTACTAAAATTTTTGTTTGAATTCTTATTTTTAGATTAAATCAACAAACAAAAAGTGATGAATGTTGCCGCATAATTCACATAGAAGTGCACAAGCAAATTCTTTGCAAAGTGCCGTCGGCATTCGTCAGTTTGATTTCATACAGAAACCAAAGAGTGAACAGAGCCAATGTACTTGTACATAATTCACTGTAATCAGGTCTGTTAAAAACTTCTCCGCCTTCGAGTTGAGCGAGGTGAAACAGTGTTCGCCGTTTCACTTCATTTTTGACAATTCACACTATTCGTAGCTCGTGAGAATTCTCTATATTAAACGTTCTCTGCATGCCAACTTAGTGAATGACCAAGGAGTAGAAGCCGCACAAAATATACTTCCAATGCTTTCGATTTGTATTTCGGAAATTGCAGCAACGGTGGCTGGAGGCTGTAGTTCAGAAGTATCATACCTCTACATCACTGGTCGATTCCTATTCAATGTATGACTTGAAATAAACTTTATAAATTTTATCTAAAATATATTTATTTACATTCTCCATTTAAATCAACATTTTTACTTAAATTTAGAACCTTTACACAACTCGCAAATTTCAATTCGTTTTTATTTTTACTTTGCAATCAGCTGTTTTTCTTACTTGCATATTATTACAAGTAAAAACTTGCAACTTCCCCTCAAAATGCAATTTTATTTTGCTCTCTCACTTTCCCCTACTTTGCAAGTTTTTTGGGTACATGGACATCAAAACTTGCTTCATGAACTGACCTTGCATGGTGAAAAGATTTTTAGAGATGTACATACTACCGAGCGAACCGTTATTCGGCCCTGAGCGAATTTGGCAGATATGCCGACGCTAATCATTTTGTGTTTCACTAAGCTAAACCTAAATTTTGTGAAACATGAAACGAATGACGTAGAATCCAAAGTTCCTCTAAATTTTTTTTTTTTTTTTCACCATACCTAACGAGCAAATCTGGTATCTATCATCCGTGCTGACCTTGTATTTGCTCTAGAAAATGTGACGCAAATTTAATATTCTTTCTTAAAAACATTTTTTTTTGTTGCATGCGGGAACATATATTGGGTTGTCCTGTTTATCAGATATGTAGGAACGATATTATTATCATATTTATAATTATTAATTTTGTGTTATACAATTTTTGTATAAATTACTCAGCTTTTTATAAATTTGATTACAAATATTTGAAAACCAAATTTAAGAGAATACTTGGTTTCACATTTGAAACTATGCTGAATATATAATTTAGAACTTAGATGTTTAAAAATTAAGTTTAATAATTTTTTTCAAGTGTAAGTCGAATAAGTGTGCTAGTGAGTGGACTTTACTCAGCAAACGTAGAATTCTGTCCTTTTTTATTTTAAATAAAAAAAACCGTTGTTGATTATTTTGAATTTTAAAATATTTCGTAATGTTCACATTTACGCTTGAAATTTATTGAAAGGGATCACTTTGTAGGCACACGTCGAGATGATAAAATGTACAAGTTTTTACCCTTTTGTAGTTGCATGTGCTAAAAGCGAGAATTTGTCAATCAATTTGAAGCGATTAAAGGTTTAACAATTCTTAGTTTAGTAGAAAATGACGCAATGCTGATTTGAGCTATAAATTTTCTTGAAAAAATATTAGCTATTCAATAAATTTAGCAGTCCAGCTGGTTAAATGCAAATTAAGTGTAAATTTCAGTAACTGAACAAAATGTCCGGTAGCTAAAAATATTGGCAAATATATGCATACTTATATATAAACAGATAAATAAATAATTTCACACTTCTGTTAAGTGTTTGGCCGACCTTCTCCTGCTATATGTGGCGTTCGTCTTGATGTTGTTCCACAAATGGAGGTACCTATCATTTAAAGCCGACTCCGAACGGCAGATATTTTTTATGAGGAGTTTTTTCATGGCAGAAATTCACTCGGAGCTTTGCTATTGTTTGCCAAGGAGCGACCGCTATGCGAAGAAAAAACTTTTCTACCATTTTGGTGTCTCATGCACTGAGATTCGAACTTATAGTGATTTTAATATTGGGATAGGCTGTTGCTTTATTATTGCAGCCATTATTTTAATATTCTGTAATAACATAATTAGGCATAAAACAATAGTTTTCTAAGTTAAACGAATGCCTCAAGACAACTTTTAACGAACATATTTTAGCATCCTCTTCATGTGCTTATGTAAGCATTTTCAATGGTGATGAAACAAGTTCTTTTTATGCCCAAAAGCAAGAAAATCATTGCACCGAAAGGGTATAGAAACGTCACTAAATATATAGTACTTTAGAAAAAGCAGCAGTTTAATAGCAGTTCAACTTTTTTTATTCGCCAACGGCATCTTTCTGCCTCCTATAGTAATTTGCCCTTATCTGTGGAGGCCTCATGACCTCATCTTCAACGTAATGCAATAAAATACCATGCAATTTTAGAAGCTTCTAATAGGCAACTCATTTTCACTTCATGCTCACAATAAACATTTATTTTTGTAAAACTTACTCATGTGAAATGTAATAATGAAATAAATTTTATTTTTACAATTTCTGTTGCTTTTATTAATAAAAATTAATGCTAAGAAGAATACTATAGTGTTTTATAAAAAAATTAGTATCCGCTCAAGAGATTCGTAATGTCTGCTCAATGAAAAAAGGAAAAATTAACTGTTCCGTCAGTAAGGAAATTTGGTTTGTAACAGAAAAGTTATTTTTATAGAAAAGAAGATGTTTTTTATTCGAATTAACTGGATTAGTTAATTTAAAATTAGTTGGCAATCACACGTCTTTAAAACCACAGCATATGTGCATATGAATGCACATATTTCAAGTGACATGAAACGTTTGTATCTCGGCGCATAAGTCCCAAATATGAGCCTTATGCTAGAATTCACTAATAATGTCCACTGCGTATGGATTCAGTTTGATGTACTATTAAATATTAAATATGAATTTTGCAGAAAATATTAATATTTCTAAATATAAAATTAGAATAAGTAACATACTACAATAGAAAGCGATAACTTGGTCACACAGTGCAAATATTAATTGTTCACCTATAATATTCGTTACATACATACAATACGATTGCACAATAAACCTATTCACATAGTTGAATATACCCCTTTACATATACATATATACATACATAGGTGTGTGTACTTATGGGTGTTGTATGCGCGCACATGTTTCCAACCATGCGATAAATTTGCAACAATGTAGGCAGCGAGAAAAATGAGAAATGAGAAATGCATCGCTCTCACTCTCAGCAAACGTGTGGCTTTTTCAAATGCTTACGCAAAGCGAGCGTGTATTTTTACTTCCCTACACATCGAAAGTGGTTGCCATGAGAATTGCTTTTGTAAACTTACATTTGCTTTATTCAAGGTCAAACAAATGCAAACACACATCAACAAACTAACAAAAATGTGCATACACAGTTACATAGTGTAAACAAACTGCAACTAGTGTATAGCAAAGAGATCAGCGCGTGTGAGCTATAAAGGGCAAAAAATTCAAAAAGAAAATAAACAAAAAATTGTAAAGGCGCACTAGCGAGGAGATATGAGAAGTGAGTACTAGTGGTCGTTGACAAAAGTGGATTAGCAGACGGTCGGCCACAGTCATTGTCCAATGCCAACACCAATATATAATATTATACATACATACATACATATACTATATGGTATTTCGGGGTAGAGAGCTAGAGGGCTAGAACAAAGCTGCCTGAATGTTTGCTTATGAATATTAAACCCTTCGCTAAGTAGTTTTTAAAAACTTGTGTAAACGATTGTAAAAATTTGAATGCTTTTTATATATGTATATACATATGTATATGTGTATGTATGTATACACGAGTAAGCGGGGATTTGCTAGCAATAAGTTTTTAATCGGAATGTAATTGATACTTGGCTGCTTTTACGGTATTTTCGAATACAATGTGAATTTAGCACTCAATTAGCATGTTAAACTGCCTTCGAATTTTTGAAATTGAAGCTGGAAATTCGAATATCGTATTTCGAATATCATACGGTATTCTACATTCCCGTTGAAGGTGGCACAATGCAACAGGGGAATCCTACCTTACAAACTTATTTTAGCAAAGATTATACTCGTGTGGCCGCCATAGCCGAAGGGATTGGTGCGTGACTACCATTCGGAGTTCAGAGAGAGAGTGTTGTTTCGAATCTCGGTGAAACACCAAAATAAAGAAAAAGTTTTTTCTAATAGTGGTCGCCCGTCGGCAGGCAATGTCAAACCTCTGAGTGTATTTCTGCCATGAAAAAGTTCGTCATAAAAAATTTCTGCCGTTTGGAGTCGGCTTGAAACTGTAACTCCCTCCATTTGTGGAACAACATCAAGACGCACACCAGAAATAGGAGGAGAAGCTCGGCCAAACACTCAGAAAGAGTGTACGCGCCAAATTTATATATATATATAGTATGTATATATACTCGTGCTGGCTTAATGGGTTAATCTCATTGATTTATTTTACATTTTAATAGTCGGTAAGCAATGCTGCATTTTTAGAATTAATAATTGAATAAATAAATAAATGAATAAATAAATAAATAAATTCTAATAGTAGTAATCTAGAAAAAAATAAATGGAATGATGAAGTGTACAAAAAACCAAAATGTGCATAAGACCTAAATACAAAATTGTCGAGAAGAATTTTAAAGCGAGTAATTTATGGATTAAAAAATATTATTATTAATCTATTTAAATGTTATTTTAAAAAAGAAAGTAATAATAATTAATATACCATCTTCAAGTGCATAAGCGCTTAGTAACCGACGTTTATCTTCTTTTATTTGTCTAAATTTTATGCAAAACTTTTAAAAAGCTTAGAAAGAATTATCGATTACATCGTCGTCGTATTCACCCCCACCACAAGTAATGTTAGAAACAGCTGTTTGTCACCAACGCCTGAAACGTAGAAGTAGAAAATCCTGCAACTTTCACGCGTTCTGGGCGTTTCGAACTTCGCTTGAGGAGATATTTTCATGGCGTTGCACTTATTTATATTTTGAGGCATAAACGGCGTACACGGCAACGCTTGAAGCGACTGGTCTGGACTTCAAGCTAAATGTTGCATTCATTCTCACCTGCGTCAGAGTTGCCAAATTTGCGTTTTCTTTTCTCAAATAGTTATTCTCTGACCAATTGAATGTGTAGCATTTTCTAGTGTCTATGTACAGAAAGGTGAGGGTGAGCTTTGTTCAATTATTAAAATTTGTCGCTTGTGGGTCCGTTGCATGTGGTTCCCATAGGTATGTACATACTTACATATATGTATGTATATATGATAAGATAAAGACTTCAATTCCAAACCGCCATTTCCTCTTTCCGATATATTTTCATTAAAAGACTGCAACAAGCAATGCTGATAGATTTACCAGGTTTTCTCTTTAACTATGGTGAAAAAGAAAATCGTGAGAGGAAAATTGGCTATCACGTTACTTGAGGATTCGGCAGCCGAATTTCGCACGATCATTTCACATATATTCACACACTCGTTGAATCAATCGTTGTTCAGACGGCAACGGCTGTTGTTCATTGGCTGGTTTTTTTGTATATCACCAACACCATCTTTAATTTTTCGTAAACACACACCAAGTAACGTCAGCGCATCAGCTGATTCTGTCAAATTGGCTGAGAGCCGAATAATGGTTTGCTAAGTAGCACACCTCTAAAAATCTTTTTTTGATGTGTAACAGGCAGCAGCTGGAATCCGACTGAAAGTGAATATGAAAATACATGTTCGCTCGAAATTTGTTCGAAGTTTTTTGAGTTTTTAAAAATTTTGATTTTTGTTATCTAACGTACTGAAAAAAGTGCTGGCAAAAACGGTAAAATAACGAAAAGTATTGCAGGAATCACTCGAAACATCTGGATATACTCGATGTCATACCCGAAACTTTTCGAGTAATGTGCATCGAATAGGTATGCGGGTACTCGTTCTTCATTTGCCCGGGCTGTTCAAAAATGTGCGAAGAAAATCGGAAGCTTTGCCGTTAAACCGATCGTTTCCACCTCTTATCCAATGCGTTATATCCGTAAAAATGCGTAACGTTCATGCTACATATGTATGTATGCATGTGTGTACATGTGTATATGCATTAATAAACGCGTAAGTGAAATTTCAAATGTTGTAACTTTCTTTATTAGTTTAAGCATTTTTGAGCTAAAATCACGTCCACATTTGTACGGCTGATCCTGACCTAAAGATACTTTTATTGACCATTGATTGTTTAAGTTCTTTATCTACACTCATACTTATATACATTTGTATATAGAAACATATGTCCTGCTTCCCCTATAAGTAAGTGCAGGTTCTTTTAATAATTTCTTTTTCCGACGTTGCCCGCTGTCATGTCACCTATTGACAAATAATAGAAATTGTAAATAGCTTACACGTGTATCTCTCACGCCAGCCGTTGAGTGCATCGCAGAGCTAGCGAGCGTATCAATGAGCGGTATGTAAGCCAAATGCATGCTCAGTTGAAAATTTCACCCCTTCCGAGTGGCCCGCCGAGTGAACGGACTCGACTGCACTCAGCCTACGACGACTTGCCGTTACACCGTTATCCACAAACACCTCCACTGATGCACACGCCGACAACAGCGCCTCTGCAACCTTTCTCACAGGCTGGAGCGCTATACATACATATGTGTGTGTGTGTGTGTGCATACGATATGCATATGAAATATACTTACATGCATACGTGCATACATCGGTGTGTAAACGACACGCAATTTATTAGCCACACACGGGTATAGCGTTGCCAACCAGCTGGACCGGCATTTCACTTACATTTGCGCGCCAATGTATGGAAAAACGTTTTTATGTACATATATTTGTATGTGCAATTGGTGGCGATAAATTTTTCCTCACCATCTTGCACACGTATACATATACTTCTTGCTCTGATTATAGAATTGTATTTAATTTATTTGATTTTGGAATGCCTTGTTGCTATTGCAAGGCAAACGTTTTCGCTTTTTTCCACCGCTGATTTCTGCGTTTTGTGTATATATCCGCTACATTCTTATCGCTATATCTTATTGGCGGGCGCCGTAATCGAATGCATTTGTGCGTAACTACTAGTCGGTAGTGGGCGGGTTCGAAACGCGCTGTGCGCTCAAAACACCCAAATGATAGAAGAGGCGTTTTTTTTAAATAGCGGGCGCACCTCGGTAGGCAATCGCTAAGCTCCGAGTGTATTTTTACCATGAAAAAGCGCTGCATAAAAAACCAGTGGGCTTAAACTGTAGGCCGCCCCTCCATGTGTGGAGCATAATGAAGGAACGCACGCCACAAATTGGTGGAGAAGCTCGGCCAAACACCTAACTGAGGGTGTGCACACCCGTAATATATTATAGATTCGCATATATCTTATCAAGTACACTTTCTAAAAATGTAATCTATTGCAAAGCAAACAAATAATTAAATACATGAGTGGAAAGTATAGAGAATGTATGTATGAAGTCGATTACAGCTTGTTGAAGCTGAAGGTGCAAAATCTCTCAAATGTGTTCAAATGTGTATGGGAATTCGTTGCATCAGAAGACTTAATAAATGCGAAAATCATTTTACAAATAAACTTAATATGTCTAATTCTTGTGTACAAAGGCAGAGAACTTGTTCAAACACAAGTTTTATCGCAAGAAGTGCCAGACAAATACATATTACACATCTTTTTGTACAGATATTGGCTGCGCCTATATTCCACAACTATTAAACAATTAATTTTCATTATATTTGTTATAAACAAATGAGATTTTTTACAATTTCTGAGGGAAAAATGACAGTGAGCCAATATTTACTTTGCTAACATTAAAACACTTGTAATATTTAGCACCACAGGTTAACAAAAAGTTCAAAAGTTTTTCGGGATATTCAAAATAATGCGAGATTCGGTTTACCAATGACTCTCCACCCAGAAAAGCTTAACAAAAATGAAGTTAACTCGACGAAACTCAGTACATACTTCTCGATATAGGAACGGATCAAGGGTGATAGATACCAGGTTTGCTCGTTAGGTATGGTAAAAAACAAAATTTTTGAGGGGAAATTTGGATTCTACGTTATTCGTTTTGTGTTTCACGAAGCTAAAGCTAAATTTTGTGAAACACAAAACGAATGACGTCGGCATATCTGTCAAATTTGCTCAGAGCCAAATACCGGTCTGCTAGGTAGTACACCTCTAAAAACCACTGAAAGGTAACAAAAACGGGTTTCCACCCCGTCTTCTGAATAACAAAGGTGTATTTGTTCCCCTCTTTACGTGGAACACAGAAATCGAGTATTAAAAAAAAAAAAAATAAATAATTGGCGCGTACACTTCTGTTAGGTGTTTGGCCGATCTCTTCCTCCTATTTGTGGTGTGCGTCTTGATGTTGTTCCACAAATGGAAAAACGGAAATTGTAAGAGGTTAGGGGTAGTCAGAATATTCAAAAAATTTGATTCTTTTTTTGCATTTTCTTAAAGTATAATATCTTAAAAATATTGTATGAAAATTTGAAGTGAATCCGACTAATAATTTTCGAGTTATTCAATAATTAACAAAGGGCGCTTGGGCGCTCCGGACCGGAATGCTACGTAGGCAACAGCAAATCGATATTTTTAAAGCTGCTATGATGGCTGAAGAACTATATGGCCTAGAAATAGATGGTACAGTGTAAGTAATTAAATAATCCCTATAACTCAACATACATCGATTGCAAAACTTTAAATGCGTTTTTCTCAAAACTATGTTTTTTAAACTCGTGATTACTGTCTCTTTAAAAACCGCTTAGTAGATTTCAATAAAATGTATACTGCTTTTGCATACAAAACTCGTGCCTGATCAAAGTTTTTTTTTTTTCAAAAATTAGATTTTTTTTTAAGAATTAATTGTAGGTTTTTTTCTCGAAAATCTGTAAAAAATTTCTTGAGCCTGGCATATTGTTCATTTTGAAAAAAAGCTTCGATCAGGCACAAGATTATCTATTAATAAAACTAATTTGTCTTGTCCGATTGATTTTAGATAAATCTCCAAGGACTCGCGATGATCACTGCAAGGGACTTCTGGAGAAACGGGCTTCCCACAAACAGCAATAACTTTTACAATTATTGATTTTTTTTTCGGAAATTTTGCTAAAGTCAAGTCAAGAGAGGATGTATTAGTGCTATGTTCTTATTTTTGTAAAATAAATAAATTGACTAGCAAGCAAGAATTATTGAAAATCATCGTTTATTCGAGTTTCTGACTACCCCTAACCCATTAATGAAAATTACTCGAAATTTATTAAATTAGTGATCCCAGAATAGACTTGAATAAATATTTTAGAAAAATGTGCCCGTTTTTA
This sequence comes from Anastrepha fraterculus, assembly GCA_037575425.1. Lineage (NCBI taxonomy): Eukaryota > Metazoa > Arthropoda > Insecta > Diptera > Tephritidae > Anastrepha > Anastrepha fraterculus. The sequence continues at coordinate 595,045 of JAYXIM010015384.1, read as the reverse complement.
CTAAATGTTTGTATCTTTAAAGTGTGGTAGCTATGCCTAACGTCGCGTTGGGCTCGTGCAAAAGCTTACTTCGTTGCTCGCCGTTACAAAAGTAATTTTACACGTTTGAAAACTTCATTTACTTATATATGTGTATGTATGTATCTATTCCACTTTTTTATGTATACCTATGTAATATCCAAAAGCTGTTTTTTGTTGTTTTAAAACCGCTATCAAATTCTCTCACACTTGGTACTACATTGCATTTTGAGAGAAAAGATAGAATGAAAAGATGAATGCTAGAAAAAGTTTTCTCTAATAACACTTACCCCTCGGCAGCCACTGGCAAATCTCCGAGTGTATTCCTACCATGAAAAATCTCATCATAAAAATCAATTATTTGCTGTTCGAAAGCGGCATAAACTGTATGTCGCTCCATTTTGTGGACACATGCCAAAAATTGAAGGAGGGGCGGGGCGAATCACCCAACAAGGGATATATGCGCCAATTACGGTCTGTGTCAGAAAAAAGGAACTGTGATTATTCATGAAGTATAAAAATATATATTTAAAATTTGTTTTACATGAAAGTATGTACAAAACTACGAGTCGCAATTATCATACTATGAAAGCCGTGTAGTCTGCTTCGTTGTCGCTTTGCACAAGCTTTTCTGCGTAACTCGAACGAGGAGGACCAGATTTTGCGAACTTGACGCAAGAGTTGCTTTAAATCATGGCCTGGCCTTCCGGCAAGATACGTTTTCATATGTAGTTCTCCACAAATTTTCGATGGGATTGGTGTCTGGGGACTGGGAAGACCTTTTTTGATTTTCCAATTACTTTTACAGCCGCGGCGTAAGATAATCTCGGCGGTTTCAAATGCGTGCATAAAAACGCTTCGGGTACTTCTCACTCAATTTTGTTTGGTTGCGACACTAACCTGAGTTAGCACTGGCGTCGTAGCCCTTGAGTGGGACTATTACGCACAAAAGCAGAACACAGAGTGTATATATATCTACTATATAGGTTTGTATATGTTAAATTCACCAAAAACAGTATTAACAATCGGCAATATAGGTGTAACAGCTAAGCGCAGAGGAAGTTAAGTATGCGCAACTAAAGCCATCGGGTCCCACAAATCGATCATACGACCTTAGCTAGCCCGGTGCATTATTGTTATTAGTATTAGGCTACTGAGCACTGCGACCAAAATAGATCTATTGTGCAAAGTCTAGTGAGGTACCCTATATTTTAAGGCGTTTTAAAAATTTTAGCACATTCTGGGGTTTATTGTCCATAGCTTGTATGGAGGCACGGCAATACTACCACGTTGGTGTTTTCTGCCTAGAACAGGACATTTGCAAAGAATGTGTTCTGAATTTTCAGTCTCCATTTCACACTATCGGCAGATGTTGGTCTCAGAGAGACAATTTTATTTAAATGACTATCTCAGGCTATAATGGCCCGTAAAGTAACCGGTTAAAAGTCGTAAGTCGCTTGTCTCGGACCGATAACATTTCGCCAGTATTTAACGAGCTTCTTCATCTCTCAGCTCCTGAGAAGTTCGTTGATGTGGCGCCTTGTAAGTCCAGATAAAGATTCAGGACCAATTAGGGGCATGTGTGCCCTTTTCGCTAGATGATAAGCTATTTAATGTCCCAGTGTATACTTAGATTTGGTTTTAAATGAAGAATTTTTGAAAGTTAGTTGGAGAAATAACTCAAAAAAGAAATGCGAATAAGCGCCCCGATTAATACCAGGATCGTTTAACTAAAGCAACAAAATTGGCTCAGAGGCAAATATAGTACTCGTACTACCGGAGAACGTGTGCTGGAAAATAGCTTTTTTTTATTTTTGGTAAATTTAAGTTTTTTGCACCTTCATAGGTGAATCTGAACTTTGCAAGGAAACTTGGTGCAACAATTTTCTTCCTAGATTAAAGGACCACCCTAATACAAATATATGCATACTTGGCCAAAGCCACTTTATGTGAAATTTCAATTGATTTTCCATTGTGCTTACTTAAAAAGCACCGGTACCGGCACTGCAGAGAAGCTTCCGAAATTCTTTTCCGTCGGGAAAAATGAAGCCGTTGGTTTTATTTATCCCTTAACACTAAGCGAGTTTTCTCTAGCAAAACAACAAAACGAAATGTAGGATAATCATCATAATCCCTCATAGGAACTCGTTCGCCGCTATGACGTGGCGCGCTGGATGACTTAATGCATTCTCCTTAGTAATAATAATTTCCCCATTTTTGCACTCGCGCGCATTTGAACGCACTTGTACGCGTGCGCACGAAAACTAGGGCAAAAATTTATTTCTTGCAGCAAAATTACTCATATTTGATATACATAAATGATAAGCAAAAAAAAAAAATGCGAAAGAAATGAGCCAAAGTAATTTACATCACACTTAACGGGTAAAAAAGCTAGAAGTTAGAAGTTAGTGGCAGAAGTATCCAATCAAAATGATTACTTTTACCGTGCTTTAACTTGAGTTTAGCGACATAACTATTTTTCGCCTAAAATTTCATAAAAAACTATTTAGTTTTAGAACTTAAAAACGTTTAAAATGAAATGATTTTATTTTAATATTTATTTACTAAATATAATTTTGCAAACAATGAAAAACAAAAAAAACAAAAGTTTTCTACTCTGTATAGGTGTATTGCTTCACAAATGTATGGGATACCGCGTATTTTTCCTGAGTAGAAGTTGAATTGCGCGAAACGTAAAAGGAAAATGTTAAGCGTCCTAATGTTTAAGTCGCTTACTGTTTTTTTGTATCAGCTTATTCTCCTATTCTCTTTCGATCTGAGTTTTCACAGTTTTTTCATACTGTCCAAGAATGTTTCTCTCTAATATGAAAGAAGTATTGAAGTACCTAAATACGTATGTATATAATTTTCCGTTACTAATGAATAAGCAAGCAGTTCAATAGACTCACTCTCTTATTTACTTCATCGAGACCGGTTGATCTTTTTAATCTGCGTATTTTACAGAGAGCTTAATTGGTGTTACGGGACTTCAATAGGCGCACGAAACTGTAATCTGGAAACGACTATTTCCCAAAGGTGCAGCACTCAAAAACTTTAAAGCTAACAGGTCTCTGAGGTATAGGGCAATTAACAAGTTGTCGGTAACGGCCTACATTGTGGAGTTGGAGTGAAACCATGAAGCTCCGACTATCCGAGGGAGTTCGCTACGTCTCCTCTCCAGGTGGTGGATAGGGGAACGCTTAGCAGATATGTCGGGTACTGCGAAAAAAAATACGCAGGGTGAATCAAAAGATATGTAACAAAACAAAGCTTGGCGTCTGTTCAACAGTTGGTGGCCAAGAACAGAGTCTGACTTGAATCAAGCGGCTGTACTTTCATTACGATTTTCCTTCGAACCTCTAGTCCAACAATCTACCATATTGGGTTTGAAAATTGTTATTTTACTGAAACCAATTGACACTATTCGCTTATGCAAGCAAGAAGCTCTGACTATTAGGGTGCGTGCATGTCAGAGATGCGATAAGCGATAAGAGCGTCGATAAGAGCAGCGACAAAAGCATAGCGTCGAGCTTTAGTTTTGTGTGGTGTATATAACAGAGCTGCGATAAGAGCGTTAGTTGCATTTGCAATTTAAGTTTTGAAAAGTGAAGAGCTATAATATTTGTAATAATGAGTGATTCAGAGGAAGAAAATATGTTGTTGTTGACGCCTACTGCTGCATATTATCATCTACATAATACTGTAAGGGAAAAACGTCAGTTTTCGGCGCATCCTCTAAACCAAGCAAGACTAGAACTCGGAGAATTTCACCATCTCTATAATAGTTTGAGACAGGATCCAAAAAAGTTTTTCGAATATATGAGAATGACAAGCGATACATTCGATTATATTCTGTCTAAAATTTCGGATCGACTGTAGCATAATTGGCAAAACTGCCACAACAGACCAATCTTGCAAGAGGAGCGATTCATGCTTACAATAATTTTATTGGAGAAAATAACAAAAAAAATGAAATATTTTAAACATTTAGAATATTGTGAATCTAAATCGGATATTCATTGTTTTGTGCATTGTCATCACATCTAGCCGTGGTGTTTTCAGTGTTACATTCAATATAAATAGGTATTGATTTATTAACCAGTTCATGTGCCAGCTACAATACTTTGCCACAATTTATCCAAAATGAACCTGTTGTGGGGATTTGGATCTTTTTGATCCCAAATTGCAGGTTTTAAAAATACTGCACTTATAAAATCTTCTGTGTCCATCATCGATAATAGCGAAGAAATTACTAGCCTACAATTTCTACGCTCTTCTACAATTTGTAGGCTAGTAATTTCTTCGCTATTATCGATGATGGACACAGAAGATTTTATAAGTGCAGTATTTTTAAAAACTGCAATTTGGGATCAAAAAGATTCAAATCACCACAACAGGTTCATTTTTGATAAATTGTGGCAAAGTATTGCAGCTGATACATGAACTGGTTAATAAATCAATACCTATTTATATTGAATGTAACACTGAACACACCACGGCTAGATGTGATGACAATGCACAAAACAATGAATATCCGATTTAGATTCACAATATTCTAAATGTTTAAAATATTTCATTTTTTTTGTTATTTACCAATGAATATGTTAATTTTTCTCCAATAAAATTATTCGTATGTATGCACCTTATTGTAAGCATCAATCGATCCGAAATTTGAGACAGAATATAATCGAATGTATCGCTTGTTATTCTCATATATTCGAACAACTTTTTTGGATCCTGTCTCAAACTATTATAGAGATGGTGAAATTCTCAGAGTTCTAGTCTTGCTTGGATGCGCCGAAAACTGACGTTTTTCCCTTACAGTATTATGTAGATGATAATATGCAGCAGTAGGCGTCAACAACAACATATTTTCTTCCTCTGAATCACTCATTATTATAAATATTATAGCTCTTCACTTTTCAAAACTTAAATTGCAAATGCAACTAACGCTCTTATCGCAGCTCTGTTATATACACCACACAAAACTAAAGCTCGACGCTATGCTTTTGTCGCTGCTCTTATCGACGCTCTTATCGCTTATCACAGCTCTGACATGCACGCACCCTTAGATCACAAAAATCGATTGTGCCCACTATTTTGGCGCTCAATTTCTTAAGAGAAGTGGCTGAGCGAATCACACATCATTTCAAACGATTCACGGACAATTCTAAAATGAGAGAAGCTTACAGATTTTCAGACTGATGTTGTGGTGTTCAGTCTGATAGCGAAATCTATGTCATTTCCAGTTTTTTGGAGCAGCTGGATTGCTGATTGGATTCAAAAAATTACTGGCACTGCATACCGACACAATGGGCCTCAGCGGCTGCACCTCTAACCTAACCTGGCCTAATAAATATAAAGAGGCTTAGAAAATAGTTGGTAGTCGTACTAAAAAGTTTGCAAAATGTAGCGCCACTGTTGACAGTTATAATTTCGAGGTTGTAAAAGACTTCGTTTATTTAGAAACCAGCATTAACACCAATAACACTGTCACCCTTGAAATGCAACGTAGAATCTCTCTTGCCAACAAGTGCTACTTTGGACTAAGTAGGCAACTGAGCAGTAAAGTCCTCTCTCGACGAACAAAACTAACACTCTACAAGACTCTCATCAAGCCCGTCCTAACGTATGGCGCAGAAGCGTGGACGATGATAAATCCGATTAAGCGACGCTTGGAGTGTTTGAGAGAAAGATTCTGCGCAAGATTTTTGGGCCTTTGTACGTTGGCAACGGCGAATATCGCAGACGATGGAACGATGAGCTGTATGAGCGGCTACGTTGGCTGGGTCATGTCGACCAAATGGATACAAGCACTCCGGCTCTGAAAGTATTCGATGCGGTACCAGCTGGTGGTAGTAGAAGAAGACGAAGGCCTCCTATGCGTTGGAAAGGTCAGGTGGAGAAGGACTTGGTGTGTCCAATTGGCGCCGATTAGCACGAGAAAGAAACGACTGGCGCGGTTTGTTAAACTCGGCCAAAATCGCGCCAATTAAGAAGAAGAAGCACTGGGGACTAGAATAACAAAATTTCCCCACCAAACAACTAAGCAAACCAAGATATAAAGGTGGGGTAATGTAGCAACAGTAGTAAAATTTGAGTTGTATGCTCCCCAGCGCATTGCACTGTGAGACCGCAATACTATAAACTCGCACTTAACTTTTCATATCCGAATTCAAATAAAAAGAATCAATATCGAAAACCTCTAGAAAGTTTAAGTAACAAACATAAGCGAGTTAAATGTTCTTTTATATTCCCTGATGATTACAAAATTCAAAAATGTATGCCTACAAATATCATATAAATTTAGTACTACACTCAGTAGGAACGCAGTATTTTCATTTCTTCTATTAATGTTTGCAGATTCAATAATGAACTATGAAATTTATAGCGGGAATAAAGTTATAAATAAAATAATTTTTGTTATGTATATGTACTTTCTATGGTGTGAAAATTACATGCGCGCGTGCATTTGCGTACATACATATGTAGTATGTGTGAGGAGAATGATCGGATGCGCCACGTTTTGCGAAATAAAAATTACAAAATATACATACATATGTATGTATATATTTCTTGACCGTGCTATTGTGCTCAGATTCAAAGGAAAACAGGCTAACGACCAAAAATTGAAATTTATTTTAAAATTCTAAATTTCGTGCTTTAGAACCCAGCGCACCGAATATCTTCACTTCATTGGTAAATTGGACGAATTCCGCACTATCAAACTTATTATACTTACTTAGTATCTTTTATGCAAATGACATGTACATATTTGAATATTTATGTAAATAGTAGTTTAATTAAGAGTTTCCTTGAAGTAATTTTCAAAGTGAATTTAGTCGCTATCACCAATATGAAAACTTAAACATCTAAATTCTAAAATGAAATTCAAATATTTTCTAGCAACACGAGCACAAATTGGAATTCTGCCAAAAATGCATAAAATTCCCTCTTTCACAACGATAAGTCAAGTGACATAAAACTCGAGATCTCATTTAATTCTTTAAGTCCGCCGACAATGGCAGCAATATATACGCATAATTTGTGTTAAGCAATTTAAGCTTAATGGCACGTAGATTTCTACTTAGTAGGGATATGCAAGTGAATGCCCCATAACAGAGATGAGCAATCAATTTCTCCTTTAATTACACTAAAAACAAAAGGCAGCAAGAGTATATACCTTCTACTGCGTCTTTATACAGAATGCAGAGGTGAGACCAGAGATCAGACCGTTAACCTACTCTCAGCTTCTACATACACTTACATTCCCTATATATATATGTACGCAAGAATAATAGAAAAAAGATTGCGCCCATCAGAGAGTGCGTGACGTCACGTTTGTCGAGTTGCGCAGTGTTGCCAACCATTTGCTCTTCGCAATATATTTAGTGCTTTTTTATACCCAAAATGAGAAAATCTTTAAGTTTGGTGTTTGTTTCTTTTTTCTATTATAATTTAAAGCTACCGAAGCTGTAAGTAAAAAAAAACTATATTATTGAACAAAGGAAGTTAAAAAAGTTCACTATGAGAAGATTTTAGTGCCAACGGAAATTTGTTAATTCTTATAAAATTTAAAACTGCAAATTTAATTAGCGGCCGCCGTAGCCGAATGGGTTGGTGCATGACTACCATTCGGATTTCAGAGAGAGAATCTCGGTGAAAGACCAAAATGCAGGAAAAGTTGTTTTCTAATAGCGGTCGCCCCTCGGCAGGCAATGGCAAACTTCCGAGTGTATTTCTGCCATGAAAAAGCTCCTCATAAAAATATCTGCCGTTCGGAATCGGCTTGAAAGTGTAGGTCCCTCCATTTGTGGAACAACATCAAGACGCACACCACAAATAGGAGGAGGAGATTCGGCCAAACACTCAAAAAGGGTGTACGCGCCAATTATATATATATATATAAATTTAATTTTTTGCTGCTTTTGGGGTTAGCAAGAATATTAAATCTTCTTCTCTCAACTCTTCTTAGGATTGAAAACCTTTTTACACATTTTAAAAAGCGTTTGAATGCGAAAAAGCTAAAACTCCGAAACTAAATAACAAAAAAAAAAAAACAAATGCTAAATCAAGTTACGAAAATGGTAAGCTGGCCATACTGGTGCTAAATCGACGGAACTCATGCCCGAAACAGCCACCGACGTACGTAGTCCGTTACCGCAACCCCTAGAGTGCACAAAATTGAGCAAAACTCATCCCGTAGAGAACAACCGCGTTCTTTTAATTACATATTTACACAATACATCGGTTTGTGTGTGTATGTGTTTGGTTGTATCTACACAATGTTGCCATTGATATTTTTGCTTACACACTTTTTCACACATCCGAGTTATCAGCTGCAATTTTGCATTGTTTAATAAACCAAAGCCAAACACCAACAAATGCAAATAGTTCATTTATCTATAATTAACATTATTCAACATTGGTTTTAAGTTATTTTAACAAAAATTAAAATTTTTCCTAGTTTATTTTGTAAATGATTTCGAAATGTACTGTTTGGCAACACTGTGTGGTGAGAGAGCAATCTTGAGAGAAATTTTCAGAAATCGTGCGACAAAATCTACGATACTACGATACGGAAGCGAAGTAATTTTTCATTTACATGGGGTTCTGATTAATTTGATCGTAACAACTGACAGGGGGGGACTGCGTTTAGGTCGGTGACTGTTTGCAGCATGTGCAGCATCATTGTCAAATCCGCTGAGCGCAAAGTAACGGTGCCACGCAAGGCGACATCTCATTCTTTTTTCCATCGTGATGTATACCTTCTACTGCGTCTTTATACAGAATTGCAGAGGTGAGAACAGACATCAGACCGTTAACCGGCTCTTGTTTGCCTTTTACCAACTCCGGGAACGGTCACTCTTTACACACTTACATTCCATATATGGTACATATGTCGATATGTTTGTTTGTATATTATTCAATACAAAACATTGTTTAAACATATCAATGTCAGGAGAATTCGTTAGCATATTTAATTCAATTGTTTCTAATGTCGACTCAGGCGGTTACACTCTTCAGATGTAATTTATGGTATCTCTTGAATAAGTTTTATTAAATATGCGAATGAATATTATTTTAATTTTATTCTATTAATAATGCTCATGTTATGTAAATCGCTCTGTATTTTTTTTAGTTGGCGTGCATGTTTCTATGTATGTATGCATGCATGCTCCTTCACTTATGCAAATGTAAACATATGAATATGTGCATACATACATATGTATGTAAGCAGCCGCTCACCAGCGCTCTCGAAAATACTTTGCGCTAATGAAAACAATTATATTTGCACTTTCGCTTTCAATTCGTCGTGATGCATCGACTCAATACTCTGGCGTATGGCTTTGAGCGTAAAGATAAACAATCGCGAGAATGCGAAGGCACTACTTTGTATGCACAAAGAGTACTTTGCCTTTGGCTATAATGGAAGGCAAGCGAATGAACTATTACTTGATTATATATTGCATATAAAATTAATGCGAATGGTTATTTAAGATGCTTCCGACTTCTTATGGTCACTTGAAAGTTTTTTTTTAACAAAAACAAGAGTAAGCTGCAGTAAGATTTCAATTATACAGAAAAGTAAATGATTTCGATACGAAATTGATTGACGAGGCACGTTAACGTGTTTTTTTTTTCAGTGATAAAGCCAAGAGGGTTTGAAGGTAGCAGCATGACGTGAACTACATACATAGCTAACGAAGGTGGTGATAGATTACAAGGTTTGGCCCTTCGCAGCAAATTTCTGAGAGTAACTTCGGCTGTCACGTCATTGGGCATTCAGCAGCAGAATTTTGCCCGCTCATTTCCCACGTATTCACACACTCGTACAATAAGTCCTAAGACCAAAGATGACTATATGCGAAACTCTCTCATTTTATGTGAGAGCGCACACAGGAACTCGTTTGAGTACTTGGCAGCACTTCCAATATCTGAGCTGACGAACAGCTGATAAACGAAATGGCGGGCTGCCAGAAATCAGGCGCAAAAAAAAAACTGACAAAAACAGTTCGCTTTTACGTTAATGCCGCGTTATACTTATTTTGGGGGAATTTATGTTAAAGTAAGAGAGAAAAATAAAAATAGAAATAAAGTTAGTGCAAATATCTTGTGATATTTTATTAGGTGCTCAACTAAGTTCTCGCTGTTTTTTTGATGAAAATATAACTTTATTCTGAAAAAAAGATAACAAGTGAATCATTGAAAGTATTGCCCATTGCTGGCTACTACATTTTCCCATCTTTCTGGTAGATCTCGTATACTGTCGCGGTAAAACTGTTCATCTTTTGAGGCTATCCACGGATCAAGCCATTTTTTGATGTCTTCATACGAATGGAACTGCTGGTCAGCTAGACCATGTGCCATCGCTCGGAACAGGTGATAATCGGACGGCGCGATATCTGGAGAATATGGCGGGTGGGGTAGGATTTCCCATTTCAGTGTTTCCAGACAGGTTTGAACCGGTTTGGCAACGTGAGGTCGAGCGTTGCCATGCTGTAGAATCACTTTTTCATGCCTCTACGCGTATTGCGGCTGCTTTTGGCGCAGTGTTCGGCTCAATCCCATCAATTGAAGTCGATACTCATCCCCAGTGATGGTTTCGCTTGGTTTTAACAGCTCATAATAAATAACACCAACTTAGTCCCACCCTCGCAGCGTGAATATTCGGCCGAGGCAATGACGTAGAAGCATGACCGGGCAGTCCCCATGATTTTATTTTCTTTGGATTGCTGTAATGAATCCATTTTTCATCACCCGTCACGATGCGATGAAGAAAACACTTCCTTTTTTGCCGCTGGAGCAGTTGTTCACAGGCGAAAAAACGACGTTCAACATCCCTTGGTTTTAACTCATAAGGAATCCAAGTCCCTGTTTCTGAATCATTCCCAAAACATGCTATTGCTTGGAAATGGATTGGCGGGTAACTCCTAATACTGCAGCAAGCTCTTTTTGCGTTTGACACGGATTCTCATTGAGCTATGCCTCCAATTCAGCGTCTTCGAAGGTTTTTGGCCTTCCTTCAGGCGGACGGCCGTCAACATTAAAATCACTGTCTTTGAAGCGACGGAACCAATCTCGGCACTTTGTTTCACTTAAAGCAGCATCTCCATAAACATTTTGTAGCTCTCGATGCACTTCAGCCGCCGTTTTTTTTTTCGAAGGAAAGAGGAAAATCAACACTTCCCGAAAATGACGATTATTCGGCACAAAATCAGACATTTTCACAAAAGCAAAATCACTAATGTGACGAAGCAGTTTCTTTACCATACGTCTAAACTTGGTTTGTGATGTTTAGATTAAGTTAGAATCGACTAGCACACACTGCTGGCGGCATCTATTGACAAACAGCGGGAACTTAGCTGCGCACCTAATACCAAAAAATTTTTTAAGCTATAAAACATGTTTTATCCATTTTTCATCTTCTATTAAAAAATTGCACTATTTTTATACATCTCTAGAATTATGGCTTTCGCCTTCATTATTTTTGTCTTTTAATGTTTGATAATTTCATTCAAATCTAAATTTTTGAATTTTTATTCAATCATGAATTTTACACTGTGCTTATTTTTATTGTTTCTGGCGGAGTGGAAACTGCAAAATTCCCAATTTTTGTTTGAAAAATACCCAATTCATTTTTCTTCCGATATGGCAACACCGACTAAAGTTGTGAGAATAGCCCCTTTTAAAGCGCTCTCACGAGAAAAAGAGTAGAGTTTAGCATCTGGTCATCTATGGTTCAGACGGCAACAAAGTAACATGGGGCATGGCTGAGCTGATTTTTTTCGTACATCTATCAGCAACACAATTTCAGCTATCTGTCGCAAGCAAGCCGCTGACATAAGCCCTATTACGTCAGCGAATCAGCTGATTCATTCGAAATTGTTGAGAGCCGTCAGATGTTGGCCACACCACTGCATTCTGTACATCGTGGGTGGGGGAATTGGTCAGTAGATACCAGTGTATAGTTGTGTGCAAATTAATAGCGGTGCGGAGTTTTACAATGCTTAAAAAAATATTTTGCTTATTATTTTTTTCTTATATTTTTTATATTTTTATAAATGTGAAGTAAAATCTACCGCGAAAACCATTTAATGCAAGGCTCCAAGCTTGGCGCAAAATGTACACAAATTTAATAAATCTAAAAAAATGCAACAAAATTCACCAACTCTTTGTTCAGAATAATTCAACATGAGAAGAAGAGAGTGCCAGTTTTTGATGCCTCAAATTCGCACTGATTTTTGAATTTTTTTTTCGCTGAGGTGTTAAGCTTCTTCTTCCATATAAAAGGCTTCAGAGCATGTGCTTTCATCAAAGAAAATTGTAAGAAAAAAAAAAACATTTTCAAAAATCAAGGCGATATTTTAGCGACTTTCACTTTTTTATACGAAAATTAATGGGCTATAAAGCTGCATACCCAGAAGTTTCCTAGAGATTCTAATGAAAAAATTTAAATTTAAATTTGTTAAATTTTTCTGAATTTTGTGCAAAGTTTAGAGTTTTGAGTTATATGGCTTTTTGCTGTAGAATTTACATACTACACTATTATAAAAACAAAAAAAAAAATTAATACAAGAAAAATAGTTAAAATTTTCCCATTCGTCGCGTTCTTATTATTTTGATCACAGGTGTACTATATCTGTACTATGTGAAAAACATAATTTTCTTGTTTTTATTCTTTTACAAAATTACGGAACACAAATGTTTAACATTCCAGTCTCTGCAACACAGTTCGTAGCGCTGCGAACCTTCAATATGCTCAGTGAACTTATGCATGTACGTGTGCATGTATGTAAGTATGTGCAAATAGGGAAGAATAAACTTCACACTAATTACCACTTATGGTGCTCACACTCGCCAACGTATCGTAGTCTCTTTCCGCTGCCCGTAGAATACACAAAATTGAGCAAAACTTATCCCGTAGAAAACAGCTGCTTTTCTTTGATTACATATTTACACAATACATCGGCTTGTGTGTGTTTATGTTTCGTGATATCGACACAATCTTGCCATATTTTCCATACACATTTTTACACACGTCCGCGTTGTCAGTTATAATTTTTCATTGTTTAAAAAACCAAAGCCAAAAACCAACAAAGTTTTAAGTTGTTTTATTGGGTATGGGAATAAGTTTCCGCCCTCGTAAAAGAGATGTCGCTGCTGATACTATTTTTGTGTTCGCTCTACTAATACTCGTATACTGGTGATATGAAGGTGTATACGAGAGGTCTCCATTGCAGTAGTTGACATTCGTTTGAAGCGTAAAGAATATTTTTTTATCTGATGTCTAAAATGTTTATGTTCGTCTCGAAAAAAAACAGCATTTGCAGGAAGTCATGCTTCATTATTACCTTTTAAAGAAAAGTGCAGGTGAAACGTGTCGTATATTGATCTATATTTACGGTAATCACGCTCCATATACATTTTGTAATAAGTGGTTTCGACGCTTCCAAAGTGGTAATTTCGACGTGAGTGATAAAGATCGCGAAGGGGCACCGAAAACATTCGAAGATACTCAACTACAAAAATTATTCGATGAAAACGCATGGCGAACCCTTGAGCGTGTGAGATACTCTTTGAACGGCACAAAAGAAAAGGTTTTCCGCATCGCATCGTCACTGGCGATGAAAAATGGATCTATTATGATAAGCTTAAACGTCGATAATGTTGGAGCCTGCCAGATGAACCAGGTCCATCGGCAGCGAAAAAAATATTCACGCTTCAAAGATTATGTTGTGCATCTGGTGGAATCAGACGGGTGTCATCTACTATGAACTCCTTAAACCATCTGAAACCATCACTGACGGTCGTTACCGACAGCAGCTAATGCGTTTGAATCGAACCCTCAAAGCGGCCGGAATGGGACGGTAGATATGACAAACTGATTTTGCTGCATGACAACGCCAGGCCACATGTTGCTAAATCGGTCGAGACATATTTAGAGGTACTGAATAGGGAAATCTTCTCCCACTCGCCGTATTCCCCAGACATTGCACCTTCGGATTAGCATCTGTTCCGCTCAATGCAGTCAGCCCTTATTGGAGAGCAGTTCACTTCTTACGAAAGCATAGCAAACTGGCTCAACGAATGGATCAAGTCAAAAGAACTCGCATTTTTCATCACAGGAATCCAATGCTGCCTGAAAAATGAAGTAGAGTTGTAGCTCCCAAGGGCACATACTTCACATAATACCAAATATTATTTAGTTGTTTAAATAATTCGTAAATTTGGTTAAGAAAGGCCGGAAACTAATTCCCATACCCAATAATAAAAATTAAAATTTTTCTAAGTTTATTTTGTAAATGAGTTCGAAATGTACTATTTGGCAGCACTGTGTGGTGAGAGAGCAATCAGCTGACACCTTTCTACGCAACAATCCAAAATTTTTCATTCACCCACGTCAACGATCTACGATACTACGGAACGGAATGGTGGTGATTTTTCATTTACATGGGGCTCTCTTAAGTTTTAACGTGTCAGCTGACACGGAACGTACGTTTACGTTGGTGAATGTGAGCACCATTATACCCGCGAGCATTTGTGCCCAAAGGTATTTTTTCATATAACGGTTGTATGTAACTGCATAAATGAATTGAGATAAATATAGGCATACATATAAATATATGTACCAAAACCTTTAGAACGATGAGAGTTAACGTTTAGGTCATGCCTCGAGCATTAATAGCAACTAACAGAGACATTTGCTTAAACGCTTAAATTCCTCGTACATCAAGTAGACTAAGCGTATGTGAACGCAACAGCAATTTAGCGATGATCAAGCAAACGACATCGCTTATAGCCGCTTAGCGCACAAGTGATACGCTGAAGCTTATCATACCAAATTTATGTAGGGGTATTTTTTCAATTATATTTTGCATATTTTAGGCGGGATGCCTTCAAAAGCAATGCTATGACATAACAATTGAACCAAACACAAATAATGCAGTGCTGCAACGTTGGACTCAAGGCAATTTTTTTTAGTTTCTTCAGTACTCGCCAGCTGGTCGTGAATCGCAGCTATTAAAATCTATTGCAAGCAACGATGTGCAAACGCAGCAAATTATGACTATAATTAAGATAATTGTATTGGAAGCGAGCATTTGCCCGAGTAAGAGCGTCCCATGATTTGGCTGGCCACAAAGTCGATGAGCAGCTGGCCACGTCGTAACTGAGGCACTCGCTACAGAATAACACACGCCAAATTTACTCGAAACCATTTGCTAAAGGGTGGTTTTTGAATCATGTCTTGCTCATTTTATGTACTTAGAAAAAAAAGGTGATAGTTCTCCAATAAATGCCTGCACTTTTGATCGAGTGTTTCCATTCAAAATGCACATTTTGAGAGCGGCTATTCATGGTATCGTATCATTGTTGTGTGCGCTAACAGAATACTGAAGATCTCAATTTCGGAAATATTTTAGAAATCAATCAAATTGACATATACGACTTTGGCAGATAACGGAGGATGGTTTTATGGGACAACTTTTCGTGCTGGAAAATGCATCCAGAGACTTAACTGTGTTTTGCCCAGCGATTTATTTCGTTATAATTTTTATTGTTCCAGTACCAAGCGGCGAGGATGCGCTGATGTTGTACTAAGCAAATCTCAAACGGCTGTAGTGACTGACATTGGCATATCTTAGGGAGTACGCGTAATTTGCTTAGTTTTATCTTGGCGAGTATCTTTCACTTACAGGTAAAAAGCTGTACGATTTAAGCGGCATATTAAAGTATGTTTTATAATCATAAGACACCTTTGGTATACAATTTTTGAACTACCATAAGCTCGCTTTTACTTTCCGGAGTAGCTTTTATTTGGCGCCATTTTAACAATTATAGACTTAAAACTTCCATCAATTGTTTCTGGTGCGAAAGCTCACTCTATTTTTTAGAACCGTTATCTTTTTCTAAGAAGTTGCATTCTTGTTAGTCTCTTCGGCGTTTCATAATGATAAGACTCTAGTCGGAAATAAGCTTCTGAAGAGATAGAAGGTGCTGATTGTTGTTTTGGATGAATGCACGTAAGTAGGGAAACAAGACAGTATTTGACATAGAAACTATGGACTGGCCGGCGTGTTCTCCGGATCTAAACCCAGTAGAAAACATTTAGGGTATATTAGTCAGAAAGGCTTAAAGCGGCAATTCAGGCAGATAGGGCTTCTCTAGATATAAATTTACTTGAAAAGTTTGCAGAATGGATGAAAGAAACGTTACTTTGTATCGCTAAAGGTGCTTCCATAGAATACTAAAATATTCTAGACGACAGAAAAAAAAATGCAAAAACAGTATACTTTTGTTAAACGATCACTTAATTAAACAGTATTTCATCATTTTGAAACGCCTGAAAATACGTTTTTACTAAAAAATTTCTTTATGTATTAAAAAAAAGTTCTAAATTCTGTAATGAAACAGATAGCTTTTGTTACTTTAATCGATGTGCAAAATTTGTATTTTCCTCTGAAATCTTTAAATTAAAATACTTTGAAAAATTAGGGGTGTCTTATGATTATGAAACGCACCTTAAAGCTCACTACTACTACTACTGATGAAAGGAACCAATTATGGGGTGTTTCTTAGCTGCATGAGAACTATCGATATCGATAACTCTGGTTTCACGGCTGATAATGGCAAACTGTGTTGTCTGTTCGGTTTTTGACAAGCCATCATGAATCCTTTAACGCCAGAACTACGCTTTCAAATTGTGGAAATATACTTTGAAAAAAAAAAATGAAAAATGTATGTTCGAGAAGTTTATAGAGCGAAATGTTAAAGAAGAAGCCGAAATGTCGGTTCTTCATCGCTCTCAACTTTTTGAACTTTGTCCTTCGACTACTTTTGGAAAATTATACGTAAGGATTTTGGCTTATCTGCTTATAAAAACAACTCGTGCAAGAATTAAAGCCAAATGATTATTGTTTGCGTCGCATTTTTGCTGATCGAGCTGATTTAGATTTATTACTCAGACTTATTGAAAAACGTAGTCAAAAATTGGAAAAAGACGGATATCACCAAGGCGCATTTATTCAAGGAGGTGGCACTAGACCAAGAACAATGTTTTGTACGTTTGATTGTCACGGCAAAGTATTGGAAAAGTAGAAAACAAAAAATTATTTGTTTTATTCTGTGCTGACAGCCACATGGACACAGAGAAAGAAAAAAAACCAATTAGGTGATTTACCTGGCTGATTTCAAGGTGGTGCCTGTAAAAGATTCGTCTTGGATATCACATTCAAAAAATAAATACATGAAATTATCTACCAGATTGTAATAAGAAAAAAGTTCATTCTAAGAATATTTCTGTTTTTTTAATATCGTTTTGAGTTCTCGTTTGAAAGAGTACCCGATACTTTGAGAATGCGTATATATGGCGGGAGGCATGGCAGTCCAAATTTTCTACTCAGCAGCATCAGGTGTCGAAATACAAGCGGCTGCCATGGAACAAATATTTTACTTTTAATTTATTCTTTTCGGCAAAAACTCAAAAATTTTCAAACGAAAAATCGAAATGAGCATTATTTGCCCATTTAGAACTAGTCCTGATCCGCTTCGTGCGGTTGCCTTTTATATTTTGTGCCCAATAATAAAAACGCAGTAAGATAATAATGAAAATGGGTCGATGGCTTTTCAAAATATTCTCTCCATGGAAGACCATATACTACTTAGTTTCAATCACTTCTCAAAACACTTTTGCTGCTCAGAAGTGAATGCTTCCAAAACGAGTTGTTCAAATGTTGCAACAGTTCTTCAGGCCGTGAAAAACGTTCTCTTCGCATTTTATTTTTGACTTTGAGGACAAGCAGAAATCATTAGGTGCCCAACCGGGGCTGTAGGGTGGATGACACATCAGCTCGATCTTTTGAGTGCTGAAAAACTCTCTAATGAGAGCTCGCATTGTCTTGATGAAGGCTGATTCATCTTCGGTGGTTGGTTTTCCTTCATTCTAACTTCCGGCAAACAAATGGTTGTGTACCACTCAGAATTGACTATTTTAAGTTTCTCTAGTCATATAGTTACGATATGACCAGATTTTCCGAAAAGTAGGCGATCATTTGCTTTGAGGTGCTTCCTCCGCATAAAACTTTTGTTGGATTAAGCTCTGTCAGCGTGTTCCAGGCAGAACTATTAGCGATCAGAGAAGCATGCAAATCACTAAAACTCTAGAAGGAAGTTTGTGCAAGAGTAGCTATCTTTCCAGACAGTCAAGCAGCTATCAAGGTATTAGACTCCAACTCCATTTCATCCAAAATAGTCTTACAGGGTATAGTGGAACTAGAATTACTTAGTCATTGGCTTGAAATTACTCTGATATGGGTTCTCGGTCATAAGAGCAAACGGGGTAATGCGCTAGCGGATGAGCTAGCAAAAAAGGTTGGGCGCTAGACATAGCTGAGGCGGTGGTAGTCGCCACCCCACTCAACACAATAAAAACATCCATTGCTTCACACTATCATGCTTTAGCCGAAAAAAGGTGGAAGCAATTAACTACATGTATTACAACAAAAAACACGTGACCGTCGTCCAAAATCCAAAGGACGAATTACCTATAAGGAAGCTTTCGACCAAACATTTCACGCATCACTGCAACTCTTACAGGCAATGAAAGTCTTTCCTACAGCAAATTAATGAGATTTCAGATATCGAAATAAAGAATTTGCTGCCATACTTGGACCTCACAAAATGGATCTGACTTAGAAGCAAAAAAAGAAAAAAAAAGACATCATCACTCACACAATACTCAACCACTTCAACAACAACAATCTCGTCTCGGAACACCTATACCATCGACAGCTGCTTTGTTTCCGGCTCATATGCGTAGATCAAAGATTCATCACCTATTACATTGCTTTGAATCACCATTCCTGAATATCTTCATCATTTCTTGACAGCAATCGACACTAGTCCTGTTTTGGGCATTGCCAAACTTTGAGGTATCCAAAGAAAACCAATCTTTACGACTGCTAAATTTTTATGCAATATTGAATGTATGAAAGTCCCCCAAAAACCCAGAGATGGCTCTATCTCACGATATGACACATGACGAACCTTCGTTATCATATCGTTCCACCAGCGATCCACAAAATTAATTCTCATTCAAGGATCGATGGCCTCGTTGGAGCTCGTTGAACCAGCATTTCGCTGTGGCTAAGTGTGGTGCTGCAACGCCAAAAGTCGAAGTAAGATCAAAGAGCAGCTAAATCGATAATCCACGCCGAAAATCGTAATAAGTCACCGCGCAATAATTTGCGTGAGTTAATTCCATCTTTTAGGCGAGATTAATTTTTCAACTCACTGAAAAAAGAGCAAATAAAGCTCGTAGGCAGAATCGTTATATGGAAGTAATTTAATACTAAAAAATACCAAACTTATCGATAAAAATATCACAGCTCATCACACGTAGCGTTACAAAGGTGCAAAATATAAAAGTCAGCCCTCGTATCTTCATGCAAATTCGATTCAATTTCAATACAAAAAATCTTCATAGAAGCGAACAAGGGAAATATTTTAGAAATGTGATAATTTGAACAGCATTCAATTAACAAATGAGCTAACACCTCATTCTAATTGGATACCAAAAATCAAACAAATTACATACAAAGTTCATTTAAGCAAACGAGTTTTGCAGCAACTAGACGAATTGCAGCTTTTCAAATAGAGAATGCATTGTTTGTAGTTATTATACATTTATTGTGAGCAATTTTTTCAGTGAAGAAGAAAATCCGAATAGTTGTAAATTCAAATCAATAAATGTATCTGAATATCTGAGCACCTGTACTCATACCTGTATATTTGTATATGTAGTAATTTGATGCATTCAATGGATTTGTTTAATATTTGGTTTTCCTTCCTAAGTGCTAATATCAATTAAAAAATATTCTTGGCTTTATAAATTACTCATAATTGCACCCTCTATTTCCTAATTCGTGGAAAGGGATCGATTTTTTAAGCATTCACTGTGTTCGGTCCAAAATGTCTTAATTCTAAAAAATGGGAAAGCAGAAAGGTTTAACAGATCGCGAAAAAGGACAAATCGATATCTTGACCTCAGAGGGATTTTCAAATCGACAAATTGCCGAAAAGATTCGTCGAAGTCCAAACGTGAATCAAAGTGACTGGTTAGAACTACAAAAGCAGAGCTGCAAGGGCTTTAACACCGAAGGAAACCTGCAAAATCCTAAGGATTGCGTAAAACTCTATCCTTCCAACAGCAAAAATTAAAGAAATGGCAAATGTTAGCAGCCAGTAAATCCACCGTTCGAAGAGCTATTCTAAAAGGGCCACAAAATTACAAAAACAAAACACCTTTGAATGAATTTTGCTAGGAACGACGCTTCGATTTTGCAAGGGGCAATATAGCTTGGAGTTCTGTTACATATAACGTTCCCGGTGAGTAGAAAAAGTAGTTTATTGTGACGAGAAGAAGTTCACTCTGAATGAACGTAACGGACACAGTTACCACGTTCATGACTTAAGAAAAGAGGAAAGGTACCTCAGCCGACATTACAGCCATGAAGGTGGTCTTATTGTATGGGGTTTTTCGCATTTTTCCGGCTATGGGGTCTACGTGGAATCCAGCGCGATAAAACTGCACTTTGATCTTGGAATGCATGCAACTGTGTTTCAAGCGGTGTTGTATGCTGCTCAAGAAGCAATGAACTTTGTTGTGGAAAACAGGTGGAGAGGCAGATCTGTATGTGTCTGTAGCGACATGGCCCGTGACAGCCCCTCAATCACTTCAAGCATGGTCGAGTTCTGTAAATCTAGGCTGCACTATGTCGGTAGATATAATTGCCTGATAGTAAGATGGGTCCCAGGACACATAGGTATCGTGGGTAACGAAACCTCTGACTGCTTAGTTAGGATGGGCTCTGACGCCAACTTATTTGGCCCGGAGCCTGTTCTGCCACTCCCTTCTGCAGCCATCAAAGCCACGGTTAGAAAATGGGTTACTACAACCTACAAGCGAGATTAGCAGGCCGCAGATGGATAAAACTGATGTTACCTGGCTTGTCCGACCGAATGTCGCAAATCCTGCAGAGGGGACTGTAGGCTGCTGGTTGAACTGATGACGGGCCACTTTCTATGGGCAAAACACATGGAAAAGTTGGGCATCTCAGACAGTGTACTCTGCCCAGCTTGTGAAGAGGAGGATTAGACAGCGGACCACTTTCTGTGCGTCTGTGCGCCCCGCCTTCGCTCGAATCAGACTTGAGGTCTTTGGCACCTTGGCTCCTTGGCACCACTACATCTACTGATGGCACCCGTACACACTTCAAGTGGGGTCAAAACTTGAATTGCGTCCAAAAACGTAGTAACTTTAGCATGGCCAGATCTGAACATTAATGAAAATCTATGGGGATGGCTTGCTCGTAAGGTTTATGAGAATGGCTAACAATTGAAGACAAAAATGCTTTAATTTGAGGCATTAAAATGGTCTAGTCTGAAATTTCATTAGGCGGCCGCCGTAGCCGAATGGGTTGGTGCGTGATTACGATTCAGAATTCACAGAGAGGTCGTTGGTTCGAATCTCGGTGAAAGCAAAATTAATAAAAACATTTTTCTAATAGCGGTCGCCCCTCGGCAGGCAATGGCAAACCTCCGAGTTTACTTCTGCCATGGAAAAGCTCCTCATAAAAATATCTGCCGCTCGGAGTCGGCTTGAAAGTGTAGGTCGCTCCATTTGTGGAACAACATCAAGACGCACACCACAAATAGGAGGAGGAGCTCGGCCAAACACCTAACAGAAGTGTACGCGCCAATTATAATAATAATCTGGAGAATTTATACAAATCCATTCATCAACGTATTTACGAAGTAATTTATAAACAAGGTGGACAACAAACTATTAAGGCCCTCGCCCCATTTGAAATGGTGTTTTTTTGGGTGTTTCTTTAAAACCGTGTAAAACGGAAAAGAAAAAATATTTTTTATTTTTGTTTTCACATGGACAATATACACAGATATAGCCGGTTCAACTTAATCGATTTTGATGAAATGAAATTTAAATGACGTGGAATTGATGTCATTATCGTGCGAACTACGATCATTCGGAAAATAATTTTTTTTAGAATTTTTTTCGGAACCTTAAAGTACAAAAAGGGTCAAAAAAAGGTTTTTCATCTTTGACCGTCCTCCATTTTGTCAAATTTTTTTTTTAAAGATCGTTATTCGCACGATAACGACATTCATACTGAACAAGAACCTTTCTATCTTTTTGATTTCAGACATCTGTGAGCCCCGGAGTTCATGTCACCAACCACATACCATATTTTGGAAGACCATTTTTTAAAGGCTAACAACTTTTTGCACGAACCTTGTGGGGAAAAAAAAATTTTTTTAAAGATGGATCAAACAATAAAATTCTAAAAACAAAAATAAAAAATCTTTTTTGGTTTCCGTTTTACATGCTTTTACAGAGATACCCAAAAAAATACCATTTCAAATGAGGCGAGGGCCTTAATCTTTAAATAATAACTGTAAAAAACATCCCATATTTGTTGTTACTTTTTCTTATTTAGTTAGTGGCTCTATTCAAGTGAACCAATAAATCAAGCACAGTATTAGAGCTCCTGAAGTTTTACCGCTGCGAAATACCGTTAGATGGAATAATATTGCTTTAAAAACCATTTTTTTCCATAAAAATTATTGCCGCTAATCAAGTGAAAAATTCCAAATATTTAAAAAAAAAATTCCAATTAATCAGCTAATAGCCGAAGAGCCAAATTTTCGGTAGGACAGCGTCTATCGTGTCTGCTAGTAATAACATAAAATTAAGAAATGGTCGGTGCCACGCCCATGAGTGGTTCATGAGAACAACGACTTAATAAAACTCCCGAACTTGGGACACGTATTGCTGCCCACTTCATTTATATCCGACATACTCGTAAATGTTATTGCGATCGGATAAAAAACCGCGCCAACTTCTTATGTGTTAAAGGGTTACATACAGTTAGAAGGCCGAAAAAAGCGAATTTTCCAGAATTTTTCCTGAGAAAACTTTTAAATTTATTGACCTAAAAGTTTTTACACTTATTATGTTATCTTTTAACTGTATTTTATTTCTCCATCTGGTATCGCTAGGGACCAAAAGGTCTATGCGTGGCTTGTTGCCAACCAGGCTAACCTAAGCTAACCTAACTGTATTTTAAGACTTAGTATTAGTAAAACTATTTATTTGGAAAGGAGCTACAACTGATCTCCGGAAGATCCTCTCAAAAAGGAAGTTTTGCGGTGACCACTATATCTCTGAACTGGTCCTCTGAAATTAAAAAACCAAACAGATTTCGTTAAAGTAATGTTAAATCTACGCCTTTTCAGATTTGCGTGTAACTTCGAAAATATTCAGCGGAAGGATATTAAATTTTCTGTGTGTATTCCTAAATATATGTACATTAAGAAAATAAAATAAAAACAAATCGAGTTTTTGAAAATTCTAACTGTATAGTTTAAGTAAGTTAAGCCCGTTCCACGGATGTTAAAAGCCATAAGTCTCATTTAGTTTGCTTTACTTGGTTTTCAATAACTTTTGATATTCCTACGAATTATTAGTCATTTTAATTTCACCAAATCTTGCTTTCATATTACAAACGAGTACTTAAAATAAAGCAATAATTAGGAATAAAATATCGAAGCCTACAAATATTAAAGCAGGAGGTAGCCAACGCCATCTTCCGATATGCAGAAGTCGAGACCAATCGATGTTTTGGTGAAATCAGGTAGCCACATCTTTTATGTACATACATTAATATGCTGCCGTGGATTTTGTTGCTCTGCGACTAATTTCGTTATGTCTACTCGAACATACACGAAACAGTTCATTAGTTGGGCCCACATTTGCGATTTTACGTTTTGTATCATCCTCTGGCCAGCATCGACGAGCAGCGCTTGAATTAAGGCCGATCCATTACACTTTGCGCATTGGGTGCAGTAAAAACTTTGCTACTCTGCTAATTGTATGCAAAATTTTAAAATTTAATTTTTTCATGCGCTGTTTTCTTATTTAAAAACTAATATTTGTATGCTACTGTGAAACCGAAACGCAAAAGGGAAAACATCGAATCGTAGCCATGGAGGCCGTTGATGGATTTTGTGTTTTTTTTTTTTTTTGCTTTTGTAGTCGGTATTGCCTGCCAGTCTTCATTCCGTTGATCCCTTGCTAATACTGTACGATCGTAAAATCTTGCGCGCAATTTCACATGAAAAAGGAAAATAAGTAAAACCATTATAAAAACGCCATAAAACGCGTCTGCGCAGAGTAGCATAGCTGAACTGCGTACTCGTCACCAAACCGTTTCAACTGCCGGCCGACTATGCCGTCGACGCTACAGCCAACGAACAGCCGCAACTGCATCCACAATTATAGTAGTATTGCCCTGCGGATCTAGACCTGCTTCGTACGGCAACGCGCGGATCATTGGCCACACTACCGAGGGGAGGGAGAGACGAGGTGTATAGATATTGAGTTTGGTCGAGACGGCCGGTAACAAACAAACATCAGATCAACAGTCGTTTGCCAACGACGGTAGTGGCCAAGGGGTAGTGGTAGCGGCAGCGGCAGCGGCGGCATTAACGACAACAACAGTCGTCAGCGTTGCGCATTCGTATTGTCATAAGAATACGAAATTTATTACAG
Source organism: Anastrepha fraterculus (assembly GCA_037575425.1). Taxonomy (NCBI): domain Eukaryota; kingdom Metazoa; phylum Arthropoda; class Insecta; order Diptera; family Tephritidae; genus Anastrepha; species Anastrepha fraterculus. Next base: position 570,393 of record JAYXIM010015384.1, on the reverse strand, counting down.
AAAATTTGCTGCCAGACATTTACAACTTTGATGCAAACTCTTACAAAATTACCTCTTATACCTTACGAATTGCATGTTGAGATGCAAAACATGAAACGCTGACCAAAAATAATAAAACGGCTCAAGAAGAAAATGTGCCGTCATTTTATTACATTTTTCTTTTAAATAATAATAAAAATTTTAAAACGGCATAAAATTGGCAAACACTGTTTACAAACAAAAATTTTGCGTCCCGCATTTCACTATTTTGTTATTAGGCGGTCAAGTGGCTAGGCGACCATTGATCACTGATGGCTGATATCCGATGGTTGCCGCTGGACAAAACCACAACTGCAACGCATTCCTATATTCGAAATTATGTGTACGTAAATGCACACACCGCATCAAAAGCTTTTTCAGGCGGTACTAATAAAAACAAAAAACCAATGTAAATATGTATGCGCATCTTTTATGTTAATGCTGAAGCAGAAAAATCTATAAATTCCGGCATTTAGCGCGAAAAGTTGTGCATGCAGTTGAATAATTTCAATTCTATAAACTTTAAAAGTAGTCAAGTAGAAATAATAATAAAAAAAAAAAAAAATTAATTTTAATCAGCCGACGTAGCCGAATGGGTGGCTGCGGGACTACCATTCAGAAATGCCCAGCTTCGATTCTCCAGGCATAAAACACCAAGTGATAGGAAATAAGAAGTAAAATTTTCTCATAGCGGTCGCCCCTCGGCAGGCAATGACAAACCTCCGAGTGCATTTCTGCCAAGAAAAAGCTCCTCACAAAAAAACCACTTGCCGTTCGGAGCTGGCTTAAAACTTCCCTTTGTGGAACAACATCAGTTAATATCATAATGAAGGGTGATCGGATTGCAGGTACTTTTTCTACAGCGTTTTTTTTTTGATAGATCACGCGTGACTGCTGTCAAACTAAAAACATAATTTTTTAATATTCATTTACATTTCATCATGGAAAGACTTACGACTCAACAACCTTTATAAATCGTACCTCTGTATTACGGAAACCGACGCGCTGTGAAAAGTGTTCAACGCGCGCTCAAGCCAACAATGGGGGCTCAGCGATGAGATCCATTTCTTTTTTAATGGCTACGTCAATAAGCAAAAATTTTCATATTTGTACTGAAGAGCAACCCAAAGCTATTCAAGAACGCCCATTACATCCATTGAAATCAACCGGTTGTTGCGGCCTATGGGTTTGAGGAACAATCGACCCATATTTCTTCAAATACGAGGCTGACGCCAATGCAACAGTGAAGGGCGAACGCTATCACGCCATGATAATCGACTCTTTGATGCCGGATACCGGAAATTGAAGCCCGTGATCTCCACAAGACGGCGCTACTTGTCCGTAAAACAATGGATTTACTGTCGCGTCTTTTCGGTGAGCAGTTTATTTCTCGTCTCGGGCCAGTGAATTGGCCCCCAAGATCGTGTGATATCACACCTTTATACTTTTATTTGTGCGGACATTGGGGTATGTAAAGTATAAATGCTTTGTGGCTAAATCAGCTCCGATTGAGGCATTGGAAGCCAACATTACTAAAATAATTCGCGAGATACCGACCGAAGTCCTCCAGTGAGTAATCCAAATTTGTGTTTACGTATGGCCGAATTACGGCCAACATTTGAAAGGGATTATCTTTAAAAAATAAATGTCATAAATGGTTCTGCCCAAAAATAATAAAGAATTTAAATTTAAATCAATTTGAATTTTCCTAGCTTTATTTTAATTTAAAATCCGATACATCCGAGAAGCAGCTCGGCCAAACCCCGATAAAGGGTGTAAGCGCCAATTATATATGTATAAGTTTTTATTTTATATATAATATAATAGTTTATACAATTTAATATGTTAATACAAGGTGGCGCAAAATTAATCATCATATCGAAGGATTTATAATTCCTGCAAATGGCGTCGCACATCAATCATATTTGACACTTGCGAAATAGGCAGCTGCGGTACACAACAGACAAGCCAAGGAGCGCGTAAAGGTCAAAGATTCCCATCGCTCAAAATTTTATTTTTTTAATTAGTAAAAAAGTTAATCAAATACGAAATTGGATGATTAATTTTGCGCCCTCTTGTATTATATGTATGTATATAGTATAAAAATAGAAATAACAGTATATAAACAAGTAATAATTCAATACATTCGCACGCTTATTTTTTAGCGCATATCTTGACGGATATCTCGAGGGAGAGCTGTCTGGAATTGGTTTTATTAAGGGCTTCCTCATGCGACAGCTATTGGAAAAAATATGGAGTTAGGAGAAATTAATCATTGTACAGGTTGATAAGTGATTTCGATATTTCTCAATGAAAAGACATTAGTATAGCTAAGAAATACATATATTAAAAATTTTATATTTATTGTTTTAAATTTTCTGCTTATACGTAAGTCAGGGAAAAATAAGTTGGAATTTTTTATTTTTTTATTTTTGATATTCTATTGTTTTTAATGTTATCAAAAAATGCTAATTTGGCAAAGCCACCTAGACAATATGCTCAATATGCCCGAGCACTCACACCATCCCACACTTAGGTGTCTGTCAAAAAAATAAAAATAGGAAGTGTGTTTTTACTTGTAATTTTGTACAATGAGAGTAATCCAGTGACCACCTCTGTGCTTAATATGATATAAATACAAACAATAAATTGCTCAATTTGAACATTTTCTCGTCAGAAAACACAATGTTCGGTATTTGACCGCTTTCAGACAAGCGAAGCAACTCCTTTGCTCTCTCAAGTCTGACTTGTTGCTGCTTTGGTGTGAGACCATGCGCCTTTTGGATCTTGTAAGGACTGACTTTTTTCATTGTACAGGGTGAGCCAAATAAGACTTACTAATGTTAAGCACAAATAACTTTTTTATTTTTTGACATATTTATTGTTCTCTTTTTGTAGGTTATAATTGACTTGTTGTACGACAGTACGACGCGTTGTTAAAATTATCGAATGTTTCTATTCTTACACAATTAGCCACACAAATTGATTTTTTAAATCATGTGTTGATGTCGGATGAAGCGCATTTCCATTTAAATGGTTATGTCAACAAACAAAACTGTAGATTGTGGGGCTCTAAAACTCCAAGGGCAACACACCAACATCAGTTGCACCCATCTAAATGTATTGTTTGTTGAGGTGTTATGGCCACTAGAGTTATCGGTCCATATTTCTTCGAAAAAGAGGATGAAACGCTTCAGGAGCTTCTTACAGAACATTGATTGAAAACTTTTTGCGGCCAATGGCGGATTTGTGGTTTCAAGAAGATGGAGCAACTGCGCATACTGCTAGGCAAACTATGGACCTTAGTATGGATATTAGTAGGTCTTATTTGGCCCACCCTGTACTTTGGGTCACGTAATTTTTTATATACTAATTTTTGTAAAGAAAAATTTAAATAATTTTTGTTATAAAGTTTAAGTACTAATAAACAATGTATACAATTTTTTTATATCTATTTCTATTGTCACCCCTTCTAAAAGCAGTTTTTCTTTTAGCGCATTTTTGGCGCTGCTGGACATATGCAACCCCTTAACCAAAGTATAAACTATGTTTAAAAGGTAATGAAAAACTGCATTCCGAGTTTACACGACGAACAAAGTTGTAATAGCACCGAAAAATTAAGAGTATTTTAATTTAAAACGAAATTCCCTTGTTTCTTTCCCCGCGGCCTTTTACCAACTCGTGTACTTTTTGCAATAGTGAATTCAGCTGCTAATGGGATGTACGAGCACATCTGCACACGCATGTGTAAGTATGTGAACCACTAAATTTAAGCAAATTTATTGATTTCTTATAATCCTTTGAGAAATATTTTTAATGCACATAATTTTCACTAATCTCGTCTATAGTAAGAGTATACCACTAAAATACAAAACAGTTTCTATATGCACCTTAATTTAGATTTGCGTTGTACGGCGCATTGTACGCATATATATATATTCATATACAGGGTGCTAAACCAAGAATATGAAATATGAAAAGAAGAAGAAGCTACTTTTTACACTTTACTGAAAATTCTATTTCCAATCACCTCTGCTTCTATTACGTACCAACCAAGGCGAAACTATTAAGGGGTTACAGGTAGTCAGATGCCCAAAAACATTGTGATTTTCAATAATTTTTTTCCTAGCCAATTGCCTTATTTTACAGAAATAAAAACATAGCATTAATACATCATGTTTCGGCTTGATTTAAGCAAAATTAAAAAAAAAAAAAATTGTAAAAGTTATCGCTGTTTGTATGCAGAAGTCCCTCGCGGTCCCTCATCACAAGCCCTTGGAGATTCATCTAAAATCAATCGGACAAGAGAAATTAGTTTTATTAATAGATAATCTTGTGCCTGACCGAAGCTTTTATTTCAAAATTAACAATATGGCGTCCACAGGAAATATTTTTTATATTTTCGAGAAAAAAAAAACGACAATTAATTGTTTAAAAAAATCGAAATTTTTGAAAAAAAAAATCCTTCGATCAGACATGAGTTTTTTATGTTATTCAATACTTACAACTTCAACGATGAAAATTTAGTTTATAACATTGATCAATTTATAGCCAAATAAATTATAGAAGTTTATTATACGTTATCTTCTTTTCAAGCCCTTTTTGGGAGAATATAAATAAGTTTTAAAATTATGCCAAAGACATTCCAAATAATAATGATAACCTATTGTATAATTAAAAGAAAAATAAGTTTTAAGCTCCAAGATAAATACAAATGTATGTTAGGATAATGCTAAATAATCTAATTTTATCATAACTTTGTAAACTCCTATGTTAAAATGATTTTGGGCAATAAATGAAATGAAATGTTATTCAAAAGCAGTATACATTTTTTTTAAGTTACAGTGACCAGTTCAAAAAACATAGTTTTGAGAAAAATGCATTTAAAGTTTTGCTATCTGCTCCGGAGCGCCCAAACGCTCTTTGTTAATTTTTAAATACCTTGAAAAGTATTTATCGGATTCACTTCAACCTTGAACACAATATTTTTAAGATACATATTATACTTTAAGAAAATGCAAAAAAATTTAATTTTTTGAAAATTCTGACTACCCTCAGCTGATTTTTTTCCTTTTTTCGCCGAAACGAAATTTTGCAATAAATTCAAATTCAAAAGTTATTATGAACCTAAAATAGTTTCAACACGACAAATAAATTGATTTTATTTCTCTATTTTGTCTTCTCAAATAAATCACTTCATTGTTTTTTACTTTGACGGAGACATTCTATTGTACAAAATGTTGTTGTTGGCCTCGCGCCACCAACTTTAAAGATTTCGCCTTGGCACCAACAAACGAATAAAGTTACAAAGCTGTTTAGAACAGCACCTTTCATTTTTAAGCAAGCACGAGTGCTTTGGCTGAAGGACATTGGAACTTTTTCTCCAACTAGATAATTCCTACCTCGGTTGATATTCTCGGCATTCTCCTCCCCGCATTATGATATTTTTTTTTTTTGCTCAAAATAACTGCCGCAACGGCCAATATAATAGAAGAATACCCAGAAATGTCGATTCAGTACCAAGCAGCTGAAATGAATATCGCTTGAGAGTCAGTCCAGCTTATTTTGCTTATTTTTACATATTTGGATGTGAACCTCCATGCGTATAAATTTGTGCTGCAGCACGAATTGAAGCTGTATTAAAGACAAGGCCGCGAGTTCACTATTTAGACGCTAGAACTGTTGGCCGGAAATGGGTAAAAAAGTTATACGGATTTGGGTAAAAAAGTTATATTTTCGGAGAAATTGGTAATTCCTTAAACACTCAGACTAAAGAGGCCATTGTATATAAAGCTCTGGAAGGTGAAAGGGGGAATGGAGGAAAGGATAGAACGAACAGATAGAAAGAGATAGGATGGAATAGAGAAATAGAGGTAGTTAGTCCTATGAGAGTTTTCCAGATTCCTTGGTAAATCTGAAAATATCCTCCAGTTTGAGAAAACGAATATTACTTATTTTCATTTCATCGGAACCTCAAATTCATAGCCTTGTTCGCGAAAATTCAGGACACTCACAGAGAAAATGATCAGTGCTATCTGCTTCCTCTAAGTAAGACAGGTAAATCGGGTACTCAATGATTTCAATGATGGTCATTTGCTGACCCCATGGGTTGTGTCCTGTAATAATACCAACCATCAACTGAACGTCTTTTCTTCCAAGTTTTAGAAGAAAGTTCGATAGTTTTCGGTTAGGGCTCGTCACAAAACACTTTGTAGTTCTGCAGCGTTTTGGACCGGACCATCGCTCTTTATGTAAATTACATGGATAGTCGCTCATCCGATTCTTGTAGAACTGATTCCAATTATTGGCTCTGCTCCCTTTTAGGGTAACCGACGAACCACAGTTGCCCAATTCAGCGGAAATTGTATTCCTTTAACACCACAGTGTCCTGGAACCCATATAAGTACAATCTTATTCCGTCTTGTAAGTTTTTTCTTAAATTCTTGTACAATCTTTGAGGTTTGCTTTGCGTTCTCCAGAGCCTTTAGTGCAGTCTGACTGTCACTAAGGACTCCAATCTGTTTCTCCGTCGAGTTTTTAGTCTCCACTTTCGATGAGCTCGAGATGCAATTACTGGAATAACGTCACACATATTGGACGGAGTTATCAAAAATTTTACCAGAAAAACCGAGACGATCACTTCAATACTGTGAATTCATAAATAACGGCGTGAATGTAGTTTCAAAATGAAGTCACACTTGGGCTGTTTAATTTAAATTTCTTATCTGGTCACTCTATATTTGCTGGTTATCGATACAGAATTATCAATCTCTGGAAAGTTTTAAATGGGTTAAATGCACCTAGGAATGTTAGGCTTTCTTCATTTATTTAATTAGAAGCCAATGAAAACTTCAATGTTTAAAAACCACTTATTTTCGAAGCAGAATATTTTTACTGTAAAGAAAAAGAAGAAGAAGAGAAGTATGTCTCCTCCGCAAGAAAAAATTCTCTTCAACTTTTAGATAATAATTTTTACTGAATTTTGAGGTTGCGGTCTAAAGATTCATGAAGTTTTTGACTGAAAATTGGTTAAACCAGCGATAAAGTAAAAATTCTGTTTTTAAAATTTAATTTCTCCACTGCGCTTGTTGGCTCCACACTCTGTAAGCCCCTTTAAAATGATACGGGTGGACAATTCCTCTGCTTAATCTTTATAAGCCTCGATGTTGCATCGTCTGTGGACAATAAAATGTGCTTTAAATTCGAACAGAACCCCAATTTAAAAGTAGTTTGTAGGTCAGTTTACGAGAAGAGCGTAGACTCACGTTTGCAAATATAAATATATGTATGTATGTATGTATTTATGTAAGCACCGTAATTCCATATATAAATTTGACTATTTAATTTCCAAAAACCAAAAAACAAACTTAGTTCACTGGTAACTAACAATTCGGATTTGAATTCTATGTATAGTGCGAAAAGTAAATTTAAATATAGTCTGAGCGTGCACGAAACTATTTGACGCAGCAATGTCGCGAATTGCAAGCAATAAAAACGTCATTCGACTATACGAGTAATCGGGAGGGTTGGCAATGCACACGCGCGGGAGAGGAAATAACTAGAGCCAAATGACAACTGACATCATAAAAATCCTATAAAAGAGAATGCAAATAAAATTCAAAGTGTAAATTTTCTTGTAAATTACAATATAATTTTTTTTTGTTTTTTGTTTTGCTTCAGTTTGCTGCACGGGCGCACCCATCGCAAGAGCAAAGGAAGGGGCCTTGCCAGATTTTACGATCGCATATTGTCGGTTATTCATACTCGCGCTTATGTAACGGAACAACTATTGCGTAGATGTGGTTTGAGTGTTTTAATGATTGCGGTTGAGTAATCCGTCAACTTGTTTTGAAGGACAAAAAGAAATTTAAACAACCGCGATTGTCTTCAAATGTATACATACACACACACATACATTATTATATTATATGAGTATATACAGTATGTTCATATGTATGCAGGAATAGACGTGCGTATGTATTGTTTATTTCTGTTGAATAATTTTGATAATTATTTTCCTTGAAACAATGCACGCAGACCTCTTTAAGCTACAGTCAGACTGATAAGCATCTGATCACCGAAGAACAGTTCGAGAAAGTTCTTTCCAACTTGTCGACAATAATTTCGCAAAAGAAATTTGCATTATCAGCAAGCAAATCAATTTGGAAGTCAAGTCCGGAAATTGTCTTCAGAGTATTCGAGTGTTGCCAGAGGAAAATGTTAGCTAAGTAATGTGAAATATTTACAATTATCAAAATAGCAAAACATGAGATATTTTATTAAAATTTATGTATATACTTTTTTATATCTTTCGAGCAATGATGGTGATTACCTGGGATATACCTATGTATGTATGTATACATTACAGAAACATATCGCCCATTCACTTCAATAGTGTCTTAACTCAAAAGACCAAACAGTCGAGAAAAACGGAATCACAGTTTTGTAATAACTATGTCTCCGTAAGTAAAGGTACAGGGTGTCCGGTGACCAGAATTAGGTTTTAAATTTAAAGTTTCTCCCTTAGCGTCGTTATTCGAGCGGGTTATTTCGTCGTGTTTAAGTAATGGAACTTTTATCGATTCATGGAAACTCAGATGGATTGAACCAGTCTAGATTAGATTATATTAGATTTCAGTCAGGATTCCATTGTACTACACCCGGATTTTTTTTTTTTGTTAGCGGTGAGGTTGGGTTAAAAATGCCTTCGCACCATATAGTAACCGTAGGTACTACTACCGGGTACTACACCCGGATAGATTTCAGTAGAAATAATGGAGATAGGCAAGATAAAGTGTGGGTGGTAAGACGGAAAAACTAGTTTGAGGTCACTCGTCCACAAATCTCTTGGTTTCATTGATGAATCATAAGAGATCCGGAAGAGGAAGAGTATGAACCTTGTCCATACTCAGTATATCACAACCAAATATCCTAAGTCTGATTCTGGAAAACGTCGGACAGCTACAGAGAAAATGCTCTGCAGTGTCGTCAACCTCAAGACAGGATAGGCATATCGGGCTGTCTACGACGCCCATGGCCCATGGCCTCAGTACTCTCAGTTCCTTTCTGCTGAGTTTTAGGAGAAAGGTCGCTATTTTCCTGTTTGGTTCTTTCACAAAGCACTTGGCCACTCTGCACGAGTTCATCCCAAACCAACGTCCTCTAGGGGTAGACCTCATGAAATCTTGAATCCATAGCTGAATCGGTGCAGAATCGACACCTAGAAAGGGTTCAGGGCCTAGTAGCATACTTGCAGAGCCTTCATTAGCCAATTTATCAGCTAACTCGTTCCCTGTAATACCACAATGTCCAGGCACCCAAATAAGACTAACTTTGTGTTGTGTTTTGGAACACTTTTCAGTTTTGTCTTACATTCACCGACTAATTTCGAACAGCAGCGTGGGTTAGCAAGGGCTTTCAGTGCAACTTGACTGTCACTACAAATTCTAATACTGCTACCCCCTCACTTTTTCTCAATTATCCAGTATGCCACGTTCAAGATGGCTTAGACTTCCGTAAAGAATACCGTGGCCATCTGCCCTGCGGTATAGGAGTACTTAGTGTCTTCGTCTAAGTACCATCCAGATCCGCTGCCATCACTGGTTTTGGATTCGTCGGTGTAGAAAGTGTGCTGATATCCCGTTAATAGGTTCTCTGGACTTAACGATTGCTCTCTATCTGAGATCAAAAAATCATACTTCCTACCGAAGCTAACGAAAGGCACACGATTGTCCACTGGCATCGAGAACAGTGTGCACTGCTCCGACCACTGGTAGTATATCTGACAGTAGCCAGTGCTTACTTCATTTCCCCAGACTCATTTTAACTTGAACCTGTACGCCACCTTCATCGCTTTCTTTCGAATTTGAAGATCTAGAGGTTGCAAGTTCAGAATGGCATTAAGGGCATCACCAGATGTCATACTCAAAGCACCTGTAATACCCAAGCACACACTTCCCTGTAGTCTGCTTAAAGGTTTTGCTTTGGAATTAACCATTGTAGCCTTCCACCATACTACAGAGGCGTATGTAATAATGGTTGGAATCAGGGTGATGAACAACCAGTGTACTATCGCCGGTCCTAGACCCCATTCTGCTCGACGTACTTCCTCCAGTTAAGCTTACTATCTAGGATTACTCCTAAGTATTTGACCTCAGAAGACAGTTGCAGTGTTACCCATTTCAATGTGGGTAGTAGCACGCCTTCCATATTGCGTTTCCTAGTGAAAAGCACTAAGATACTTTTTATAGGATTCGCCGAAAGACCATGCGACTCGCACCAATGCTCAGTCTTATTTAGAGGTACCTGCATTTTATTGCATATAGCTTCAAGTGACCCAGTCTACAAATCAAGTAATCGGAACGACGTCTGTAACTATAGGCCTATTGTCACGCAGAGCACTATTGCCAAGTTATTCGATCACATAAATAAGGTTATAACTCATTGCCAGCATGTATTTTTCCTTGGCAGGTCGACTTGCTCTAATCTTGTTTTAGTTGCAAATCAAATAGTGGGTGCGTTTTTAAACTGTTCCCAATCAGACGCATTTTATACCGACTTTTCGAAAGCCTTTGATAAGGTGGACCACTCAATACTTTTGTATAAGTTGCAATACCATGGGATTAGAGGAAATGTCTTGAAGTTCTTCGCCAGTTTCTTGAAAGGTAGCAAACTACTAGTGAAAATCGGACCCATTGCGTTTAAAATCAGAGTAAATTCATGGTTTCGAGGTCTTTCAAATGTACACCGGCGCCGACTCCACAATCCATCTGTGATCCGTCAGAGTAAAGTGCAGTTGTATTCTCTTTGTCCACTGAATTTAAATACCATTCCTTTCGCATGGCCAACTTAACCTTGAGCTCTCTTCTGAAGTCTAGAGTAGCAGTAGTAAAAACTGATGGGCTGTTAGCGAGCATTTGGCTGTTTAAGATAACTTTATGACCAAACGTCCTAGCATTCCGAAAACCACCTTCTTTTATCCTGAAGGCGGTATTCGTTGTTGTTAGTCGTAGCAAGTTTTAGTCAGCAAATACATTTTTGAGAATTTGATAACATTCCTTCTCAAAGAGCAAAATATCAAAAGGAAAAAAAAAATACAAAAGCTCAAAATATCAAAACGTATTCCAATAGGTAAATTTGTTTTGCGTGTGGATATTTGTAAGCAATCTCGCGCCCTTATTTAAAAACTGAAATCGGTACTGAGAAACGAGTAAAAATGGTATCATTTTCAGCTCGGAAATCCGGCTCATATGCATAGATCCAAGATTCGTCAGCTGTTACGTTGACATAGACGTGAATTGAGCCACCATGGCTGAATTTTTCCAACATTCCTTTACACAAATCAATATGAGTCCCTTTTCGGCCAATTTTCAAATTTTCAAGTCATCCGGTAGCTTCTTGACGACTAAATGTTTATGCAATATTGAATGCACTCGTATGCTGGTCCCACCAAAACCCAAGGATGGCTCTACCACACGATATGTCACATGATGATCTTACGTTATCAATTGACGCACAACATCGATTTTTTTTTGTAACAACAATCGTTTTTGAACGGCCTCTATGACATTCATCCTGCACTGATCGACAGCCACATTGTAATTCGTTGTACCAGTGCTTCACAGCAGCTAAGTGTGGTATTTCAGAGCCAAAAGTCGGAGAAAGTTGATTAATGCACTGCTGCCTCGATTCCATTTTGAAAATCGTAAAAAATCATCGCAGGAAAATGTTCACGAAAAAAGAACAACTCACAGGAAAAAGAACAAATGAAGCTCGTAAGCGAAAATATTATATTTAAGATTTTACAAAAAAAATACCAAAGTGTTCGATAAAAACGTCGAGTTACTACTCATCGCACGTAGTGTTGCAAAGGTGCTACCTATAAAAGGCAACCCTTGTGGCAAATAGCGACTTCTTGTCCTTCCCATACCACAGTAATTCATTACAATTACTGTACCAGGAGGGTCATGTAATTAAGATTTGTCCAACAGACCAGCCAAAATGGGCGGGTAATTGATTTGTACAGAAACGGAAAATGTGTGATTTGCAAAAACAACTGTCAACTGCACTCGCCGCACAAAGCACGCGCAATGTCGGCTCTCCCAAATAATTGCAATGTGTCTATAAACGTATATTGGGACACAAATTTGGATGGTACGCTTACATATATTTTTTTCAGAAAAGTAGAAAGAGAATACACATCCAGTTGGGATTCATTGTGTTATTTCAGCGTTCATATGCTAAACATTTTGAGGTATTGAATCACACATAGAAATCGCAAGAAAAGCAACAAAATCAAAAGCGAGAACTTCAGTGAAGATTAATTGGAGGCAAATTTCAAAGTACTTAAGCAAAATACAAAAAAAAATCGTAGCAAAGTAAAAATAATTTTCTAATGCTGTCAGGAAAAACAAAAGCACAATTCTCAGAAGTGGTACTGTAGCAAGCAAATAGGGTTTTATTTGTTTTATTTGTTCTATAAACGATAAAGCTGCTAAAATTAAATCGGACACATACTGATGGAAAAAATGAAGAGTATTTTTCTATTAATACCCTTATGGAAGAAGTTGATTTTCCATATTAGCCAGACTTCCATCACACAAAATTTATTTGAAAAATAGCGAACCGCCTATTCTGTTGCGATATTTAAATTTCACGAAATTGTGCAAAGGTACGAAATATAATTTGACCCCCTCAACGTAACTTGGTATTCTTTGACCGACCGCGATATCTGCTCCCTTGCGGGTTCCAGTTCAGTGCCATTCTCGTGATGCTATCTTGTGATTTTCTAAGCGTGTGATCCATCCATCGCCACTTTCTGCGTTTGATTTGCCATAGGATGAGTGGTACCTCATTTGTTGTTCCCCACAGCTCGTCGTTGCTAACGGTGTTCGGCTAAAATATTCTACAGATGATGTGGAGGTGTTTGCTGACGAAAGATTGTCGCCTCTGTGTGATGGTGTTGGGAACCCAAACATATTTCACTTCTGTACAACAAAACTGACTTCACACATGAACTGAATATTCGCAGTTTAGAGCGAATGGAGATTAGCGAACTCGCTCATATTGTATGCATTCACCCGAACCACGCCCTTGCTTTGTTTAACCTGTCTGTCATGATAGTGCAGCCGAGGTAGCAGAAGCTTTCGACGAATTCCACCGGGCATCCGCCAAACATTACATGATTTATTGTGGTTGATTCTCACAGACTTCGTCTTGGCGATGTTGACCTCTAGTCCGAGCGTGCGTGCCAGCGTGACTAGTCTGCCCGCTTTCGCTTACATATCAATGGGTTTATGAGAGAGGAGACAGATGTCATTGGCGATGTGCAGATCCTCACGATGTCTGGTAAAACTCCTCTTGCCTCTAATGCCTTTTAAGTGCAGGGTCAATTGGCTCATCACGTCCTCTAGGGCGATGGCGCAGCGAAGCGGCGACAGAGGACAATATTGCCTTACGCCTGCATTGGTTGTAAATGGATCGCTGATGTTACCTTTGTGAAGCACTGCCAGTTCGGAGTTCTCATAAAGGGCTCTTATGAGGTGAATTATCTTGGTGGGAACTCACTTTCTGCTCAACGCCATCCATATACAGTATCGTTTGATTGTGTCGAATGCCTGCTTAAAGTCAACGAACAGCATGTAAAGCGGTGAGCACCGCTCAACTAATGCAAAGACAGTTAGCTTGGTCAAGGTCAACTTGTTCGTTTGTTAAGGGGACCCGGTGGTCTAGAAATTTCAAAAAATTGATTTTTTTGTTTTTTCGATATTTCGAAAGTATTGTATCTTAAGAATATACTATATACTCAAACTTTAAACTCATTTATCTCAAACCGACTTTGTTCACCACATCAATAGCTCTCGCCCGTACCAGAATCATAAAGGGTCGTTAAATTTCAAGGGTCGATGTTGAATGTGAACCACATCTAAACGCCAACGACACCGTTGGACTTCTTTTTTTGGGGTTATTTGAAAGAAAAGGTGTACACCGATAAGCCAGCAACAATTCAAGAGCTAAAGGATGAGATAATTCGGCAAATTAACGGCATAGAACCTCAATTATGCCTCAGCGTCATCGAAAAGTTGGACAATCGGATGGAGGTGTGCCGCCGAGGCCGCGGCGGGCATTTGGCCAATATTTTGTTCCATACGTAATTGAGCCATATCAATATTATCATAGTAAAGAGAAATGAGAAATGAAGAGACAATAATTTCCTAAAAAAATTGTATTTTATTCAAAATCAACACCGGCCCTTGAAACTTAACCACCCCTTATTATTATATCAATTATTTCGTATTTTTTTTATTAAAACCACGCCATTTTATAAATTTTTGTTTTTTGTTTTGTTATTCTAGTAGCGGGACATAGCTAAGGTCATACTGATTAATAATTTTTTTGGTATTTGTGTTTCAGATAAATAGAAAAGCCAAAATGGACAACACCGTTCAGGTCTAATTTTTCGAGGGGGTCAACTGCAGCGCCATTTTTTAAATTATTAAAATTTTTAATTACAATTTAAAAATTTAATTAAAATTTAAAAGTTTAGAATTTAAAATTAAAAAAAATTTAAATTTAATTAAAATTTAAAAATTTAGAATTTAAAATTTAAAAATTTAGAATTTTAATTCAAATTTAAAAACTTAAATGTTTTTTTTTTCATTAAAATTTAAAAATTAAAAATTTATTTTTAATTAAAATTTAAAAATTAAATTTTTTTAATTTTTGTATGTAAAATAAGTTAAATAATTAAAATAAAGCCCAAAAAAATAAAATATCGTTTCTCATTTTTTTATTGTAAAAAAAATTCCTGAAAATACCCTAAATTTTCGAGCTTCACCGGGACCCCTTAAGGCAAAAAACATTATATGCCGCCATTTTTAAAATTATTAAAATTAAAAAAAAGTTTTAATTTCTGTATGTAAAAGAAGTTAAATAAAAAGCCTAAAAAATTTAAATATCGTTTTTAATTTTTTTATTGGAAGAAATTCCTGAAAATACCCTCAAATTTCGTGCTCTAGACCACTGGGACCCCTTAAGGCAAAAAACATTATAGGTATACTGGAAAAGGAGCGTGACAACTCCCATAAAAACTGAAATCTCATAACAAAATAAATGAATAGACGGAAGTTTCAAAATCTAAAACAATTTTTATGTATCGCTACCAGGGTTTGATAAACGAAAAACATTTATATATTTTATCACATTGTACTCGGTTTATTCAATGCAAATTGGATAAAACCTACGGCTTATTGGTCGAATGATATATAAAGTTTTGATTTTTAGATCTCATACTCCAAAATAGCTGCACTACACAAACAAATTGAAGGGAAGAAATGCAATAAAATTAAAAAGGGAAAATATTTATTTAAAGAGTCAAGTTATAAATTTTCAATATTAGTACTAAATGAATTTGGTTAAAAATTGTATACTCCTGCATTTAAATTTATATAAATGTTCAAATGAAATACGTAAGTAAAATGTTAATTTTTATCGTGTGTGGCGGGGGTCTTAAAGTTTAAAACTTAATAGTACTAAATGGCTGTCAATAATTTGCGCTCGATCGAATGCATAGCAACCTGATACCTGACACCTGATAACTATACATGAACACACTTATACGCATACATACAGAGCGTATACTATTTATTAAACGTGTGCAAATTGGCTTCAACTATCACCCGATGAAATAGAAATAATCACCTGAAACAAAGTACAAATATCATTTTCACACTTAACATCTAAACAATGAACTTCAAATATATGTTTATTCAGAATTTTATTAATTTATTTCGATATTTTAACAAAATCACTTTGATCTATGAACTGGAACTTTACACAAAACCTTTTCACCATAAAGGGTATTCAGATTTCATCCATCTCAATTAAGTGAAGGTTGTCAAACATGAAGTTGCCTAACATAGAAATCATTTATGGAGCGATGGTTTGACATGTGTAAGCAATAAAATGTCGTACGCATATTAATATGTACTATATTAATTGAAAAGGTTGTTTGCATAAAACTAACATGAACGATTTGAGTTATGTGGATAAAGAGTTGATTGCATTCCTGACAGGCAAAATGACCATTAAATAGCGGAAGAAAAAAGGAATTCCAAGCAGTTATACAATAATTAAGCGCCACATGCGCCAATAACAGATGAAGAAAAAAAATGAATTAGATAAACGCCGTAATTATAAAGCATATAAATAAATTATTACTTTAATTATCAGCTTGCGCACTTTCTTTGCAATTGGTGACGCCTAGGCGCTTGAGTCCCTTTAGTGTGCATTTCGAAATCCTTTTACGTCATCAAAGGCCATTGCAGCTGAAATCAGCAACGCCGCTTCAGCGTGAACTGTTCGGCGTCGGTTGCAGAGCAAGAGCCTACCAGGCAGAATAGCTCGTAAAGTTTCTCTGTTGATACAAGGAAATTTAAGGAAGTGGGAAAGTTTTGCTCAAGAGCACAAATCTTGATGTCGATCAGAGGGTATGAAAAAATGCTAGAAAATGATAGAAATCGAAAGTATGGAAATAATACTGGAGGAAATATCAGACGTCTTAAAGGAGAAGAGTTCTCAACGCAGTTAACAAAAAAACAGACACCGTGAAGTACGATGGCAACAACATAATGATTTTGGGATGCTTGTCTTAGTATGGAGTAGGAACTATTCACCTTATGGACAATTTTATTTACGAGGGGTGCCTTTTATATGTCGGGATTAGAGAACAAAAACAAATTTTAATTATCGAAAATCACTTTATTGTTTTTCAAAATATTCTCCATGAAGATCTATACATTTTTGCATGCGTTTGAACCAATTGTCGAAGCACTTTTGCCACTCTGAATGAGGTACCTCCAAAACGTTGACCTCTCAGTTTGTTTTTTACGTACGGGAATAAAAAGAAGTCATTCGGTGCCAAGTCAGGACTATATGGCGGATGACCCATTAATTCGATGTTTTGGGTGCTCAAAAATGCAGTTGTTTGAGCCGATGGGTGAGAGCTGGCATTGTATTGGTGAAGAGTGATCAGTCTTTGGCGATTGGTTTTCCTAATTTCTTGGAAGACAACTGGCAAACAAATGGTTGTGTACCACTCAGAATTTACTGTTCTGCGTTGTTCTAGTGGTACGGTTGCGGCATGTCCAGTTCTTCCGAAAAAACAAGCGACTATTTGCTTGGAAGTGCTTCGTGCGCGAACAACTTTTGTTGGATTTGGCTCAGCTTGAAACACCCATACAGTCGACTGCTGTTTACTTTCGGGCTCATACGCGTAAATCCATGATTCATCACCTGTCACGATGTCATAGACGTGTTTCCAAGCCCCGCGATCGAATTTTTTGAGCATTTCCTTCGACCAATCGACACGAGCGTTTTTTTCAGCGATTGACAAATTGTGTGGGATCGAACGCGAACAAATTTTTTTGACAGTCAAATGTTTATGCAATATTGAATGTATGCTGGTCCCACTTATGCCTAAGATTCTCTCAATCTCACGATAGGTCACATGACGATCTTGCAATATCAGTTCGCGCACTGCATCACTGGTTTTCGGAACAACAACTGATTTTGGACGACCTTCACGAAATTCGTCTTGGAGTGAACTACGACCACGATTGAATTCACCATACCATCGATAACCATTGGTCCTTGATGGAGCTTCATCGCCAAAAAATGAATTAATTTCGTCCATGCAATGTTGCTGAGTTAATCCACGTCGAAAGTTGTAAAAAATAATCGCACGAAAATGTTCACGATTTAATTTCATTTTTGGGCCGAGATGAATCTTTTAAGTTACTGTAAACAACACAAAAAGCGCTGGTATTTCAAAACGGTCTGAGTACGTAAAAGCCAAAAAATGTCAAACTTTGCGATACAGCTGTCAGTTGCCAGATTGCAACATCAGGGTTGCCAAATCCCGAAATATAAAAAGCACCCCTCGTACTAAGACATGAAAAATTGAAATTTGAATAGGTCGAACCAAGGAGCACAAACAGATTTGGTCGCTCCTAAAGCACTCAGTTTAAAAAACCCATTGTATTTAGAGCCCTGGAAAGAGAGTAGATAGTCAAGGAGGAAAAGAGAAAAGTATCAGAGAAAGAGATAGGAAAAAATAGAGGCAGATCCAAAGGCAGTTAGTCCTGTGAGAATTTTCCAGATTCCTTTGACAAATCTTGGAAAATATCCTCCAGTTTGAGAGAACGGAACCCAAAACTCGTAGCCTTGCTCTAGCAAAGGCAGGACACTCACAGAGAAAGTGATCAACGCTATCCGTCTTCTGCAAGCAAGTCAGGCACACTGGGTTCTCAATGATTCCAATGGTGGTCATATGCTGACCCCATGGGTTGTGTCCTGCAATAATACCAACCATTAACCGAACGTCTTTCCTTCCAAGTTTTAGTAGAAAGTTTGACAGTTCTCTGTTCGGACTTGTCACAAAACACTTTGCAGTTCTGCAGCGTTCTAGACCGGGCCATCGCTCTTTATGTAAATTGCGCTCAATCCAATCTACGATTCCTGTAGAATTGACGCCGATTATTGGCTCTGGCCTTTGTGGGGGAACCGCTGATCCACGGTTGGACAATTCATCGGGAGTTTTATTCCCTTAAACACCACAGTGTCCTGGAACCCATATAAGTACAAGCCTGTTCTGACAGAATTAAGCTTCTTCTTACATGCTTGAACAATCTTTGAGGTTTGCTTCGCGATCTCCAGGACCTTCAGTGCAGCCTGACTGTCACTGAAAACTCCAATCTGTTTCCCGCTCCATCTCCTCTCGATTATCCATTCGGCTACTTTCAGGATAGCAAACATTTTCGTTTGGAAAATAGTTATCGTTTAAGTACCATCCGGCTCCAGACCCTATTTCATTCTTGGACTCATCGGTAAAAAAATATCCGTCAAACCTCCCTGAATGCATTCTGAATTGCTCACGCAGTGGAAATCTGACATCGAATTTCCTTCCAAATGAAACTGTGGGTATGAGGTCGTCTTTAGGTGTCAAAAACAGTGGATTCTGCTCTGATATCAACTTAAAGATTTCTCTGTGTTTCGAAGTTCCGTCTTTGTGCCAGAAATCATATTTATGGAGTCCCCACATTGCTTTTATTGTTTCCTGCTGTATCTTAAGATCCAAGGGGAGCAAATCAAGCATAGCATTTAGGGCATCACAAGAGGTTGTACTCATGGCACCCGTAATGCATAAACATACATTTCTTTGAAGCCTGTATAGTTCCCGGAGTGTGGACTTAACCATGGTCCGTCATCACGAGACCACTGAGGCGTAAGTGATGATTGGTCTGATAAGTGCTGTGTATATCCATAGGACCACAGCAAATTTCAGACCCCATGTTTTACCAAAGGCTCTGCTGCAATGCTGAAAAATCCTTAATGCGCGATTCACCTTCAGTGAAACGTGTCTCCCAAGTCAGCTTCTTATCCAAGATTACTCCTAGATATTTATCTTCATCGGAAATACCAAGTATCACTCCTTTCATTGTTGGAAGACTAAGTCCATCCAAATTTCCGTTTTCTCGTGAACAAGACTATGGTGGTTTTGTTTCGGATTGACGGAAAGACCTTACAAAGATATACTTGAAGAAGTGATGATACCATTTTCCGAGGAGAATATGGTGGCATTTTACGCAAGATAGCGACCCAAAAGGAAGGGGAAGGAAACATTCAAAAATAAGAAGGATTTAAAGTAAAATTTAAAGAACTATGGAATTCCACTCCCACATAAACCTGTCGTAGGATTATCAATTCTATGCCAAATCGAATACCAAAAGTTATTGACAAGCATGGTGGGCACGCTGGATGTTGATTACTTGACTTCAATATGGGCGACAATTAAAAAAAAATGTTGGAAAAAGTTGGTAAAAGTGCTTGAAATTTGTAACCCGTAAGGGTCACCGAATACAAATCTGACATCAGATGTTTTAAATTCTAAATTGTGGACTCAATATGGCGAATGCAAATTAAAAAAACATCGAAATCATTTGTCAATCACTTTTTCAAATGTCAGAGCGATTCAATGTTAAATCACCGAAGATCCAGATCTCGCACCCTGTATATATAAGTTAATCTCCCATCAGATTAAAACTTTAAAAAAAATATTTTTTAGGTGCTCATACGCACGTCTTTACTTTATTGAGTCTGAAACGAACTAACTTAAATTTGACAATTTGTTCTTAAGGGGTCAGTCTACTTTGGAGACTCGAAAAAAGGCTATATTCGTGATTTTTTTTTTGAGAAAACTATAAATGATAGTAATATAAAATTTGTTTGATTTATTAAATAAAGTCTTAAAATTCAGAAATAAATTTTTTTTTATTCAATTTTATAGTATTTTTAGTAAAAAAATAGCAGTGAAGCGTAACGTCTCAAACATGGGTTGGTGAGGAAGCTCCATCAGAACTCAAGAACGGCTTGTCTGAAACAAAAAAATCAAAATGTTTCAGATTCAGTAAGATACTGGCTACAAAATGACCCTCGGATATTAGGTTTTAATGAAGACAAAAAAAATGGCTGATAAAAATGGAAAATTTTTGATAGAACGGTTTTTTTTTTCGCATATTTAAAAAAAATATATAGTAAAAATTTAAAATTTCAAAACCCCCGAGCGTCAATTTGGTGCAAATTATGTCTAGAATAGGTGATCCAAATTTTATGAAAATCGGTTGATTAGTTTTTGAGATACAGTGGAGCTAGATTTTGAAAACGTCGTTTTGAGAAAAACGCGTTTAAAGTTCATCGATGCACGCTATACGCGCAGGTAGACGAAATGATGTTCAGGTAAAAAAAAAATAGTTAGAGTGCTCGGATTTTCTTAAAATTTTTACACAATATTTCTGGATATATATACTTTCAAATTATGCAAAAAAAAAAATTTAAAAATTTTAAAGTGACAAAGTAGACTAACCCCTTAACCTAAGCGTGCGGCGGAAATGTTATCACATGCATCAAACATGTGCCATATCTGTTTCCCACGATTTCTGACTTTGGGTGATATGACACCCAAAGTTAGCAGACATAGCGTCAGCAGAAATAGCCTCGCGCGTGTGAACGTCAACTTCAGCTTTTGTGGTATTAACTTATATAAAATGTTAATGATCAGGTCCACTCGAAAACCGTAGGAGAATGCAAAAAAAGTGTGCAGTTCATTTCTAGTTCAGAACAGGCCAAAGAGTAGCGGAAGAATTCCCTGAAGGAACAGAGCTGTAGGTCTAAGATAATTTACCTAGTACTTACATATGCATAAACAAAGTGAAGTATTTTTTTGTTCAGTAGGAAATTTGTACACATACTTGCATAAGAAGTTGCATACGCATGAGTGAATTACGGAACTTTCTGCTCGCAATTTTTACTTTGCTGCTGCGCACTAATAGCAGATGCATACACCAATGCTCTCTGCTAATAAAGGGTTTTTCAATTGGCGCGGGTCGATTTTGGCGCCCTGTGGCAGCCATTTTGTTTTGGTGACATCTGTCAAATCTTTTGTTTATTATAATGATAAAACTTTATTATCAAAATGAGTGTTCATTAACGCAAACGTGGCCCTTCCAATTTCTTATGGCCCATATTGAACCATATGGACCTAGACGACATGTGGTGCCAGCAGGACGGCGCTACGTGCCACACAGCAAACGCCATTTCTTAATTGTTAACTTCGAACTGTATGTATGTATGTGCTTTGCTAAATTGTGTAATGAGTAAAGATAATCGACCGCCGTAGCCGAATGAGTTCGAGCGTGACTCCATTCGGAATTCGGAGAAGAAGAAAATGTTTTTTTCTAATAGCGGTCGCCCCTCGACAGGCAATTGCAAGCTTCCGAGTGTATTTCTGCTATGATAAAGCCCTTCATAAAAACCATTTGCCGTTCGGAGTCGACTTAAAACTGTAAGTCTTTCGATTTGTAGAACAACATCAAGACGCACACCACAACAAGGAGGAGAAACATCGCCAATTATTTATTTTATTTTTTAAGAAAACGAATTAAACTTTCTTTTTAACTACACCGACCACTTAACATCGAGATCGAAGCAGAATTTATCATTTTGTATAACTGGCCATTATAGTTCCTAGCTTGGCGACAAATTTTGTAAAGGTGTGACCAAGATGAGACCGTTAACGGGCTTTCAATGACAGTGTAAGTATCAGCTGATTGGCTGACGTCAAATGGGTCGTCAATGCGGCGATTTGTTTACCAAAAAACTGAGATTGTCTTAGTGATAATGAAGAAAAACAAAGCAACGTGCGTGAAAACTGTGTTGATTTTTGTTGAAAGAATTTGTATATTTTAGTTACATGGCAACGTTATTTGATGTATTTAGACCTTCTGTCGAAATGCACTTCTACTGTGTCTTTTCATTCATTCACTTGTAAGTAGGCACAGCGGATAGATATTTTTTGCTTTAATACTTTGCTTTTTATGCGCTGCGTTATACTTTAAATAAAAACTGTTTGATTATAACAATTTTTTTCTTGATTTATCAACACAATCTCAATTTTCTCGTAAATAAACCGTTGTCATTACACCGGTGACGTCAGCCAATCAGCTGAACCTTTCCTCTTTCCAATTCGCTGAGAGCCAGTTAACGCTTTGATCTTGACCGCACCACCTTAAAATAAACATCAATAAACTGCTGGCACAGAGTCGCACGAGTTTTCCTATACTATACTTCTTTGCAAGGAAATATATGTACATATTAATTTTTGCTAGATATATTGGAAATATTTTCTTGTATGGGTTTTGTTGTTGTGTCATTGATGTACATATTAAAGCTTTGCAATTTTGTATCTTGCAAGGCTTATTCAAGACGTAGAGAATTTTCTTATTTCAAGTTACTTTTAATGCAGCCGATTTGTGTGTGACATCTCATATCGATGAGGCGTCCCTTGGAGTGTGCGAGAGAAGGATTATGTGGAAGATTTTTGAACCTTTGCACGGCGAGTATCGCAGGCGATGGGACAATGAAGGCTATGAGCGTTACGACGCCATAGACATAGCGCAGTGAATAAAGGTACAGCGGCTACGTTGGCTGGGCCATGCCGACCGAATGGATACATCCGCTCCGGCTCTGAAAGTATACGATGCGTAACCCGCTGATGGTAGCAAAGGAAGAGGAAGATCTTCTCTGCGCTGGAAAGGTCAGGTGGAGCAGGACTTGGCTTTACTTGGTGTGTTCAACTGAGGTGGTTGGCACGAGAAAGAAACGACTGGCGCGCTTTGTTAAACTCGGCCCAAATCGGTTGAGCGGTTATCGCGCCAATCACCAAGAAGAAGAAGAAGCTTTCGGTTAGATCCGGGTTCGATGCTCACTACGGATGTGAAACATCAGATGATTTTTATGTAATTCTTTCTTTTTGCTAATAGCGATCGCTTCGTATCAGGCAAAAGACGTTTTAGCGTCCGTTTCTACTTGCAAGTATGTCATGAAAAGCTTCTGTCGCAGGGTGCTCAGTTTGTAAGAAAACATCAAGATGCACACCACAAATCGGAGGAGAAGCTCAGCCGAATACCTAACACGCGATAAATGCGCCAATTTACATATTTATAGCCTCGTACGTACTTTCTTTCATTCACAACTTTCGGCATAGTGGGGCGTGTACCACTACTGGCTCTACTGCAGCTCGGAATACAACGAAATCCGACCACCAAGATCCATTGACGCCAAAGTATGACCTCTATCGAGTAAAGAGAAGCTGTGTATGTTGAGGCAGAGTTAACGACTGACGCTCAAAATTGCTTGTTATTAGGCCGCACTCAAATAGAAAAAGGCACTTATGTTTATGCATTTCCACAGTTGCTTTTGTTGCTCAAATATAAGATTGTAAATTTAATTAATCTCTTACTTCGCAGTGTTTACACGTAACAGACTAATAAATAATTTTGCCTGCAATAGTAGCCAATTTTTCAAGACCGCGCTTATACTTATTTATGTGTTTGTTTTTTACATTCCAGTCAGAAGAGAATAATTTAAATTTTATTGACTTGTTGTTATGTGTTGAACAAATTTTACGGTTAAAATATACATATGTGTATGCATATACATATGCATAATATCATACATGAATGCATGTGTACTTCAATGTACGCATAAGTATGGGTATTTATTAACTTTCGTGTGTGCGAGAGTATTTATAAATGCATAGTTGTATGTACCTGTGTGCGTATATGTATTGTAAGAAGTTCGTGTCAAAGCGGCCAAGCTTTTCGCTCTGCTGCCTCCTCCGAAACCGCCAAATTCGGCAGTTAAATGCAGGCAGTAAAATTGCCATGCCCACGCTTCAGACGCGCAAGTCTGCCAACGCACAGAAGAGTAATCATACTCAAAATATGAATAACAAAAAGTTTCTTTTTTTTTGGTTTGATGAAAAATATCCATATAATCGTAAGTAAAAAATTGTGTTCGCTTTTGTATTTGTTGCTCAGTTTTTTGCTAGTCTGATTTATCTGTTAAATGCAGTAAGAGATTGCAGCATCTATGCCTTGACCTTTTTGCACGATTCAATGGAATAATCCGCGAACAAAAACTCTCTCTTAACACCAAGAATGCATAATCCGCATCAAATTTTTTTTTTAAGTTTGAGGGAAATAAATAACTTTGGTAACCCTGTAACACACTTTTTCATTAGAACAAACCGTAAAAGTCTTGCCGGCGCAAGGTATTATGGACAGGTCAAGGCGCATTCATTAAAGGACCAAGAACAATGTGCCGTACGTTTGATTGTCAAAGCAAAGTATTGGGAAACAAATAATGAATTCGCCTTGTTTCATTCTGAGCTGACAGCCACATGGACACGGCGAAAGATAAAAAAACTCAGCTGATTTACCAACTCCACCTTTAATGGATTCGCCTTGGGACAGGCGAGCAGTTGAGCGCGTCGAATTTTTGAGTACAACGCACATTTTGAGGGTGATGCAAAAGTGTTAAATAGTACATAATAAAACTCAACTTAGCTTAGACGCAATGTCTAATAGTTTTTTCTTTTATCGAAAAAATGTGTCCTCATTACATGCTGCTGCGCCAACCTAAATCCAATCAATCTTCTCCATTATATCAACAGCTCTGGCTGGTTGTAGATATCTGCCTGTTAGAGGTCTCATAGTGGCATCAAAACGGCGCTTTAGTGCTACTTGGGGAGTGCCAGACTGGCACCTATATACTGGCATTAGGAAGAATTGCCATACGCCTGTGAAAATGTCGAACAACTATTCGTATTTTGTGGAAGAAAAATGGAGGCCAATAGAATTTGAAAGCGAAAATTCCCTGAAAGTTTCAAGAATCGGAGAAAGGATACTTCAAAAGACGCGCCAGATGTTGTGTTAAAACCAAACGTGTAAGCATTTAGATTCTTTCAGGTTTAACTATTTTAATGCAAAATATAGCTCTTAAGGATTACATGTGAAAAATTACACCATGAGAACGTCTACAGTTAAAATTCACCAAACAAGGAAACAAAATTCCAATGTCCTCACAGTTCTTTTATGTACAATATATGGTTGTGAGGCATGGCTAGTTAGCGACAGCCTTCCAAGCAAATTACAAGCCTTTATGAATTAAGGACAGCGTCGCATTCTCAAAATTTGGTGGCCCAACCCTATAAGCAACTCGTCATTATACCGACGCTGTAACATCGAGCCAGTCGCTACAATAATAAAAAGGCGTAAATGGAGTTGGATCGGGCATACTTTACGGAAACCTCCCGGAGAAATCTGTTGCTACGCACTTGGCTGGAATTTCCAGGGCAGCCGGAAAAGGGGAAGGCGTAAAACATCATGGCGTCGCACGGTTTTGAAGGAGACAGAGAATGCTGGAAAATCGTGGCTGGAGATAAAAGAGTTAGCAAAACATCGAACTCGGTTCAGATGTTTCACCTCGTCGGCCCTATGCTCCCGCAGTAGTTAGCGGAAAATGATGATGATGAAATAGTCGATTGATTTAGTAAATCTGGAAACACAACGTTTCTTATGAATGCCTAATTGTTGTTGAAGGTTGATCAGAAACACTTTGCGCTACAGCGGCAATATTTTCAACAGAACGTCCAGTTTTTGGTCTGCTCGACTGTTCCTTTTTTATCCTTTTCTATTCTTGGCAGAACTAATATCTGGAACTTTTTTGGCAAACCTCGGAATTGTCTATTCATTCGGATGATTATTTGCACTAAAAAAATTACAAATTTTGTTTTTATAGATCGACTATTTTCATAATAAGTTTCGATAAACTTAACGTGTTGTTCTGTCGTGCGAAATTGTACATTTGTATACATTTAAAAATATCAAAGATGGCATAAAAAAGGTACCGTCTAAGAATTATTCACTACTGGCATCTAAGTGTCGCTTTTAAAAGACTCTTTGTAATGTATTTACTTATATTTAACATTTAATAATAGAACGATTTATAACAGGTTCACATATATGAAACTAGATTTCAAAAAATGATCTACTTTTTCGAGCCTAACTCCCAATCCGTAATTAAAAAGTGAATTTACCCATACGAAATTTATCTCCCGAAATCCGAGATTATAAAAAAAATAAATAATTGGCGCGTACACTTCTGTTAGGTGTTTGGCCGAGCTCCTCCTCCTATTTGTGGTGTGCGCCTTGATGTTGTTCCACAAATGGAGGGACCTACAGTTTCAAGCCGACTCCGAACGGCAGATATTTTTATGAAGAGCTTTTTCATGGCAGAAATACACTCGGAGGTTTGCCGTTGCCTGCCGAGGGGCGACCGCTATTAGAAAAATGTTTTTTATTAATTTTGCTTTCACCGAGATTCGAACCAACGACCTCTCTGTGAATTCCAAATGGTAATCACGCGCCAACCCATTCAGCTACGGCGGCCGCCTAATCCGAGATTATACAATAAAATAATCTTAGAATATAAGAATACTTTTTTAGGTACAACCCTGTGTTTTCTATGTTATCTCTTAAGTAATGTTAAAGTAAAAACTAAATAAAATGGACCCCGGCAAAGCAAAGAGGTTTGTAAACATAATTCCAATAAAATGCTTATTAAATATTATTAATTATGCACTCATACATTTTTATAGAAAAAAGTGATCGCAATGTCACAAAGAAGCGGTCGAACTTCTTCTTGGCTGATGGTAGAAGCTGCCGCAATTACGTGGCTGTAAAAGAAACTGGCATATATATGGTATGCAGACATAGCAGTGGAAATTGCCACAAGAGGCTTTAGGTTTTCGTCAACTGATTGTCAAATTTGCAGCTAATCTGCCACATGTGAACGGGTTGAGAATTTATTCATATTTTCATTTCAATTTCATTTTCTCCAACAATTAAAGTTTTCGTTCGACTATTTCGGGCGAACTGCGTACTCAGTCAAACAAAAAACGGCTGTACAAGGCTAACTCTCACTTTTTGTAGAGAGTAAAAAATGTCGCACATTCGCCTGGTGCGAGTATAGCACTTTGAGTAAAAAAAACGAAAATTTTACAGCTCCAAAGAAACAGCTCTAGCACAGGGTGAAATAAATGCAATATTATTAAGCGCATAGTAAACACCATAAATGACTGAGCCCCTACCATTGGCCGCTTTGATTGGGTGATGTGAGGCTTTCTCAATTTAATGATGAGCTCTCGACTGGGTTGCTACGTATGTATGTTTGTACATTTAGATATATTGAATTTTTTCGGAATGTAAAGAAGGAATTCTAATATTTAGTGAACTGTGTATTTTTCTATGAACAGGTCATATCTTCACATAATTCAGTTAGAATTCGAAAACTGAGAGTAAGGTAATTTTAATAAATCAAATCAATTTCCCAATACTTTGCTTTGACAATCAAACGTGCAAAATATTGTTGTTGGTCTAGTGCCACCTCCTTGCATAAATGCGTCTTGGTTTAGACGTAGAATTGTGTTAATTGAATCTGTTGAAAGACTAAGAAAATGAAAGCGTATACCCGATTTAAGATACCTTTTTAATTATGTATAGATTGATTAAATAAAGTTAAACCGCTCTCTGGCAAAATTTGCATAACCGAAGCCCGATTTATGGTTTTTAATCAAAGGCAAATTTATGAAAGAGAGATTGTTTTTTTTCTTGTTTGTATTCCATTAGTCTACATTAGGTTCCATTCACGCCTCAAAACATAAATGTTTGCAATTTCGATTAATGACCACCTTTTAAGGAAAAATATCAGTCTGTGCGAAGCGAACTGCAAAACCGACTGAGCAGCAATGAACAGCCATTGGCAGCAACTTAGCACGACCAGCAGCAACATGCGCACGTATGGTAGTAATTATGAAAATACCCTCTTTGTTGGAGTCATAAAAGTATTTTTAAGACTTTTTTCCGTTGTGTGTGCAAATAAAATGCATTCTACGCCACCAAACAGAGCTGAACTTAACTAAACTAAAACTGAAACGAAATCAAATGACGGCAGATGAGTAGTTAAACGGACTCTGTGTGGAGTGAAACCGTGGGTGCAGTGTGACGACGCAGTGCTGGCTCCCTCAAGTCCGCCGGGTGACTTTGGCTTGTGCATTTCGTCCATGTGCGCATTTAACTGCACCTGCAAGCCATGACACGAAAGCTACGGCAATAGTAAAAATAAAAATAACCGGCCGACAAGAAGTCGTCAACATCATAAAAATCGTCTCAACTTTTCCGCCAACTTCCAACTATTATTTCTAAAATCGATTCACTTCAGCTAATTAATTTACTGCGCGTCATGAATCGCGCCACAATTCACAAATCGTTAGTTTATCAAGCAAAGATATCGGCGAGTTGTGTTAGTTTGCTTCGCATGTGCTTTGGCGCACTAAACTTCTAAGCAGAGTACGCCGAAAGGCCGAAGAGAAGAATTAACTATCAGCCATCCAACCCAAATAAAAATGCACTAATGAAAATGTACTCGTAATCTTTATATACGAAAGACGCCCTACTGGCAAATACACTGATTCAAAACTAGCTGCTAGTCTGTTGATTCGAAGCACTGGATTTTACCAATTTTCTTTTCCGTGCACGCAACGATGTTTTTTCACAACCAATCAGATGAGACGCAGCTCGCACTTTTGATAATAATGTAAAGTTCGTCTGAGATTTCAGCGCATAGAGAAATTATTTCAATAGGACAAATTGGTAAGATAATTGGCCATCCCGCTTTTTTTCAATTGATTAGGAAAGGGCGGTCGCCGTAACCGAATGAGTTGGTGCGTGACTACTATTCGGAAGTATGAAACATCAATTGATAGAAAAAGTGTTTGCAAACAGCGGTCGCCCCTTGGCAGTTAATGGCAAACCTCCGGATGTAATTTTGCCATGTAAAAAACTCATAAAAAACTACCCGCCTCTCGGAGAAGCTCAATGTTGTGTGTTTATTGAAGAGAAATCAAAATCATCTTTTCTGACGAACCACATTTCCATCTCGGCTGCTATGTGAACAAGCAAAACTGTCACATCTGCAGTTCATCAAACCCGCATGTCATTGTCGAGAAGCCAATGCATCTACAGTTTAGTACGGATTTTGAAGCCAATGATGCCCGGGCCATTTTTCTTTAAAAATGCTGCTGAAAAAACCATTTCGGTCAACGATGAGCGCTACAGCGGTAACTTAAACGATTTTTTGGAGTTGGAAATAAAAGTAATGGCCTTCAACGATCTTTAGCTTCAGCAGGATGGCGCAACATGTCAGATCGTTCTATTTGCACGCCAAGTTTGGTAATCGTGTTATCAGCCGCCTCAGCAATGTCAGTCTGAGATTTTTTTGTGATCGATCTTATGTGAACAATCCATTAACGTATCAGGGCCTTACGGCGAATATCGAGCGAGCTATTCGTGTGATAGAGCCAGTAATGATCCCTAATATCTTGGAAAGCGGGGTGAGTGGGATGCGCTACTGCGAAGCCAACCGAGGCTGCCACATGAATGAAATTATGTTTCATATATATGTTGAAAAAAGTATTTTTTGTTAATTTTGATTTTGTTTTTTCTTAAAAAGGAACCACTTTTTGACAATTGGCCTACCAGAATGGAATCATTTTGCAGTTGTTTTCGATGTACTTTGTTTGGCCGCCTGAATAATTTGTCCAACCACTTTTCTCTTTTTTTACCTTGCACATACAGTGGTCACCCCATTTATTCGTACACCCTACGTAGTAAAGGGTGGTTAAGTTTCAAGGGCCGGTGTTGATTTTGAACAAAATAAAATTTTTTTTTTAAACTATTGTCATTTCTCTTTATTATGATAATATTGGTATAGCTCAATTACGTATGGAACAAAATATTGGCCGAATGGCCGCCGCGATCTCGGCAGCAAACGTCCATCCGATGGTCCAAATTTTCGATGACACTGAGGCATAATTGAGGTTCTATGCCGTTAATGTGCCAAATTATCTCATCCTTTAGCTCTTGAATTGTTGCTGGCTTATCGACGTACACGTTTTCTTTCAAATAACCACAAAGAAAGAAGTCCAACGGTGTCAAATCACATGATCTTGGGGGCCAATTGACATCGCCGTGACGTGAGATTATTCGGCCATCAAATTTTTCACGCAAAATAGCCATTGTTTCGTTAGCTGTGTGACAAGTGGCACCGTCCTGTTGCAACCACATATCGTCCACATCCATATCTTCCAATTTGGGCCATAAAAATTCGTTATCATCTCACGATAGCGAACACTATTCACAGTAACTACCTGACCGGTCTCATTTTGGAAAAAATACGCCCCAATGATGCCGTCTGCCCATAAACCGCACCAAACAGTCACTCTTTGTGTGTGCATTGGTTTTTCGGCAATCACTCGTGGATTATCATTCGCCCAAATGCGGCAATTCTGCTTATTGACGAATCCACTGAGGTGAAAATGTGCCTCATCACTGAAAATGATTTTCTGACGACGCTTGAAATGGTCAAGAGGCTTTATTAGTTCTTGAGTCAATTGCACCTTGTAAGCGTGTAAATGCAAGTCTTTATGCATAATGTTCATCAACGACGAGCGTGAGAGGTGCAGTTGTTGGGCACGACGACGAGTTGAGGTGGACGGCTCTTCAACCACACTATCGCGAACAGCAGCAATATTTTATGCAGTACGAGCCGTACGAGCATGCACTGGTGTTTTCACATCTCCTACAGACCCGGTTTGCTCAAACTTTTTTGCACAATTTTTCCGATTGCACGCACATTTGGACGATTATATTGAACGAAAAAATCACGAAGTGCGTGATATGCATTTTGATTTGAACGCCCGTTTTCATAATAAGCCTGAATAACTTTAACGCGTTGCTCGATTGTGTATCTTTCCATGGTTCAAATTGAGTAAGTCTGAAATTGAGAAATGTCAAATGAAATGCAGAAAAATCTTGACGTTTAGGTGTGGTTCACATTCAACATCGGCCACTCTTTGTTATATGAAAATTATTTATCAATTAAATATTTACTTTTAAATTTAATTTGTAATAATTTAATTAAATAGTTATTTATTTTATGACTCAAATGAGTTTTACTATATTTATAATATTTTATATAAAATAAATAAATAAAATACAATTTTGTTTTGCTTTTTGCCTTTTATGACTGCCTTCATGTAATAGCACAGCAACGCGCTGAAAACGCGATCAAACATGTTTGACGGAGCAAAAACACAGCTAAGCTTACAGCTGAGAGTAGAAGTTCAGCTAGGCACTTGATGTGCACACTCGTATGTACGTGCTGTGCTTGATACATCAGCGCTTATCAGCGTGCGATTAGCTCAACTATCAGTTCTCTAAGAGATTAAGGCCTTAACCGGCTGCGAAATTTTTTTTCTGATGACTCTCCAAATTTACCTCAGATTATTATCTCTTGCAACCTATTTTCTCTTTTGTTTTTATTTCTAACACTAGTTTCACTCTCTTCTCTGCACTCTCCTATCTGCTGCAGATAGGAAAAGTGCAACTCATGTACAACAACGAGCAAATGACAATTGGTGCAAATACGAATCGAAATGTAGCTAATTTGGTTTCAGCATGGCATCTCCCACTTGTTGTTTTAAGGCAAAGGGCAGTTAATTATTTGTTTTTCTTAAAGTAAAGGCACATAAACTGTGGCCACATTTCATGAAGACGAAATTGTATATCAACTTACGTCAGATGTTGGGAAATACATATATGAAGAAGAAGAAGGAGGAGAGGTGGAATACGAGTAAGAATGAGAATAAGAATAAGAAGAACAGATAGACGAATAAACAAAACGAACAGGATGACGATCTCGAGTCGATTTAGACAGAAAACTAGCCATGCAGCGGTGGGACTTTGAATCGAGTGGCAGATGGACGGCAAAGCTCATTGCTACAATAGGTGAATGGGTTTAAAGAAATTTGGGGGGCGTGGGCTACTTTATGACTCAGTTTCTCTCGGGCCACGGATACTGCATAGATAAGGTAAGCGACCTCAGGTTCATATGCTCCGAAGCACCGAACAATGACGCTAAACACACGTTTTTTAATTACGGCAGTTGGCTAGTGGCGACCGCCGTAGCCGAATGGGTTGGTATGTGACTGCCATTCGGAATGCACAGAGAGAACGTTGGTTCGAATCTCGGTGAAACACCAAAATTAAGAAAAACATTTTTCTAATAGCGGTCGCCCCTCGGCAGGCAATGGGAAACCTCCGAGTGTATTTCTGCCATGAAAAAGCTCCTCATAAAAATATCTGCCGTTCGAAGTCGGCTTAAAACTGTAGGTCCCTCCATTTGTGGAACAATATCAAGACGCACACCACAAATAGGAGGAGGAGCTCGGCCAAACACCCAAAAGGGGTGTACGCGCCAATTATATATATATATGTATATAGTTGGCTCGTGGAAAGAGATGCTCTGAGAGAGCAGATTGGCGATATCGAGCCGAACAATGTGATCGGCAAGATGCTTGAGTGCGTGGATAACTGGAATGCAGTTAAAATATACGTTGAAGGCGTATTACGGAGAAAAAAGATAGACCTCGACGTAGTACGACGCAGTACAAAGGCTCACAGACAGAGACATAAGAAAACGAACTTATAGCATGAAGCTGGCTACATGCATGGCGGACTCATTTCATGAAGGGCATTCTGGGCTTCCCCGAAGTAATGCAGAAAGTAGTTCCAGGAAGGGTATCTCCCCAGAAGAAGAGGAGGGCTTGTTTTAGGGGCCACACCACACCGCACACTAGACGACGGTCGCTGTTAGGGTGAATGTATTTTGTAGGGTTCTCACCTACCAAAAAACAAACAAAAAAAGGTCAATTATCTACTATGGTAATGTAGTATGGTGGAATGTCCTTGAAAAGGGTGCGAACATAAAAGAGTTAAAAGACAAGGTTCAAAGACTCGAATCTGTTCAATCGGTGTAATGTCAGCCACGCCAACGAAAGCGAAACTTCCTTCGAGTAGATCTACAGGCAAAATATGTAAGTGGTCACATTTAAATCCATTTCCGAGCTTCCCACATTGATGGACGCTACCCCCCTACAATTGCCGTTACCACGTTCACGACCCTCCTACCCTCAAGGGAAGAGTGGCAACGGGATGATGTAAAACAGGGTTAGTTCATCCATGTATACACAGATGGCTCAAAGCTCGAGGGAAGGGTAGAAAGTGACAATATCGTACCTTTTGTGCCACTGTCCTGCTCTATTTGGAGGTAGGTTCATAACTTTTGGTAGCAGTGAGATCTCAGTTCTATGGATATGGATATTCCTTCTACAATTTTTGGAAAGTGCGCACTGGCTGGAAGCCAACATTACTAAAGTTATTAACGAGATACCGACCGAAGTCTTCCAGTGAGACATTCAAAATTGGTGTTTACGGATGGCTGAATTACGGCGCAGTTGCGGCCAACATTTGAAAGGGATTTTCTTTATAAAATAAATGTCAAAAATATCAAAAATTGCCCCATCGATTTCAATTTTCACTATTTTATTTCAATTTAAAATTCGATACCTCTAAATTGATTACCCTTTATTTATTAGACTTTAACCGACAGAAACACAAATTGATCCGGTCAAGTCAAAATTTTGGTAAAATCAGTAAGGAAGTTCTAAATCTTGTTCGAATCGAACTTTTTGCACTTGCTCTCATTTTAATAGAATTTATTTTAGGATGGCTAAATCGACTCCTCTCAATATTCTGAGCATTTATCTACAATATATGTCTACATCTAACTCGGTTTCTTTATACTTTTGATTTCTTTATACTCGAGGGCTGGTCCCTGTCTGTGCGAGGTACTACACACCCAGGGGGCTGAAGGGCTGTGAGAGTTACATTCTTATATAAGGTAGGAAAGAGCTCATATGAATGCAGGCTAATCAGTCTTTCTTTTTTTCTGCTGAAGGCTAGTCAAAGAATGATTGGTCTGCGCTTGGGTTGAGAAATTCCTCGATGGCGTTTGTCGCACCCCTATTATGCTTGCTATAAAGGCATATCGATGGAGCCTGCCTTGCAAAAGATTTTGAGAAGTCCCTTTATCACTAAGACTCTGGATAAACTGGGGTCGAAAACAGCCTTATTAGGTTAATCTACAGAATGCATAGCGACAGATCGTTCGTGGCAGAGTGGATCATCTCTCTCCGCCGGCAGGCGAGTAGAAGCACTTCGTAAAGCGTGAATGAAGTCGTAATCTCCTCTCATTATTATGCTGGGTTGTTGCTGTGGATGCCTTGCTGCATGAGCTGGAGAGGAGAGGCTCACACTCATTGTTAGGGGAAAGTTTTTAAATACTCTGTATAAATCAAACGAAGATGTCAAATGGGCCGCGGTTTATGGTCTACGGACGAAACCTATGAAAACAAAGATCGTTTTATTCACGAGGAAATATAAAATACCAAGAACTTAACTCCCCGCAATATGGAGCGCACCGCTGGTGCTCTTTGTCGGGGTGAATTACCAGAACTAATCCTTGACAGAAAGTTAATGTGGAAGCCCAAGGCGAGGGTCAAGGGATGCAGCCTCTCACCTGAAGTTACATTCTGGATCTATGGCATAATTATTAAGCCAATTGTGTTGTAAGAAGTCCTCATCTGGTGAACTTGCTACAGAGGACGATATAGGTTAAGAAGCTTGAGATAGTCTACAGCCAGTCATTACGATCAGCGAGCGCTGCGGACTACTCCAATTCTAGCGCTTGACACAATGCTGAATATGGTATCTGTGGATAACGCAGAGAAAACTGCCAACGTAGGTGCTGGAATCAGGTCGAAGTGTTCGGACTGCAGACTAGACTTGAGCTACGGTCGACTATCCTCAAGGGAAGAGTTGGCGGGTTTGAAGACAGGGCATAGTAAACTTGTTGACGGAGGGCTCGAAGAAGTCCGGACAGAGTGGTGGTGGAAGTGTATTCTGCAAGGAGCTCGCCATCAATATTTTATTTAAGCTACCGAGCCACTGTATTATCTTTCAAGCGGGATTGCCGTCGAATGGTTACTTACTTATACAACTCCGGTCAGGAAGGTAAGTATTTACCAGGACTGTTGTTGATGCGCTCGAAATTAGTCGGGGAAATCCTGACATTTCGAAGAACTGCTGAGTGGATGAGTTCGAGGATAGAGAGATAGGGGATCATTGAGGTGGAAGAACTGCTGGGTGGATGAGCTCGAGGATAGAGAGATAGAGGATCATCGATGTGGTTTTCGTACGTAATGAATGAATTGGGACTCCCTTAAACACCTGTGGTCTGCTGCTGGAAAGTTGGGCTTCACGTTAGTTCAACGCGCAGGAACTTCTAAGGCTAACAATTCTTGTGGGTGTCCTTGTCCGACATTCTCCGAAACTTGAAATTGCTTCGAGTCGTTTCTGCAGCAAGTGCCTGTAGGATGAAGTTTAATCCTCTTAGCACCTTCTCCTCAGTTTTCCTGCTCACACAGAGCTGACATTCAGACCTCTTAATTCTCACTTTTTTGCTACACCTGCCAATGTAGCAACTGTAGATATCACACCGCTGATAAATTTCATGAAGCGGTTAATGCAACCGTATTTAATCATCTTTAGACATTTCCCCCACAACCATCAAACATAAGCTCTTCTCCCCAATACTTTCTTTCTCTCTTTTCCGTTTTATCTTCTCATTGATATCAGTGGTCAAGTGACGAAATTTGTGTTTCTCGTCCAAGTCGTCACTTGCATGGACAACCATTTAACCCAACCTAGCCTAAGTTTGTGTGATAGCAGGTAATAAATAATAAATATGAGCGATTCGTCTGATGGGAATGGGCGAAAACCAGTTGCGCATTTGCCGCCATGTGGATATTTATTGCATGCAAAATGTAGTGGACCTGAAATTGTAGGTAAGTACATTTGCATACGCATGCGATTACATAAATAACATTTTACGTTTCCCTAAGTATGCAAATTTCTTACGTGCAGGTAACGCGGGAAAAACTACGGATTGTTGAGGCCGTTAATAGGAGAGCTGATTGGCACAGTTTAGCAGCATCTTTAGATTTACAAGTCAGCAAGGAGAGCCAATTGTTTATGGTGATGAAACAAATTTTAATTTGTTTTGCTATCGTGCTTGGGGAATAACTTCATAGCTGTTTTATGTTTTCTTTTATTTTTTTAAAACGATTTGTTTGCTGTTTGGCAAAGGGTAAGTATTCATTCGATAGAACTCTATCTGCTCTACAAAACTATGTTAAATGTATTTTTGAGTTATTCAATTTATTCACCGAATTTTATCCGAAATTTGGAAGCTTGGGCCCCCTCACGACTGTCTCACAAGCTCAACGAAAGAACAAAGAAAGTCGCCTTCAAATTGCTGCTCAGCATATCGCCCGCCATCGAGCACCACGCCGACATAGACAGCGATTTTTGTACCGAATCGTCACGGGAGATGAGAAGTGGTGCCTATACAACAATATGAAGCAAAGGCAGGATTGGATGGATACAGGAGATACGCCAAAGCCGAGAGTCCAGTAGGATGTTCAACCAAAAGAGTTGGTGATAAGTGTTTGGTGGGAAATGGGTGGATGGGAGGATGGATGGTGCACTGGGAAATGCTCGAAAATAATGCCACGATCAACAAGGAGCTCTACATTGCCCAGCTACACCGTGTGAATGAGGCTGTTCGACTGAAAAGACCTGATTGTTTTGGTCAAACTATACTCCTTCACAACAACGCCAGGCCCCATGTTGCACAAGTCGTCAAAGCGGCATTCCATGAGCTCGTATGAGAGGCCTTTCAGCATACGCCGTATTCTGGGGATCTTACGCCGATCCTTTCCGCTCCCTATCAAAACCTTTTAAGCGCGTTACCTTCGAAAACAAAGACGCCTTTAAAAACTGGCTCAACAACTTATTTGACACCAGACCAAGCGATTTTAGGCGGAACACTATCAACAAATTGTTCGAGAGGTGAAAAGAGGTTGTAATCCGCAATGGCGAATATATAATCGATTAACTGGTTGATATAATTATTGTTTTTTGTCCAAATAAAAGACATACCACCCAATATTTGGTTAGTAAAAGCATTTGTGAACAGAAAAACGATTTTTGGCTTTATCATTTTGCTGTTTCATGCCCGGAGATTCGAACCTACACACATCCGCATGGTAGTCACGCAGCAACCCATTCAGCTACGGCAGCCGGTCTAAATATGCAATAAATATATCACCTCATCAGTTAAAGGTTAAGAAACGGGAGCCCAAGCACAACGTACCCTTGAATTCATATAAAAATTTGCTCATTTTGGTGGAATATAATTCTTCATACTACAGCACAAACATAATTATTTATATACCGACGAGAGTTAATTTTAAATATTTGGAGCAAAATGCCTCCAAAAAATATAGCGCAGTAGGGCGAAATCTGCCCAGCCATAAGTAGATTTAATAAAGGTAACATAGTTGTTTATTTGTGTTGTAGTTGTTTGTTTATGTGGCGGCAGATACCATTCGAACGAGAGTGCAGATCACGATTTGCTACACTAGCAAATATTGATTACAAAAAAAAAAAAGCATGAAAAGCAACAGGTTGTACGGGCAATATGCAATCATCAGTAGAAACGACGTTCGTGTGCGTAAAAAACAATGCAGCTCTTTGCGTTCTGAAGCGTTCGTGGTTGAGTGAAAAACAATTCAGCAGTCACTCATTCGCTCTCTCGACCAGTTTTGCGGTCTTAAATTGATATTGGCATACATGTTTGTTGTTAATTCACATGTACCACAAATGCATTCGTGAAATTCCACGCAGCATAATACCGACAACAAGTAAGGAGGGGCGAAATTCGAGCCGGACCGAACTTTATATAAAGGATGGTTAAGTTTCAAGGGCCGGTGTTGATTTTGAATAAAATACAATTTTTTTAGGAAATTAGTGGCATTTCTCTTTATTATGATAATATTGGTATGGCTCAATTATGTATAGAACAAAATATCGGCCCAATGGCCTCGGCGGCACACCTCCAAAGACAACCAAATGCAAATATGTACTGCCTTATCTAAAGGGTGGTTAAGTTTCAAGGGCCGATGTTGAATGGGAACTACACCTAAACGTCAACGACGCAAATTTTGGTGAAATTTAATGTGGACTGGGTGCTAATTTTCGGAAATAAACTCATAGATAAGGAGAGTTGTAGTTTGTAACGCATTTAAATATAATTTATTAAGTAATTTTTAAGTTTTTTTAGTTGAATTAATTATTTAATTATTAAAGTTTTATTTTGTTATTATTGATTTAGTTTATATATAAATTTTTATGTACGTTTTTATATATAATAAATTAAAAATAATAATTTAAAATAACTAAATTTTTTTATATTCTCAGTAATTAATTTTATAAATCAAAGAAATTTGGAAATACATAGTAATTTTATATACCCTATGATTAGAAAGTACCGGGAATGTTTAAATAAAACAAAACAGAGTTAAATTTCAGGCAAATTTATTTTATTTCCTTCAAAATATGACCCGTTTGAAGCAACACAAATGTGCCAATGTTTAACCCAGTCCTCCCTGCACCCCTGGTAGGCCGACGAAGGGATTGCCTTCAGCTCCTTCGTCGCATTCTCTTTGATCTCCTCTATCGACTGAAATCTCCTTTCACGAAGTGGTAACTTCAACTTGGGAAACAAAAAGAAGTCGTATGGGGACATATCAGGTGAATACGGTGCTCGTCCGATATTTACTTAGTGTTTGGTCAAATAATCCAGCACAATTTGGGCTCGGTGCGATGGCGCGTTATCATCATGCAAAATCCAAGAACTTTTTCAGACATTTCCGGCTGTTTGCGATATACAGCATCTCTCAAACGCTTCAATCTCAATAATATTTATATCATGTTAAACCGGAAATAGGCGTGGCATCGCTAGTTTTTTTTTTCATCGTATTTCGTTTTCTGGGTTTATCACTTATATCAAATATAAATAATTTTGCTTTATTCATAACATTTGTTTTTTAAATTATTGCATATGGGAGGTGGCACCGATTAGTGTCCGATTTCGCCCATTTTCAATAGCAATCTACCTTGGACAAAGAGTAATATACGAAGCCTGTGCAGAGTTTCAATGAAGTCGGAGTCGGGCGGACAGACATTCATTGCTGAATCGACTTCTCTCACCATTCTGACAATTTTGTATTATTGTATTAGTTTGGGATAAAAGAAATGCATTATTTTTGGGTAAAGTTTTAGCACAAATGGTTTAAAACTATTTTATGGCTGATTTTTAGCTCCTGGGCTGTGCTACGACTACTAACATGCCGGTCAATTTCGATTATTTCTGTGATTTTATCGACATTTTCGATATTATCGACACTACCTTTAACATCAAAAATGCCTGAACGGAATGGACGAAACCAAAATTGAGCGCAATTAACTGTTACAGTATCGGCACCATAAACACCATTCACAATTCCAACGGTCTGCCTTACACTTCCGCCTTTATAAAATAAAACTGTAAAGTGAAAAAACAAATTGTTTCTCTTTGTTGACACCTTGTAACTTACAACTGAATGGAACAAACCAAAAACAGAAAAAAAACTTTTTTAGTGTGAAATGTGCCCTTGACAATGTGCCCGATACTTTACGAGATATCGATCACTACAGCCCTCTACAGAGAAAATAATTGATTTCTCTTTCCCCAGATAGATATAGACATACATATATTAGTCTATATCTATCTCGATCCCTTTACCCTATTATATGCACAACCGCCATATGAACTAAATTATAATACCCTTCTGCACGAGTGCGTGCGGGTATAATCTTATACATTTATTTATGTGCTTCCATTCCCTATTTCTTCTTCGGACATACATACATACGAATAGGTGCAACATTGTTGTAAAGTTTTGACGAGGCTAAAAAAAGTCATTAGTTGAATAGTGGTTTTCACGCTTTGCATGAGTGCAAGCATGCAGAAATAGCCAAGGTGCTTTTATGGAAATAATACGGACTTCATAGCAGCATAAGCATGGCAAGATTGCATTTGAATACGTGAAACAAGAAACATTTTTCCACTCATACTATTAATGCTACCGATGCATCATGCTGATCTCAAGTACGTGAAGGTTCGGGAATACCCCTAATAAGACAACAAACACTTGCGAATTTCTATACAAATTATGTATGCACAAGTATATATGTACATACAAGTGTACATTAGGGTGGCACCAAAAAAAAAAAAAATTTCTTGGTCTTTAACAAAAAAACTGACATTTTTTTATTCCTATCTTTTGTTTATCATAATATTTACCAGTATCACCCACACTTTGAAAATTACCTTTGCCCTGCGCATAGAGTAACTTTATTTCAAACAAAATATTTTGTTTTGGGAGCCCTGAAAATTTAATTTTATGATAAATTTTTTTTTGTGTTGATTGAGTGGGATTTCAGGGTCCTTTTAAAAATAATTAAATTTAAATAAAATAAATTTAAGTAACATAATCTTTATATATAAAAATGAATGTTTGTCTGTATGTCATCGATGAACTTAAAAACTGCTGGACCGATTATTATAAAGATTGGTATATATATGTATTTTTCCACGGAGAATGTTTGTAGAATATGGTCATTGATGCCACTCGCCACCAGGTGGCGCTGCAGAGTAGCAACTTCTGCCCCGTTCAACCGATATTAGCAGCCAAAAACATCGATGTCAAAACCATCAACTTCACCATTCAGCATGGAATACCCAGTAAAACGGCAACATTCATACATCGATACTGTGGAGAATCAAGACGAGGTTGTCAACTAAATAATGGTTAGATAAAGATGAAACACCAGAACCTAGAGGTGGCCTTCACCCCAAGAAGCTGCTTCTGTATATTTGGTGGCATATGGCCGGTATTGTTTATTATGAACTTCTGAAACCAAACCAGACGATAACTGCTGATTATTATTCCCATCAGCTATCAAACCGGAATGAGGTACATAAAATAAATCGACCGTCTTTAGTGAATAGACGCAAAGTTTTGTTTCACCACGACAACGCAAGACCTCATACCGCAAGGCAATTATTAGGCAAGCTGAACGAGCTCGGATGGAAGGGATACGGTACACTAGACAGGGCTGGGGATGGGAGTGCACGATAATGGCGTCGGGAAATGACATTGATGGCCTATGATCCAAAGTAAACGACTACCTCGCCAGCCTCTATCGCTTCTTCACTGCGAGGAATTTACAACTCTCCCCCACTAAATCCACGGCGACCCTTTTCACCACCTGGACAAAGGAGGCCAAGCTACAACTCAAGGTGAAAGTCGATGATACACAAATTCCGACGGTTAACAACCCCAAAATATTGGGGTTTGACAGCTTGCTCTCGTTCTCAGCGCATACAACCGCTATTGCATCTAAAGTACAGAATCGCAACAAGGTCCTCAAGTCGCTTGCCGGCAGAACTTGGGGCAAAGGCAAGGAAATGTTGCTGTCGACTTTTAAAGCAATAGGCCGACCGGTTCTAAACTATGCTGAGCCTCTCTGGTCACCTGTAATCAGTGATTCGCAGTGGACGAAGCTTCAGACCTGCCAAAACACTGCTTTAAGGACCGTGACAGGATGTCTTCAGATGTCACCTATACAACATCTACATAATGAGGCCCAGATGCTGCCTGTTAAGGAGCATAACAAATTGCTTAGTGAGCAGTTTCTGCTAGGGTGTTACCGCAGACCTCACCCATGCAGACACCTGCACGAGCCTGAGCCAGCTCCCAGGTACATTAGGAGGCATTTCCTTAACTACGCAGACGAGATCTCAGACAAAACAAACAGACAGCTACTGGATCGGACCGTGTACAGACATGGCATAAACGCGTAACCTTGGCACAATTACGTTCTGGATATTGTAGCAGGTTAAACTTCTACTTATCCAGAATCGACCCCGACATACTAAACATATGTCCGGCATGTGAAGGCACCCCGCAAGACACTAACCACTTTTTCACATGCCCCATTAAACCCACTTATCTAACACCCCTCTCCCTCTGGACTCAACCGGTCGAAAAAGCTAGTTTCCTGGGCCTACCGTTAGATGAGCTAGACGAAGACGACCGGTGATTACGCTACACTGACAGGACAAAGGTACTGCTACAACAACAACAACAACAGCTCGTATGGGAGCTAATGGCGCATCCACCATACTCTCCGGATATTGCACCTTGTGATTATCACCTTTTCCTTTCTTTTCAACAAGAACTACTCCTCCAAAGAAGCTATAAAAAGGGATATCGAAGCGTATTTTGGCTCCAAGGACAACAAATTTTTTCAGCAGGGAATTAAAAATTTGCCTAAACATTGGGAAGACATTGTAAATAATGAAGAAAAATATAAAAATAAATACTTTAAACATTTTTTTTATTAGTTTTAAAACCACCTTTAAAAACGCACGAACTTATGGACTGACCTGATATTTCAACCAGCAGGAATATTAGATGGAGTCGACTCATTCTAAATGCAATTTGACTAGCACCAAATGAAAGCAATATATAATTTTCATAGTTCTTTCTGCACGAGTGCGTGACGTCGCATTAGCTGTGTTATGCTATGTTGCCAACCATTTGCTATTGCAATAAATTTAGAGCTTTTTATGTCCAAAA
Organism: Anastrepha fraterculus; assembly: GCA_037575425.1. Classification (NCBI taxonomy): domain Eukaryota; kingdom Metazoa; phylum Arthropoda; class Insecta; order Diptera; family Tephritidae; genus Anastrepha; species Anastrepha fraterculus. The sequence goes on along the minus strand of JAYXIM010015384.1, from coordinate 527,369 downwards.
CTCGAAAATTTTTTAGTTTGGTGCTTGTTTCTTTTTTTTTAAATTAAACTGTAACTTGAAAAAGTATTATTAAGCAAAAGAATGTTAAAGAGGTCACTCTGAGAAGATTTTAATGTTAATGAAACTTTGTTGGTTCTTAAGAAATTTGTAATTTGAGGGTGAAAATTTTATTTTTTGTTCCTTTTAAGGTTATGTTAGAACATTAAATCTTCTTCTCTCAACTCTTCTTACCACTGAAAACCTTTTTTACACATTTTAAAAAGCGTTGAAATTTACTGAAGGCGAATTAAAACCATAGAGGCGTAATTGTTCCTTCCGGTCCTCAATCCTTAGTGGGACATAGGGAATCAAGAGGTGTATTCATAGTAAAAATAAGCAAAACCATACCAGAAAATACTGAAGAAACCACAACGACATTTTTACAAAATGAGTACTTTATCTTGTTACATAACCTCAAATATAGAAAAAAACTCGTTCTCTTAATAAAAGAGTTTCTCATAACAAAAAACTCATAAATTAAATCAAACATTTATTTTAAAAAATGCACAATTTGAAGACAATTCGTCACGCATACAAAATTCTTTAAGTAATTCAATAAAAATTTGGTATTTTATTTTCTTTAAATTGGCATTTTAGTGCGGTTTTATATCCAAAGCTAGGCAACACTGCAGTAGCGAGAGAGAGATTTGACTGTTGAAAGGAGAAGAACACCAACAACAACCACAATCGCGGGCAATGTGACCACATGTTAAAAAAAAGTAAAGCTAAATAAAATTGAGTGAATTATTGAACTAATTTTTAAAAAATGTATATTTTACAAAATTATAAACATTACGTTTTAATTAGAACAGGCTAGAAAAATGTCAAGAAGAAAGAACTAAAACTCCGAGAGTAAATAACAAAAGCAAAAAAATGTCAAATCAAGTTACGAAAATGGTAATCTGGCCATACTGGTGCTAAAACGACGTAACTCATTGTCAAATTTGCTGAGAGCAAAGTAACGGTACCACGATAGGCGCCATCTCATTATTCTTTCATTCATGGTTAGGAACGACGTGCGTACAATTTTTGCTTTGCTTAAGAGTTCGCTTCTTCGGCACTTTTTGACAGCAGACATGAATGCGCCATATACTTTTTAAACGTCTCAGAATAATTTTTTATCACTTGCAGCGAATTTTATTAAACAAGCGTTAGAGCACGCAATTAATATGAAAATAGTTTTTATAGGTCGCAATCCCTGAACGTTGAGCGCTTGTTACCAATGGCCCCAAAGGGAGGCAGCTCTTCCAGACAACGAGTTTTTCAATAATTTTTTGCAAAACGCGATTAAAGTTTTCGTTCTTGTAAAGTAGAGTTAAAAGCAATTTATAGTTACCCAAGCTTAAACTGCGATGCTAGGACCATAAACCAAGCCTTTTTCTTCGAAAAAAATCGTTCATAGTATTTGTATTATTTTTTTCAGTGCAGTTCTGGTATCTTTTGTTGAAAGTAATGACAAAAATTATATGGGTAAAAAATTAAAAACTATAGACCGTAAAGAGTGCGCGCCCCCTTACTTACTTTCGGTATTTTCGACGCTCATCATTTCACTAACTTTATAGGGACTTTTTAGCTTAAAACCATTAAGCTTAAAACATTGAAAAGATATTATTTAGATTTTAAATGAAATTTTAAAGCAAAAAAACAAAACAAAAATGGAAAATTTGAAAGTGCTGGATGAGCTGCCCGCCTTACGCATTGACCAACGGTATGCTCCAAAATAGTTCTATGCGTTAAAATTTCCGATGTTCGAAATTGCTATAACATTGATGCTCTAACTGATTTTTTTTCTTATATAATAATTTTACGTAGAATCCGCACCCATTGAGAACGCAGTCGAAAAACAAAATTAACCCACCCTAATGCATTTGCAGAGCTTAATTAGATTCGCAAAAGACGCTGGTTTATTACAAGAAGCCTACTACACGGAAACGTGAGGGTCGAGCTCTATTTGGTACCACGAAGGACCAATAGGTCTATGTGATGGCTTTCAGCCAGCCATGTCAACCTAACCCAACCTAGCAATGTTATATATATACATATATATACACATATATAATTGGCGTGTACACCCTTTCTGGGTGTGCGTCTTGATGTTGTTCTACAAATTCTTCTTCTTCTTCTTCTTCTTCTTCTTCTTCTTCTTCTTCTTCTTCTTCTTGAATGAAGCTTTCATATTCATCTCATTTTACCCATTCGCCACTCAAAGCGTTATGGGTTAAACTGACGTTTCTCATTTGGCGTCAAAATAAAAAATACCTTTAAGCAAAGCGGTTAAAAACAGAATATCTCAAACGCTTTTTCAGCATTCTCTGTGCAAGCACATGAGTTGCTGTGATAACGATAACCTCAATACTGACAGCCATCGTAGTGATGCCTGTCAAAATGTTGTACAGCAGCAGTCGCGCGTGCGAAATTGCATTTCATCATTTGCGGCCGCCATTTAAATGCAAAGTGCACGACCAACGTGCCCGCAGAGCAGAACTGTCAATATGTTTGCTGATCGTAACTGAATACTGTTATAACAATTGGTTCTACAAACACGGCAAGTTTGCCAGGAAAGTCGCGTTACATACAAAAGACAAAATAGTGGCGGAGTTACTTGTAACGGGTGATTTTTTAGATATTATCTTTTTAAACAGTTGGTTTAAAGAGCTGACGCACGTTTCGTGTTTTGTTTCACTGTCAAGCAAAATCAGTTTGCTCTATAATTTAATCATGAATTGTCTTACAAACGAACAACGCTTGCAAATCATTGAATTTTATTATAAAAATGCGTGTTCTGTTAAGAAAGTTTAAGATCCACTTTTTCATCGAAAAATTGTGTTCAGCGACGAAGCTCATTTTTGGATCAATGGGTACGTAAATAAGCAGAATTGTCGATTTTGGAGTGAATATCAGCCAGAAGAATTGCTAGAGCTACCAATGTATCAAGAAAATGTCACAGTTTGGTGCGGTTTATGGGATGGAGGTATCATTGCACCGTACTTCTTCAAAGATGCTGCGAATCGTAACGTAACTGTGAATGGTGAGCGCTACCGTGAAGTGATATCCAACTTTTTTTTGCCCAAAATGCAAGAGCTTGACTTGCATGACATGTGCTTTCACCAAGACGGTGCCACATGCCTCACAGCACACGTAAGAATGGACTTGTTGAGAGGCGAGTTCGGTGAACATTTTATTTCACGGTGTGGGCCTGTCAATTGGCCACCCAGATCGTGCAATATAACGCCTTTAGATTATTTTTTGTGGGGCTATGTTAAAGCTCATGTCTATTCAGACAAGCCTGCTTCAATTAACGCATTGGAAGACAACATTAAAGCATATATAAGTGAGATACCGGCCGAAACATTGGAAAGAGTATGCCAAAATTGGACTAAGCGGATGGGCCATTTGAAGCGCAGTCTCGGTCAACATTTGCATGAAATAATCTTCAAACATTAAATTATATGGACTGTACTATCGATGTAAATAAAAATTTCATGCATTTTTCTGAATTTTGCGTGTGTTTTTTGAAAAAATTTCCTATTGATCTTAAAAAATCACCCCTTATAAATAAACTGTATGCCAATTTTGAAAAAAAATATATTGAATTCTTCATTTAAAATAATTTTAATGAAAATCAGGGAAAATATGGCCGTTTACAAGTATCTGTCCCCTTAAGATGTTTCGTATAGTCCGATTTGGGTCAAATATGCACCGTTTTGTTGTATAATTTGCGTCAATTTTAAAGGTAGCTCCATAATGCCTCTCTCATAGAAGTCTTGGTTCTTATTGCCGAAAAACTCTAGTAATCCATTTTCACAATCTTCACTTGACACCAATGTCTTATCACTCAGGAAGTTTTGCAATGAGAGAAAAATATGGTAATCGCTTGGTGCCACGTCCGTACTAAATGGTGGTTAAATTTCAAGGGCCGATGTTGAATGTGAACCACACCTAAACGTCAACGACACCGTTGGACTTCTTTATTTGGGGTTATTTGAAAGAAAAGGTGTACGCCGATAAGCCAGCAACAATTCAAGAGCTAAAGGATGAGATAATTCGACACATTAACGGCATAGAACCTCAATTATGCCGCGGCGGCCAATTGGTCAATATTTTGTTCCATGCGTAATTGAGCTATACCAATATTATCATAGTAAAGAGAAATGACAATAACTTCCAAAAAAATTGTATTTTATACGAAATCAACAACGGCCCTTGAAACCTAACCACCCTTTGTATGGCGGTTGCATTAAAACTTCTGAACCAAGCTCCTGGAGTTTTTGGCGAGTCGCTACAGACGTGTGTGGCCTTGCGTTATCCTGATGGAACACAACACCTCTTCTGTTGGCCAATTCTGGTCGTTTTTGGTCAATCGCGGGCATCAACTGGACCGTTGCTTACAGTAGTAGCTTCACTACTACCACTACTGTCCACATTCAGTAAATTGCCGATGTATATGCGGAAATTCATCTGTAATAAAATTATTTATAGCATTTTCTTTTTTCACAATAATAATGCACTTTTTTTTTGGGCAAAAGTGGAACATTTTCTACATGCACAAACTATTAAGAGCCATCCCAGAATAGAGTTCACTACAATGTAAGCATCAAAAATTGGCTTGATTCATCCTCAGTTTCAAAAGAACTACGGGGTTTGGCTGAGTATCGATGAATTTCCACAAAATTATTATGAAAAGCAACTACAGCTGCCGCAGGACTGTAAAAATTGATAATTGCTTGCATCAAAGGTTACGATTATCGAGTCCGCACTGTTTAATAAAAAGGTTTGCAACCACTCAAATATAACTCTATCTGCAAAAGACCAGTAGCACAGTTGTCAGTGAGCTGTCAAGATAAATTATATGTACATAAGAAGTATGAATGGGACTGGTTTGGGTAATGTAAAATTATTATGAAACTAAATAATTTACGCTGTAGCTTTAACAAGACTGAAAATCGCAAAGAATGGCACAGCCGTTGACGCAGCAAAATATAAGCGTAAGTACAAATTATTGGAATGGCATGCATTCCTCATGTGGAGAAAATGCTTAGCACCGCCAGGGAACAAAATTATATAAAGTTCAATGAGAAATTTGCTTCATGTTCGCTGTATAATACTAAAGTTTATTAAATATCAGTATCGGGGGTAGTAATTGTCGGCGGTTCTTTAATAAACTTACTTAGCGTCCGTGTGCAGATGAATATCCGTTTGTTTTGACAGTTTTAGACTTGAGAAAGTGCACAAAACAGTTCTAAGTCATCAGCAGAAACTTCATTCCGAACAAAATTTGATTTGAAAAATTTTGCCAACAAATTAGCCACTTCGCCGGTCGCTATTAAATGGGGTCAACACCTCGTGTTACACATTGGTTCTATACTTCTGTAGTTAGTTATATATCTCTGGCGTTTTAAGGACTATCCCAAACACAGCGCTGGAAGTCCTAATCAATTTACCTGCACTAAATCTGGCAGGGAAAAACGTGGTCGCCGCCTCGGCGCTCAGACTCTAAAGTATGGCGCTATGTGAAGACCTGTGATTTGGCCACGCTTCTATTTTGCACTCTCTGAATAGTCACAAACAAGAAATAGACTACTCTATTCCTAGACTCACCTTCGAAAGACTCTTCAAGTATACCATCAAGAAGGAAGTAGCAAACACCATGGCCATGGAGAAGGGGGAATTAAATTTTTATACAGATGGCTCCAAGCTACGCGATAAGGTTGGCTATGGAGTTTTCCCGAAGGAATTAAGACTGGAACTATCCGTTCGACAGCCAGACTACTGCAGCGTCTATCAGGCAGAGGTTCTAGCTATAAAAGAAGTGGCTACATATCTAAATACGCATACCGTAATAAAAACGACTATAAATATATTCTCGGATAGCCAGGCGACCATCAAATCAATGAATGCGGCTATACTAAGATCGATCGAAGGTTGCACAGGAATGCCGGGCAGCGCTAAATGATATTAGTGTCGTATTCAAGGTCAGCCTTATTTGGGTTCCGGGGCACAGAGATATTGAGGGAAACTGTAAAGCTGATGAGCTAGCCAGAAAAGGTATTGCTCTTCAACTGCTCAGTGATAAAAGTACTATTGGAATACCTTTGGCCACGAGTAAACTAATAATAAAAAACAACATTATCCAAGAGGCCAATAGGTCACGGAGAGATGAAGATACATATAGGGGTTTTCCAAACAGAGGTCTTATTTTGATATTCAATGAAAAATGCAAATTTTTAATATAAATGATCGGATGTTTATTTCATTATAAAGCGGAAGGTGTGCCGTTAATAATGGAAAATAATATCAGGCAAATGAGCACCGCGACTACGCTTACAGGACAATGTCCTTTTCATGAAATTTCCCATAACCGAATTGCAAAGTGGCTGCCCTATGTTGTCGATAGCCCCACGAATTCCATCTCTGAGGTCTTGAATCGACCCTGGGCTGTTGGCGTAGATCTTCTCTTTCACGTGGCCCCAAAAAAAGTCACAAGTTGATAAATCACAAGATCTCGGTGGCCAATTGTGATCACCTCTTCGAGAAAAAGATCAATGGTTTCGTTGCTGTTGCTCCAGATTAATTTTTGAAAAAGTAAGGTCAAATTACTCCGCCGGACCATAAATTGCACCAAACAGTCACACGTTGAGGGTCGAGAGGCTTATCAACAATAACTCTTAGATTTCTGCGCCCCAGATCCGAAAATTTTGCTTGTTGACGAAGCCACCCAGGTGGAAATGGGCCTCATCACTCAAGATGATTTTTCGATGGAATTCCGGATCATTTTCTTGCATTCCAACGATCCAATAAGCACAGACACGACGATGTTGATGATCGGCCGGCTTGAGTTCTTGGGTTAACTGGACTTTATAAGCCTTAAGATCCAAAATCATTATGCAAAATACGATGTAATGGCGTTTGTGGAATGCCTAATTCCAAAGAACGACGAGGAATGAATAAACCTGGGTTTTCTTCAACACCTTCGGCCGAACAGCTCGAATTTTTTCACCAATTTATGTATTGCGGTCCGACAAGGTGCTTCTCGATGACCCAAAAATGTTCGAATTTTACGAACCATCTCTGCGTGTATCGTTCCATTTTTATTGATGGCCTAGTTTCCACTTGTCAATATCAAGAAATGACAGCTTCAAAAGTGACATCTACCGAAATGGCGGGCTATTCAAAATATCATCTGTTATTAGAAAACTCTTTACAAATAAGGCAATCCGAAAACGGCGGTGGAGCAAAACGTAAAGAAATTGTACCAGAAGAAAGACGTCGTACTAAGACCGGTGCAACAGATCACCTAAGGGTAGATGGTCGCATGAGTGAATACACATTGGTACGACGTGGTGAGAGAGGAACCATGGCGGAAAAAACTACGACCTAACATAATTGCTTGCAGTCGAAAGGGTATTTAGAAAATATATCCATAAATTTGGTCATGCCAGTTCACCAAACTGCCCAAGCTGCACGGAGAGGTCAGAAGATGTTGATCACGTCTTCTTCCAATGCCCACGCTGTGCTCCCGAAACCTTTCAAATCTTGAATGGAGAAAATATTGTAGATTTCATGCTAAAATCGGCTGATAACTGGAAGAGAGTCTGGGGGTATGTAATACATATTCATAACGATCTAGGACGCTCGGAGTTCCGCAGACGTCAACAATAACAAGGAGCCTTTGAGGAAATACCCCAGCCCCATAAGGTAATACCTTTTCGCCAGTTCCGCGGGGAGAGTGGTAGATTCTGGAGAGGTATTTGGTACGTACGTGTAGCTGTGAAACTACAAGTCATGGTTTGCGGCATGGGCTTCTTCATGGGCGGCATCCCAGAAAAAAACCAAAAGACACTTACACTTAAATAAAAATATGCTTCATCACTCCAAAGAATAGTGTTTACCGTATGAAATCGCTTCAACATTGTTTGACAGAAATTTTTACACAAATTGTAATCGTTAGGCCTAGGCGCTTGCTTGATTTTAAGTTTGCAGGAATAAAGTCTAAGATTCTTCTTCAATACTTCCTGTGCAATAAATTTTGGAAATACTCACGCGGTTTATCGTGCAAACATGTGACGACGAGTTCAATATTTTCATTTGTCCACGATGTTCGGCGTTGCCTCGGTCGCGGGTTGTTTACCACCGAACTTGCTGCTCAGAAGCTTCGCACCGGTGAATTATGTAATTAAACCTTCACTTAGGCACCAATAAGTAACGTGAATAAAATCTACGACCAGCAATCGCACACAAATCATAGGCCTTGAAATACGCTTCGATTGCGAACCCACATTGTTCGCTCATCCAATGCGACATCATGACTAAATAACCGGAACGGTACACTCCTCGCTCTTACGCTCTGCGCTTAGGGAGAAACTTTAAATTTAAAATCCATTTCTGTCACCGGTGCCACAATGCAGAGAATAATAACGTGACGCCCATAGTAACGGTACCTTTGCTCTCAGCGGATTTGACAATATCAGCTGATTTTCGTGACGTCGCACTGGTGCAATTGGTGATCACTGTGACCTGGTTAACTTTTCGGAACTTAATTTTGCATATTTTCTTGTTCTCTAGCCTCGGAGTTTTAGTTCTTTTTTCCTGACATGTCTCTACCCTCTTTCAATTCAAGTGGAATGCTTATAATTATATGAAAGTAAAATTTTTTAAAACTAGTTCAAACATTCACTCAGTTCTACTATATTTAGCGTTACTTTTTTATCATCTGGTCACATTGTTGGCGATTGCGATTATTTGTGAGTGATATTTCTTCGTTTTATTTACATTTTTTTCCAAGTGTATTCTTCTTCTTCTCCTTGAAGCAGTTAAATCTCTCTCCCAACCGCAGTATTGCCTAGTTTTGGATATGAAAAAGCACTCGAATGTCCATTTAAAGAAAATAAAATACCAAATTTTTTTTGAATTGCTTAAAAAACTTTGTTTGCGTGGCAAATCGCTTTTACTGCGTAGGTTTTTTAAAATAAGTGAGTTATGGTTATGATGGTTATGTACAACAGTTGTGTTGAAAAAACGTCCCATATTCTGCTATATTTGAGGTTATGTAACAAGATAGGGCACTTCTTTTCAAAAAGTTTTTTTTGGCTTCTTCAGTATTATCCGAAATTATTTTTAATATATTTTTTTACTTCGTATTCAGTAAACTCAAAAACTTTTTTTTATTTCATAAAAAGGTTTTAATTGTTAAGAAGAGCTGAAAGTAGGCGATCCAATATTCTTGCATTACATTAAAGGGAGCAAAAGTGGTGATTCGCACTTTCAAAACATCTAATTTTATAAGAATCAATCAATTCAACATAAGCTTTAAGGGGTTATATACAGTTAGAATTTTCAAAAAATCGATTTTTTAAGTTTTTTTCCTTAATGTACATATATTTAGAAATACACACAGAAAACTTAATATCGTTCCGGTGAATATTTTCGAAGTTACACGCAAATTTGAAAAAGCGTTGCAGAGAACTTGAAACTATAAGGCAAACTTTAAGCGGGTTTTTCTCAAAATGGTGTTTTCAAAGTCGGTGACCAACATTACACGAAACCGGCTAAACTGATTAGTCTCAAATTTTAACACGAGCTTCTTAAATATGTTTTTTAGTAATTCATCGAAGATTTTTTTTCACCGATAAATATTTTTTTTTTTTTATAAACAATTTAAGGCAGAAATTTTGTTCAAAAATCGATTTTTTGTTTTTTTGTTTTTTGAGCAACCGCCATTTTGTTAAAAAAATGTATTTGGCTTATTCCTTAGTTTAATTACTATATTTAACATTACTCTAACGAAAATGTTTGGTTTTTTTAATTTCAGAGGACCAGTTCAGAGATAGAGTGGTCACCTCAAAACTTCCTTTTTGAGAGGATCTTCCGGAGAACAGCTGTAGCTCCTTTCCAAATAAATATTTTTACTAACACTAAGTCTTAAAATACAGTTAAAAGATAAAATAATATGTGTACAAATTTTAAGATCAATAAATTTTTTTAACTTACAATTTTGTTAGTTTCAAATTAATAAAAAAACAACCACAAAACTCAAAAACATTCGCATTTTCGATCAAAAAAATAACACTACTTGTATTGCGAAGAGCAAAGGGTTGGCAACACTGCACATCTACACCAATGCGACGCCACGCGTTCTCTGATGGGCGCAATCTTTTTTCTATGATTCTTGCTACTGCTCGGCTGGTGCTTATAGTCCGGGAGCCAGGGGTCATTTTGACCTCATTATTTTATGCCGACTGATTTTAATACTGAATACTGAAGACGCCATCCAATGGATGACGAAACCAACCGTCAGTTGGTCCAGTAGCGGTGGGTACGTGCGTGGGATGCTGCGAAACGTGTCGAAAAAAAAATTTTTAAAAACTCATTTTATACCGGCTGAAATTTGTTTGTGTATTGTGACATTTAGTAGAATATAAAAAAATAATCAGCTGCGCCGTAGAGGTAATGTGAATTTTAGTAAAATCTGAACACTTTTCGCGAAAAATGTCCGCCATTTTGGGTCCGCCATTTTGAATTTTGAAATTCTGATTTCATTTTCAGAATCAGCGACACAAAAACCCCTATATGTAAAAATTTCATCAAAATCGTACTATTTCTCTTTGACTTATTGTTTTCTGACCAAAACGTCGGGCTACTTGACCACTGTGCGGCGCGCGAAATTTTCAATGCTTCGGCTGACGGTCTTCCCACCGCTATAAACGCAGCTGACCATCATTATTATATTTTCATATGTGTCCAAAAATATGTAAAAAAAATTCAATCGGCATAAAGTAGTTTTACTTTTTAATTAATTTTGCAAATTCGCCTGTTCAGCTGAGGTGTCTTCCCCCTCTACCGCGCAGCTGACTTTTTTTTTTGTTTATTCTACTAAATGTCAACAATACATGAAAAAAATTTCAGCCGGTATAAAATGAGTTGGTAGAATTTTTTTTTCGACACGTTTCGTACCCTCCCACAATCACACCCACCGCGGGTGCGCCAGCTGACGTTCACTTTCGTTATTCATGAAAGCTAAATCACAAATGCAGTCAAGAATGTAACGGTATAAAAACGCAGTCCAAAATCGACCCCTGGCTAACGGACTATTACGCAGATTTCCAGCGGACTGCTATGATCTCTCAAAACTCTACGCATACATACATTTTCCACAGCATTCGTCGTACGCAATTAAAAAGAATAAAACAACAAAATTATAAGTAAATTAAAAGATTAAATGAATTATTGACTTCCAAAGCCACAATTTGCAATAAAAGAAGATCAGCTCATTTCCGATAAAATTCTGTTCCGTGTCGGATTCTTTGGCATGCCTGCTTAACTTTAATATTGTCGCGAGCGAAAACAAGGTTCAGAATGCTGCCAAGTTGTAAATAAGGTCATTGCATACATACATACAAATATACAAATATAAATACGTATACGCATATACATATAATACAGGTGCACGTGACGTTGCCTCCGTTGAAATAAGGAGTACTTCCTGAAAGTTTCCAATTAACTGTTTGCTCCATCACGTCCCGTATGAATGGAAATAATTGAATTCATTGAAATTTCAAAGAACAAAGTACTCCGCGGCCAATAGCAGATGGAATTAAAGTAATGCAAAAATCAGATATTTTATTCTTTAGTCATAAGCCATTAACACGAAAGGAACAAGCTTGGCGTACGTATGTATGTTATATTTCTACGGGGGTCGTCAAATGTCTTATTCGCTTTTTCAATTACTATTGCAATTACCTTGTTTACACGTCAAAATAAAATATAAAATTAAGATATGATAGATGTATAGATTCTATTCTTTTATGTATATTACAGTTTCGCAGGAAATGGACTAATTTCACGCCAATTGTCATCCCTTTTACACAACCCAATTACTAAAATTTATGAAAAGCCTAAGACGGATGCGTAAGCTACTTTCGGAGTAGTAATCGTCAGCTCCATATATAATACTTATGTCTGTATATATGCAAAGCTCTTCAATTCAATTATGTCTGTATATATGCATCAAAGCTCTACAAATAATTGTTTGTTTACATTACACAAAAGTTATGTTTTGCTTATTTCTTCTTCTGGGTAATTTGTTATGAATTTACTTTCTTCTCATTTGTTTTGGGTTATTTCGTTTTGTTTTGGTTTGTTTTGGCTGCTCATTTTAATAAATCTCCGATAAAAATTAGAGCAGGCACAGATTTGTGTGTAAACGCAAAGTAATTCGCGCCTAAAGTTGTGTATGACGAACAGTGATGCCATTGGTAATTTTTGCACGGCGGGTAGCCGAATGGTTGGTCCATGAGTATTCAGAGTGGTGCGGAATTCAGAAAGAACGTAGGTTCGAATCTCGATGAAATACCAAAACTACGAAAAAGTTTTTTCTAATGCAGCCCCCCCTCGGCAGGCAGTAGCAAACCTCCGAGTGTATTTCTGCCATGAAAAAGCTCCTCATAAAAATGTCTGCCGTTCGTAGTCGGTTTGAAACTGTAGGTCGCTCCATTTGTGGAACAACATCAAGACGCACGCCATAAATAGGAGGAGGGGCTCGGCCAAACACCCAAAAATGGTGTACGCGCCAATTATATATATACAGCGACTCACAGCTTATTTGATGCAGGTAATACTTTTTTAGAAAAAAGAAATTGACTCGATATTTATTAAATTTAATAAAAAAAATGTATACGACAGAGATACAGGGTTTGATTGAAAAGTAATGAGTCTTCCCGCGCGGAGCGTCTGTCAAGCGATCAACCGAATCGGCTGGTGGTGGAAAATGATCGTTGGACCTTCCCCTTCCACTAGAAACCGGTCCCAGTTCGCTGGCAACAGCGGTGCATTCAACATCGCTCCACGCGCGAAAGATGTTTTAAAAGTGTGTTAGGATTTTGCAAGCTAAACAAAACGAGTACCGAAACCATTGGGCTACTCAAGGAGGCTTATGGGCACCAATCTTTGCCCAGTGCCCAGATAAAACGGTAGCTCAAGTCATTCAAGGAAGGCCGGGAGGACGTCGAAGACGAACAGCGATCTGGAAGGCCTTCGACGATGCAAACAGACGAAGATGTGAACCGGGTTCGTGTATTTTTGAACATTGACCGTCGTGTTAGTCTACGTGAGATCAGTGAAGAGTTAAATTTAACTTGTTACAATGTGCGGCAAATCGTCAACAATTGGGCCCTTCATCACGACAATGCGCCGGTGCACACCGCCTTCCTCTGGACCTCTGCATTGGCCAAGATGGGGGTTCCGGTGCTTTCCCACCCTCCCTACAGCCCAGACCTGTCCCCTTCGGACTTCTTCTTGTTCCAGCGCCTGAAAAGAAAGCTGAAGGGGAGGCGTTTCGACTCCATCGAGGCGATCCAAAAAACTGTGACAGCTGAATTGAATGCGATTCCGGCGGATGAGTTTAAAAAATGTTTCCTGCAGTGGAAGGACCGCTACTAGCGGTGTATTGACTCTCAAGGGTCCAATTTTGAAGAATATTAGTTGTATAAGCCAAAAGGTTTAATAAAACTGCTCAAAAAAATAAGGCTCATTACTTTTCAATCAAACCCTGTATGTATGTACTGCAACTGTTCGTAGAGTTCTGCGCGAAGAAAATGTGCATGGAACGACTGCCCGAAATAAGCCGTGGATTAATGCTCGTAATAGAAAACAAAGAATAGAGTTAGGTTAGGTTAGGTTGAAGCGGTTGTCCTGTGGGACACACTCAGGCTCATAGCCCATTGTGATGCCGCGTGGGGAGCTTGTCCCTATCTCTCCTAAAACCAGTGTGTGCTTTTCAAAAATTTTAAAATATTTCTGATTTCTGTAGAACTGAGGTCTTCTAACTAATTAAAAAATTGTCTACCCAGAATAGTAAACCTGCGTCTCGATAGAGCAGGGCAGTGGCACAGTAGGTGCGAGATTGTCTCTTCCTCGTCCTCATCTAGACAACTTCTACAGAAGTCATGTGTTTACACACCCATCCTTTGGGCGTGTCTATCTATTAGGCAATGCCCCGTTATGACTGAGATCAAGACTGTGTTTATTTTGGCTTAGCAGTGATTCGGTGCGTTTAGCATTTAGACTCGGCCACAGTTGACGGGCGATTTTGCAGGTGGCTTCATTATGCCATCTTTCGTTTGCTTTCTTTACAATTTCTTCAAGGATGAGGAGCTTACATGTTTGTAAGGGTATCCCTATGCCACTATCTATGTACTCATCAAACAATTTAGTGCCAAGTCTCGCTAGTTCATCGGCTCTACAGTTACCCTCAATGTCGCGATGGCCAGGAACCTATGTTACTTTTAGGTGAAATGACTCAGCCATCTCGTTAAGAGATGTGCGGCATTTCATGGCTACCTTGGAGGTTGTCGACTGTTTTGTGAGGGATTTTATCGCCGCCTGGCTGTCAGTGAAAATGTAGATGTCATTTCCGGATATCGCATCACACTGTATCAGTGACGCGGCTTTTATTATTGACATCAGTTCAGCCTGAAAGACACTACAGTAGTCGGGGAGCCAAAAACTGAAGGAGATCCCCAGATGTTCGAGCTTTGAGCTTTGTATACATGAAAAAAGAATAGAGTTTTGCAGACAACATTTGAACAAAGAGACTTCGTTCTGGAAATCTGTTGTTTTTGCGGATGAAAGCAAATTTAATCTTTCAGGTCTGACGGGAAGTCATGCGATTGGAGAAAACGAAAGACTGTAACTTGCGCTCTACAGTTAAACACGGCGGGGTCAGTGTGATGGTATGGCGTTGCATTCCCTATTCAGGCGTCGGAAATTTAATATTTTTCGAAGGAAACATGAATAATTTAGTACAAAGTGTGGATAAAATGGGCATTAGAGATTCGTTTAGGTTCTACCAAGACAACGATCTCAAGCATATGTCTGGTATTGTAAAACCTTGGCTTATCTGGAACTACCCACATGTAGTACAGACACCTGCACAGAGTCCAGATCTCAACGTTTTTGAGAATTTGTGGTCAGTTCTGGAAAATAAAATAAGAAACGACAATATTTCTAATGCTTCTATTCTGAAACGGGCACTACAGGAAGAATGGGATTCCGATTATACAGCAAAACTTGTAGAATCTATGAATTCCCGATTAAAAGCTGTTCTGAATCAAAAAGGATACCCCACTAAATATTAGCCATAATGATGAAATGGAAATAGTAATGTGCTAATGTTTTTTGAATACTTTTAATTTAGTACATCATTTAAGCTGTGGCCTCAAAACTGTAACTGGATTATTTTAATTTGTCATATCTTTGTTATGAAGAAACATTTCTTGTTATCAAATAAAGCATGTTATTTAACAATAAAAAATATACGATTTTTTTCTGTAATGGAAATACCATAAAATATATTTGATATATTAATAATTTTTTTGGGCTGCACCAAATAAGCTGTGAGTCACTGTATGATGGAAAGAATAATGAGATGGCGCCTATCGTGGTACCGTTACTTTTCTCTCAGCGAATTTGACAATGAGTTACGTCATATTAGCACAATTGGTGGCCAACAATTGGTTGGCTTACCATTTTCGTAACTTGATTTAGCATTTTTTTTTGTTATTTAGTCTAGGAGTTTTAGCATAACATTTTTCTAGCCTGTTCTAATTAAAATGTAATGTTTATAATTTTGTAAAATATACATTTTTAAAAATTAGTTCAATAGTTCACTCAGTTTTATTTAGCTTTACTTTTTTTAACTTCTGGTGGCATTGCCCGCGATTGCACTAGTTGTTGGTGTTCTTCTGCTTTCAACAGTCCAGTCTCTCTCTTGCTACTGCATTGTTGGCTAGCTTTGGACATAAAAACACACAAAAATGCCCATTTAAAGAAAATAAAATACCAAATATTTATTCAATTACTTAAAGAACTTTGTATGCGTGACAAATTGTCTTTAAATTGTGCATTTCTTTAAATAAATGTTTAATTTAATTTATGAGTTTTTTGTTATGAGAAACTCTTTTATTTACTAACGACTTTTTTGCTATATTTGAGGTTATGTAACAAGATAAACTATTCTTTTTGTAAAAATATCGTGATGGTTTCTGCTTATACACCTCTTGATGCCCTATGTCCCATTAAGTATTGAGAACCCGAAGAAACGATTACACCTCTATGGGTTTAATTCGCATTCAGTAAATTTAAACGCTTTTTAAAATACGTAAAAAGGATTTCAGTGTTAAGAAGAGTTGAAAGAAGAAAATTTAATATTCTAACATAACCTTAAAAGGAACAAAAAATTAAACTTTCACTTTCAAAATATCAAATTTTATAAGAACCAACAAATTTTCATTAGCAATAAAATCTTCTCAGAGATATATTTTTTAACATTATTTTGTTTAATAATACATTTTTTTTTAACTTGCAGTTTCGGTAACTTTAAATTAAAAAAAAAGAAACAAATACCAAACTTAAAAATTCTCGCATTTTGTGTATAAAAACCACTAAATTTATTGCGAAGAGTAAATGGTTGGCAACACTGCACAACCCATCTAATGTGATGTCACGCACTCTCTGATGGCCGCAATCCTGTTTCTATCATTCTTGTGTACATACACCGTAAGTTAGCCATGAGCGCGCGATGAACACTTTTCACAAAGCGTCGATTTTCGTAATTTCGTTGTATGATTTGTAAACGTTGTTGAGGCGTAAGGCTTTGCATGATGAAATGTCAATGAATACTGAAAAAAACTATATTTTTAGTTTGACAGTAGTCACGCGAGATCTGTCAAAAAAATACCTATTGGAAAAAGTACCTCCAATCTGATCACTCGAACAAGGAAAAAAACATACTTTTACCAAGAGTTGCAATTCGTGATATGCCTTTAATGTTACATTGGAGTGCTTTAGTAATTATTAAATGAAAAAATATGACAAAGAGAGAAAGAACTGAAAGAGTGTGACCAAAATAAACAAAGCAGTGTTCATCTGTATGGTACATATAACATATAAGTAGTGCATTGTTTTTGCTTTGTGTATTAGTTGATCGATAATTGCTAAATTACGTTTTGTGTTTTTGTCTGTTTATTCTTTATCTGGTTCATTGAGGAGTGGTCGGCGGGAGGTAAAGAGTTGGTAAGTGAGTAAGCGTTCATTTCGCCTAGGGGAAAAGTCTTCATTTCGCCTAGGTTGCTGATAGGAGAGAAGTCAAGAGAGTAGGTAATTTTCTGTACTGGTGTTATTGCACAAAAAGGAATGTTGTGGATTAATAGCTTGGTTGGGGTATAGGTTTTGCGATTGAGCGGGTATCGAATGTAAAGTGAGATATTGGATGAAGATTGGGTGTTTTCTATAATATCATATTTTGTGGCTAAGTGTTGTTTAGTTCAATATTGTTATTTGCATTCGAAGCTAATGAAGGAGAATTTTCAGAATTATTTAGAGTGATTGTTTTAACTTTCCGCATGGTGTACTTTTGAGTTACCTTTATTTTCAAAATTTTCTTTGCTTGGACGATCTTTTCGCACTTGTTAGAGGAAGTAGGGCGATCAGAAGAGCAGGTGTGGTCTTTAGCAGACCGTTATTTGTGTTTATAAAAAAAACTGAGATTGTCTTGGTGATATACATATATGAAACAAATCAACCAATGACACTTCGTTGCCAACTGAACAATGACTAGTTGGACGAGTGTGTGAATGCAATGTGATCATTCGACTGAATCTCTCAAGTGACGTGGCAGCCGAAGTTCTTCTCGCAATTTTCTTTTTCACCGTAGTTAAAGAGCAAAACTGGTAATTCTATCATCCTGTAAATGATGGTGAAAAACGAAATTCTACGAGTAACTTACGAGTCGTTGTTCAGACAACAACAACATGAGCAGACATGCGGGGGCTGTGTTGATTTTTTTTATATCCCCAACACAATCTCAGCTTTTTTCGTAAACAAACTGCTGCCTTGACCCAGCTGACGTCAACCAATCAGCTGATTCTTTAAATTCGCTGAGAGTCGGTTAACCAACTGAACTTGACCGCATCTTATGAATTTTCTTACAAATGGTTTGCGCAATGGGTTCGCTTACATGTTTCGGGAGAATGAGACGGCCAGCTATAATTTGCACAAGCTGGTGAGCGTTTCCAGTATTTAACTATACTATACTATGTCCGTGCAATCCGAGCAATTGACAGCTCCTACGACGTAGGGGTTTGAGTTGTATTGCCCAACACGAACATTTCGCCAAGCAATGCCCAATTTGTTTGGTGGTATGAAAGAGTTCGAATGTTAGTAATTATACGCCAATAGGAAACATTTTTTCGTTGCTAGCTCTTTTTTGGAATTTGTACACAGCTACTCACAATATCTTCATCCGGAACGTCGATTGGGAATGTTGCTGATAGTGTCGCTTTGCTCTCGTTAACATTTTCGTGATATTTTGCTTTTATGCGACATTAGCCAGGAATTTCTTTTAGAGAGAGAAATCTTTCAGCAATGCTTTTGTTGTAGGT
This sequence comes from Anastrepha fraterculus, assembly GCA_037575425.1. Classification (NCBI taxonomy): domain Eukaryota; kingdom Metazoa; phylum Arthropoda; class Insecta; order Diptera; family Tephritidae; genus Anastrepha; species Anastrepha fraterculus. The sequence goes on along the minus strand of JAYXIM010015384.1, from coordinate 508,896 downwards.
AGGTAGGTAAAATGGCAAGAGTACCACAGGCACACTTCAAGTAGCACCTACGTGCCGTTTTGATACCATAATGTGGACCACTACCTGTGCAGAGAAAAATTTTTGGAAGAGAAAACCTTCTACAGCCATCCAGTGCTGTTGATGTAGGGGAGGAGAGAAAAGGGATCTAGCTGGATCGAGCTGGACATTTGCAGAGAAAGTGCTCAACAGTCTCTTTCTCTGCAGGATCCCCACAGCTTCTGCAATAGGGGTTGTATGAGATTCCGAACTTCTCCGCATGAGTACCGATCACCCAGTGACCAGAGAAAACCGCAATGGGTTTGGAAATTAAATGGCGGGGGATTTCCAATACCTTAACCTTTTGTTTCTATCGTACTGGGGCCATAGTGTTTTCGAAATAACACACGATGAGACAGACCTCCATCTGTCCTACGCTTTTTTTCAGAAAGAAATTGTGTGGTTTCCCTTTAACAACGGACAGAGGGACACCGATGTCTGAGAGGGGGATAGCTGAAAGCGGTTCGGTCGACCCCTTCCTGGCAAGCTCATCGGCAATTTCATTTCTCTCTATAACAGAGGTAACTATATCCGTGCCGACTCTCCTCTCTTTCCAGTCTTGCCTGCTCGGGGAGATAGCCTTAGCACAACCCTCAAATCCTAGTTTGCGGATGGAGAGATCAGTGCGAAGAACAGAGAAGGAAGGAGAGATCTGATTCATTCTTCTATGTGCTACAGGAAATTGTCTCCAGAGGCCAATCTCCTTCAACCTAATAGCGCTCTGAGCAGCAATGGATTTAACTTACAGATCCACAGGAAGTAAGTGCAGAATAACGTTGAGCGCAGCAGTGGGACACGTTCTACAACAGTGCTATCCATCCCATAGATCAATTGATCACACGCATTCTTACTCTCCATCGTTCAGTCGTTAGCAAACCAGGACGAATAAACACTAAGTGTGTCCGCGACGCTTAGTGTATGCAATACAATGCCCTGTGAGAACTTTTTTATGCTAGAAAATGCCTTTGGCGACTTGCAATGCCTTTTATGTTACAAGTCGTTCAAAGGAGGCTATAGATGTAATATGAAAAGGCATTTCGATTCCGCCCACAAAAATTTTATACTCCAATCCAATATTTATTTATTTTGGTTTAAATTTCCTACTGGGCTCCTCCCATTCTCTCGTTCTCACTTATACACTCACATTTTCCATTCTGGACAGCACTGTTCTACAAGCACCAGTGATGCCCACACATGCAGTCTCCGCACTGTCTCTAGTTTAGTGGTGTTGTAGCTCTTCTGAAGAAATACCCACCAAACTAGTCAACTATATGTCAAAACTGGCAGAACCACTAAGTTGTACATCCAAAGTACGACACGTGGCTTGAGACCCCAGTTTTTGGAGAACATAGATTTACAGGCGTAGAAGGCTATACCGGCTTTTGTTGTTCACTAATAATAAAAAGTTACTGTCGCGGAGTTCTGAATCTATGTATTTGGAATTCTTTAGTCACAGCGCGAATGGATTTAGGAGCCGCAAAGCAAGAGTAGAGAGAGAGAGGCTTATTTTTGTCGACAGATTTCAAAACTATGAATTCAGGATTTGCTTTATTGGTAGGTGGAAGCTCGGGTAAACTAATGAAAATGCCTCTTCTTTTCGCCAAGCGTTAGCAAGTGGCAAAAAGCTCGCTGGAAAGGAACTACCTAAAATTACATTTGTTTATAAAATTGTGAGTTATACCAGTTGAATGAGGTGTAACCGTACTCGCCAGCGACGAATCTTGCTCGATAACTTTGCAAATTTTTCGACAAGTGAGCGATCAGCAAAGTGGCGAATAGAAGAGACCTAAAGGAATATTCAGGATTTTTTTTTTTGTTTTTTCCTTTTCCATTTTCTATCCTTGTGCTATCGGCTAGCAATACGAACCGATTAGCGATGGCCCGGGGCCACGGTTTTAGCACTTAAACAATTAGGTATTGGAACTAAATGTAAATAGAAGAAATCGCTTGATGGAAAGCGAGGAATGTCCAAATGAAAAACCACGTGGACTATGCAGATGGCGAAAAGCCAGATAGTCGGAGACTAAGCTTAGGAGCTTGAATTCACGTCTAAGTTAAAAACGCGCCAGATAATGTCGCATTAATTACTAAATAAAATTTTATCATTGTATTTCAAATCGCTCAACTGCCATTGATTTTAAACTATCGAAGTAGCGATTAGACATAACTGGCGAGCTTTTCGCAACCTTGGCTCTAATCCAATTGTACTCACGAAAGTTTATTATTTTACAATTTAGCAATAATGGTTGGATGCCACTTACCTAAAGGAATATTGACACCGTTGGGATGGAGTGGTGGCTTTCGGCCAACTACCGAAATGGGCAATACAGCACCCGAAGTGGAGGATGGTGATGGTGACGATGTGTCACTAGAGCCTTCTAGCGATTGTGCCGGTGTGGGTACTGTAGTCATATGGTGTTCCGGTGGTGGAGCTGAGACAGGTACAGAGGTGATGGTCGGTACTGTGCCACCTACCATACCGCCACCACCACCTCCGCTGCCATGTTCGGTTTGTGGCGGAGATCGGATTGCTGTCGAAATATGATGATGTGCTGCAGCGGCAGCAGCGGCAGCCGCAGCAGTCGCATGATGATTCTGGTTCAAGTGATGATGATGATGTAAATGATGATGATTGAGCAGAGCTGTGGGCGCATTAACGACTGGCGGCACCTCGTGCATCTGCAAAATCCGTTGCTCATCCTGGGCTTGGGCGCGTCGCAATGCTGTCTGTAGCGCCATAACGCGTTGCCGATCGGCGGTTAGGCGACATTTTTCGCAAGTGCAATACCGGAACTTACAATAGCGTTTGTGTCCTTTCAATGTGATTTTTAGTCCATGATTACGGCATCTGGCACAATTAGGAGGGGTTCGGGGCGAGATCGAACTGCCGCTGCTGCTGGAGGCGCCACCACAAACGTCTGCTTTTGAATCGAGCATGTCCGAATCGGACATTGTGTCGCTATTCCAATTATCCTCAGAAACCATTAAAGAACAGCTAAAACCCTGACTCACTGTGCGTGCGTTAATGGCGCGCGCTTGCGGTAACGACGGCCAAATGTAAACAGAAATGGCTCCGATGCGCACTTCAAATTTTTATTTGGATGATATAGAACTCTTGCGACTTTAGGTGTAATATTTCAATCGAAATACGAAAAGATTTGCTTTCAAAGAATTCTTGGCATTGTTTTTAAGGCTCCAGCGTACGGAGTTTCTTTATTTGCTAGGCCCGTAACTATAATATTATATTATGTTTAGAAATAGCTTTGAATGCAATACTCGGTGTCAAATTGAAGTGGGAATTTTGTTAAAAAGTTTTTGTTTTTGTTGTTTTAGCAATTTTAGTATGCGATTTTCAAATTTTTTTTCAGATAAGTAGGAAAAACGATTAATTTCTTAAAACTTATTTATCTTTTGAATATACATATGTACATATATGCGTAGGTATGTAGGTAAGTATTTACGCGCATAATCACGGCCCAAAATCTGTTATATTTAGAAATTCCCTAACTCACTGCAGAAATTGGCTTACATACAAATTTTTGCAGAGAATTATTGGATTATTCACTTAGACTCTGCTGCTAAAAGCGACTTATTTTTCTTTTGTTTTTTAATGTTGGTTGAATATCTTTGTGCGCGAGCTTTTGGAACTATTCGTGGAAAATACACTATTTTTTATGCAAATATTATTAGGTCTATTTGAATTTCAAAAAGCAACTTTTCCATTTACGACGTTAATTTAAGATGTATGCACTTGAATGCTGATGCTCCACAGATTTGTTTGCTGTGTCGTTATGGCACTAATTTTATCCGTCGTTAGTAAGTGATTACCTAAGGTACTTTAATATTTATCTGAAAATGGATAAGAAAATAGTAATCATGAAAAAATGATTTACATTTTATTTAAATTAATTAATAAAGGAGAACAAACATTTTTTTAAATTTAAATAAATTAATAAAGACGAACAAGCAAATTTATTTAATAATTTATATAAAAAATAAAATAAATAATTGGCGCGTCCACTTAGGTTAGATGTTTGACCGTGCTCCTCCTCCTATTTGTGGCCTGCGTCGTGATCCTGTTCCACAAATGGAAGAATCTACAGTTTTAAGCCGAATCCGAACGGCAGATGGTTTCTATGAGTAGCTTTTTCATGCCAAAGAGCGACTGCTATTAGAAAAATCTTTTTCTATCAATTGGTGTTTCGAACTTGGGGCTTCGAGCCTCTGCGCTCCCAAATGTTCGTTAATAACCGCTGTTATAACCCCTGTTACGTCAACAAATCAGCTCATCCCTTTAAATTCGCTGAGAGCCGAGTAACGATTTGATGTTAGTCATGCCTTTGCATTCTTTGCACTCGTACATCGTGTGCCGCCCACTGGCTTAAAGCAGCGCTGGCCAAAATGCAATGAGAGAAAGAGGAGAACAAGTCGCGCGCACGTCTGATGCAAACAGGTTAACAACGAATTTGCCTTGCAAATTCTAAGGTAAAGCGGACTTTTTTATTATATCCATATAAATAAAGTTGAAGGTAGAGATTATATTAAAGATACAATTTTTTTAACAGTTACTAACACTTTTTTCGTGCTTCCATTTTTTACTACAATTTTAATTCGAATTAAACCAAAAGGTTAAATTAAAATGTACTATTCTTGAGTTAAATGAAAAATTGATGCTGTGTATGTAAAAATAAAAGCTGGTAATTATATTAAACATTAATTTTTTATATAAACTTTTTCTTTTATGTTATTTATTTCAAATATTATTATTTTTTTAAATTGAAATTTAAATTAAATTTTTTAATTTAAATTAAACTTTTTTTAATTTTATTAATTTATAAAATAAATTAAATGAAAAATTTTAAATTTAAATTTTTTTAATTTATAAAATAAATTAAATTACAAAATCTTAATTTATTTTTTAAAAAATTTAAATTTAAATTTAAAAAAAAATTATAAATTTGTAATATAAAAAATTAATAATTTATAGGTGCGCAACTAAGTTCTCACTGTTTTTTTGATGAAAATACAGCTTTATTCTAAAAAAATGGTTACAAGTGAATCACTGAAAGTATTGCCCATCGCTGGCTATTACTTTTTTTCCATCTTTCTGGTAGATCTCATATACCTTCGCGTTGAAACTGTTCATCTTTTGAGGCTATCCACGAATTAAGCCATTTTTTGATGTCTTCATATGAGTGGAACTGCTGGTCAGCTAGACCATGTGCCATCGATCGGAACAGATGATAATCGGACGGCGCAATATCTGCAGAGTATGGTCGGTGGGGTAGGATTTCCCAGTGTTTCAGTGTTTCCAGGTAGGTTTTACGGGTTTGGCAACGTGAGGCCGAGCGTTGTCATGCTGTAGAATCACTTTTTCATGCCTCTCAGGGCTCGGATCAATCGCATCAATTGAAATCGATACCGATCCCCAGTGATGGTTTCGCTTGGTTTTAACAGTTCATAATAAATAACACCAGCTTGGTCCCACCAAATACATAGCATAACCTTCGCAGCGTGAATATTCGTCGAGGCGACCACGTAGAAACATGGCCGGGCAGTTCCCATGACTTTCTTTTCTTTGGATTGCTGTAATGAATCCATTTTCCATCACCCGTCACGATGCGATTAAGAAAACCTTTCCTTTTTTGCCGCTGGAGCTGTTGTTCACATGCGAAAAAAACGACGTTCAACATCTCTTGGTTTTAACTCAAAAGGAACCCAAGTCCCCTGTTTCTGAATCATTCCCAAAGCGTGCAATCGCTTGGAAAAGGATTGGCGGGTAACTCCTAATACTGCAGCAAGCTCTTCTAGCGTTTGACACAGATCCTCATTGAGCAATGCCTCCAATTAAGCATCTTCGAAGGTTTTTGGCCTTCCTTCACACGGACGGTCGTCAACATTAAAATCACCGTATTTGAAGCGACGGAACCAATCTCGGCACGTTGTTTCACTTAAAGCAGCATCTCCATAAACTCATAGATCTCGTAGTGCCCAGGAGCCAAGGTGGTCGCTTCTTAACACATCAGTGCCAAAGACCTGAAGACTGATTCGAGCGATGGCTGGGTAGAGTGTCTGAGATACCCACTTTTACCATGTGCTTTGCCTATAGAAAATGGCCAATCATCAGCCCAACCAGCCGCCTACAGTCCCCTCTGCTTAGTGATAGGAGGAACAGCGACAGTAGGCCGGACATGACAGGTAACATCAGTTTTGCCCATCTGCAGCCTCTCTCAGGCTTCCAAGCTCGCTTGTGGGTTCGAGTAACCCGTTTGTTAATCGTGGCTTTGATGGCTGCAGAGGGGAGTGGTAAAACGGGCTCCAGGCCAAGACTCCGGCTCCGTTCATACCTACTCATTTTTAAGAGATCTTGTGTGCGCCCGTCCAGTGCTCTGCTGGCCCAGTTCACGCTTTTTATGCTTGCCTTTCTTGCTTGGTCTTGCTTTACTTTACTTTGAAGCTGCTGTGACTCAAAGGTAGCTTTGAATGCCGTATGAAGAATATAAAAAAACTAAGCGTCGAGTAAAATTGAAATGTCAAGGACTGAGAAAGCGCTGTCAACAGGGCGAATTCATTCAAACTGGTGCCTTCAAAGTTCTGCCCCATTCGTCGTGACGTCAGTGCAGTGAAGCAAAAGCAGTGGAAACTGCCAACCACTAGAAATTTTCTACCCACACGCATCTACATGCCACGGCTTCATTGGCAAAAAAGCAAAAAACAAACTGTATTTGAGGTATTGTTATAATTCATGTTTTCACAGTTTAACACGCGACACTCCACTCTCATTCGTTAATTTAAAAATCGCAAAACTTTAAATCGCAATATTACCATTTCCTGAATATTTACCAAGAAGTAACGTCTCTTCCTTTCGTTTGTTTTGTTTACTTGAGATGATGACGTCAACCGGTTGTCAAAATGGTGAAAAAATACCATTTTTCGGAAGGCACCACCTTCAGTATTCTGTGCACCGTGACCAACAACAACATTTTATGTGTTAGAATGTCACGGCAAAAAAAAGTTCAAAAAAAGAAAAGGACAAATTACATTGAACAGCCAACATGCAGCTGAGCAGAGTTAGAGAGTTAGAGTTCGAAGCATACGGCGATGGTGCGAATGGAATGGCTTTTCTTCATTCAATTTTGTGCTGACATCTTAATGTGCACGGCGAAAAAACAAAAAAAAAAATTTTATAAAACAAATCAGCTGATCTACTGATATCACCCTTAATAGATTTGCCTTGGCTGCCTAATAGAACATTGCGCCATTCGAACTTTAAAGCGCGTCAAGCGCGTGAAGCAAAGCTGCCATTTGGCCAACTTACACTACATATTACAGTATATTTTTACTCTTTTTCGGCAGTTGTCGAAGCAAAGCAAGCGTGCATTTGAGTCAGCACCTTCAGGCTGTTGCTGCAAATTGATTGCCTGCACACGATCGCATCAATTCAATAAGCTACGGCATCACTCCTATATAGAGTACGCTGTGTGAGATGTGTGAGAGCAGCGCAGTTTATGTTGTTGTGTGTATGTGCGAAAGCAGAAGAGAAAAATTTCACACGCGGTCCTACGAAGAGGACAGCTTTTGCTTAAAGGGAACTAATGTGAACTTAATTAAAGCTAAATGAGTAAATAAGAGCTGGTTTTGCTCACCGACATTATCCCGCTCTGCCATTACACTCTTATAAACTAAAATACAGTTATACAGCGCGTGCCAAACGACAGCACATCAACATTTTTACCAATTTCGACTTTAGGGAATATGACATTCGATATGCTGCATGGAATGTCTATTATAAAATATGAAAAAAAAAAATTGTCGTTATTTAATTGAAGCACAAACTTCCAGATTTCCGCAATAGAGAAAAAACAACATTAGGGAATTAGTTTCGTTATGACCATCGATGGTTTTGTTGCAGATTATTGTCATGCTTAAAAGGAAAAAATTGGCTTCAGCCTCCTCGTTTGTCTGACAGCGTTGAGATAAGCTGCCACTTGTGCGCTTGGCTGGATTACAACAAATTTAAGTACATACTCGTATGTATGTAGTAGTTAATCGAGTGAAGATAGTTTATCGTTTCAAATAAGATAAATTGAAGGCCCTCGACCAGTCAGAGAAAAAGCATCGAGCTCGGGACCATCGATTTGAGGTTGAGAAGCTCGAAGGCAGTAGAATACTCCCATTCCATGAGCCTTCCTGATTTTCTATAACGTCTCGTTTTCGGCACATACATAGATCAGTTTCAACACAATCATTTAGTTATTAAGTTTTCAGTGCGCGATCAGTCCAACATAAACAGGACTGAGCTAAAAGAGTATTTCAGGTCATCGACCGGAATGTTCTTCAGCATGTCGGTACAAGCCTTTTGGATAGCCTCTACGGACGCAAAACGTTTTCCTTTCATGGTCGAATGCAATTTTCCGAATAGGTAGAAGTCACAGCGAGCCATATCAGGCGAAAGCGATGACTGATTGATGTTTAAAAAGCGATTTCTAGTCAAAAAATCTGTCACAAGAGTGAATTGATGAGGTGTTGCATTATCATGCAATAAGCGCCACTTTCCTCCTTCGCGGTATTCAGGGCGAATTCGACGCATGCGATGCAACAAACGCTACAAAATGCCAAGATAGAAAATTACATTGACGGTTTGGCCCATTAGCACAAACTCTTTGTGGAAAATTCCCTTGAAATCGTAAAAACAAATGAGCATCGACTTGATTTTTGACTTCTCCAAACGCGATTTTTTGGGTGGTAGCTCGTCTGGGGCTTTCCATTCGACACTTTGACACTTAGTATCAGGTTCATGTTGGAAACACAACGTTCCCATCACCAGTTACAATGTTATAAAGGAAGTTCTCGTCTTTTCTCGCCTCTTTAATGAGTCTTTCGAATGTTGAATTCTGAGCAATTTTTGGTCCTCAGTTAACTTGTGCGGAATGAAACGTGCACATACCTTGCGTAAGCTCAAATGATCAGTTAAAATGCGATAAGTCGATGTTTTGGAGATATTAAACTCCGATTCCATGAGTTTCAACGATGATTTCGGTTCATTTTTGATAAATTTACAAACAATTTCGATGGAGTTTTCGGTGATTAGTGATTTTGGGCGGCCCGTATGTTTATTGCATTTATGTCCTCACAACCATCTCTGAAACGTGCAAACCACTCATGAACTCTGGCACGAGACGGGCAATCATCGGCTTAAACTTTTTTCATCAATTCGAATGTTTCGGTAAACGTTTTACCGATTTTAAAACAAAATTTGTTATTAGCTCCTTGTTCGAAACTCATTTTTGCACCGATGACCCAACCATACTGACATTTTAGACACAATAACTTCGCTTCCACTGAACCGAATGTCACCAAGCTTTCACTGGAGGTCGGCTAGGGACGTAGCTTTCAACGCACTAACTCAGTCTTGTTTATTTTGGACTTCACCTTGTTGTATTTCCGAGATCTGCGTCGTTAGTTTAAACCAGTCGCGTGATTTCTACACAGTCGCTCAAGAATGAATGTAAACAGTTTGAATATTTCTAATATTGTTGAATGTAGCACGAAAATTTGGACATTGTAGAGCTCTGAAACACATATTCTATTCCATGGATTTCGTCGTGGAACCGCCTCAGCTTCCGCGTGTAGCTTCAGTTTATTTTATTGTATAGAAGTGTCGGAAGTTCTATAATTCACTGATTATTTGACAGAGTTAGTTGTAACGTCAAATTAATTTAGAAAATACCAGATGGTTGTCATTAGTATCTTTTCATTCTTGATTGGCGCAATAACGGCTTAAGGGATTTTGGCCGAGTTTCTCGAATCATTTCTTTCTCGCCAAGTGCTTCTCCACCTGATATTTCCAACGCAGAGCAGGGCGTTCTCTTCCTCTGCTACTAACAGCTGGCACCGCATCCTTTACTTTCACAGCCGGTGCTTTTGTTTCCATTCGGACGACATGACCCTGCTAAGAAAGCCGCTGGATCTTTATCCGCTGCGCTTTGTCTATGCCGTCGTAAAGTTCATACAGCTCATTGTCCAATCGCCTGCGATACCCGCCGTCTTCGTCTTTCGCAGAATCTTTCCTTCAAACACTCCAAGGGATGCCTCACCGGACGTTGTCAGTGTCCAAGCTTCTGCGCGATACGTTAGGACGCGCATTATGAGAGCCTTGTAGAGTGTTAGTGTTGTTCGACGAGAGAGGACTCTACCTATCAATTGGCTACTTACTCCAAAGTAGCACTTATTGGCAGGAGAGATTCTGTGCTGGATTTTCACTTGAGTGGAAAGGTAACATCGGCTTGAAACTGAACCTAAACTAAGCTAAATTTGGAGAGGAAGGATAATTAATTCGAACTAATTGAACCCACAGGGCTCAAATTCTTAATTGAAACGATTCTGGGCGTATGATTATCAAGTGCTGACAGCCACAACGCAAGGCAAGCATTAGTAATTGTAATCGCAACCCGATCAAATGTCAAGAGTCAGAAAATTAGCGTGTTAAAAAGCAATCTATTGGCAAACTCAATTAGAAAAAAGCATACTTTACTCCATCACTGAAACGATTGTGAAATTAATACAGCAAGGCATACCTACTCAAGATTTGTCAAGACTATTAGCAATTAGCAGTTGTTATCTTCGGAGCATTGAAAGTGTGTTGTAACATATAAAGTTATGAAATGTAGCGTTTTTTATACGAGGGTATCGTTCGGTAATTCTCCTTTTGTTTTTGGAGAGGGAAAAATGCTAGGAAATAAAAGCAAAGTTGGACGCTGTCTATACGGATGCTTCGCCATCTAGTTAGATACGAATTTAAACGTGGGCGAACATCCGTTTTTGATGAGGAGCGACCAGGACACCCGGCAGACGTGATTACCGAGAAAAGCATTCAAAAAGTCCACGACATGATTCTCGCTGATCGACGAACGAAAGTGCGCGAAGTAACAGAGGCCATAGGTGTGTCGACCGGAAGGGCAATTAGTATTTTACATGAAAAGTAGGCGATGAAAAAATTGTCGGCCCTATGGGTGTCGCTATTGCTCACGGTGGACAATAAGCGGATGTGGCTGTGAACTTCGAAGTAGTATTTGGAGAAATTTAAGCGAGATCGGAAGGAATTTTTGCGTCGAGTTGTCAACGTTGATGAAACCTGGATTCATCATTACACACCGGAAACTAAGCTACAATCAAAACAATGAATTTCTTCCGGTGAATCTATTCCAAAGAAGGCGAAGACAGTCTCATCAGCCGGAAAGGTCATGGCGACGATTTTTTGGAATGCGAACGGCGTCATCCTCATGGATTTTTCAGAAAAAGGAAGAACGATCACTGGACAATACTAAAGTGAGTTATTGAACCGCTTTCACAAAACTTGATTGAAGGCCTCATTTGGCGAAAAAGAAGGTGCTGTTTCGCCGCCGATCACGCACCAGCACATTCATGCGGAGTTGTCGTCGCCAAACTGCATGAATTGCGTTATGAATTGCTGTCGCACCCCCTGTATTCACCCGATCTGGCTCCCTGTGACTTTTTCTCATTCCCTAACATGAAGAAATGGCCCGTGGGAAAAAAAATTTAGTTCAAACAAGGAAGCCATCGGCGAGACAGGCGTATTTTGGAGAGTTCGACAAATATTGTTTTTATAGGGGTTAAACAAATGGCGGAGCGTTGAGAGAAGTGTATCTCTCTAAAAGGGGTCTATATTTAAAAATAAATAAAATCTTTTTGAAAAAATAGTGTTTTCATTTCTAACACGGATACTTATTGAACCCCCCTCGTATATATTTATATTAAGTGGAGCAGATTTATGTTTTAAAATCTCAGAGGATAAGATGGCTACGACACAGAGCGTTGGAGAGTTCGACAAATCCTATTTTTTTGGCGGGCTAAAAAAGTGACTGGAGCATTGGGAGAAGCGTACCTTTCTAAAAGCGGACTGTGTTGAAAAATACAAAATTTTTTTTCGAAAAAGTGGTGTCTTCATTTCTTACACGGGTACTTATTGAAACCCCCTCGTATGTGATGGATTGTTTGAAAGCAAATTAATGCCACGCGGATTGGTAAAAGCTCCAATGAAACATATTCGTAAAAGAGGGCTTAAACTACGCAACTTAATCGTAAACTATGTCGAGCAGGTAATTATTATGTGAAAAATACGATCATTAACGGTCGCGCCAGCCTACGGGCTGTGTGGCACTGATTTCAAACAAGAATTTGTACGAATTTTTCGCAGATTGGCTGTCGCCACTACATCCACTTAGTGGTGCGCCGCGCACTTACATTTAAAAATTTGGGCCCTGCTCAGCAAATTGTGAAGTAGCGGTGGCGAGCAAACAGCAAATCAGCGAGAATAAACGTGTTTGTTACAATTACTGTGCACATTCTCATGTGTCCCATGCCGCACATGTGTTAATTTTTTTATTTTTAGCGAAGCCCTGACGTAGATGGCAATGGTTTCTATATGAAGGGCAAGAAAGTTGGCTGCGTACACCATTCATGCAATATTTTAGTATATCTAACCAGTTCCGTGTGAACTTGTCTGTCTCGCATCGAACGCGTCTCCAGTCGACGGGTTGGGGAAGGCTCGTGCAGAGTAAGTGGAAAATAGGTAAAATACCACTCGCGGAGCAAAACAGACAAACACTTGCTTCAAGGTGCGGATAGTTGAACTATCACCAAGCTAAGGTAGGAAGGCTACTTAACTAAAACACGATTCCTCAAACGCATCAGCCTCGGTTAACGAAACCAATTCAATCGACGGCGACATTTGGCTGCCGTACAAGGGCTAAGATCAGAGCATGGAATGTTAAGCCACTAAGAGATAACGACATCATCGCAAGCAACTCGAATCCGAGATCTCAGTAAGTCGCACGTGAAATGCTGCGATATGGCTTTACAATTCCTTACCTTAGTGAAGTGCGTTAGACCGACGATGGTCTACTATACTCTAGCAAGTCCCCAGGTAGTAAGCATGAATCGGATGAAGCCTGCTTCACACTGAAGCCAGACGCGGGCTAACGCCGTGGAGACCAGTATCAGACAGGATTAAGTGGGCCCGCTTTAAGTTTAAAGTTAGAAACATTTCAATTATCCAGTGCTACGTCCCAAATGATGCTTCGACCGACTGCGAAAAGGAGTACTTTTATAGCCAACTTAACGCGTGCATAAAATTCGTTGCCGACAAGTGGCATCATCTTTGTTGGCGGTGATATGAATGCAAAAGTCGGCAGTGACAACGCACAACTCGAGCGTGTTATGGGTCGGCATGGGCTTGACACTCAAACTGACAACCGTAAGCGGTATGTCGATTACTGCAACTCAAGAATACTGGTTATGGGTGGACCTTTTTGGAACACAAGAACTGCCATAACCTGGTTGTCTATGGGCCGGAACTGCATAAAAATAAAAGTCACCATATGCTTCGACTAGGAGTTAGATGAGAAAAAGCATTTAAGATAGTTGAGAAGTAAGCCAGGTTAAAAATTTACCCTTTTATGCCGTTTAACATTGAAACTGATGACAAACTCCTTCCCCTATATATCCCCTTTTAAACCTACACACTCTTGTGCCCGAGAGTACTACAATTTTGTTGTATGTAACAGGAATGGAATCGAACCAAGTAAAGGCTCTTTCAAAAGTGATGCCAAGATGTCAGTAGTGAATAATTCTTAGACGATGCCATTTTTTATGTCAGCTTTGAAACTTGTCAAGTAGGCAGATACAAATTTTTCCTCGATAGAACAACGCGCTAATATTATTGAGGCTTATTATGAAAATGGCTGATCTTTAAGAACAACATATCGTAAAATTCGTGATTTTCTTGAAAATAATCATTCGAAAGAGTCGACAATTCAAAGGTTGGGGAAAAGATTTTAAGAAACTGGTACTATCGAGGATAAAAAAACAGTTATGCATTCTTGGATTGGCCGTTCGGCGGATTTTAACTGAGGAAGTCCTCATGTTAGACCTTTAAATGACGTCATTTTTCACATATAATTGTTAAGAGCCTGTGAAATCTGAAAGAATCTAAGTTTTACATGTTTTATTTTAAAAGAACATCTAGGCGCGCCTTTTGAATGACCCTTTATTTTAAAAATGACAACTTATCACAAATTTCAATTGAATATAAGGACTTAGGCAGCAAAGGAAGAGTTTTTTAAAAAAGGTTCAATAAAAAAAATTTGTTGTGTGGTGTTGCCACATGATTTTTTTTAGAAAATAGCAACTTATCATACATTTTCTTTGAATATTAAGAAATGGGCAACAATGAAGGGTGTTTAAAAAATGCTTCATAAAAAAAAATATTATAGGATGTTGCCACATGGTTTTTATTGGAAAAATAGCAAATTGTCACAAATGTCAATTAAATAGTAAGAAATGGTGTCAAATAAAGGGTGTTTAAAACAGGTTTAATACAAAAAATTTATTATCTGGTGTTGACATATGGGTTTTGTTGCAAAAATAGCAACTTGTGGCAAATTTCAATTAAATCTTAAGAAATGGGTGTCAAATGAAGGGTTTTTAAAAAGGGTTTAATACAAAAGTTTATTTTTTGGTGTTGCCACATAGTATTTATTGCAAAAATAGCAACTTATCACGAATTTCAATTAAATAGTAAGAAATGGGTATCAAATGAAGGGTGTTTGAAAAGGTTTAATACAAAAAATGTATTATCTGTTATTATTAATTGTTAAGAGCCTGTGAAATCTGAATGAATCTAAGTTTTACATGTTTTATTTTAAAAGAACATCTAGGCGCGCCTTTTGAATGACCCTTTATTTTAAAAATGACAACTTATCACAAATTTCAATTGAATATAAGGAACTAGGCAGCAAAGGAAGAGTTTTTTAAAAAAGGTTCAATAAAAAAAATTTGTTGTGTGGTGTTGCCACATGATTTTTTTTAGAAAAAGCAACTTATCATACATTTTCTTTGAATATTAAGAAATGGGCAACAATGAAGGGTGTTAAAAAATGCTTCATAAACAAAATTATTATAGGATGTTGCCACATGGTTTTTGTTGGAAAAATAGCAAATTGCCACAAATGTCAATTAAATAAGAAATGGGCATCAAAGGGTTTAATAAAAAATTTATTATTATTTGGTGTTGCCACATGGTTTTTATTGCAAAAATAACAACTTATCCCAAATTTCAATTAAATAGGAAGAAATGGTGTCAAATAAAGGGTGTTTAAAACAGGTTTAATACAAAAAATTTATTATCTGGTGTTGACATATGGTTTTTGTTGCAAAAATAGCAACTTGTGGCAAATTTCAATTAAATCTTAAGAAATGGGTGTCAAATGAAGGGTTTTTAAAAAGGGTTTAATACAAAAAGTTTATTTTTTGGTGTTGCCACATAGTATTTATTGCAAAAATAGCAACTTATCACGAATTTCAATTAAATAGTAAGAAATGGGCATCAAATGAAGGGTGTTTGAAAAGGTTTAATACAAAAAATGTATTATCTTTTATTATTAATTGTTAAGAGCCTGTGAAATCTGAAAGAATCTAAGTTTTTACATGTTTTATTTTAAAACAACATCTAGGCGCGCCTTTTGAATGCCCCTTTATTTTAAAAATGACAACTTATCACAAATTTCAATTGAATATAAGGAACTAGGCAGCAAAGGAAGAGTTTTTTAAGAAAGGTTCAATAAAAAAAATTTGTTGTGTGGTGTTGCCACATGGTTTTTAATACAAAAATAGCAACTTATCACGAATTTCAATTAAATAGTAAGAAATTGGCATCTACTGAAGGTTTAATACAAAAAATTTATTATCTGGTGTTGCCACATGGGTTTTTTGCAAAAATAGCAACTTATCACAAATTTCCATTAAATACAAAAAAGTTATTATCTGGTGTTGCCACATGGTTTTTATTACAAAAATATCCATTTGTGGCAAATTTCAATTATATATTAAGAAATGGGCGCTAGGGTGATGCTACGAATACTAACTTGCCGGTGAATTTCGATTATTTGTATGATTGTATTGACATTTTCGATATTATCGACACTTTCTTTAACATCAAAAATACTTGAACGGAATATTCGAACCCAAAATTGCACTTAATAAACTGTTGCAGTATCGGCATCATAAACACCATTCACAATTTCAGCGGCCAGGCTTGTACTTTCGCCTTTATCAAGAAAGAACTGTAAAATGCACCGAATTTTGTCTTTGATGACTTCTATTGCTAACAACCTGTGACTCACAATAGAATGAAAGAAATAAAAAACAGCAAAAGCATTTTTTTTGTATGGAATGTCACCTTAAGAACGAGTATAAACTTTAAATTGTTTGATCCGGTACTTTACGAAATATCGATCACTACAGCCATCTACGAAGAAAATGATAAATTATTGAGAACTGATAAAAACCAAAACCACTTTTAAAATTTTGGCGCTAAATTTCCACCCGTCCATCTGAAGTTGCACGCTATAGCTCAAGAAAAAGTTTAGATATTTTTGCAAAGCGCGGCAAGGCAAGTTTCTATTGGCAAGCAACAATTGACAATAACCACGCCCACATCTCATATAATGATAATTTTTAAGCGCGTGAAAATTGCATCACTTAAACAGTACCAAACTGCGCACATTCCAAATACCCGTACCTTTGCGCATTTTAACAAAATGTAATTTTGACCAGCTGTTCATTTTGGGAATCAAACAAACTCACCGACAATGTGAAATGAAAGCATTCTTCCTAATATTTTCTATTCTCGTGTCCAAATCATATTTTACTAAAATCGGTCCGTACTGCGTCCAGCTCCTGCTTACTTCTTTACAAATAGTTTATGTGGCCCCCAACTGATGCAGAAATATCTTAGAATGCCCCGAGCACAAAAATGATGACAACCAAAGAAATTTTCGCTCTAGACTAAGATTAGTGAACTTTAATGGCAAATAATTGCAAATGCTAACTAGGCATATTTTTAAGTTCTTCAGTACTAATAGTTTCGCCGTCCTCTATGCTAATTTTAGCTAAATTTAAACATTTGGTTATTTATGCCTGTACTTAGCAGAAATGGCAGAGGGTAAAAAATGCAGTATCTGCACTGCATTATGTGTTAAATATATATAAGGAAATAAAGACTTGCATTTACACGGTTACAAGGAGCAATTGACTCAAGAACTAATAAAGCCTCTTGACCATTTCAAGCGTCGTCAATGGTCAGAATGGTGGCAGGAAATGCCAACAGTGAATGGCCAATTTTCGCAGAAAATCATCTTCAGCGAAGAGGCACATTTTCATCTCAGTGGATTCGTCAATAAGCAGTATTGCCGCATTTGGGCGAATGATAATCCAAGAGAGATTGCTGAAAAACCAATGCACCCACAAAGAGTGACTGTTTGGTGCGGTTTATGGGCCGGCGGCTTCGTTGGGCTGTATTTTTTCCAAAATGAGGCCGGCCAGCCAGTTACTGTGAATAGTGTTCGCTATCGTGAGATGATAACGAACTTTTTATGGCCCGAATTGGAAGATATGAATGTGGACGATATGTGGTTGCAACAGGACGATGCCACTTGTCACACAGCTAACAAAACAATGGCTCTTTTGCGCGAAAAATTTGATGGCCGAATAATCTCTCGTCGCGGCAATGTTAACTAGTCGCCAAGATCATGTGATTTGACAACGTTGGACTTCTTTCTTTGGGGTTATTTGAAAAAAAAAGGTGTACGTCGACAAGCTAGCAACAATTCAAGAGCTAAAGTATGAGACAATTCGGCACATTAACGACATAGAACCTCAATTATGCCTCAGCGTAATCGAAAATTTGGACCATCGGATGGAGGTGTGCCGCCGAGACCGCGACGGCCATTCGGCCCATATTTTGTTCCATACGTAATTGAGCCATACCAATATTATCATAATAAAGAGATATGATAATAATTTTCTAAAAAAATTTTATTTTATTCAAAATCAATACCGACCCTTGAAACTTAACCACCCTTTAGTTGACGTATGACTAAGGAGCCACGAATTATATCTCAATGCACTTTAAACTCAGCCAAGGGGTCATATGAAGAACTGAAAAGTAGTTTTTTTTTTATTAATTATTCTAATATTTCAATGACCCAATGCCTGTGACACCGAATTATTTTTATTTTGATATATTCCATTCCCTAAATCCGTTATTTTCTCGGTGGATGGCTAGTGATCGATATCTCGTAAGCCACCGATCGATGACACAATTTAAAGTTTATGTTTATTTCACACTAAACAAATTCTTTTTGATGTATTTGGTTTGTTCCATGCAGTTTTGAGTTACAGAGTGTCAACAAAGAGGAAATTTAAATTTTTGTCATTTTACAGTTTTTTTTTTGTGTCAAAAGCGAACATGCAAGTCAGGCGGGTGAAATTGTGAATGGAGTTTATGGTGCCGATACTGCAACAGCTAAATTCGTGCAATTTTGGCCCGGTCGATTCCATTCAGGCATTTTGATGTTAAAGAAAGTGTGGATAAGGTCGAAAATGTAGACAAAATCACAGAAATAATCGAATTTAGGCCGATCAACTTTATCCTTAGTAGTCGTAGCATTGACCAGGAGTTTAAGATCGACCATAAAATAGTTTTAAACCATTTGCGCAAAACTAATGGATTTCTTTTTCCCCAAACTAATATTTAGCTTAATTTCAAAAATATCCGCAGCAGGAGATTTTTTACCTTTTTATCTATTTATTTATTTACTCAAATCCAACTCCTAAAAAATGAACTCTTCACTTAATATTTACGTTTCTATGCCATAATGAGTTTTTGTATCTTAAGATCGGTTGGTGTTTTGGATTTAAGTTATTTTGTATATCATATTTTTATAACAACAAACTTAGACGAAACTTACATTGAAAAGTCGTTGAACATTTTTTATTAATCGATAATTTGAAATGTGTTTTTAATTTGTGACTGGAATTTATAGTTTATTACTGAGATATTTTTTTTTTCTTATGTATTTTTGTTAAGCTTATTTATACTATTTTGTGAAATTTTCTAGAGACGTTGAAATCGGCTATAATATTTATATGTAAGTTTTTTTTTGTTTTTTGATTAGTAAGTACATTAATATTTGATCAATTTCGTAAGCTTTAATTTATAGTTACTACTCTATGAAACGTTTATTATTTTATTGTATTTTACACTTGCTTTTGTGAATTATAGCTTTTGCACCACAGATCACTATTTTCAGCAGCTGGACTTAATCACAATATCAATAAAGTGAACTGTTTTCAATTGACGAGCCATCTTAGTGTTTAAGCAATCACCTTTTAAGTTACTAAACCGTTATATTAAGTATATTTTGTATTTCTCGTTTTAATTTGTTAAATGCTTTGATTACTTTAAAGCCGTTTGCCGACGGTGAAGTCTGAAAGATTGCTAGAAGTGAGTCACTAAAAAAGTGCCACTCTTTGTTGTCAACCAACGCAGCTGATACCAATTGGAGATCGCCCGAAGCAGCAAGCTTTAAAGGATGCGTACGCTAAGTCACAAGCCCGAATGTTAGATAAGTAGCGAAGTGAACTTTAACATTAACATCAATGCCGAATTCGATTTTGACTTTGACTACGACTACGACTATAATTTCGACTTGAACTTGGTCAGCGCAAAATTAGAAAAACGTGTTAGGCGGATGCGGATGCGAATAGTGACCGGCCGCAGCGGAACAACACAAAACTGCGAATGCGGCGTGCAGTGGCCAAGTCGTCAACTCAAGGCGCTGCGATGCCAACCACTGCCAATTGAGTTGTTTCCGATTGCTCGAGTATTAGTGGTAACGATGTGCGAATGTATGGTATAAGCTATGGTGGGGAGGTAGAGGTGGTGACAGTCAACGTGCTGCTGCTGCTGGTGAAGTGTTGTTTGGAGCTTGCTGTGTGGCCGGTGACCGTAATGCAATCGGTTCGTTGTAGCGATTTGTCTTCTATCAATGACAATGTCGCCACTCAAACCTCAGACACGACAGACAAACTGGCAGACGCGCAAACTAAAACAATACCCATCGGCTGCTGTTGCCGCTGTTATGTCTATTATCATTGCAGTTGTCGCTGTAAATGTTGCTATTGCTGTTGCCACTGCTGTTAATATTGCTGTTGCTGTTATTCCAAATGCAAAATCATTCATGCCCGTACTGGGGCTTGGCGGTCGTCACGAATGCAACTCTTGTTGTTGTTATGCTGGCGTCGTTGGTCCCAGGGCGAAGAAATGAGTGCATATCGGCGCATTGCCCCAAAAAGTTGTTGCGCAGCCACCACCACAAACACTGCTCCAACGCATATATACTCGACCCAACAACCAAAGGCGGTGCTGTGAGCGCACCTACACCTCAATAAGCCGCCACAACCCTCGACCCGCCGCGCTCAATCCGCATTCGGCATAGCCAATGTGTGTGAATGCATCTATGAGTGTCGCTGTGTATTGGTATGTCTTTATGTTTGTCCATTTATCGGCGTTATTATACGAATGGTGCTGTACTTCGGAGTGCATGCGGCAATAGGGCAATGTAAACTATACGAAAAACTGTTGATTCGCTGCTATTGCTGTGCATTACCGCTGTTATGACACTGTAATGCAGTTTGTGTTGCTGTTGCTGTTGCACACGAACCAAATGGTTCGAAGTGTGATTCGATTTGCACAACACTAACTGAGGAACGCTCTTTTTATTAATTATTATTTTGTTTTGTTTGCTTCGTTGTATCGCAATTCTCGCTCTCATGACTATTGCACATCATTCTTATATTGAGTTCTGCCTTTCGATGCCCTCACACTTTGAAGGGTGTCTAACCGGTGGCATCATGTCAAATATACATACATACATATGTATATGTTATGTGCACCGGTATTCACAGTTTGCAAAATTTAAAGCTAATAGCTGAGCGCAACCTCTCTCCTAATAGCTTTATATGTGTGTAGGCATGCATTTGTATACACTTACACACTCTTCGAAAGATAGTTCTTAGTAGTTTGAGTTTATTGCCTTTTGCGAGCAAAATGTGGAGAGTATTTAATGATCAGTTCAATTTTTGATTAACCCATTCACTGCTTATTTAAAAACAAAACAAAACTGTGCGGATAAGGATGATGGAAATTTCACATGAAGTAAAATCTGGTTCACTGCATGGGCACATAAATACCCACTTATATGTGACTATGTGACACGTACCACATTATGCGTTTATTTGTAAAATTGATTTCTAACAAACTTAAGTTAATTGTTATTAAAAATTAAAGTGAAATGCTCTAATGTTAGAAGCTAAGTATGCATCAAAAACAGAAATAAATTCAGAAAAGAACAAAGCGAATAAAAAAAAAGCTCGAGGTAAAGACTTAACTTGGTGTCCATTCAGATGGCTGGCATTGTTTGCGTAGTTTTGTTTGAGAAAGTCCCCCGTATTGCCTTGAATTGAAGAACTGGAGCAATAACATGAGAATTGCCTACTGGCCTCAATCACAGAACATCGATCCGATCGTCGCGAAGCCAGTTCAATTCAATTTCTTCAAGGTGGAAACAGTGTCGCATATTCTGTATGAGACCAGGTGAAATTATAACCTGCATTGCTGGAGTGGGACATGCGATTTCTCCAATTTCTTAAACATATCAAGCGACGTCTTTTAACCATACGAGTCGCAATAGCGAGCGATAAAGCTATAGCCGCTGTCAAAGCAAAATCATGCACAGTGTAGCGCATTTGGCTAAAAATAGCAGAAAATAAAGGTGGCAAATTTAATATTATTTTGATACAAATAGATGAAGAAATACAGCAATCAAAGGGAACGAAAGGAGTTTTATATAATTACTTTAACTGCCATTACAAGGTGTGCTCTCATGCATACCACCGCTTCCCATTTTAATTGCAAAAGAAACTCGTTTGAGCGCTTTAAGATGAAAAGGCATCTCCGATGTAAAAAGAGGTGATATGCAAGAACAAAGATCTAAGAAGACTTCCGGCATATCCCTGTTCTTTATAGGGTTGATACATTGTCTCCCGAACCCATTCTCTTCAGGAACTTTCACGTTCTTATTAATGAATGTACGGCCTGGAGAAACAATTCTATCACCTTCAAACCTGGATCCCAGATATGGTATGCTGATGGGTCGCAATTAGAGAGATGGTAGAACAGGAATTGATGGGCCTCCATGCAAAAAATCGATTCCAATGGGCTTCTGGCCAACAATCTTCCCGGCAGAAACGGACGCCATTAAGTTATGTGTGAGGGCATATGCCCGTAAAAAAATTAGATAAACCCACATTTACATACTTTCAGTTAGTCAGGCGGTTTTGATAGACCTTCTATCAACTACAATCACCTCGAAAATGTTATATGACTCCCTCAACCTTCTCAGTATGTTAGGGAACTTCAACACAGAATTGATCAGCGCCAAGCTCAAAAATTCCTAACGCCGCACAGAGGATTTTCTGATAAGCTACTTTCACTCAGCGGACTAGACTTAAGACTTTTAACTTTAGTTTTCTACAAAACTGTGTTAATTGTATTTTTGAGTTATTGAATTTTTTATTAATTTTAAGGCTCTTTGCTTTCAAACAGCTGCCGAAGCAGCCCGGGAATGGTTTGCAAAGTTCAAAAATGGTAATTTTGACGTCGCAGCGGAACGCTGAAAATCGTCTTAAATCACTTTTGGAGGAGAACGGGCGGTAAACCAGTCGTGAATTGGCGGAAAAAATGAACTGTGATCATAAAAGAATTCCCAATCACCTTCATTCAATGTGATTTACTGAAAAACTGGGAGCCTGGGTGCCTCACGAGCTCAACGAAAAACACAAAGAAAGTCGGCTTCAAATTGCATCTCAACATCTCGCCCGCCATCGAGCAACACGCGGGCATAAACAGCGCTTTTTGTACCGGATCGTTACGGGAGATGAGAAGTGGTGCCTAGACATCAATATGAAACAAAGACAGGAATAGGTGGATCCAGGAGATACGCCAAAACTGAAAGTCAAACCGGATCTTCATCCAAAGAAGATCATGATATGTCTTAGGTGGGACTGGGAAGGCATGGTGCATATTGTAGATGTGCTCAGGCGTACAGAGCAAGCGTCGTCATTCACATCTTCTCGAGCTTCTGTGAAAAGCTTGTACCACTTGTAAACATTTATTGGACTCGGAGTATTCTTACCGTATGCCACTGTCCGCGCCAGGCTAATCATCTATCCTGTGCGAGCCTATGCTCCCGAGAGAAGTGAACAAGAACAAAAAAAATGCCACTATCCACATTTCAAGATTTTTTGTGCGCTTAATTCCATTTTTACACAAAATTTGATGCAATTTCTTTGATCCATTTTTTTCGATAGCAGAAATCGCCGAACACTCGTCTTCGAGCCGAGTGTACCAACATAAAAAAAAATTACAATGGAAAGACGAATGTGCGAAACTTGAAAATCCTACTTATTTTTTTAACAAATCTCGTAACTCGGCATGCGTCTTGATAGCAAACTTACATGGAAAACCCATTCACTAAACGGCAGGCTCTAGGAATTGATTACTGCATCGAAATTCTCATGTGTATCTCGAAAATTCTCATGTTTATCTTGAAAGCGATGTGGACATATGGCATTCCACTTTGGGCCACTGCAGCTAACTTAAACATCGAAATACTTCAAAGATTCCAGTCGAAAACCCTCAAAATGATCTCAAACGCCCTTTTTATAGAACAAATTCATCGTGACCTTAAAATGATAGAAAGTGTATTTCTGCCATGAAAAAGCTCCGCATAACATAAAAAATCATCTACCGTTCGGAGGTGGGATAAAACTGTAGGTCCCCTAATTTGCGGAGCAACATCAGAATGCAAACCACAAATTGGAGGAGGAGTAGCAGAATTAAACAAAGAGCGTTAAGCGCCAATTATATACATACAGATATGTATGTACATATATGTTTGTATATACAATAAGTAAAAGAAAGCCCAAACTACGAGGGCCATTCGAAAAGTCCGTGCAAAGCAAGCGAGATGGCACTAGTGGTGCATATCGAGGTTATGTTTAGTTAGTAGCATTTCTTGAAAGAACACACACCGGGATTCAACCAGATCGGTGGATTTCTTTGTGTTTGGCATTCGTTTGAATCGATTTTCCTCTTTCATCACGACAACGCACCAGCTCGCGGTGCAGCAGTTGCGGTCCCAAAATGAATGGAAGTAAGGTTCCAACTCGTTTCACCTCTATTCCCCTGACTTGACTCCCTCCGATCCATCGGTTTTCCAATAAGAGGTGTTATTCCCGTAAAAGATCAATGGTTTTGTTGGTTGTGTGGCACATAGCGCTGTTTTGTTGAAAATAAACGTACCATACCATCCAATTGCGGCCATAAAAAATCGTTAATCATCTCTCGATTGCGCAATCCATTCACCGTAACTGTTGCTCCAGCTTCATTTTCGAAAAAGTAAGGTCCAATTACTCCGCCGGACCATAAATTGCACCAAACAGTCCCACGTTGAGAATAGAGAGGCTTTTCAACAACAACTCTTGGATTTTCTGAGCCCCAAATCCGACAATTTTGCTTGTTGACGAAGCCACCAAGGTGGTGATTTTATGAAGATGATTTTTCAATGGAAATCCGGATCATTTTCATGCATTTCAACGACCCAATCAGCAAAGCCACGACGTTGTTGATGATCGACCGGCTTGAGTTCTTGTGTTAACTTCTCATACAGAAATCTGCATGGGAGAGCACACCTCAGAGTAGGAGAAAATTATTCGGCGTGAATTACCCACGCGAGTTGCGAGATCTAATAGTCCAAAAACGTAGATTAAGGAAAAATGGCACCTTACCCGATCACCCGCTGACAAACACAACTTCAATAATGCAAGCCAAACTTTAAAACGGTCTTTAAGAGCGTTTAAAGATGATTCTATCAATTCGTATGTTACCAGCCTAAGCACGGAGCGGAGTTCCGGATATTCTTTGTGGAAATGCACAAAACGATTGAAAAGGCCAATCAAACATATCCCGCCGATTAAAAAATCAGATGGCAAGTGGGCTAGAAGTGATTCCGAGAAAGCCAATGCTTTTGCAGAAACTCTAATGGCAACTTTCTCTACAGATGATGTACATGATCATGATGACGCAATAACGAATCAAGATTCCAATGTGCCTAGTAACGAAATATTGTCTCAACCCACAGTGCAAGATATAAAACACATTATATACATATACAACGTGAACTTAAAAATAAAAAATCACCAAGCTTTGATAATATCACTGCAGAGGTTCTGAAAAAGGTGACTAACAAAGCTATAAGTAGATTAACAGACATAATTAATGCTTGCCTTGCACTAAAATATGTACCTACCTGCTGGAAAGTTGCGGTAGTCGTAATGATACCTAAACCAGGCAAACCGCCACACGCATCGACGTCGTACAGGCCAATATCGTTACTACCGACGATTTCAAAGGTTTTTGAGAAAGTACTACTGGAGCGCTTACAGCTCTCTATTGAAAGATCGAATCTTCTCCCGCAACACCAATTTGGCTTTCGCCAAAAAATCGGCTTAAAAAATTAAGAAGCATTCTTCCACCTGACTTCTGTGACATTATAGAGTCATACCCAGAAAGACAGATTTTTTCAAATAAAATATGAAAATGAATTTTCTGAACTAAAGCCAATCAAAGCAGGAGTTCCACAAGGCTCTACACATACGACATGCCATCACCTAGAGATTCACTCATAGCCAGATTTGCAGATGACACTACAATCCTTACTGTTGACAACACAGAAATAAAATCAACACAGAAACTTCAAAACGCTGTCGATGAAATAGCGGCTTGGACGACTAAATGGAAAATTGCGTTGAATAACTCAAAATCTACACATATTAACAACCAAAAAAATTACATGTCCCCCAATAAGCATATTCGGCAATCAAGTACCGTACTCAAATATAGCAAAATACCTCGGTAAGACACTGGACGCGAAACTTAAATGGAAGGAGCACATCAAGATGAAAAAAGATGAATTAGAAATGAAATTGCGAAACCACCAATGGCTCCTGAGCAGAAACTGGCAACTGTCTGTTCACTGCAAGCTGACCAGATACAATCAAATACTAAAGCCGGTCTGGATGTATGGTGAACAACTATGGGGTTGTGCAAAGAAGAGCAATATAGAAGTCATACAGCGCTTCCAAAATAAAATACTCCGAACTATAGTAAATGCCCCATGGTACATAAGAAACAGTGATCTTCATCGTGACTTAAAAGTACCGACCATCACCGCAGAAATTAACAAATTGGCAGCGTCTCACCGGGAAAGACTTCGCCTACACCCAAATCAAGAAGCTAGCAATTTGCTACTAGCAATGTAAGAAGACGATTAAAGCGTACAAAACCTTTTGAACTGGTAGCTCATGCTCAATAATATTCAATATAATGCATTGATTTTAAAATATTATGTTACTCGATCTAAACAGATCGTTGGTCAGTCATGACTAGTTGTTGTCTTAAAAAAATAAAAAAAAAATGGACTTTATAAGCCTTAAGAACAAAATCTTTATGCTTATCAAATACGGTGTAATGACATTTTTGAAATGGACAAACCTGGGTTTTCTTCAACACTTTCGGCTACAGCAGCAATATTTTCGGCTGTTCTTGAGCGACGTGCACGGGTTTTACTCTTGACATCACTAATTTGACCCAACAGCTCGAATTTTTTCACCAATTCCTGTATTGCGGTCTGACAAGGTGCTTCACGATGACCCAAAAATGTTCGAGTTTTACGAACCGTCTCTGCCAAATTTTCACCATTTTTAAAGTGAATTTTAATAATTCGAATGCGTTGTTTGAGCGTGTATCGTTCCATTTTTATTAACGGCGTAGTTTCCACTTGTCAAATATCAAAAAATGACAGCTTCAAAAGCGACATCTACCGACTATTCAAACTAACACCTGTTATTGGAAAACCCATTTGTTCCTCAATTTGTAAAAATGGCTGGTGGGAAAAAGATGTTATTCAAACGAGGAGGCAATAGCAGTAACGAATGGCTATTTTTCAGACTTGAACAAATCCTATTATTCGGAAGGGTGATCAACAAACTGGAACAGCGTTGGACGAAGTGCATAAGCTTAAAACGAGACTATGCCTATAAATTAAAAAGGTGTACAATTAAGTAGTTTTTATTTTTGCACAGACTTTTCAAACGACTCTCGTATGTTAATGAATTTTTAAGGTAGCTAATGTGGCATGATGCAATTATAAAATGTGATGTACGTTGACAGCTTCTCGCTCTGATTGCACCCTTTTGACTCCCTTGAGAAGACCTGTGTGGATTCTTTGTTGATTTCGGTAAGGATTTTATTAAAAACCATTCAAATTATATAAAAAGTTAACTTTTCTTAATAAACTGTATTCAAGCAACGTTAGTTGATTTTTGCTAACTCTTTTGCTCTTATTCGCCGACTTTTGTTCATCTGACTGTGTTCATTCGAGTAAGTGGTGGAGTTAGTTTCAATTATTCTATAATTAAATGATGCTTTCATATTTATTTAGTTAAGCGGCAGAAATTTCAGTGCTTCTTAGCATCACCCGACCCCTGATAGTTTCTTGACCAGGTCATGCAATAAATGTAGTTCAGATTATTTGCTGTAAAATTACTGAGAAATCATTTCGTTCATAGGTGAGTTTACTGTCTGAGTGCAGCGCCTTCACGCACACGTCAAGTAAGTTGCAATCGAGCTTTTTATACTGAAATATGCACTTATACATTAGGGTGGTTAAATTTTTTTCTTTCCTTTATTTCGACGACCGAGGTATTCTACTGGCGATTCGGAACAAAAAAGGAAGCATAGCTCTAAGATGGATTTCAAGCCTCTTTGTTTTTAATTTTAGTTATTAATTCTCAATGTGGTTTTTTTAACTTCTCCATATTTTTTTAGAAGAGTATATTTGTATGTATGTAATTTTTGGGTACGTGAAATTAATTTCTGATGTTTATTTCGCTCAAAACTCTCCGCTATGGAGCGTAACATAGGGAAAGTTTACTCAATTTGACTATTTTTAAAGGGAAAATATCAAGGCGAATCGATTAAAGGTGGTGTTAGTAAATCAGCTGATTTGTTTTTTATCTTTCGCCGTGTCCATGTGGCTGTCAACTCAGAATGTAACAAGGCGAATTCATTACGTACAGAACATTGTAGTTATTCTAGTGCCACCACCTTTAACGGGGGAAACCGATTTAGGAGGCCAACATTTTGGTATTTTTCGAGAATTTTGAACAAAGAAGGAATAATCAGAAATTTTTGAAGTTTAGAGGATATTTTATTTATATTTTTAGGTACACTTTTAAATTTTTTTGAAGCTATTTCCGCGGGAGATAGTGGCGTTTGAGCGTGCTGCCCATGGACGATCGCCATCCGAGTGTCTTGCTGGTGGGAATTCCTGAAATTGCAATTTTTCTCTGAAATCAACAGCAATTTTTTTTTTATTAACAACATATTTCCTAAGAATATGAACCTAATTGTGGTAAAAAAATATTGAAAATTGCATGCTTTTGAGGCGCTTGAACACAATGTCATTTTTTCATACCATTTTTTTTCATCTAAAGGGTTTTTCAATATTAAATATGGGCCATAAGAAATTGGAAGGGCCACCACGTCTACCGAAAAATGGGAGCAATGCGCGCAACGTTTGCGTTAATGAACACTCATTTTAATAATAAAGTTTTATCATTTGAACGTGCTGTTCAATCGTGTAACTTGCCATGATGATTTGGCATAAGCAACTGAATAATAAACAAAAGATTTGATAGATGTCACCAAAACAAAATGGCTGTCACAGGGCGCTAAAATCGACCCGCGCCAATTGAAAACCCCTTTATTTTGCTTAAAAAACCATATTTTAAATAATAATATAACCCCAGAGCTAGGTTCATATAGATTAGAATTAAATAAAGAAAAAATCCCGAAAAATTTTAGAACGATTGGTCGATAACTTTTTAAGCTAGAGTTCCCACCAGTTGAAAAAAAGTAGTTTCGAGAAAAACGTCGTTCTATCTAACGCGCGCTACGGTGCGGAACCGACGGGCAGTCACTTAAGTGCTCATAGAATCGGGAATAATGCGAATTTCGCTTTAAAATTTTTACCACATATTCTTGAGTAGTTATACTAACGATTTATGAATTGAAAAAAATCGATTTTTTGATCGATCTAAACCGGTTTCCCCCTTAATGAATGCGCCAGAAAGGAATCTATTCACTGTAATTCAAAATGTTTTTAATATACTTTTTCCCAGATTAATAGTGTTCTAGGCTTAGTCAAGTAAAACACGAAATTCCATACTTCGTATTTTGAATTGACCCTTAAAATCTGGTAATAGAATTCTCATAGATTGAAGCATGTAAAGGTGGCATTATATTTATTTATTCGGTAAAAAAGTTTATTTTTTTTTTTTTTAATTTATTATTTTGTTATTTTTTTCCATAGAAATTTTATTTATTTAATTTTTTTTTTTGATATTTATTTACTACGATGAAAAGGTCTTTTCAGAATTTATATTATGAGGTTTTTTATGACGGAATAAAAGTGTGAAATATAAATATATTAACAATTTACAGCTTGTTGAAGGCAGAATTGAAAGTAGAGGGTCCTTCAAAAGCAACCTCAAGATGTTAATAGTGAATAGTTCTTAGGCGATCACTTTTTTGTGTCATTTTTTGTCATTTGTCAAGTAGACAGATGCAAAATTTTACTCGAAAACTTATTATGAAAATAGTCAATGTATAAGAACAACATATCGTAAAATTCGTTAATTTTTTGCTGGAAATAATCATTCGAAAGAGTCGAAAATTTAAAGGTTGAGGAAAGGATTTTAAGAAACTGGTTCTGTCAAGGATAGAAAAAGGACAAGTCGGGTAGGACAAAAACTGGATCTTTGGTCGAGAGTATCGTTGCTTTAGCGCAAAGTGTTGCTGAACAACATCGATATATTGATGCTCTCAACAGTTAGGCACTCATGGATTGGCCGTTCGGTGGATTTTACCTGAGGAAGGCCTCATGTTAGACCTTTAAATGACGTCATTTTTCACATACCTATAATTGTTATGAGCCTGTGAAATCTGAGAGAATCTAAGTTTTTACATGTTTTATTTTAAAAGAACATCTAGGCGCGCCTTTTGAATGACCCTTTATTTTAAAAATGGCAACTTATTACAAATTTCAGTCAGCAAAGGAAGGGTGTTTAAAAAAGGATCAATAAAAACAATGTGTTATGTGGTGTTGCCACATGGTTTTTTTTTTTAGAAAATAGCAACTTGTCACAAATTTACATTGAATATTAAGAAATGGGCGTCAAATGAAGGGTGTTTCAAAAAGATTTAAGACAAACCATTTATTATCTGGTGTTGCCACATGGTTGTTATTGCAAAAATAGCAACTTATCACAAATCTCAATTAAGTAGTAAGAAATGGGCAGCAAATAAAGGGTGTTTAAAAAAGGTTTAATACAAAAAATATTGCAAAAATAGCAACTTATCACGAATTTCATGTAAATATTAAGAAATGGGCATAAAAGGAAAGGTGCTTAAAAAGGTTTAATAGAAAAAATTGTTATCAGATATCGTCACGTAGTTTTTATTGCAAAAGTAGCAACATATGATACATTTCATTTGAATAGTAGACGTTGAAATGGTTATCAGATGAAAGGTAATATTTACTAAAAATATTTGTTGTTTTGGAAAACTCACAAATCGATTACAAAAAGATATTAATTGTAAACTGATATATAAATACAGCTCAGAAGCTCCAACACGACTTGAACAAACTTCATCGATGGTGCAAGAAGTCGCAGCGGTCTTTGAATATTAAAAATTGTTTTCATTTAATATTTTCGAGGCATCATGATGCTTTTATCATTTAGAAACCTTTCGACCAACTTTCGCTAAATAGAATTCAGCGCGTTCCCATGATACGTTCCATATGATTTGAGGCCCCTGTTCCATCCTATAATTCTCAGCTAAAGCTAATTAATTTAGAATCTCTAGAAAAGAGAAGGGCAATCCTTAACTTTCGTTCATTTTCAGTGCCGTTAATGGCTTCGTAGACTGTCCAGTTCTACATAAGCGAATAAGCTTTAATGTTGCACAAAAAAGTCTGCGCAATTTTTATCCTTTTTATGCAGAAAACTTTAAGATTAAGTTTGTCAGCAATGCACCTATTGCTCGTGCACTTCGAGATTATTACTCAT
Organism: Anastrepha fraterculus; assembly: GCA_037575425.1. Lineage (NCBI taxonomy): Eukaryota > Metazoa > Arthropoda > Insecta > Diptera > Tephritidae > Anastrepha > Anastrepha fraterculus. Next base: position 477,663 of record JAYXIM010015384.1, on the reverse strand, counting down.
TATACAATTCTAGCCTGCTGGATATTCACTTTATTTAAATCTTTGGATTGGTTGGTTAAAGTGGTGATTCTTCCAGAATCCAAATAGCGCTTCCGTACCATTTTGTTGCCACATCCTCGTTAGCAACTTGTTCAACGGTTATTTACAGCAAGACTATACCCAGTCTGTGCGGTTTAGGAACCTTATTAGGCTGTTAACGTCTACACAGTTGTTCGAAACTCTCGATCAGCGGCTGGCCCAGGATTAAAATTCGGTCCTACCATAGGGCAGGGCATTCGCAGAGAAAATTGAAGATTGTTTCCTTTTTCTCCGGTTGTTTACAATTGTGACAGTATGAGGGATGCCCATTTTGGCTGCTTGTTCTCCGACAGACCAAAAGCCTGTTATATCTGCCGTTAGTCTCCAAGCGTCCCGTCGTTTCATGTTTAACAATATTGACGATTTTGAGGTTGTAGGTGGGCCATAACGTCCTGCTGATTTTGCGGTTCGTCTAGTCTCTCCATATACAATCTGTGATTCGAAGGTATTTTAGGGAAATTGCATTCTTGACTGCACTTAATGGTGTGAATACCGGTACTGCAAGAACGTCATTCATGGCAGATCTCCTTCTTGCCAGTTCATCTGCTTTTCCATTACCTTCAATGCTCCGATGTCCAAGGACCCTTATTAAGGTAACTTTATGGTTTTCACTCAAGGTGGTGAGGCTATTCCTACTGTGTTCCACCACTTTAGAGGTTGTTGTAGCTGAATCCAGTACCTGAATTGCAGCTTGGCTATCCGAAAGAATAGCGATATTGCCCTTAAAAGACAAATCTGTGGCTAGTAACCTACAGGCTCCCCCAATTTCCAGTACTTCCGCCTGAAAGACGCTGCAGGTATTAGGGAGACGCAAAGAGCTTTCAAATTTAAGTCTATGAGAATATATACCAGCTCCAACACCACAGTCCATTTTACTGCCATCTGTATAGACTGTAGTGTCGAAGCTGTTTAGAGAGAATCCCTTATTCTACTCTTCCTTGGATGGAAAGAGAGTGGCAAAAACCCTATTGAATGTTGCCGTCGGGACGATGTAGTCAGTCCTCACCGAGGTTAACTGAGTTTGTCGCAATATTAGACTGACATGACCATAAGTTTTTGCTTTCCAGCGACCCGCTTCATTTAACCTAAACGCACTCATGGTTGCCGCCTTCTTAATATGTAGGTCTATTGGAATAACGTGTGTCAGTGCATTGAGAGCCTCTCTAGGACATGATCTGATTGCACCGACCGTTATCTGACAGGCTGATCTTTGTATTCTGCCGAGTAATTTGATGTTGTACTCTCTCCCTAGAGCTTTCCACCAAACTGCCGAACCATACGATAAAATTGGTCGTATAACCGCCTTACACAACTACAACTACTACTACAGCATACGTTTACAGGCATATAAAGCGATTTCTGCCTTCCTTACCCATTCTTCGACGTTTAATTTCCAGCTAAGTTTGGAGACCAAAATTACCCCTAAGTACTGAGTGAAAGTGAGAGAGTTTGTCCGTTAATATTTGGTAGGGTAAAAATTGGTACTTTATATCTGGTGGTGAAAGGCACAAATTCTGTTTTACGCGGGTTCAAACTTAGGCCGCAGCCTGTGGCCCAAGAGTTAAGCTCGCCTAATGCCCTTCGAATGATCCCACTGATTGTATTAGGACACAGTCCTGATCTTATTTAAATTTAGTTTTGTAAAACATTTAAATTTAGTTACTTGAATTTATATTAATTGCTAGTGTTTTAGTTGCCAAATTAAAAATTTAAAATTTTTAAATTAAGTTTATTCCTAAAAAAACCAGATGCCTTTATAAACGAATAACATTTCATTTCTAATAATTTCTTTAAAATAATTTTGACACAATTTGGTTTGTTTTTCTTTACATTTGTGTCTAGTCTGTAAGGCTATTTGTACTGCAGATTAATAAAAACAATAAAAAATTAAAAAAAATATATATATAATATAAATATAGGTGTATACTAGGTATATATAGGTACTATATATACAGATCTAAGATAAATATAGCCTAAATCGAATTATTGCGAAACGATGCACCCTTTACTTTAAGTTACTGACGCGCTAATTGGAATGCCATTTAACCAAATTCTTTCGCTTCTTATTTCTATGTCCATACATTCATATGAGTGTACATACGTGGGTATACCAAGGCAACAACGAATGCGAATCTATTAAACCTGGTGCCACTGGACCAACAACAGTTTTCGTATATTAGAATGCCACGATAAAAGAAAGTAGAGCAGCAGTAAAATAGAACGGTTTTCCGTTATTTCATTTGGTGTTGGCATCCTAATGTTTAAAGCGAAAGAAAAACAAATAAAAATAAAAAAAACAAATCAGCTGGTCTACTGATATCATTCTGTGTGGATTTGACTGGCAATCACTCTTACTTTTTTTCATCAGTTCACCTAAGGAGTTCACTTAACAGATGTGCAATCTATGCATATTAAAGTTCGCGTTATGATGTTACCGCATTGATATTCTGTTAAATATAATAAAGAGATCAGTTGGTCCGCCTTTAACCAAACTGAGTTAGCGTCAATATCACTAAAACATAAATGGAAACTTTTTAAGCTGTCTGTAGATTCATACTATACATTCTTAAGTTGCCTGCTTGACGTCTACAAACTGCAAAGATACTTCATAAAACGGCTCTAAACTTCACTCCAAACTATGCAATTTCGCTGGAAACAGCAGCTGAAGAAAGCCACTTTTTGTTTGCCTTGAGTAAGGAAATCAGTCGTCCGCATAAAATTTTGCAGTATCTAATAGGAAAAATGGGCTAAGAGTTCGGATTAACTTTCAACGAATGCATCAATAATACGCAGGGGTACTGCCTTTGCATGCAGTTGCTATCAGAATTAAAAACCAAATACACCAGAGAACACAACATCACTTCATCACGCATCTACAACTACTTAGCCCAAACAAAGGGTTCTTTTTTATTATTTTTTTTTTTTTTTGTGGTTATATCGGGATAACTAGCAAGTACCGCTTTCAGACAACATTAGTCCATTCTACTGCACTCGGGTTCCCTTTTTTAGTTTTCTTTAAATCTACCCAACCTCCGAAGAAATCTGAGTAGAACTTGTGGTGAAAAGGAGCCCGGGTGCGCGCTTCTTAACACATCAGTGCCAAAAATCTTGAGCCTGTCCAGCGTAGGCCGAGCAGACGCACGGAAAGTGATCCGCCCTCTCATCCTCCTCTGCACATGATGGCATGTCGTTAGACTACGTGCTGCCTAAAGTCTCTTCTCCTTAATAACAGCAGGATCTGCGACAGTCGATCGGACATGTCAGGTAACATCAGTTTTGTCCAAAGAAGTTGGCCTCAGAGCCCATCTTAGCTAAAAAGTCGGAAGTCTCGTTACCCGCGATACCCACGTGTCCCGGGACCCATGTTAGCATCAGGCTATTATGTCTACCGACATAGTTCAGCCTGGATTTACAGGACTTGACTACCCCTGATGTGGTTGGAGGGCTGTCTAAGGCCATGAGCGCAGCTTTGCTGTCGTGAAATGCCAATAAATCCGGAAACGTGTCAAAAATGTGCAGCCTCTGCAATTTGAACTAACTTTATTGGAAGATGTCCCTTCCGCGCTAAGTTTAGAAAATTGTAGTTAGAAAAATCATAATTACGAGAAAAATAAATTATAAGCACATTAAATGGAGCCAAGGAGCCAGGCAAGCAAAGTTGGATGCTGTCTATGGAGACGTTTCGCCATCTATGATCACAGTTAGATATTGGTTCAACGAATTTAAACGTGGGCGAACATCCGTTTTTCATGGGGAGCGATCTGGTCTGCTCGCTAGACGTGGTTACCGAAGAAATCATGCAAAAAGTCTACAAGATGATTTTAGCTGATCGACGAACGAAAGTGCGCGAAGTAGCAGAGGTCAGGCAATTAATATTTTACATGAAAAGTATGCGATGAAAAAATTTTCGGCCCGATGGGTGTCGCGATTGTTTACGGTGCACAACAAGCCGATACGGCTGTTAACATCGAAGCAGTGTTTGGAGCAATTTAAGCAAGATCCGAGGGAATTTTTGTGATGAGTTGTCACCGCTGATGAAACTTGGATTCATCATTACACACCAGAAACTAAGCAACAATCAAAACAATGGATTTCTCCCGATGAATCTGCTCCAAAGAAGGCGAAGACAGTCCCACCGGCCGGAAAGGTCATGGCGACGATGTTTTAGAATGCGAACGGTGTCATCCTCATGGTTGGTTTAGAAAAAGGACGAACGATCACTGGGCCGTAAAACAGTGAGTTGTTGGACCGCTTTCACACAAAATTGAAGGAGACACGACCTCATTTGGAGAAAAAGAAGGTGCTGTTTCACCACGATAACGCATCAGTACATTCATCCGGAGTTGTCGTCGCCAAACTGCATGAATTTCGTTGTCAATTGCTTTCGGACCCCCCATATTCACCCGATCTGGCTATATGCGACTTTTTCTTGTTTCCGAACATGAAGAAATGGCCCACGGGAAAAAAATTTAGCTCAAGCGAGGAAGTCGTAACCGAGACGGTGGCGTATTTTGAAGAGTTCGATAAATCCTATTTTTGAAGGGGTTAAAAAATTACCAGATCGTTGGGAAAAGTGTATCTTTCTAAAAGGATACTTCATTTCATTTCATAACACGGGTACCTATTAAACGCCCCCCTATGTATTTATATTAGGTAGAGCAGATTTATATTTAAAAAATCTCAGAGTATAAGATGGCTTGGACACGTTTTTAGAATGCCCAAGGAGAGAACAACTTGAAAGATGAATTGCGCCCTGCAGGAGGCTTAAGAAGAGGACGCCCCAAAAAGAGATGGCTCGAAGACGTTGAAGATGACCTTGCAAAGCTGAACGTGCGGCGGTGGAAGGAAGCGACCTTAAATAAAGACGGGTGGCGAAAGGTTGTGTATGAAGCAATGGTTCACCTAGGACTATGATGCTAAGAAGAAGAAGATGTAGTGATCGATATCTCGTAAAGTATCAATCAAACAATTAAACGTTTTTGCTCGTTGTCAAGGAGACATTTCACACTAAGAAAATATTTTCTGTTTTTTGTTTGTTCCATTCAGTTGTGAGACACAGGTTGTTAGCAACGGAAGTCAACAAAGACAAAATTCGGTGCATTTTACAGATATATGTATTGCTACTCTTCTTCTTCTTAATTGGCGCGATAACCGCTCACACGATTTTGGCCAAATTTCTCGTGCTAACCAGCGCCAGCTGGACATACCAAGTGAAGCCAAGTCCTTCTCCACCTGACCTTTCCAACGCAAAGGAGACCTTCTTCTTCCTTTGCTACAACCAGCTGGTACCACATCAAATACTTTCAGAGCTTCTTTCAAATACTATTACTACTATACTATATATATTTTGGTTCAGGACCATTCGAATCTCTCGCGATTAAAGATATTTGATACTATTACGCACAGACCACTTAAACGGTGTCATGGAGCTGCTGCACTGGAATCGACACCATACCGGTATACCGGTTTTTTCGAATTCTTTTAATTAATTTCACACCGCTGTGATACCTTCGCAGCTTGCTTACCTTGGTATATGTCGACGACAAAAACACTAACAAGTCATCTTTTGCAAGGCCAATCATACGCTTTAGCAGTGCGCACAGTTTAAACTCGGGCAATCGCACAAAAACCAATGCTATGCTTTAATTGTCTTGCACCTTCGCTTGCCACACGCTCCTGTCAATCGAGACACTGCTTTCCTCTTACGTGCCCTCTTCTCCTTCCGTTGCCTCATAAGCACAACGTAATTTGGACGAAGACGAGCAACTGCTACTCTGCGGTGTACGCACACGCCAACACCAGCGCCAGCAGCGGTCAGTACGTTAGCTTCCGTTACCGCTTCCATGCCTCACACGTACGAGTATGTATGTTCAAACATAGATGCAGTTGATAGCAAATAGGGAAATTGCGGAAGCATTCGAGTATTACTGGATTCTGAATCTACCATATCATTTGCGTCAGAAGCCTTTTGCAACACATTGGAATATCATAGAAAATGATCGTATATCACCTTTTTTTCAGTTTTTATCAGCCTGCAATAACGGAATATTGCGCGGTCGCCTTTACTTCGCCTTAAGCGCCAAAGTAAATGATTCCAATTTGATATGCTCGTATTTATCCTCAAGAAGCTAACATCAGAAATTGCTACCCAGACCGTGAATATATCGGGGGAATCGTGGCAATGTATTTTAAATCTACTACTCGTTTTTATTTTATTTATTTAATTCTTATTCTGTGTTTTTTATCTTCTATCGTTTTTTATTTTTTTTATTATTGAAGTGAAACTTCTTAGGCGTCGATGGACGAGCGAGAATGGAGAGTAAAATTTCAAGGCCATGCAACGTTTTGGGCATTTTCGTTCCGCGAGAGAGAAAAAAGAAATAACGTAGAGGAAAAGGGAAGAGAGAGCTATACCTTTTATATATCTTAGATACACTTTAGGCTATTTTTCCTGAGTTTTTCCTTGTGGTTGCTAATTTCTAGTGAGAAGTAACACTGTCTACTTTTTGGCGCTTGTTTGTTGGTGCAAACTTATAGGAAATATATTTTTGCTGCCTACTTTTTGGCGTTATATTTCCTTGGTGGCTACTGCTTAGGACGTTTTTTGGTCCCAATTTTTTGACGTTTTGTTTTTGTGTCTACTTTTTAACGCTTATTTCCGTTTCCTAGCTAGTGCTTATGCGTACTATAAAGTGCTATCCATCCCGGCGTCGGATTTATTGGTATTGCCTTGCGGTAATTTGTGCCGTTGCTGCGGTCCTGGAATCGATTGTGCGGATGATAAGCGCTCGGAGTAGTGCGCGTTGTTGCCACGGTTTGTGTCCGGCGTTTACCTACACCGGTTGACCCTTCTCCGTTTTTTTTGTAAATTTTGTCTATTTGTATTCTCTGCAAATATTGTGAATTTATTTAGATATACATTCTCTCTCTCTCTCTCTCTCTCTGCTGTCGCTCTCATTCTCTCTCGGGTCTCTCCCTCTTTCTTTGTCTGCCTTGAATGTTTCACTTCTGTTATGTGCACTACGCTACACGCACTTTTTTTTCTATTTTTGCTATGCGTTTTTATTTATTAGCCAATTTACATTTGCTTGATCAGCACCCTTTGATAAACTGATCAGCTCCGATCAGTTGTAGAGCATTTACACCGATGAGCAGAAACACTTTGGATTCGTTTAACCGAAAAGCTTATTTCGCTGGGTAGTACCAGCCAGAGACGCCTTTTCAGACGACGGGGTGGATATTTCCCTACCTAGCTATGACGAGGTTAGTGTCGCCATTCAGCGAGTGAAGAACAATAAATCAGCCGGAGCAGATGGAGTCCCAGCAGAACTGTTTAAGGACGATGGCAATGGCCTAATTGGATGAATGCATCAACGTATGAGTAAAATATGGCTAGGAGAAAGCAAGCCCAATAATTAGAATCTCAGAGTCCTTCGACTTGTGTTGAGGAAAGGCGACGCTACTATATGCGCCAAGTACCGGGAGATCAGTCTTATCGCCATCTAATATAAGGTTCTGTCGAGCGCATTGTGTGAGAGGCTAAAAGCATATGCCAGTGCGCTGATCGGATCTTATCAGTGTGGTTGTAGACCTGGAAAGTCCACCATCGACCAGATCTGCATACTGCAAATCCTAGAAAAACCCATAACGACATAACTCATCACCTCTTTGTCGATTATAAAGCTGCTTTCGATAGCCCGTCAAGGGATCGCCTATACGCCACAATGTCTAAGTTCGGTATTCCCGCACAACAGATTCGACCTTGCAAAATGACATCGAGTAACACGTCCAGCTCTGTCCAGGTAGGAAAAGACCTCTCCGAATCTTTCGATACCAAGCGAGGATCCACTATCGTGCGACCTCTTCAACTTCCTCATGGAAGGGGTACGCGGAGAGCCTGTGTTCATCGAAATGACACTATTTTCTCCAAAAGTGTCCAGCTCTTTGCATATGCTGATGACCTTGGCAACATGGGGAACTGCAAGCGAGATATTACCGCAGCATTTTCCGCTATCGTAAGAGAGTCAACTAGAGTTGGTCTGGCGGTTAACGAGGGCAAGACGAAGTATGATATATGCTGTCCACTAGGAAAGATACACGGCGTTTGAGATCCAGCATTTCAGCGAGCAACTACTCCTTTGAAATTTTCAAGGAATTCATGTATCTTGGCAGCGCCGTTACAACAACAAACGATGCCAGCCTGGAGATAAACCGACGAATCATATTTGCTATGGTCTCAGTTGGCAAATGAGCGGTTGCGCAGGTTGGCCCGTGCTGAGCTTATGGGTGCAGAAGCTCCAGCAAAGCGGATGGCAAGATAGAGGACAAGGGAAAGACCATGCCTCTGATGGGAGGACCAAGTCAAGGGAATCCGATCATCGCTTGGTGTAACAAATTGGATAAGGCGCGCGCCAAAAGCAAAGCAGAGACGCCTAGCGAAACTTGTTACAGTCGGTCTTAATCCAGTAACGGGTTGTTATCCGATCAGGCCATATAAGTAAGTAAGTAAGTACCAGCAACATATTCTGTATTACTACGAGCAATTTTGCCAACTCAGAAGAAAATGAAGTTATAAGGTGTGCAACTTTGGACAAAAACTACTTTTTCCTCGCACGGAAATCTATTTCCCTTTTTCTAGTTTTAAGGCAGAAATTTCCTTTTTTAATTTCCTCTTCTAGTTAACAGCCGCCTTAGCAGAGTGTTTTTGTGCGTGATTTCCATTCGGTTGACACAGTTTCGGAGCCCACTGAGAGCATGAAACTTCAAATTATAGAAACAAGCAATGAAGTTCTAAATTTGGTTCGGACGGAACCCCGAAACCGCAACCCACGTACATTTTAATAAAATTTAATTCAAGTTAACTGTTCATTTCTGGAATCATGGGCAATAAGAATCGTAGCTGGTAACATCAGACGGACAGACGGAAATTAAGTCTTAACCTACAAAAAGTGGGCGTGGTTTTTATTCGATCTCAATAATATTCATGTTGAGTCTGAATGAGTGTATACCTCTGCCACGAAAAAGCTCCTAGTAAAAAAATATCTGCGTTCGGAGTCGGCTTAAAACTGTAGGTCCCTCCATTTGTGGAACAACATAAAGACGCACGCCACATATTGGAAGAGAACCTCGGCCAAGCCCCGAAAAAGGGTGTAAGCGCCAAATATATATATATATGTATTGGACCAGATGTGTTTAGCTTCCATGAACTGGTTTGAAACTAGGTACTTTAGAAACGTATTGGACCAGATTTTTTTTCAGCTTGCATGAACTGGTTTGAATCAATTTTTTAGTTTTTAACAATAGATCAAAAAATAAAATACTAAAAACAAAAATACAAAATCTTTATCCGTTTTACACGGTTTTAAAGAAACACTATTTCAAATGAGGGCCTTACTTTAAAACATAGGATAACTCGATCCTTATGACACCTTGTGAATGACCTAAATATAAAAAAGCTTGAACTTATGGTGTTAAAAGGTTGAACGTTTTGCGGGCAAGTCGGTTAAGAACCAGTTATAAAGCCCCGGCCGAAGTTTAAGTGGCTAACAAGCTGACTATTAGCCATTTCTAAATTTGCAGCGGTAGGCAATATGCTGTTCATCTAATAAACGCAAAAAGGTCTCTTTCATCGTCGATATTACAAATTATTCAAAATGGGGAAAACACCCGGACAGATTTTATGAATATTTCACTTTTTTGAAGGAATTCGTCTATCTGACAGACGAAAACAAACATGCACTAACAGTAGAACCACTTAGCCATCTTACAAGTTAGTTGAGTAGCAAAAATGAGCAGCAGAAATGTGCACTCTCGCATGCTCGCATGTGTTTGTTGGCTTGATAAACAGCTAAACCACAGCCACGACATAATTGTGTATGGGTATATGTACATTTGTGCGTGGAAAGATCGCATCCCAGATAGAGCAGGAGAAAGTTGCACATACAGACTTGTAATATATTGAATACACTCACATACACACATGTGCACCTCTCCATACTCCACATTTATTCACTCGCATTTTGACGAGGCGCACACCACTTATTTTTACATCAAATGATTCTCTTCTATTTGCTGCTCGAGCGTGAAGGCACGCATAAGTATTTCAGCAATTAGCTAATATTATATGTATGTTCCCGCTGATTAAGCTATAGAAATGCCTTTCTGCTGTACCAACATTAGTGCTGAGAAATATCAACGTAAGACCTTAATCAGATGTGCATAAGTATAGCATAGAAGTATGAATGCCCATTAGGGCTGTCCTTATTTGGACAAGAAACATACCAAATCAAGGCGCATCCATACAAGCTGATAGCAGTACAACAAAAAAAAAATTTACATGCAGGAGGGGTGTTCAAAAAGTAAGATGTGTTTTCAAATTTCGCGGGCAACGTGCGCGCATTCGATTTTAGATTTGTCTGTGGGTACGCATGTGCTGAACATATTGGGTTGGCAACTAAGTACTTGCAGATTTAAAAAAAAATCAAAGACACTTTTTTCATGGAACTTAATAACTTTATTCTGTAATGTATTGCCCATTTTGATCAATGGCCTAAGCAGATGGTACAAGGTCAGGACTATATGGTGGATGTGGCAAAACATCCCAACCAAGCTCCAGTATTTGTGCCGAGTGGCCAAAGATGTGTGTGGCCTTGCATTGTCATGATGGAAGACAATACCTTTTCGATTTGTCAATTCGGGCCACTCTTCTTCAACTGCATTGCTTAATTTTGTTAGTTGTTCAATATTGACATCGGAATTGATCGTTCGGTTGGGTGGTAAGAGTTCAAAGTAGACAATTTCTTTGTAATCCCACCAAACTGATAACAAAACCTTCTTTTGATGAATATCAGCTTTTGATGTTGTTTGAGTAGGTTCACCTGGCCTGCTGCACGATCTTTTCCGCTTGATATTGTTGTAAACAACCCACTTTTCATCGCCAGTTATCAATCGTTTTCAAAATCGCAGCTGTTAACGCGTTGCGTTAAATGCGTTTCTCTCAGTTCGTGAGGACCCATGTATCGAGTTTTTGAACATTGCCAAGTTGTTTTAATGGATTTTCAATGCATCTATGTGATACATGAAGCTTCTCTGCAATCTCACGTCTTGTACTGTGACGATCTGAATCGATTATTGCTTTGATTACGGCATCATCAACTTCAACTGGACGACCAGAGGGGTTTTCATCTTTAAGTGAAAAATCACCAGAACGAAATTACGCAAACCAATTTTAACACTGCCATTCTTTTCAGGCTTCGTCACCATAAACAGCACATAACTTTTTATGCGCTTGCGATGCGGTTTTCCCTTTGCGGAAATAAAAAAGCAAAACATGACGAAAATGTTCCTTTTGATTTTCCATTTTTCAACGAACGCCAAACAAAAACTACGCAACTGATCAAAAAACTTGTTTTACTGATTTACAGCCGAATTGCCAACTATCAAATAACAAAATGTGTTTTACATTTGTACTACGTCTGCAAACCTAAAAATTCAACTGAAGCCATCTATGAGTGAAATCCGCAATTACTTAGTTGCCAACCCAATATCTTTATAGTTTGAATTACGCGGCATATTTCGTTTTCGCTTTTGTCAGATACAAAGTTTAGACGTGTTTAGGTTGGCTCAGTGATTCTTCGCTTTCGAAAAAATTGATAAAAATATTGAAATTTTTTACCGAAGATAACACCGTAATCTTACCTTAATCACCGCTCGCCCCGCACTTAGCCTCTCACGACCTCTTCTTGTTCCCAAAACCAAAAATATCTATGAAAAGTCGGCACATTTGTGGAAGTGAAGTACCAATCATTGGAATAGTTCAGGCCATTTACTTTTTGACACTTTACTTTTTGAAAACACTTCGTTTTTTGTTTTTTCCACACTGATAAGGTCCAATCTGTTGGTTGACGGTGGGACTCAGCCTTTCACGCAATACGCTCGCTTGAACCTTATAGGCGATATTTAGAAGACTAATTCTAATTGGCACGGACTGCAGGATCACCCTTCTTGTCGATTGGGCAGCGCACACTTAAATTCCAATCGGCAGGCATGCATTCATCCGATCATATTTTGCATAGAAGCTGATGCATGCACCTTACCAGCTCCTCACCGCCATGTTTGAATAGCTCAGCTGGCAGTACGTCGGTATCCGCGGCTTTGTTGTTCTTTAGCCTCGTTATCGCTATTCTCATCTCATCATGATCGGATAGCGGAACGACAATTCTGTTGTCGACGATTGGGGTATTGGGATCTTCACATTCTCTGTGACATGCGCAGCTATCACTATTTAACAAGTGCGAGAAGTGTTTCCTCCATAATTTAAGAACGCTCTGTTCTTACAGGAAAACGTCTCGGTCTTAAAACCCTCTGGAGGTAGATAGATAGGGTGGCTGTCGCAATGACACACTTAGACCTTTCATAGGTTCATAGTGATACCACTGGAACTTATCCTTACCCTATCTATGGGTTCCTTTTCAAACCTCCTGGATGATTAATAAACGAGCAAAGCTTCGTCAGTTTTAGATGCGCTATGTCCGCCACATCAGTTAAAAATGCCATATCAAGAGTGCTTTCACACTCACATAAAAGGTGTCTGACTGTTTCCTCTTCTTCTGTACGAAGACAGCTTCTACAGAAATCTAAGTACGGGAGTCCTAACCTTCTAGTGTGGCTGCCTACCTACCCCTATCATTTTTCTTATAGCTTCTCTGCTAAATCTTAACAAGCTTTTTGATCGACCGCTGTTCCATTTCGGCCATGTCTGTCTGCTTAGTTCGGATGTTGTAAGGTTTTGCCAACTTGTATTTACCTTATTGATGGTTTCCCTATCTATAAGTAGTTTACAAGTGGCTATAGTCCACTGATAATAACCCATTTTTTGAAACTTTTTAATATTTTTTTGAACTTTCTACAAAATTTGGAACTCTGATTTATTAAGTTGTTGTTATACATACAATGAACTATATTTGCATACAATTTACCATGAAAATTTTTGCGAATATTTAAAAAAACGCTGTGAGTTGATTATGTGACCAGGGTTTGCATTAACTACAGGGTGGGCCAAATAAGACATACTAATGTTAAGCACAAATAACTTTTTTATTTTTGACATATTTATTTTTCTCTTTTTGTAGGTTATAATTGGATTGTTGGAAATTTATTATGGAACCCTACAGTACAACACAACGCGTTAAAATTATCGAGTTTTTCTTTTCTTCTCAACGATCAATTATTTTAACGCAGCGTAAATATCGGCAACATTTTAATTCCAGATCAGCTCCCACAGCCTTCATGATTAGGAGTTTGGTCGGTCGTTTTGAGGAACTGGGTTCAATGGCCGACCGTCCTGGACGAGGTGCCCATCGAAATATTCGCACTGAAGACAACGTGAAAACTGTGCATCAGAGTGTTGCAGATAATCCATCTGTCTCAACTCGCCGTCGTTCCAGCCAATTGGGCATTTCCAGAACGACATTGCGTAGAATTTTAAAGTTGGATCTTAAGATGTACCCATACAAAATTCAAATTGTGCAAGCACTGCTACCGCAAGACCACCAACAACGACTACAATACGCTATTCCAAAAATTCAGATTTCCCTTGACTACCTCGTTCGCCAGATTTGACTGCGCCCGACTTCTTTTTATGGGGATATTTAAAAGACAAAGTGTATATTAATAAACCAGAGACTATTAGACAGCTGAAGCAAAATATTCGAGACGAAATACTAAGCCTTCAACCAAAAATATTATGTGGTGTAATGGAAAACGCGTTAAAAGGAGTCAATCTTTGAATCGAGAAAAATGGTGGACATTTGTCTGATATAATATTTCATACATAATTTCCATAAAATATATTCAATGCATAAAAACAATTAATCAAAATAAATGAATGTTGCAAAAGTTATTTGTGTTGAACATTAGTTCGTCTTATTTGGCCCACCCTGTACATACATCGTAGCAGCAACATCAACGATAACAATGATCTGCTCTCGCTACTGCTCTGAACTTGAATACATATATGAGAAGTGGAACAGGTAGCGCGAAACGCGGGATCAAATTTTTTGCTCCGCGTCAAGCCAAATTTCGTTACTGCTAGTAATCGACAAATTCAATTAAAAAGTTAGAGCGTTCATGAACTACTATAAAAACACAATTTTAAATTATATTCCGCTACACTATACCTATAATTTGTCAGTTATATTTTCAGTATAGCACCGTACAAACGCATACAAAATGCATTTAACAAAACGAAAACGAACACTGCTCAAATAGCAGCTATGAGAGTAGTAAATAATAGTAGCGCAACAGAAGTGAGAGAAGTAGCGGTAACGGGAGTACACTTGAATAATTTTGCAAATAGCGCTCGGCCGATTCCAAGAGTTTTGCTACTACTCAAACTACAGAGAGCAATTAATTTATTTATTTTTTTTTACTATTACTCTGAACCATTAGCAGTAACAAAACGTAGCTTACAGCGGGGCAAAACAGTTGACCCCGCGTTTTGCGCATCTCATCTGTTCATGTGCATAGCAGCAGCGAGAGCAAAAATGAAAACTAGGAAGTAGCGCATCAATTTCCATCTCTGTGTGTAACCACAAGTGTATGTAGCTCATTTGATATCTTGGAAAAACATATAGAATTATGTATTCGAAGCAGAATTCGAATATATTTCTTACCCTTTCAAAAATATTTACCACACTGATTGTTTAAATTTTTTAAAGGTTCGCTTTTTTTTTGGAACAGGGGTCGTACATATTTGGGAATTTATCGAATATGGGGCACATTGTCAATAAAAAAGGCATTTATGTAGTTCAAAATTTCTAAACATTCCTACCGACGCTTATTTTATTTATATGCAATTATTATTAATATAATTATGTAAGCCTTTTCGTTTTCATTTTGATTATACCAGTATAAGTTTCTCGCGAGTTCTAAAAAAAAACAGAATTCGCCGGCTCGTCATGTTTATGGTGATTATAATCAATATTGTTTATGGTTATCGCAATTTGATATTGGCTAAGTCAAAGCTATGTTAAATATATATTTCTCAGGGCTTCACTTATTATCAGTCTATTTAGCAAAGAAAACACGTTTTTTTTTTTTTGTGTTCCAAATTAGCTTTTTTCATCAACGTAACTTCCATCAAGAACACCGCAATCATTCCAGCGCCACTCCAACATTGCAATACCACTTTTGTAGAACGATTTTTCTTTTGCCTGAAAATAGGCGTCAGTTACAGCGATAACCTCTTCATTCGAGCGAAATTTCTTACCGGCGAACATTTTTTTGGTCAACAAACAGCCACCAAATCTGGTGAGTGCGGTGGATGTGAGAGCAGTTTGAAGTTCAATTCATGTACTTTTGCCATTGTTTTGATTGACTTATAACTCACTTGTTTTCGGTCAACAGTGAGTAAACACGGCACTCACTTGGAACAGAGCTTTCTCATAATCAAACACTCATGCAGTATAAAGCCACCTCGTTCTTCTTCTTCTGATATCTTTACGATGTCAGCTAACTCAAGCAAATTCACTTTTCGATCATTCGAAGCAATTTTGTGGACTTCTTTGATGTTTTCTGGTGTTACCGCCTCCGCCTCATTTGGACGTCCACTGCGTTGTGCATCATCGGTGTCCCTACAACCTTCGTTTGTAGTCAGCAAACCATCGTTTTATTGTTGTTTCTCATGGAGCGGAGTCCGCATAACGCTTTTAAGCTATTGCTGCGCTTGAACTGTATTTTTCCCCATGAAGAAGCAGTGTAAAATTAAAACACGATCCATTATTTTGAAAATAACAAAAGTAGCGTCACTCTTAGCACAATAACTCACAAATAAATAATTAGAATATCATGAAATTTTAACTGCTGTCTTTTTAAAGTTAGTTCTAACTGAAAAAGAGGTGAATGCAATAAAACTGGTGCTACCTATTTTGTTGGGCCCGGGACTTCTCAGCCCATGTGTTATAATACAAAAAATAGAGGTTTGCTATAATTTCATAATTTAAGCAGTAATTAATAAAATACTTACTTTTTTAAGTCAGCCCAGATAACAACGCTTGGCTTGCTTTTTCTGTTGTGAACAAATGTCAAAATTGGCGAAATTTTATTACGTCGCAAATCCCAAATACATATTTTTCTTTAATCAAATATGTTTCAGTATTCTTGAGCATAACAGTAACGCGGAACATTTTTTTTCAATCCCGCTTCTGCAATGGAAGGCTTGCATACAGTGCTGGATTTCGTTGGAAAAATATTTCATCTTTAATTTTTTAATTAATCCCTTGTATTTAAATCATTTAATATAGTTCGGTTCGCGAAATTTCGCCATTGCAGCAATAGGGATATTTTACAAAATATTTCGAATATATACAAATGATTATCTCTACTGAAAATGAATTGTGCACGGATCCCGAAAATAGCTTATGAAACATTCGCTTTAGATTAACTGGCGCATTTACTGATTTTCAAAAAATACTCATTTCATTACACACTCTTCATTTAAGGGCAAAGATTAAATGCATTTTTTTCTCCCGCCATAAATGGGATTGCCCTAATGTTCATACAAATATACCTTGGCCAGCAACAAGTTTAGTTGCTTTGTGCAAATGTATGTATGTATGCATGTGTTCTTTTTTACTCGACGCGATTACACTCGTAATCATACCTGCATAAGTACGCACGTACGCACATGTTTTTGTATGGTATTATCGTTGGGAGTGATTTCTACAATGCAACGGAATTAAGCCGGGAAAGCACTTGGTTAAACAACAATAATTTATATGTATGCAATTACTTTGGTGTATGTGCCTATATGAGTTCAACACAAAGATATTAGGCCAGTTTGCCCCATTTAAATTGATACACAAAATCACGAAACTTCAAATTTGGGCAAAGAAAATATTCGCCGCTCTTAATGTAAGGGACGACTGCCTACTTGGTTTACAAGATTTAACAATTTTTTGCATGATGCCTTAGGCAACTACGGAAACATAATAACGGCCCCATCATCTGATAAAGACTTGCTAAGCTTGTTGCCGCGAGCTAATTTTAATTTTGCATTGCAATGTTATTGATAGGTATGCATTTGTTTGCTGAAACTCACTTGTCCAGTAGAGAGAGAAAGAGAGAGAGTGAAGAGAGTGCCTTTTGCAAACACTTGTGTAAATATACACTTTGAGAAGGCGTATAATCGTGTTATCAAAGAGAGAACGCGAAACTCTTGTGCAGAGAATAATCTTAATTTGCGAAAATCTTACAATATGAGTTTGAAGTTGGTGTTTTACTTTTGTTGCATTTCCACATTTAAAATTAAATTAAAAATTAAAAATTGTTTATTATTACTTAAACTTTATAAAAATATGTATTTTAATTTTTCTTTACAAAAATTAGTATATAAAAAATCTCGTGACCCAAAGTACAAGGAAAAAAAAGTTGCGCCAAGGTCTGCATCATTTCTCCTTGAAATGTTGATGCATCTGTAAAAAGTAAAAAAATTAATGTAAAATAAAGTTTGTTGAGCCGGATTTTTGAATTTCGAAAAATTTTGCAATTTACGGTATTAAAAAAAAAGTATGCGTTTTACGTCATAAATGTCACACTTTAATTATGTTTATAACATTTTTTAATAAAAATATCAAAAATCTGGCTCAATAGATTATAGCCAAAACACTTTCGAATACTTAAAAAAACCGCATCAAAAAATATTAAAAGCTGTATGAGTTATCTTGCAGACCGTGCCAGAAAAAGTAGTTTCGAGAAAAACGAGTTTAAACTTTCAAGTAAAGGGTGGTTACGTTTCAAGGGCCGGTGTTGATTTTGAATAAAACACAATTCTTTTAAGAAATTATTGTCATTTCCCTTTATTTTGATAATATTGGTATGGCACAAAATATCAGCCAAATGACCGCTGCGGCCTCGGCGGCACACCTCCATCCGATGGTCCAAATTTTCGATGACGCTGAGGCATAATTGAGGTTCTATGCCGTTCATGTGCCGAATTATCTCATCCTTTAGCTCTTGAATTGTTGCTGGCTTATCGACGTACACCTTTTCTTTCAAATAACCCCAAAGAAAGAAGTCCAACGGTATCAAATCAAATGATCTTAGCGGCCAATTGACATCGCCGTGACGTGAGATTATTCGGCCATCAAATTTTTGCGCGCAAAAGAGCTACTGTTTCGTTAGCTGTGTGACAAGTGGCACCGTTCTGTTAAAACCACATATCGTCCACATCCATATCTTCCAGTTCGGGCTATAAAAAGTTCGTTATCATCTCACGATAGCGAACACTATTCAACCTATAAACCGCACCAAACAGTCACTCTTTTTGGGTGCATTGGTTTTTCGGCAATCACTCTTGGACTATCATTCGCCCAAATGCGGCAATTCTGCTTATTGACGAATCCACTGAGATGAAAATGTGCCTCATCACTGAAGGTAATTTTCTTCGAAAATTGGCCATTGCCATTTCCTGCCACCATGCCCGATTATGTATCCTTCCATGGTTCAAATTGAGTTAATCTGAGCTTGAAAAATGTCAAATAAAATGCTGAAAAAAGCTTAACGTTTAGGTGTGGTTCATATTCAACATCGGCCCCATTTACAAATGAAGGATAGCTACCTGTGCGCATCAAACTCTCATCGGGCAAGTTATATTTTCTACCATAACTTTTTATCTATGGGGAATTTTTACAATCGACCTACACAGAAAGACGCTAAAACTATAAAGAATAATAATCTGTAAAAAAAAATATTGTAGATTTATTGAAAATTCTGGACGTGTGTAACCCCTTAACTTCTGAGTTCTTGTACTGTGTGCCTTCCTCTATTTTATTACACCAAAAACTATGAATGTGCACTATTGCTTTCTGCACATAACTTTTTGAAGCAAATTCAAAATATATTGCGTTTTTCCACTGACTTTTGGAATTTTTATTGAATTGCTAAAACTGTCAACAAAAAGTGAAAATAAACCAAGTAGACAAATTGTAAGAAAATTGAGGTACTTTGACAGTTTAGGGCACAGGATCTAGAAATTAACTGTTTATTGGTCTTATGTATTTCCTTAGACATTACCAAAGTGGAAAATGTACAGTGAATTCTCTGTTAACGAGTATTAAAAACACAATTTGCTCCAGATTCGTGCGTTATACGAAACTTTCGTTAAGCAAAACCAATATTTCCATATAAATCAGGGTGAAATAAAACTCTTGTGCAATATTTGGCATGTGAAATTGCAGTGTGCCCAGCGGCAACGAACTACGGTTTCGGTTTCAAATTCTCACAACCAAAAGCACGCGCAATAAACATGAAAATAAGATTTTTCTATCTTTAAATTATCAAAATTTTAGTTCGCAATATGAATTCATTATTTTCTAAATCATTTCCTATAAACCTTTGCATTTTGTGGCCTTAACAGTTAATATGTAAGGTTTTCTTAACGGTGCAGAAGGGTTAAGCAGAAGCCAGCAATCACTAATAATTAAATTTTATTTGTGTTTTATTCGTTACTCAGTGCGAAAGTAGCTCACGCTATTTACGCCGGGAATACTCATGAAGATATAGGTGCTAAGAACTAAGTAGCGATAAAAATCAAAAAGTGTATATAAATATATACTAGGTCGTTTCAAAAGTCTTGCGGTTCAATAAGGGAGGGTATTTTCTAGAGTAGAGTAAAATATTTTCTGCAAAGGAAAAAATTAAGTATCATGCAGTGATTGAATTTTTATTTTTGGAAGGTTTAAAATCGACGGAAGTTTATGAACGAGTGTTGAAAATTTGTGAGGACTTTTCGCCATCGATTAGTGCAGTAGAAAGATGGGTTGCTGAATTTAAATGTGGTCGTACAATAATTGAAGGCGAGACCGTCAAGGACGTTAAAAACCGCAACTACACCTTAAATCGTAGAAAAATACAGGAAATCGTATTGGAAAATAGGCGCGTGACTGAAAGAGATTTAGTAAAGGGTGGTTAAGTTTCAAAGGCCGGTGTTGATTTTGAATGAAATACAATTTTTTTAGGAAATTATTGTCATATCTCTTTATTATGATAATATTGGTATGGCTCAATTACGCTCAAAATATCGCCAAATGGACGCCGCGGCCTCGGCGGTACACTTCCATCCGATGGTCCAAATTTTCGATGACGCTGAGGCATAATTGAGGTTCTATGCCGTTAATGTGCCGAATTATCTCATCCTTTAGATCTTGAATTTTTGCTGGTACACCTTTTCTTTCAAATAATGTCGTTGACGTTAAGGTGTGGTTCACATTCAACATCGGCTCTTGAAATTTAACCACCCTTTAGAAGCACTAGACATCTCATTGGGCAGTGTAAGCATTATTTTGACTGATGTATGGGGTTTCAGAAGGCTGTGTGCACGAGGGGTGCCTCATTTGCTAAAAATGGAACAAAAACAAATTCGAATGCACCTTTCTCCGCAACATTTAAAGCGTTTTCGAAAGGATAGAGTGGATTTTGTGCGTCAATTCATCACAATGGATGCGACTTGGGTCTACTATTGTGATTCAAAATCAAAACAAAAAGCTAAAGAGTGATGTGTGTCCCGGTTTTTAGGCTCCGAAACGAGTTTCGTGTCCAAAAATCGGCCAGGAAGGTGTTGGCATCAGTTTTTTGGGATGCGAAAAGAATTTTGTTTGTTGATAACTTGCAAACTGGTAAGACAATAAATTCTGAATATTGTTGTAACTTTTTAGACCAACTGAAGGGAAAATTTTGTTAAAACCGAACCCTGTTTGCAAAAGAAAAAAAATAGTTTTTATCAGGACAATGCATCGTGTCGCAAGAGCATTTTAACAGTAGCGAAAATCTATAAATTAAAGTACGAATTGTTGGTGCATCTACCAGATTTGGCCCTTAGCGACTGCCATCTACTGCTAAACCTGAAAAAAATGTATGCGTTGTAAGCGTTTTTCATCAAATGATGAGTTCATAACAGCTGTGGAAACGTATTTCGCAACCCTTCCAGATTCTCACTTCATGAATGGAACTCATAAATTGAAATCTCGTTGGAGCAAATGTATTGATGCTCAGAGAGACTACAGGTACACTGAATGATAAAAAGTGTATTTCATGCCATAAAATTGTGTTTTCCTTATCGAACCGCAAAACTTATTGAACAACCTAGTATATTTATACGGAGGTATAAATAGCTTCTACTACGCAAATCTAATAAAGTTTAGATTTCGAATTGGAATTGGATTTCGATTCTTATCGAACCGCAAAACTTATTGAACAACCTAGTACATGTACTATATGTATAAGTACATATATCAAGATCAGCCGGAGGTATAAACAGCTACTACCACGCAAATCTAATAGAGATTGGATTTCGAGTGTTATCTTCATTCGGTGTATAGACAGACACACTGAAGTCCCTCTAAATTACATTTCTATATCCAAAGGGCATTTGGCCGTCATACTCGCCATTATCTAACCTTGCTTCAGTACACAAATGTATGTAGTTGTGTGTGAAGATATTTGTATGTTTGTATATTTGTTTACTTGCGTGATTTATATAGATGACAACTCCTTCAGCCCACAATACGGACTGCAAGCGCAATAATAAACGGGCGCAATCCAAACAAAAGTGATTTATGGCAAATGCTCGCTAATATTTGCATAATTCTAACACTTAACATAAGTAAAAGGATTTGTGGTGAATTGGTAAACTTTGTTGCATTGATTTGCTTTCAATAAAATAAATCTGCCATACTAATTTAAGTATACATACATACATAAGTCCTTATACATGCATATTATCGCAGAGTTGTAAAATTTACGATTAAGAAATATTTGGGTCGGACGAAAGCAAAGTAGTTATTAGAGTTAAATCGATTTTTGTTGACTAACAAATACTTAACATACGCTTATGTACATACATTCTGTGTCGGACAAGACATATAAACTATTAGTATAAACTTATTACCATTTAAAAGCTAGTACTAACTTCACAGTCGTGCAATTTCGCCAGCATCATTCATTTGGTTTGAGGTGAATGTTGCTAGCAACATTTGTTGCCAAGGGAGAAGAAATATCAAAATGAAAATTGATCAAATGTAAGGAAACAAATTTATAAGCATCGCACTAGAAGCAATTGGCAAATTTTGGTAAGAAAAGTGTTTTTAAACAAAAAAGAGGTTGTCTGCAAAGTCGGTTTACTGACGATAGTTTAACGTGATAACGTCATAAGAAAATACTGATTGAATGGTTGCATTTTTCAAAAGAAAATTTTAATTTTATTTGTGTGATACATATTTTGTATGGATATAGAGAATGAGTTAACATTAACATAACATATACTTTAACATAACATAACATAACATAACATAACATAACATAACATAACATAACATAACATAACATAACATAACATAACATAACATAACATAACATAACATAACATAACATAACATAACATAACATAACATAACATAACATAACATAACATAACATAACATAACATAACATAACATAACATAACATAACATAACATAACATAACATAACATAACATAACATAACATAACATAACATAACATAACATAACATAACATAACATAACATAACATAACATAACATAACATAACATAACATAACATAACATAACATAACATAACATAACATAACATAACATAACATAACATAACATAACATAACATAACATAACATAACATAACATAACATAACATAACGTAACATAACATAACATAACATAACATAACATAACATAACTTAACATAACATAACATAACATAACATAACATAACAAATTACCCCGTATTAAAGCACTTATCAACAGCTTTCATTTGATACCCATATTGTACATACACAACCAAAGGTTACCCGGGTCCACGTTTTGACCTATATCTCGAGACCCCAGTCACGGAGCGGCATGAAAAATACTCTGTACTAAAGCATTCACCAACAGCTTCAATTTGATATCCATATTGTACAAACACATTCTAGGGTCCACGTTTTGGTCTCTATCTCGAGACCCTAGTCACGGAGCAGCATGAAAAATACTCTGGACTAAAGCATTCACCAACAGCTTCCATTTGATACCCATATTGTACATACACATCCGAAGGTTACCCGGGTCCACGTTTTGACCTATATCTCGAGCCCTATTTCCAAAATAAAATATAATCCATGTTACTCGTGGATGATGTAGCTTTCGAATGGTGAAAGAATTTTTAAAATCGGTCCAGTAGTTTTGACCCTATTCATTACAAACAAACAAAGTTTTCCTCTTTATAATATTAGTATAGACAACATATGTATCTTATAAGGTATATGGTAAATATTACCATACATTTTTTCCTTCATATATAATAAAAAAATTAATAATTATAACATTAAAACAACAGGTATTATTAACAAACTTGGTTTTATTTTAAATTCTTCAAGTGAATCAAATTAATAATAATCAATAAGAAGGCATATGCAAATACAAATACGTGAATTTATATATGTACATTTGCGCATATACATACATACATATATACGCTCACTTAAGTAGGAGAGAGCAAGATATCGAACGTTGCCGTTCGTTTGCTTTGTTTGCTTTGTCGTTCGTTCCGCCCTTTCGCTTGCAGTTCATTCAATGCAATGAGCAAGGTAACACTAATATGAGCAAGGTAACACTAATATGAGCAAGGTAACGGCAATGAGCAAGGTAACTACATATGAACAGTAATGAGCAAGGTAACTACATATGAACAGTAATGAGCAAGGTAACGACACATTTTTTCGTGCGTGCAGCCTGTTAAATCGAATTATAAGACGTTATCACGTCAATAATATGCTTCACTGCATTCTTTTCTACATTTACACGCGTTTTAATAGTTTTGCGAGCTTCCGGCACAACCAACAGCATGAAATTAATATAATTGAAATAAGCGGCTTGCGCCATCTTTTATGTTGGTATGAACACATTGAATAACTTAAAAAAAAAAACTGATTTGTATAAGTGAGGTATTTTTATTTGGTTATTTACAATTTATTAAAACTATTTTTTGAATACAATATAAATCAAGTGGCCACCTTTATTAGCAATCACAAAATGCGATCCTTTTTCTGCGTTTGTCATCACCGGGTCAAGCATTTCAAGTTTTATAGTGTCGATTTCGGCACGAATGTTTGCCTTAAGCTGGTCAATAGTCGCCGGTCGAAGTCGCCTCTTTTTGACACTAGACGTCCCGGGAATTTTCGTTGCAGAAATTCAATTGTTGCATTCGCAGTGTGGCATGGCGCACCGCATTTGCGGGCAGACATAAAGCCAACATCCATCGATCGTTTCGTTTTCTCGGTAAAAATATTTCCCAATGATGTTTTTGGCGCAAATGCCGGCCCAAACAATTACTTTTCGGTCATGCAATGGCATTTCATGGATCTCGTGTAGATTCTCAGTTCCCCAAATGCGGCAATTTTGTTTTTTCACGCTGCCAGAGAGGTTAAAACATGCCTCGTCAGTCATTAAAATTTGCTTCCAAAAATTGGGTTCAGCGACTGTTTGGCCCGCATTGTGGTTTCACTCACGCCAAAATGTTGAGCGGGACGACGATGCAACACTGTTGGCTCCTGGGCAACGCTCTCCCTCACTGCTTCAACAAGTTCATTGGTACGTCTTGGTCGTTGATGAACGGCATGTTGACGATCCCCTACTGTCCCGTGCTCAAAAAAATTCGACACCAAACGACGAATAGTATTGTCAGACGGTGCCTGTTTTCCGTGATACTTTTTGCGATATGCGCGTTGTGTTGGAACAATAGAACGACTATTTTCGATGTATAGCGTCACTATTTCAGCGCGTTGTTTCGGTGTAAAGCGATCCATGGTTGAAATTGTACTGAATTGACGTATCGAAAACATGTATGTATGTTGAAGTCGATCGGTTGGTAAATGACAAAGTTATTCAGCGTTTACATACCGACATAAAACATGACGCACCCTGTATTTATAATAAATGTTGATAAATTTCAATAGGTGATCTTTTGAAAATAACAAATCTATCTCAACAAATTTAGAGATTTTATTAAACTCATTTAAGGATCTAGTAATAGGAGCATTTTAAGCATAAAGAGATTTTGAGAGATCAACTCCGAATTACGCAGAGCTCTGGCCGGAATGTTAAAGAACATTCTCTCATGGAGCACCGGACCGTCAATCAGTAGCACCACGGATTAAGTCAAAAATGGAAGAAAAAAATCAAGGATTATTCTCCTATTCTGCAATGATTTTTAGTCGATGAATAAGCATCGCGCTTCATATGTAGGGATAGGATCCGAAAAGCGTAAATTACGCAGAGCGAAATGTAAGAATATTTTCTGGGTTCGTTGAGTTCTAGCAGCATGGCACGTATAACACTCAAGTTTGGAGCATACAAATGCCGTATCCAAAAGCTTCAGCGCATAAGGGTCGAAGAAATCGGATCTATGACGCCTAACAAAGGCAAGCATTGCGTAAGATTTGGTAATAATAAAATTGATATGAGTAGCAAAAGTACGTTTCGAATGAAATATTACAGCCAAGTCTTTAATTTCACCTACACGTGACAGGGGTGTGCTAGATATGTGATAAGAGGTGTCAATAACTGTGGCACACTTAGAAAAGGTAATTTGAAAACACGTATTTATTTTCAGCGGTGGACAATTAATGCTACACCAGTTATTGAAATTATCTAAATCAATTTGCAACAATTAAGAATCGAGAGAGCTAGTGATCGTCGAATAAATCTTAACGTCGTCTGCATAAAGCAGGAATTTTGCTGACGAGAAGCAAGATTAAACATCATTGATAAGCAGAACAAAAAGAAGTGGGCCCAGAATATTACCTTGCCAAACCCTAGTGCAAGCAACGAAAGGAGGAGATCCAACATTGTCGACGGCAACCAAGCAATAGCGATTATGCAAGTAAAATGAGATCCAACTGAAGAAGGCTGAATGGAAGCCAATGCAGGCTAACTTTTGTATTAATATTATAAGGGAAATTCGATCAGAAGCCTTAGAGAAATCGGTATAAGCGGTGTCAACCTGGTACCCGGATTGGAAATCAGCGATACAATCATCCGAGGATACAGCTTAATTATACACTATTGACTGGCCCGGAAAGAAGTCATGCTGTTCCGGACGCACCATTTTCTTGACACCAAAAAGCAATTTGTCGTGGATGATGCGTTCAAAAAGCTTTGCAGTGGCGGAAAGCTTTGAATTAGACCGATAGTTACTAATATCGTTTTTATTACCGCTCTTGAAAATAGGTTAAATGAAAGCCAGCTTCCAGGCATCAATGAAAGTGCCCGAAGTTAGTGATTTGTTAAAGATTTACAACAGAGGGTATATTCAAGAATCACACTGCTTGAATAACACCGCAGACAAACCATCAACATCAGTGTTTCAAGAGGGTTTAAGTCGAATAATGTCTCTAAAGGCATCTTCAGTGGACAATACTAGCTTGCCGAAGTCAATAGATGGTTGCATATCGAAGGAAACATTCATTGCACTGTCTGAGGCCGCTGCAAAATTGGACTTCAAAAACTCAGCAAAGATATAAGCGGCTTGAGCAGGTGTAATAGCAGCTTTGTACCAAAGAAAAGACCGGCCGGAATGTTGCCAAGCGATTCACTGAATTTTCATAAACATGTGTTATATATTTTCTCTTCCTTTTGTTTGTTTTGTATTGGCAAGGGAGCCGGCATCAGACTTGCTAAAATCGCGAAAAATAAAGTTGCTGTTTTGGGAAAGCGCCACCTATAGTACTCAATTCGCCTTGGTACCGTTAGCCAGTTACAGAGTGTGCAAAAAATGTTGCTAGCGTGTTGCGCGGTGTTCTCATGGTGTGAATTGAGTACTACTTTCATATTGATATGAAATTTCACGGCAAAGGAACTTGTATGGATTTTGACAGCTATTTCAAGTGAAAGGCTTAACTTTAAAAACTAGCCAAAATACATTTAAACAAAGGCTCTTAATACTAAGTTTAATAATTATTGTTCATAATTGAAGACGGTTTGAACTATTTTCAAACATTTCTTTTTACAATTTTCAATTTCAATCAAAAATCGAAGTCCCGTGGTAAGGCCGTTATTATTAGAAAAATCAAGCGAGGGCCACGCACTTCTGCACCAGAAATTAATAGAAATTTCGCTCAGATTAGTAGAATAAACTTTAGTGCGAAAAACGAAAATCAGTAATGAATTTCAAACGTAAAAGTGTGATTGCATTATATTTGGCTGGAAAATCACAACCAGCGATTGCTCGGGAGCTCGAGCCCCTTAAAGTAAATAAAGTTTTTATTTATCGCACCATTACTCGTTCCAATGATACTGCTAGTATAGCGAAACGTCATGGAGGTGGTCATCGAAAAGCTGCAACGTTGCGTGAAATGGTTCAAAAAGTGAAGAAGCGACTTGAGCGAAATCCGCGGCGAAGTGCCACTCAAATGGCGAAAGTACCGAAAATAGCTGACCGTAGCATCCGCCGCATACTGAAAAATTATCTCAAAGTCAAGCCTTACAAGATCCAAAAGACGCATGATCTCACACCAAAGCAACAACAAATCAGACTTGAGAGAGCGAAGGAGTTGTTTTTTTTTCGATTTTCGAACATTGTGTTTTCTGACGAGAAAAATTTTCAAATTGAGCAATTCATAAACTCCCAAAACGATAGGGTTTATTTGACCGACCGTTCATACAGAATTCGAGTCATCGATTGGCCACCAGGAGGCAGCACCCGCAACACACGGTAGGCAGGAAGCATCGATAGGTTGCACAAAAATGTCGACAAAAACTGCAAGCTGGGTTGTATTTGTTGATGATTATAGGTGCAAAATCCGTTGGAATTGAAATCCTACCTGCTCCTTTTCAAAAGTTATTCATATTTTTATATTTCAGGTTGGGACAATTTGGAATAAATATCAAAAGTTATTTTCTAAATAGATATGTAAAAGTGTTGTATACTCAATACATGGTATATAATACGTATATCAATATTATATAGCTATATTATATATAATAGTTTCGATAAATGCTAACTTCATTCGTAGTTCTGCTGGTAGAAACTCAGTTCCCAAGAATTACAATCAACATTTGTATGAAAAATCTAATATCCTGGAACACATTTATAAAGAAGGTTTCTACGAATTCGAAACATCCCAAGATGGTATTAAACAGAGACCAGTTGTGTATGCTACTGCATCAGAACTCGTAGACTTTGTCTTTGAAAATCGAAACATTGAACATATTGAACAATCAAAAATAAAAGTAATGGCAGATGGAGGACAAGATTTCTTCAAAGTTTCTCTTTCAATATCAATTCCAGAAGACGACTTGAAAGAAAATGACTTGGATAAAAGTAAAAATGTTTCAACTTACTCTACTGGTGGAAGTATGGCAAATAAACGTAAGTTGACTAGTGTATTTAAAGTGCTTTTATTAGGCATAGTGCCTCGGATTAAAGAGACCTATGATAATTTTAAAATTTTGGTTGAATTGACGAAACTCAATGAGATACCATATAAATTTGTTGGAGATTTAAAGCTCGTTCTATTGGTCAATGGGCAGCAAACTGCAACGGCTTTCTACCCTTGCCCTTATTGCTTCGTCACATTAAATGAATTAAAAAGTTATAATAAAATGATTGAGGAAAATTATATAAGCAGTGATGACAAAAATCTTGATTAAAAGACCTACAAGCATTTAAAAGATGACTACATACTTTAAACTCAAGAGCTTGGGTAATGACAAAAAAAAGTCTAAAGAATGTCGCAGTACAGTAAATCACCCTTTATTCATTGAATACGGCACTACTGAAGATGATAACTTGTACGTACTTCAGAAGTGCATTCCTCCTGAACTACACCTATTACAAGGGTTTGTCAACCATCTTTTCTGGGACGGTATAGTTAAAATTGAGGAAATTGGAAAATATAGAGCGTTATTGTGGCCGAATAAATTAGGTATATCTCATGAGAGCTATCAAGGAGATATGTTTGAAGGCAATCAATGTCGAAAATTACTTAAAGAGGCCGATAAATTGCAGGATCCTGAAATTTACGAGCTTGCAGGACCATTTCGTTTACAGCCTTATATTGCTGCATTTAAAGCTATGAATAAAATTGTTGAAAAGTGCTTTGCTGCCAAAAAAGCTGGTCTTACTGACTTTAACAAAAATTTAAAAGAACTCCGTGAAGCCTTAAAAAGTACTGCAATTTCTCAAACACTAAAAATTCATATTATCCTTGAGCATTTGGAGGAATCAATCATATTCTTGAATAATGATGCCTTAGGTTTATGGTCCGAGCAGGCTGGAGGAATAGATTTAAAATAAATTTGCTAGATGAACCATCTTTTATAAGTCGCTTAAAGAAAGCTGTCGTTACATTTTCATCACAGCATGTTTAAATTTACAAACTTAAGTTTACAAATTCTAAATAATATAATATATACAAAAATAGTAACACATCTTAATATCCAAAAATAAAAAAATAAAAAAGAAATCTAAAAAAACAAAAAATCTGAAAAAAACAAAAAAACATAAAAAAAAATAGAAAAAAAGGTACAAAGTAAGTTACCTCCACGTGGTGTACCTTGGAAACGATTAAAATCGGCTAAAAACTTACGTAAGATTCTTTATTATTCTCTTGCATAATACAAATTCAAACGAGATTATACTTTTGATATTGATTCCAAATTGTCCCAACATCAAATATAAAAATATGAATAACTTTTGAAAAGGAGCAGGTAGGATTTCAATTCCAACGGATTTTCCACCTATAATCATCAACAAATACAACACAGCTTGCAGTATTTGTCGACATTTTTGTGCAACCTATCGATGCTTCCTGCCTACCGTGAACAGATAATGGTTTGGGCCGCTGTAACCGCAGTTGGGCGCTTTCCAATCGTTTTCATCGAGCCTGGCGTCAAGGTAAATACGAAATATTATCGGGAAAGTATTCTGGTCGTTGCTTTGAGGCCGTGGGCAGACAGACATTTCGTTGGAAGACCATGGACGTTTCAACAGGGCTCGGCACCGTCTCTCAAAGCTCGAGTGAACCAAGAATTGCACACAATGGCCTCAAATTCACCCGACGCGAATCCGATGGAATATTATCTTGGGGCCATTTTGAAGAGCAAGGTCCGAACTAAAAGATTCATTAATCTTAAGGCGCTGAAAAAAGCCATTGTCCGGGAGTGGGCCAAAATATCTGCAAGTCACATTCGGGCAGCATGCGATTCGTTTTTGGACCGTCTCAAGGCCATAGTTAAGGTAAGAGATGGTAAAATCGTGCAAAAGTAAATAGATTCTAAATTTTGTATTATTTTCACACATTTTTTACTTTGAATTGAATAAGAGAAATTTTCTAAACTAAATTTGTGACCTTTTTAATTGGTTACACTTCGGGTGCCGGAGTGTTGTAAGTGCAAAAACACAAAAAAAAAGAAATCCTTACATCGATTTTGAATTTCGTAGCATTTTTGTTTGTCAAAAAGGCTGCTCCTTTTCAAAGTCATCCAAACATCATAGAGTTCTGTTATGAAAGCAAGAAAGAGGTGTTTGTATTAGTTCCCAAATTAACTTTAACTCGTGTGAAAATATGTGCAAGTATGGTCCATACACACATACATACATACATATGTATCTGCATGCACCGTTGATCGACGAATGCTTTGGCACTTAGTGCACTATGGCAAACATTGATTAAATACTAAGCGCCAGACAACAAGTGATTTCATTTCGCTTTCTCACACAAGCACAAAAAACTCGCAACTTCAAACATATGCAAATTTATCTGCCAACCCAAATACCCATGAATAGCTCAACAGAATCGCAGTTGCAAAATCAACAACAAAACATAGTACAATAACAACAATCATTTACACGTTCCATAATACATACACAAATGCAAACATAATAAGCATGCATATACAGGCACACATACATACATACATGTTTACTCATAGACAAAACAATTGCGTTGAAAATAACAAAGAAAATTAAAATGAAATGTTTGCGAGCAGTAGAGTAAATGCCAGCTGAACATGTGGCGAAGGATATTTTGCCCATTCCCACCCAGTATGAGTAGCAATGGTGTGTCTTATGGCACGAATTGGACGAGTGCCTGTTGCATTTATTGACAACAAAGGCTGAACACTCAGAACGAGTGTCCTGCGTTGCTCACTTTTTTGATGAAACGATTTAACATTCATCGCCGACAGAAATTCCCGTCAATATCAGGCGAGCAAAAAATGGAAATTTTGTCATTCCTCTTTGTTGTTGTTTGTGTTTGCAATTAAATAATAAAGTGGGGTGTGAAATCAACAGGAAACCAACTAAGTGGCGTACCACGCAAATTAGAAAATGCGGATGAGGAGAGTTGGTCAAAACGATGGTGTTGATGGAGAGTGTGGAACACAGACTAATCTGCTTTTTTAACCATTCCCCTCCATTTTCTCCGCACAATTGCATTGATGAGTATGCATACGGTGTGCAGAGAGAGAGAGAGAGAGGTAGGTTTGTTTGTGTGGGTGCGTAATTGTTTTTTCGTAGGTCTATTTTCAGCATTTGATTAAATGTGTGCACCTTCTATTCAAATTTGACACAACACAGATTATTATCGTTGTTGTTTTAAATGGTAAATTATGTTGTTCTATATCGAGGAACACAAGTGCATTTACTAATAAAAATATAATGCATGGAAATTATGTAATAATTCGTGGTATAAGTTTGCAAGTATGCCGGTAAATTGGATTGGTTAATTTGAAGCAATCGTATTATTATTACTATTATTATTTGCTAGAGTGCCGGCCGGAGTGACGAAAAAAATAAGCTCCATTGGGGTCAATTGGCAGGTCTTAACTTTATCCGTGGCCAGGTGAGCGAATCGTCAACAGCCGTGATTTCATTAAATATGCTTCACCTGCATCTTCCTTTTGGTCGGCCTCTGCGACGAGAGCCCTGCGGATTCCAGTCTAAAGGCATTCTGTTGATGTCAGTAGCAGGTTTACGGATTGTGTGACCAATCTATTACCATTTTCTTTCGCGCATCTCCATTTCACTTTCGAGTAAGAAGCTCGTCGATGGTATTTACCCGATAGTAATAAGTATCCTAAGGCTGTGGGAAGAATGGCAACTGTTTTCCAAACGTAAATTTTTGCCATGCTGAAAGTAGCAGAAAGGATAATTGAGAGGAGATGGAGCGGGAAACAGATTGGAGTCTTAAGTGACAGTCAGGCTGCACTAAAGGCTCTGGAGAATGCAAAGCAAACCTCAAAAATTGTTGAAGAATGTAAGAAGAAGCTCAATTCTGTTGCAAGACGGAATAAGCTGATACTTAGAAGTGTTCCAGAACACTGCGGTGTTCAAGGGTATGAAATTGCCAATGAATTGGCCAACTGTGAAACAGCGGTTATCCCACAGAGACTAGAGCCAATAATCGGCATCAGTTCTATAGGAATCGTAAATTGGATGAGCGTTTATGTATGCAATTCACAATATACATATAAAGAGCGGTGGCTTGGTCTAGAACGCCGAAGAACTGCAAAGTGTTCTGAGACGAACCTGAACAGAAAATTGTTGAACTTTCCTCTAAAACTTGGAAGAAAAGACGTTCGGTTGACGATTATAGGACTCAACCCATGGGGCTAACATATGACCACCATTGGAATCATTGAGGAACCAATGTGCCTGTCTTGCTTGAAGGAGGCGGATATCACTGAGCACTTTCTCTGTGAGCGTTCTGCATTTGCTAGTGCAAGGCTACGAATTTTGGGTTCCCATGTCATGAGAACGTGTAAAATTCGTTCTCTCAAACTGGAGGATATTTTCAGATTTACCAAAAAATGTGGACAATTTTTGCATATCTTCTATTTTTAAGGAGCCATCGTCCGTAATTTTGCTCTGAATATCCTGTTGCCCTTCTTGAATCTTTTCCGTTATTATATCTGATAACTTTAACGTTCGTTTGCCTTCCTGTGGATTTTGGAAACGAGCAAATGCTTCAGCGCCCTCTTGACCAATTTCTAAATTATCCATAAAATCGTTTTCCGTGGCATCTTTATTTTTATCGTCTTTCGATGGAAGACTACCTCTATTTCTCTATTCTATCCTATATTTTTGCTCCTGTTAATTCTCTCCTTTCCTCCTTGACTATCCGCTCTTTCACTTTCCAGAGATTTAAATACAATGGGCTTTTTAACTTGATTGTTTTAGGAGTTACCAAATCTTTCCGTGCTTCTTGGCCCGACGTTTCAAATTTCATTTCAAGGAGCTCGTAATTCGATATCCACTTATCAGACCACCAGATGTACAAAATGGCTCTAAGGCAGCGATTTTTATAAATTTGCATTCTGTTTCGAGTTGAAACCGCTTTTTGTTTTTTTGTCGGGACAACTAGCAAGTACAGCACTCAGACACAATTAAGTCCATTGTACTGCGCTCGGATTCCCTTTTGATTTCCTTCAAATCTACCCGAAGAAATCTGAGTAGATCTTGTGGTGCCAAGGAGCCAAGGTGGTCGCTTCTAAACACAGCAGTGCCAAAAATCTTGAGTCTGATTCGAACGAACGCGGAGCAGTTGCACGGGAAGTGGTACGCCGTCTCATCCTCCTCTTCACAAGCTGGGCAGAGTACACTGTCTGAGATGCCTACCTTTTCCATGTGCTTCGCCCACAGAAATTGGCTCGTCAATCAGTACAACCAGCTGTCTGCAGTCCCTTCTGCTTAATAACAGAAGGACCGCTACAGGCCACGTTTCACAGCCATATAATAGACTTCACAGAATTAAGGTTTGGAAATTCTCATCTTTGTTCTGGTACTCAATTGCTTAGAGAACACTGTGCTTTTAAGTGTGGCGAAAGACGACCTGGCTTTCAATATGCTGTGGTCGATGCCCGCAGTTATGCAGGGGTTGCATGTGTCTCTTTTGTTGGTTGGCTACGGAGTCAGATTGTGGCCCTTACACTCCTCTAATTCAATAACTGCAATGTTGTAAACAGCATCGACAAGGCGAGAAGATGGCACCTTCAAATCAGCATCAAGCTCAAAAACCTTCGGCAAAGTCTGTTCTATAGTGGGTGGCTGAAAACAAGATCTGTCGTGTAGCAAGCAGCTGACATGGAAATGCTGCTCGCTCCAGCTAAATCTAATATGGCATTGGGATTCTGGATCGGGACGAGTTGATTGGGACTCTGGACTAACAACCTGTCGCTCCTGAAATATAATTGTTACTGGAACCGAAACAGAAGCATTCTTATAGCTGTACGATTTAATTTTCTTCTTCTTCTGGCTTATGTATATTTACATATCTTCTTCTTCTTCTTAGCAACACAGTCCTTGCTGAACCATTGCTTCATCCACAACCTTTCGCCACCCGTCTCTATCTAAGGCTACTTCCTTCCAGCGCCGCACGTTCAGCTTTGGAAGGTCATCTTCAACGTCTTCGAGCCATCTCTTTCTGGGGCGTCCTCTTCTTCGGCCTCCAACAGGGCGCAATTCAACTGCCTTTCGAATTGTTCTCTCCTTTTGCATTCTAAGCACTTGTCCAAGCCATCTTATCATCTGAGATTTTAAATCTTATCACAGTTTCGTTTTTTGCTAAAAGTTCCAGCGCATAATTATATCTTATTCGATAAGTACTGTCCTGCAGTCTCATTGGGCCACAAATTTTTCATAAAATTTTGTTTTCGAAGACCATTAGCTGATTAATGTCAGCGGTTTTTAGCGTCCATAGTTCGCAACCATAGGTAAGCACAGCGCGGATGAAGGTTTTGTACATCCTTAACTTTTGGTCGCGGGATAATATGATAATTTTGACTTAAGGGGACCCGGGGGTGTAGAAATTTCAAAAACTCGATTTTTTGGTTTTTCGATATTTCGAAAGTATAGCATCTTAAGAATATACTGCGAAATTTTCATGCAGAAATTGCCAATATTATAGCTTCTACAGCCCATTAACTAGGTAGAGAGCGGACCGCGCGCTCCTGTACCCCAAACTTTAAACTCATTTATCTTGAAATGACTTTTTTCGGCCTGGTGTTGTAAAACAAAAACAAAACTATTCAACCGAATCGTCTGAAATTTTAATATATTTTTCTATCGCCCGTACCAGAATCGTATTATTATTTCAATTATTTCGTTCTTTTTTTATAAAAACTGAAAAAACCCGATTTTTAGAGTGTCAAATTCAAAACAGCGCCATTTTGTAATTTTTTTTTTTATTCTAGTAGCGGGACATAGCTACAGTCATACTGACTAATAATTTTTTTGGTTTTTGTGTTTCAGATAAATAGAAGAGCCAAAATGGACAACACCGTCCAGGTCCAATTTTTCGGGAGGGTGACCTTCAGCGCCAGTTTTAAAATTAAAAAAACAAAACTAATTTTTGTATGTAAAAGAAGTTAAATAAAAACCCTACAAATTTTAAATATCGTTTTTCATTTTTTGTTGTAAAAAAATCCTGAAAATACCCTAAAATTTTAAGCAGTTTAAATTTGAGTAATAAGATTTATTTTGTGCTAAAACTCTGTCACTAAGTGTCAATGACATATCTTTATTGGCTAATATTTTGCTACCCAAATAGGTAAATTCTTGCACATTCTCGAATGCATAGTCCGAGCAGCAGGTCATCATGTCTTAAACCGGAGCTGGACCGGACCATAAACTTCGTTTTTTCTGTATTAATTCTTAGCCCAGGAGTTCGTCTTTTTTCTAGTTTTTTTCAACGGCTTCTTGTATAAATACCCATTTGGATTTAGTTCGGTATTTGCTGCGTGCAGAACCAGGTTGAATATCAATGTTGACAAAGCGTCTCCCTGTGTACCTCCCGATATAATGGGAAATGATTCAGAACACTTTGGTTGCACCACGAGCTTCGCCGTGGTATTTGTAAGCGTCATAATAGAGTCGGTGCGTTATCATGGCTTTGAGCCATTTCCTACGCACATTCTCTCTCAAACGTCGCATAACTTCCAAAAAATTATCTTTATTTACCGTAGAACCATTTGGAATGAATTCCGATTGCACAACACCAAAGAAAACGAGTAGCATGATTTTCACTTTCGACCGACTTTGACGAGGTTTTTTGGGTTTCGGCCATTCAGCCGCCTGTTGACTGGTTTGCATGTCAAACTCATATACCCATGTCTCATCACCTGTTAAGATGCGCTTTGTAACCGTTGGGTCCGAATTCACTTGCTCAAGCATGTCTTCAGCCACCTTCTTCCGATGAATTTCTTAAAAGAAACTGAACTCTCTTAGAACCAGTCCAACAGCCACGCATCTCATACCCAATTGATTGTGTAAAATGTTGCGAATTGATTCATGACTTCTTCCTTCAAACCTGAATGATGGTTTTTCAGCACCATTTCCTTAACTTTGCCGACGTTTTCATCCGTTGAAGACGTTGATGGGCGACCAGATGGGGGCAAATCGTCCACGACTTCTCGGCCCTCTGTAGACCCGTGGTTTTTATAAAGCGCACTCGCCATAGGCTTTCTGCAACATTTTCAACGATTCGGCACACGAAATCCCGTTCAAAACACAAAGTTCAAGACAAATTCTTTGTTCGATATTTTTATCCATAGTGAAAATCGCAGAGCACACCTGCGGTTGACAGATATAATTAAATGCCAAAAACAAGCTAACTGACATATGTCACTCAAACTCTGCGATACTACAGCGGACAGTTGTACAAACATTCCAGCAAAAAATGTAGACATATGTGTAAAGCGCCCTTTTTAAGTGGTTACATGGGTTTCGTCGGGTAAAAACAGGCCTATTTTCAATATTTTTTTTCTATGTAAAAAATTATTTATTTAATTCAAACTTTTTTTGTCTTATAGATACATATTTAAAGAATAATTTCTAAAATTTTCAAAATAAAAAAAAATTAAAACTCTTCCATTGTGACGTCATTTCCGGTGACCCCTCGAAAAAAAGGTGCATCCGCGTTGTCAGCATAACTCCTGACAGGCTCATCAAAAATGAAAAAAACAAAAATAAGTGTTTTAGTTAAGACCATAAACTCGTGCTTGAACGAAGGAAAGAAAAAAAATAAAAATTGGAATTTGGCAGACATTTTTCCAAAAAAATGAAAATTTTGGTCAAATTTGCTTGACATTATTTTTTTTTAAATAGTTGTAATTGAAAAAAAAAAAAAAATCCTTCGTTCAAGCACGAGTAAATTGTATTTCGAACACCTGTGTAAAATTTCATCAAGATCGGTTGAGTAGTTTTCGAGAAAATTTGACAACCGACTTTGAAAACACTTGGAGCGCACACATTCCAAAGGCTGTATCTCCGAATTTATTATTCGGATCGACTTGAAAGTTTAGGATAATATTCCTGAGATGTTGTAAAAATTAATAAGCAAAAAAAAAAAATCAATTTTTTGAACCAACGAAACCCATGTAACCCCTTAAATGAACAATTGCCTATATTTTTTTGTCAGAATGTATATAATTGACGCTTAGACCCTTTTTGGGAGTTTGGCTGAGCTCCTCCTCCTATTTGAGGTGTGCGTCTTGATGTTGTTCCACAAATGAAGAGGCTTACAGTTTTAAGCCGACTCCAAACGACAGATGATTTTTTTTTTTCGAAGAGCTTTTTCATGGCAGAAGCATTGAATAAATTGGGGAAATTCAAATAAATAGAAGCACATAAACCACCTAGCAGATAAACATATTTGCAAAAACAAATTTTCTGGCGCATAAGCAGTATTTACATAGATAAGAATTCTGATGCTTATTGCCTTTTTAAAGATTCACACAAAACCGTAAAGTACCAACTTTCAAACATTGAAGTAAACTATTGTGGTCTGTTCGGAATTGTCTTCACTTTTCAGTCAATTTGGTAAAACGAATGCAACGATGTTCCTATTGTAATTGTTTTTGTTCTCTAACCACGCAACTCTTTTTTTTTCACATACACAATTTAAACAATAACAGCTACACACAAACATGCATACATACATACATACGTAGAAAAGCAAAACGAAACGCACTCGTGTAGATAGCGGAACTTCCAATTCTCAAGGGACATGTTAACATATGAAAAGTTTTATGCTCAACAATGTTATTCTGAGGAAATTTTCAAAGCACACTTTTCCGTCAGTTAGTTTCTGTACATGTGTGGTCGGTCATCATCATACAAGCGTGTGTATGTGGATGTGTGTGTGATATGTTCTTATTGACAGCCACGTCGCAATCAACTGCAGTCGAAACATGCGAGTGTCAGATATCCTTTGAAAGTTTAAGTGTATAACCACGAAAACGCGCTTGTGTACAAACGTGAGCGTTCTAACTGGCCAAAACGCATCCGCATTCCGCAATGCAAACGGTACACAAACAAATGAAGCTGCACAAATGTAAGCTACTACCCACAGCTATAGGTGGTGCTTTGTTGTACATATGTACATACCTACATATGTATATGTCTATGTGAATATGCATGAAGGTCTTGTCTACCTATACCTTTTGTCTGTGCTCTGTCTACTTTGGCATTTCTCAATTTTGGTTGAAGCTGCACGTGCAATCACCTACTTATTTGTACTGCCATCCCGCCCATAATCACAGAATCTGCTTATACATTCCTTTATACTGACCTAATCCAAAGAATGTGTATTTCGAAGTTTATTTGTCAGTTTGTTTGGTTGTGATAATTTAATTTGTTGAAATTTCATACACACACACACACACACACACCTAAACATATACCCACTAAGCCAAAGTGGCTAAAATCGAAATTAATTCCTTAGATTCGCACCGATTTCATAACAAATACGATTGCCCAATAACCGCCGCCGTAGCCGAATGGGTTGGTGCGTGACTAGCATTTGGAATTGCATAGGTTCCAAAGCTCCAAATCAAATGATAGAAAAGGTTGTTTCTAAAAGCAGTCGCCTCTCGACAGGGAATGAGTCGGCTTAAAACTGTAGATCCCTCTATTTGTGGAACTGCATCAAGACGCACACGACAAATTGGAGGGGGAGCTCACCCAAATACCCGGAATGGGTGTAAACGTCAATTATTGTTCTGTTACAAGTTAGGTCCGTTAGAGATATGGAATTATTATGCTTTTTTAATGAAGTTAGTTTTATTTAATCAAGTAAATAGTAAAGAAAATTTTTTTTTATTTTCATTCGAAATAAAGAGAAGAATATTTTCATGGCCTTTGCCCGCGTGTCACCGAAGAAGCTGCTTGCATCGAGTATAATTTTCTTCAAGCATATTGCCAAGAGATGACCAGTTGAGTGACGATACATTTATTTCGCTGGACATGATTCTCTGCTTTCTAATGCGATTTCTCCGATTTTTTTTTCGAACGGCTTTTATAGCTGCACTGGTTCGAACCACGCGAGCACGACCACTTCCTTTTCTGTCTGTCACTTCAGACGTTTGAGAAAAAACGATTGATCGTGCGGTAAACAAACATTCTCGAAATATTAAGATTTTTCAGCAGCTCGTAAATCTCACTTGCATTTTTACACACTCCATTGTTACCAAGCGAATTTTGTCACGAAACAGAGCATAAATTATGCGTAGAAAATGCATGCGAACAGAAGCAAAAATAATTCTCGCCGTATTGGAAAATTTGTCACAGATTTTGGGCCAAGACTAATTATATGGTATAATGAAATCTCAGTAGACATTTTGGAATTAAAATACGGAAAGTAAAAAAAAAATGTTTCTTTTCAACAAGACGGCGCTAAGTGCCACACAAACAACGAAACCATTGATCTTTTACGGGAAAAGTTTCCGGACCGTGTTATCTCTGCAAGAGGTGATTACAATTGCTATATAATACTAGAGAGAAAACATAATTGTATCAGCAGCGACACCTTTTTTTACCAGGGCGGAAACTTATTCCTATACCCAATACATCCGGCGCTTATTTGTTTTAATTCTTTTACAGAATTCTAGAAATTTATTTCTTTTACTATTTTGCTCAAGAAATATATAAGGTGAACGATATGAAGTGTTACCAACTTCACACTGCTTGTATCTGTAAAACAGCTCATGGCATCAACGTCAAAATTGTTCTAATGACAGTTCAATATATTGTTTATAAGCCATCAGAAGCATTTGCGTCTCAGTTTTGTTGAATTTTTCTTTCAGTGATGGAATTCAAACGTAAAAGTGTGATTGCGTTATATTTAGCTGGAAAATCACAACCAGCCATTGTTCGTGAGCTCAGTCACTTCAAAGTGAATAAAATGTTTGTGTATCGCACTGTAAAACGTTACAATGATACTGGTAGCATTGCAAAACGTTATGGAGGTGGACCAAAAAAACCCGCAACTACGCCAGAAATAGTTCGGTAAGTGAAGGCTCGACTTGAACGAAATCCACGTCGAAGTGGAAGAAAAATGGCCAAAGAACTGAAAATATCGCAAGACATCATTCGACGCATATTGAAAAATGAGCTCAAGGTCAAGGCTTACAGGTTCCAAAAAGCACACGATCTTTCACCCCAGCAAAAAAAAAGTTCGGTGCGAAAGAGCAAAGGAGTGGTTACGCTTGTACGAACGTGGCGAATTTCCTAACATTGTGTTTTCTGATGAAAAAAAATTCCCAATGGGACAGTTGATAAACACTCAAACCGATCGTGTTTTCTTGGCCGAACGCTCATACGAGAATTTGAGCCTACGTATGGCCACTCGAAGCAATTTACCATCGCAAGTAATGGTTTGGGCCGCAGTGACCGCTGATGGACGCTCCCCAATCGTTTTTATCGAGCCTGGTGTCAAAGTGAATGCGACTTATTATCGGGAAAATGTTTTAGAAGCTGCTTTAGAGCCGTGGACATGCAAACATTTCGGTCGTAGACCATGGACGTTCCAACAGGACACGGCACCGTCTCATAAAGCGCATGTGAATGGTTAAGAAATCATGTTCCACACTTCATTTCGCCCACACGAATTCGCGAAAAACATGCCAGTATGGATGCGCTGAAAAAAGCGATTATACGAGAATGGGCCAAAATACCTCAAGATCACATTCGTGCAGCATGCAACTCATTTTTTGACCGTTTGAAGGCCATAGTCAAGGCAAAAGGTGGTCATATCCAGCTAAAGTGAATATAAGTATGTTAAAATTTTAATCATTTTTGAACAATTTTGTCTTTAAAATCAATAAAAACTAATTTCACACAAAAAAGTTATGGTGTTTTGCGTAGGTAACACTTTATATCGTTCACCCTGTATATTAATATTTTTTTATTTGCTTTTCGTATTCGCATGTAAGCGGTTTTACAATTAAAAAATAATATTATTAATAAAATTTGTTGTAGTTTTCTTTTAATAACAATAACATAGTTCCAATATTTGAGAAAAATTCGCGGTCTCTAGCTGCTTCAAGGAGGTGGGTGTATACCAACTGCTTAAGCCCAAAACCGCTTTCTCCTTCGATCTTGCCCTGTAAAATAAATTGTATTAGTTCGTATTTTAGATCTCGCAGAATATCACCCAGATGTGTTGTTTTTCTATGTTTTATACCCCCGAGTTGCTGTCTATCACCGTGAACTCTTCGTAGCACTTCTTCATTAGAACTGTGGCATTTTAAGTAATTTGCGGTGAAGCCATATTTCAAATGCTTCCCAATCAAATGCTTTCAAATGGTTCCAGTTTGTTCATGTCTGACAATTTGATGGTCCACATTTCGATGGCATTTCAATGCAAGATCTGGTTTCTGTTCAAGCATTCCAGTTTTCGCTGAGCAGGAAAACAAGCCATCGAAATTTAATTACTCTCTATATCTCAGAAGCATTGTCTATTGTTAGATAAGTATTGTTGTTTGTATTTCTTCGGCTAGGTTAAGTTGTAGCGGTTGTCCACCATGGGACACACGCAGGCTCATAGCCCATTGTGATGCCACGTGGGGAAATTGTGTTTGTGTGTACTTTTCAAAAAGGAAATCCCTGATTTCCACAGTACTGACCACCGTTTGGTGCGATCTTTGGGCTGGAGAGATCATCGGTTCATACTTCTTCAAAGACGAGGCTGGTGCCAATGTAACAGTGCATGGCGGACGCTATCGCGCCAAGATAAACGACTTTTTGATGCCGGATGCCGAAAATTGAAGCCCAAATTGATCTCCACAACATTTGTTTCTAACGAGACAGCGCTACTTGCCATACAGATGGCCGAATTATGGCACAGTTGCGACCAACATTTGAAAGGGATTATCTATAAAAAATAAATGTCATAAATGGTTCCAAACAAAAATGATAAGGACAATCTTTATTTGAATCAATTTGAATGTTCGTTGTTTTATTTCAATTTAAAATCAGATGCCTCTAAATTGACCACCACTAGCACTAAGTCTACAGTCAGTAAGAATTTTTATGTTTTTAACTATAAAATAAATAAATAAATAAAAGTAACCTTTTCCAGTTATGTGTCATTCATCAACCTAAAAGAAAGTACCTGAACACTTTTGCTAGCAACATTAAAAACGTTTCCGATATCGAAATTAAGACGTTGATTCCTATGCATAACCTAACCCCCTTTCCTCTCAACGAGTTTTTTGCAACGCCAGTGTGGATGTACCATATACATATGTGTGTGTGTATGTACAAACTGCCATTTGTATACATTGAAAAATTACTGAAATGGTTTAAAGTTTTCAACTCTGCTTTGCATAAAAGTTTCAGACCTCAACCACATTTCAAATACAGAATATTGAAATATTTTTGTATATGCAATATCTCTACTTTTATGCACACAAATGGCTTACGAGACGAGCTGAATGCACACCTATACGTATACGTAACATTGTACTCAAATCAAATAACCATAACCACCAGCTGAGACTAAATCGTTTCCCATGCATCTGATGATAAATTTCCCACCGTTTCTTTTTTTTGTCATTTTACTGAAAAACTTAAGTTGTATCAAATAATAGGATACTAAAATACTGAAATTACAGTTAAATAATAGAATATTTGTAAAGAATAGAAGTGCAATTATGGACTTAAGCTAACTAACGGTGGCCGCCGTAGTCGAATGGCTTTTTAGATAACTTACCATTTAGTAGGGTGAGGATTCGAAACCCCCTGTAATTATGAGACAGGAAATCATAGAAAGCTTTTTTTCATAAGGATTGCCCCTCGGTAGGGAATCCCAAACCTCCGAGTGCATTTCTGCCATGAAAAGCTCATCATTAAAAACCATTTGCCGTTTGGAGACGGCGTAAAGCTTTGTGGCAGAGGTGTTAAGTAATGCACCTTTCTATTTAGTGAATTGGGAGCCAAATTTCTATAATAATTTTTTGTTATTCCATACTCAGACTAAAAACAGTTAGCCTTTATTCATTTTGTTAGTCATGCAAACATTTTATTGCACTCACAATTGGCAATCTTTTGTAGTTCGTCTTTTGAAGCGGGTCGCTGTTGAAATCTTCCATTGAAGCAGATAGGAGCACAATACTTGATTAAATGAACAAATAAGTAATTTTAATTTAAGTAAGCAAATAGTATTCGCCTATAAGGTACTAGCGAGCGTATTGTGTGAAAGGCTGAAGCCCACTGTCAACCAACTGATTGGACCTTATCAGTGTGGCTTTAGACCTGGAAAGTCTACCATCGACCAAATATTCACAATACGCCAAATCTTGGAAAAGACCCATGAAAGGAGAATCGACACACACCATCTTTTCGTCGACTTCAAAGCTGCATTCGACAGTACGAAAAGGAGTTGCCTATATGCCGCGATGTCTGAATTTGGTATCCCCGCACAACTAATACGGCTATGCAAGATGACTTTGCTCAATACCAACAGCGCATCAGAATTGGAAAGGACCTCCCCCATCTGTTTGATACCAAATGAGGTTTCAGACAGAGTGACTCGCTGCTGTGTGACTTCTTTAATCTGATATGGGAGAGGAGCGTACGAGCTGCAGAGCTTAATCGCTCAGGCACATTTTTTTTTTAAGAGCGTACAATTGTTGGCGTATTTCGATGATATTGACATCATCGGCCTTCACAACCGCGCTGTTAGTTCTGGATAAGAGGCAAAGTAAATGGGTCTGGTGGTGAACGTAGTAGTAAAGTCCTCTCTCGACGAACAAAACTAACACTCTACAAGACTCTCATCATGCCCTTCCTAACGTATGGCGCAGAAGCGTGGACGATGACAACATCCGATGAAGCGACGCTTGGAGTGTTTGAGAGAAAGATTCTGCGTAAGATTTTTGGACCTTTGCACGTTGGCAACGGCGAATATCGCAGGCGATGGAACGATGAGCTGTATGAGCTTTACGGCGACATGGACATAGCACAGCGAATAAAGATCCAGCGCCTACATAGGCTGGGTCA
Organism: Anastrepha fraterculus; assembly: GCA_037575425.1. NCBI lineage: Eukaryota > Metazoa > Arthropoda > Insecta > Diptera > Tephritidae > Anastrepha > Anastrepha fraterculus. The sequence goes on along the minus strand of JAYXIM010015384.1, from coordinate 433,259 downwards.
TGTCTTCCGAATGAATACAAACGCTCCGGCTCTGAAAGAATTCGATGCGGTACCAGCTGGTGGTAGCAGAGGAAGAGGAAGGCCTCCTCTGCATTGGAAAGATCAGGTGGAGAAGGACTTGGCTTCACTTGGTGTGTCCAATTGCGGTTATCGCACGAGCCAATACTTTTTACAAATTACAAAATGTTCGGATAGATATTGAAAGATCGTTTTTTGCCTCCACCGTGCAGGATTTCGCAAAACGATACAGGACTTGGAATATCTGAAGAAGACGGTAAGTTCCAATCTCTTTTTGCTTCTGAAATATTTAAGATAAACCTTATACATGAATAAATTCCCACAACACGACGAAATTCCATATGATATTGCTTGCCCGTCAGTGAAACAGAATTTGGAACGCAAAATCTGCATAAAATGTGGTTTATATCTTGCCTGTTTGAATAAATTGGGAAAACACAAAAAATCCTATGGACAACAAACTCCATTCCCGAAAATCCGACCTGTGAGGGTAGCAGCAAAACGTCAAAGAGAGTTACTGGCAGCTATAATTGAGAACGAAAATGAAGAAACATGGGAATGGATCGATGAAAATTTAGTTGAACCAAACGTCGAAATTTCAAAACAGAAAGAAGTTGATCAAGCTCCTTTGATAACAATGGATAATCATTTCAGCACCCCGTGGATTCAAATTTAATTCCTGAGCTGTTTTTTGGTTATACTTAGATATAATATTTTGTGTAGATCGTTCTGTACAACAATGTTAATTATAGAATTTTTTCTCGCTATACCCTTTTGCATCCTCCCTCATGTCTTTTTTTCCACCTATATCGGCATTCGCGTCAAATTGAGTTACATTTCACCTACCATTAACCTATTTAGAAAAACCATTGAGGCAAAAACCAAGTAGTAATACAGGCCGCTTATAAGCACCACTTATGACAAAAAAAATCTGTTACCGGTGGGAGTTGAACTCGCGACCTCCAGTCCGCAGACGAGCAGCATAAACATTCGCCTACAGAGCCGGTTGAATATAAATTGTAATGTAAAATCAAGGTAAAAAGCAAGTACAGGTATTCATGTCGCGCTGCAGGTTGAAAAACGCCCGTTTTCAATTTTATCCCGAATCGTTTTTACCTTCAATGCAAAAATGATTGGGTGTACCCGAACTGGGACCGTGCGTCTGCATCTTGCATAAAATTTGCTACACCTCGGCTTCGCCTTAGCTCTGCAAAGCTTCATACGAGCTGCACACGTACGCCCGACCCCACTCAAGGGAAAGGATAACTTATTTCAAGAAATAAGGGGGGAAGGTCTATAAATTATAACGTGTCTTTCAGGGAGGTGTAAAGATTTGTCACAGAGAGTCACAAGGAGGGAGAGGGGGGCAATTTTTTTCTGAAATTCGCGACCCGAGGTTTATGAACGGCCCCTATGTATTATTATTATTTTTTTTTTTTTGAAGGTTATAAACTTTATAATCGATGATTGTACAAAGTTTTTCTATTTACTTTCAACCAAAATTTTCCTTTGAGTTCCATAACAGTTGGCGTAATTTTAACCGGTGGTGCTTAAATCGTGAAAAGTTGTATACCAAATACATTTGGTTTTGTATTGCTTATACAAATTTTCGAGCCTCTTATATGCCTCAATAAACTCATGCCTAAAACTCGCGTCTGATAAGCTTTTTACGTCCGACAGTAAGCTGAGCAGACACATTTCCGGGAATTTTTGTTTTTGTTTTTAGAAGTTGATGAAACCTAAGATGGCCCCTTCGACCTCGTCATTTCCGGCAGAGTATTTCGTATGTTTCCTTCTTTTCCCCCGCACCTGCCGAAGTGCTCGGTACCACTTAAAACGTTCGTTGCTGCTTTAGTTTTATATTTTACATCGTCGTAACTTTTACCGAATGATGGATACCCCAATGCGAAAATGTAATGTTACCAATTTGCTCAGCGGATTAGACTGGTTTAACGTACGGCAACACGTATTGGATTACTTCGTGTAAATAGTACCTTTTTTAGTTTTTGAAAATGAGTTGGGATGGCTTAAGGCTACGAAAAAGCATTTCGTATGTTCCTTCACTTCCCCTTACACTCTATCACTGCAAAGAAATACAAAAATTAAGTAATTGAAATAAGATATTTATAGTAAAATAAATCAACCCTATCATAGAATTCGTCGTAGAAAACCTTTGAAAACGAACGTCTACTACGAATACGAAACAATTGTGATCGTGGGTTTCATGTGAACACGAAAATAGTGCTGCCAAACTCAAATGTCAAATTTTGATATTTCGACAGCTCACTTCTACGTAAACAAGACAATTTAGCCAATAATCTTAAGTTTTTTGTCAAGTTAGCTGAATTTTCAAATTAAAATTTATTCTTTGACATGTGCGGTTGTGTTAACGGAGCAGGAAAGTCATAGAAGCAAAAGGAGTCTCAGAATTGAGCAAAAAATATTGAGAGATGCCTTTGTGTTAAAGAAAAAGTTTATTTAAATACGGTTTAAAACAGGTTTATCCAAAATTACCGGCTAAATAAAGCTGCACTTACACACGTTTTGAGTTTTATTGAAGACAGCGCAAGCTCAGCAAGGTCCAGTTCTCCGACTATCCTCTGTTTTATGGTTTCTTGCGGAGGGAGGCTATCAGCACGGAGTTGGTCAAGATTTCGACGTGTCAATGGGGCATTCGACATTTAGCTATGTGCTAAAAGACGTATTGGCGTAACTACAAACACGATTGTGTCCTCAGTGGATAAATCTCGACATGAGTACCAATGAAAAACGGCAAAGCAGGATGGAATTCTATTAAAAATATAAATTTCCTGGCATCGTTTTGTCTGTGGATGGGACGCACATAAAATGCCACACTAAACAAAAATTACTCCACTACAACCGGAAGGGCTACTACAATATCAATGCCATGATTGATTTCTCCTTTATTAGCTCCAACGAAGTGGTACACTGCTGCCGTGTTGTTACAACTCGACACCTGTGGAAGACACATTAAGGTACATATACATATATATACTTAAAAAAAAATTTTTTTATTTATAGTTTAGTTAATATAGGACTTATATTTTACAGCTTTTTTATTTGTTTCCTTTTAAATCCTCTTTTTATTACTCGTTCTAATTTTTGTTTTTGTTAAGCGCATTCCCCCTGATAAAAAATATTATACAATATAATGTGACTTTTCCCCCCTATAGAAATATCAATAATAAAAGGCGAATATTCAATTATAGATCAAGTCGTGGCAAAAAAAATATAGAGTGCGCTTTCGAAATGATGACTCAGCAGTTCCGGGCTTTCTTAGCACCTATGCCGAAAATATGAAACTATCATTTCAATCGTTCAGAGCGCTTGTGTTTTACATAATTTTATTTGAATAACAGACGACGTACCGTACAGAACTTCACTACAAGAATCAACACGTATGCAGCAAAGACAAGTAGTTCTGCAAGAAATACACGATTTTAACATCAACGAAAATTCTTCATCTCAAGATTTGCGCAACTATTTAGCTAATTACTTTATTCTGTCAAATGCAGCTTTGCTGTGGCAATGGAATTATTGCTAATAAATATATAATACAACAACTAAAGCACATAAACGCAAAAAATCTTTTTCACTTAGATGTGAAAGTGTGAAGGAACAAAGTAGTGGGAGGGGCCACTTCTTTTTACTATCTATACTGGCCTGAGCACGACAACTAAAGAAAAATGTGTGGATAAAAACTGTCAACTCTGCATGTGATTTTGTTGTATGACGTTGTTTTATTATTCACCTTAATGCTATGCAAAAATGATTCCTACTTTCACAGACATAAAGTAAAATATTCCGAAAATGTTAACCACCTAGGAAGTTCATATTTAAAAGTATGTACATATACCTACATACTACTATTATTAGCTATTAATTAAGGTGCATCTCAATCCTTTTTCCTTTGATATAAATTTTCTTGTTCAGCAATGCACATAAGCGCCAATTTTATATCCGAACGTTTTTTCACGCTCTCCTCTCGTAGCACATTACATTCTTTAGTTAGTACTCTTACTTTAAAATCTAAAAATTTCATTGCCTCCTCAGCAGAGAATTGCAGGAAGTAACCTTTGCCCACATCTATCAGTATCGTTTCTGTATTATCCACTTTAGCTTCCATGAAAATATTGCCTCCAATATCTATAACATAATATAATTAAAAATTATAGGATGCGAAATGTTTGCTACATCCAGCACTTACTCATTTGGGTCTTAAAAGAACCTGGCGAATTCTCATTTAGTGTCTGCAGTGTATTTTCGAGTTGGACATACTCCATTATCTCCCCATTATATTTATCTATGTGGCGCTCTAGTTCTTCCAAATCCTTTTTGAGGAAATCATTAACAAATATTTCCAAATTTTTCGTATTTAAAAGAGCCATTTTCTATCCTTTATTTTATAAATCCTACAGCCCGCGACAATTTCTCGCGTACAAATATACAAATGTCATCTATGATACAAATAGCGCATCGATCATCCTTGAATTGTTGTTGCTTCCACAGCTGAGAACAGCTGACTGTAAACACAGAGTGTCGCATTTGAAAAAGCAAAGTATGGAATTTAAAACACAGGGCGTCTCGTTCAATATTTAATTGCAACATAAAAGTACATTAAAAATTAAGAAGGGGTTTATACAAATATCAAATTTTAATAAATTGAATCCAATATGTGTACGTAGGGAACTTGTTAACGTCGCCAACTGCAGTTACATAAAATATATTATGTGCATTTTTACCATGATTGTAGGCACCTATTGTACACATGTACGCACACATTTGCACATATACACCGATACACAAAATAACAAGAATGGTCGACGATAGAATATAGTGGCGCTTTTGTTTATTGTTATTATTTTTATTATTTCAAACTGAAGCTTGCAATTAAAATAATAAGTTATGGCCACTCAGGCATTCAGCTTGCTTTTGTTTATTGCTTTGCACCTTTATTCAACGTAAAATGTTGAAATACTCCGTTCGCCGTCAAGTTGTAAGAACAAGGTTTGCTAAATTTAATAGGCCATTTAAGCTGCATGCTAAAAGGGCATTTAGTTCTTAATGCAACTCTAAACACACATGTCTTCATACAATGTTCTGTTCCTAATTGTAACCAGAGAACGTAAAGAAAGGCAATTGTGAGTGCACTTGCGCGGTGAAGTAAACATTTTGAAATTATTAATAACTAATTAATAAAACAAAAAATGCCTAATGCTTCAAAATGTCGTGTTCGGGAGTGTAATAGTGAACAAAACGTTCGTTGTTTCGCATTTCCCAAAAATCGGGAATTATCAAATTTGTGGAAGGAGAATTTGCAGATCTCACCCTCAATGCAAATACCAATGCATAATTTATTTGTATGCATTCAACATTTTGAGGAGGATGCCGTGGGACCAAAGTATCTTAAGAATGGAGTGGTTCCAACTCTAAACTTGGGTAAGTAAATTAATTTATTATTATGTCTCCATATATGTACATATGTACAGGGAAGAAAAAATAAACAGAGTTACCGTCAATATTATTATTTCTTATAAATCTGAATATTTTTTTAAATATTAGTGTCCCAGTTTCTTTTTGGTTCACTGTACGTACATAAGCTGATAATCGTATGCTTGGATGTCGTTTTTAATACTTCGTGCCTATTGAAAAGCTTAATATACACATCCATGCATGCATGCATGAAATAGAAAGCAGAGAAGGGATTTATTTATTTAGAATGCGCACTTTCTCATTATTTTATTTACATATTTAGAAAAAACTTTTGAATTTAAAGGATCGGGTTTAATATAATGCCGTATGGGCAATTTTAGGCCAACTATAATGATTTATTTAATGAAACTTGGTTGAGACGTTAGGGAGTGGCTCATGAACAACTTTTATAACTCTCAATATTTACACACATTAAAATACACTTATAAATTGGTACAATATAATACATATATTTTGTTCTAAATTTTACTTCAATTCATAAAATATATGGTCACAAACGTATTTTTACTGGTTTTTACACTTGTGTTCAAAACAACAATATTCTTTCGCTAAATTATACAATTTTAACAATAAATTACTTGAAAACTATAAATCTCCGGAGGGTGCGGTTTCTAATTTTATATATGTATATGATTATACTGAATATACCTCAATTTAAATTTTGTAAAAATAAAAATTTTAATTTTAATTAGGCTATGATGATGTTCCACCGAACAAGTGGACCGAAAAAAGGGAGCTGCTGTATCGAGAGCTGCGCGCCTAAGGATAAAGCTATACTTTTTGCGTTTCCTAGGGACGAAGAGACCCGTAAGAATTGGGCCTTGGCTTGCAACGTGCAAGTGTCAAGCACTGACAGGGTTTTATTTGCCAACGCCATTTTGAACCCACATTGGTTACAAAATATAAACTTTTGAAAGGGGCTTTTCCTTGCTTCAATTTAGAGCGTTAATAGAATTTTATGTTTGTTTTTTTCATTTCATTTTATAGTATTGTAATATATATATACTATATATGAGTAGTTAACTTACTTGTTGATAAAAATAAAAAATAGAAATTAAAAAAACTAGTGTTTTAATTTTCTTAAGGATAATAATATTCATTTGGTAAGAAGAACTTAAATGAACATATACCAATAATATAATTCGAAAGGATTTCCTTACAAAATCAATATGTTCGTTCAGCTAACTAAAATGAATATCTGCATATGAAAAATCGTTAATACGGACGTGCAAAAGCAAACACGCATATACATAAGTAAATACATGCATACAAACTTCCATAGACATACATACATATGAGGCTGCGAGCACTTGCCACAAAAAAAATATTTCGATTTGCTATTGCTGTCGAGAATTTAGAACACATATTTACATACATATATTGATGCATACATATGTACGGAGCCGCGGCCACTCGACTTGACAAAAATTCAAGATTTACCAAATATTGGCAAATAATTCAACGCGAAATATTCCAATATTGACTATTTTCGAATGGTCGAGAAAATTGGCATATGGGCGGCTCGTTTTATGAATTAAAGTACTTTGCTCGTAGAAATATGAGCTCAAACTTATCAATGAATTTGTTTTTGTTGTGCTTTTTAATATTTGAAACTGTTCAGCGCCGTCGCGGGTAAATAATCATGGCCGCTACAGCTGCGCCTATGAATGCATTTTGTTTGTAGTCGCTAGGCTTAGAATTTTAGTTTTGGAAGCATACACATGTAGAGGCATAAAGTAAGTATGTGCGGTTATATGTATATACGAATATGTAATAAAAATTTCTTACCCACGTTTTGTTAGCATTTGACATTTAACCTGCTCATTCGTTCCTGAGCTTTCTCTATGAATTTACGTTCTCTGTTGTAACTAGTTGATAATTTTTTTTGGTATTAAGAATCTAAATGGCGAAAGCAACTCTGTAATCTTCGAAAAATTACCATAGTTAATTCGAACAACACTTTGAGCGCTTCGGTAGTAATCCACGGTTTCCACAAGTTTTTCACATTTTTGTTTAAATTCACGAGTCGTTTATTGCTCTAATTTTTAACTTTATCATATAGTTAATTCGAAATGTACAGCGGTAGCGCTAAATACGGTACCATGACCATGATTCAATAATAAAAGGTTTGCTCCGTAAGCAGCTTTCTCATTCCCTCTTGACAAATCGGCTCCCTTAGCAAGGCACTGGCTTGTTAACTCTAGAAATTTTTAGCAAAAGTGGAAGAAATGTTAAATTTGTAGAAAAAACATTTCGTTTTCAAAAGCGTGTATAAGCACTTGCTCGGTATGTGAATAACCAAGACGATATGGAAAACATACTCACATACAGCCTAAATCAGGATATCACAAAGCATCTTTTTGGGGCAATGAAAAATTGACGTTCTGACAATTTGAGTCCAATGCCATTCAAATACAGGTGGAGGAAGTACTTACTACGTTACTTTAAAGATACATAAGTTACCAACAAGAGCTCATTTAGCAATATGTAACTAATCATAGCCTCCTCATGGCAGATGGCTTTTTATGAGGAGTTTTTTCATGGCAGAAATACACTCGGAGGTGTGCCATTGCCTGTCGAGGTGCCTCTGCTATTACAAACAACATTTCCTATCATTTGGTGTTTCATGCCCGTGGTAGTTTGCCAAGTAGTTAGGAATGAATAATCGCGACTTGGGGGTCAAAACTCCAAAGCTACGTGGGCATAGCTAGTAAAGCAAGGCGCAAGGAATTCATTAGGGCCATACTGCTTAGGTAATATAATAGCTTCATATTGGTAAAACTTCCCAACTTCGTGATCAATTTTCAATTTAAAAATTAATTCACAAAATATCAATCTGGGTTTAACTTAATAACATTTGTTTAATATCATTCCTGGCAATTTCTGTTTGTACCAGTTATAATTTAAGTAAAAAGAAAACGTTTTTTTGTACCGTTTTTACCAAAAAGGTATTTAATTTTTCCAATTTCTACGCCCTTCTTAAACGCGACCTTTTGTAAAGGAGTGTCAAAATTGTCACAAGTGAGGAAACCTTTAATAATTGAATCATGACCATGACCATATTTATTGGCCTTTGGACACGGTCAAGCATTGTTGACAAGAACTTGATATGTGTGCGTGTCGGGTGCTTGACGCTAATATCTAAAATTTTTGATTTTCATCATTCAAAAGCCGACAACAAGTATGTGTGACACGACGACACCCGACTGCACTAACACACACAAAGCTCAGTCAAGCATGCTGGACCATCTCCAAAGGCCATATGTGTAGAAAACAGAATGTTCGAAAGTTTTAAATGCGCATTTAACCCTTTCGGTACATCTTTTTATTGCGCCATCCAAAAAATCCAAATTTTTGTCTGAGTATTTATTTTAGGACCAATAACAATACAAATATTTTTTTTTTTTTTTTTTTGTTAAGTGATTTTTTTTTAATGTTGCCATATGGCAACAAATGTTGTGTATTCGTTTCAATCGCAAATAAACTCCTTCTGCAATCTAATGCAAGTTTACACCTTACGAGAAATTTGTTGCCATATGGCAACAAGCTTAGTTTTAAAAATTAGCACAGCTTTTAAAGCTGCTAGCAAAAAAATATTTATATGCCAAATGACAGATTGAACATTTTTCTATATACTTTATTCAAAAATTGTTGAAAACATTTGCCCAAAATGCCTCAAAAATCTAAAAATGCAAAATACAAATTTCAGAGTGAAGTGCTATATGCCAGAAGGCTTTCTTTAAAAATGTTGTGTTACCGATATATAATGGGCGGTTATTATTTATTTTATTTCTGTTTAACCATTAAACTTCAATTTTTGAAAATATGTAACAAAAAAGTTTATATTTTTTACAAGAGAGTGTTGACGGCCTTTTAAAGTTTACTGTTGCCATATGGCAACAATATCGCGAAAGGGTTAAGACTCAGCATTAAGGTCGCACCCGAAGTTGCCAAAATGTTACTATTTTAACTAAAGAAATATGTGTAGTATACTTTTATATTACATATGTACATTGAAGGAGATCGACGAACTTTCTATTGTTAAAATAAAAAAAGGGTGCTAACTACAGTCGAAATATGACACTTTTTATTTTTTGTTTTTTAGAAAGATGGAGATGTATGCAATGTTATTTTTTTCGGCCATAGACCTAATAATGACCTAAAAACGATTGCGATATTCTGAAAAATATTTATCAATAAAAGAGTAGCTAACTTTCCGGTGCTGGAATCATGAACTATTAGAAGAGCCAACAATCTAGACAAGTGGCGTCCGACCAGTAAAATATACAGCTTTATTCATTTATTTTTTTAGTTCCATATTTTGAAATGTGATTCTTTTAAAGCACATTATTTTTTAAAGAAATTCATTCTTCTATGAACAGGTGGCGCAAAATTAATCAATTATGGAAAGATTTATAATATTTGCAAATATCGTCACCCGATTAATTTTTCGCCACCCTTAATGAGTTCGTTCGAATACATTTTTTGAAATCTGATATGAAGTTTTTTTAATTTGTGCCAAAAATTTTATTTAATTTTATTTAATTTTTTAATAAATTCATTTTAACAATACAATAATTTTAGTTGTACATAAGTAAGTATAAAAAAAAAAAAAAATCTTTGTAAAACTTATAGCAATTCAAATACATTCAAGCACGTAAATAAAAGTTTATGAAATTATTAACATTTTAAATTCTTTGTTGTCTTCGAATATCTCTAAATGTTGCAACTTCCTCTAATATTTCTTGGACCGGTTTAATTTCTTTCAATGGTTTCTTAAGGCTCTGCAGTTTCATCAAGGATGAATTCCTATCGTTGCGCTCATCTTTTCTGGTCTCTGGACACTCTTTACTATGATTTTTTTTTTATATCACCAACGCAATCTCAGTTTTGTCGTAAACAAACCGTTGTTATAATCCAAGTGATATTGGCAAATCAGCTGATTCCTTCTAAATTCGCTGAGCGGCGTTTAAAGATTTAATGTTGGCCACACCTTCTGAATTTTTTTCACTATGTGAACAGCGGCAGCTTAGAGTAAAAATATGTACGTGTGAAATGAGCGCCCACAATTCTGCTGCCGAATCGCCAATGATGTGACAGCCGAAGTCACGCTCGCAATTTAGCTTATCATTCTTGGTTGCTGTTGTAGTAGTATAAACATTTCCAATACTCACATACGGGGAATGCTGCTGGAGTGACAGTCCTTGGCCGGATATAAATCCGGGTCGTTTCGGTAACGTAGAATCGACTGTCGTGGAAACAACATTTTTGGTAGGAACCCTTCCTGTCGATGTGCTCATCTTTTCTGGCCTTGCGCACTTTTTACTATGGTATTATCGAAAAATCTCAACTGCCTAAAGCGATTTCTCTCTCTCTCTCTCTCTCGATGGCCTTGCCATATTCAACAAAACTGTTCCAACAGATTTTCCGTCTTATTAGCCATATTGTAGACAAGGAAAAATCTCCTGATCGTTGATAATTTTTGCCTTTTGTCTAAATATCACAGCCAGACGCACTAAGCAGGAACGGTCGCTTTTAGATATAAAGTAGTATAATTTTTCGTAGAGAGATACCATTTAAAAATTGGCGTTCTTAAATGTACTCCGCTCTAAAACACCATTTTTTGTTGTGGAGCAATCATATAAATTGGCAAATTATCATTGGAAATTGGATGAAATTGAATAAAATTGTTGGCATCGGTTTGCACGCAGCCGACTTCAGTGGATGCCTTCGATTTGTGACATGCAATGCAGGTACCTGGTATAAAATGATGATCAAATGACTTTTCGTTGTTAGTTGCGAACTTTACCATTACCTGACAATTTTTGTATATTGTAAAATGTTACACTCCGGACGCAGTCTCGTGTTGCTTGGTTTGATTTTGTCCTTAATGGCGTTTTTAGTAACAGCCGAAGTAAGATGCCTAATATTCCTGTGCGCAACTGTATCGTAATATTAATGTGCAGCCTTTATATGTACGTATGTGTGTGTGTGTGTAGGGCGACAATGCAGCACCGCCATCAGAGGAAGATGACAATTCATCCTCAGAGGAAACCGTTGAAGATTCCAACGAGTCTCGTCCCAAACGATCATTAGAGGCAACAAGTGGGGAAAATACAAATAAAGGCGGTGATGGAAAGTTAGCGGGAAAAGCTGGTATACCAGGATTGCCTGATCCAGCAACAATTCTCAAAATAGTGGAGATTCTTCAAACCTTGGGTGAGAAAGTCGTGCCGATTCTTGTCGAAGGTAATTCCGTGGCAAATTTAGTAGCCGAGCGAGTGGGCAAAAACTATGAACTTTTGACAGACTTTAAAAAAGAAATAGACTCTTTAACGGATGATCTTAGGTCAAAAAAATAATTTAAAATATTATACAACCCGATTGAATTAGGAATTTGCAAAAAATATATAATTTTCTTACCCCTATTCTATTTTTTTTTTATTTTGTATTTATATGCAATTTCAATTTTTATTTGCAGCGATTGGATAGTGGCAATCTTGAACTTTTAAATACGCATACATACGTGCATGTGTACATATCAACTTGTAAATACGTCATTATAATTTAATTTATGTAACAACACTGAACGAAATTATATTTATAAACACTTTTTAATAGAGGTTTTTCATTTCAATTTTACTTCAGTTTGTGATATTTGTTTTTTTTCCTTGTTCACTCCTCTCGGGAGCATGAGGGCTCGACAAGACTCTTTCATCGTACACGGTTCTGTGCTGTTGTTTTTGCACCGTCCCATGAGATCTGCTAGTTCGTGCAACAAGTATTTTTTGGTCGACTGCGACCTCTGCTCCCTTGTGGGTTCCAGGGTTGTGGGTTGATGTGCCTAAGGATGGGTTCTTCATTAGTTAATCTCCACAGCGCGTCGTTACTGATGGTGTTTGGCCAGAATATTCTGCAGATGATGCGGAACCGTTTGTTGACGAAAGTTTTAGCCTCTGTGTGATGGTGTTAGCGCCCAGCCATGTTTCGCTTCCGTACAACAATAAGGACTTCAGGCATGAGCCGAATATTCGTTGTTGTTGTTGCAGCATAAACATTTCCCATACTTACATGCGGGAATCCTGCTGGAGTGACAGTCCTTGGCCCGATATAAGTCTGGGTCGTTTCGGTAATGTAGAACCGACCGTCGTGGAAACGCCGAATATTCGTAACTTAGTGCGCCTGGAGATTTGCGAACTCCCCCATACTGTATGCATTCGCCCGAATGACGCCCTTGCTTTGTTTACCCTGCAGTTGACATATTCATTTGCTCCACCATCTGCTGTGATGATGCAGCCGAGGTAGCAGAAGCTTTCGACAAATTCCACCGGGCATCCGTCAACCAATTTCTGCCTTGTGTTTTTGCGGTTAACTTTCATAGCCTTGGGCTTGGCGATGTTGACCTCCAATCCGACAGTGCGTGGCAGCGCGACTAGTCTGTCCGCCTTCGCTTGCTTGTCAGAGAGTTTGTGAGAGAAGAGGCAGATGTCAACGACGAAGTCCAGTTCCTCAAGATGTGTGGTGAAACTCCACACGATCCGTTTTTGTGCAGGGTCAGTTGGCTCATGATGTCATCAAGGACGATGGCGAAGAGCAGGGGTGACAAGGGACAACCTTACCTTACGCCTGCATTGGTAGTGAATGGATCGCTGATATCGCCTTTGTGAAGCACTGCCAGTTCGGAGTTATCGTAGAATGCTTTAATGAGGCGGATTATCTGGGCAAGAACTCTCTTTCTACTCAGTGACAGTCATATTGCGTCTCGTTTGATTGTGTCGAACTCCTTCTTAAAGCCTGCGAACAGCATATAGAGCGGAGAGCGCCACTCAACTGATTGTTCTACTATAATCCGAAGTGTGTTGGCTTGGTCAACACAGCTGCGGTGAGGGCGAAAACCAGCTTGCTCATCTCTTAAGGAGCGTTCGATATCTTTGAGCCTGCTTTGTATGATCGCGGCTACAATTTTGTAGATGGTGTTAAGTAGGGTTACTCCTTGCCAGCTGCCGCAGTCACGCAGGTCACCGGTTTATGATATAAAAATCACTTATTTACTTAAAAGTAACCGGAGTTAAAGGAAATTATTTATATATTATATAACATAGCCCAATCATAAATACTAGATTACAAAGTTCTAGATACTTAGCCTAAGGATAAAACGATCGTAGTGTTTACTTAAGATCCACATCTTCATAATAAGAATTCAATATCAACTCTCTTTGAGATGTTATTAAATTCCGAAAGTGCGCTAAAAATTGGCCAAACTATAATAATTAGCTCTAAGTGGGTCAAGATAAAATGGCGTTTAAACGGAATTTGATTCTGTGAAGAATGTTAAAATCAATTTGCTCGAGTAACTCAGGACAATCAATGGATCCACATCCAAGTCGAAGAGAAACATCAAAAACTGAATGATTCTTTTTTTCTAGTGGCTGTGAGTTTCTTAGTTGACAGCGAGAAGCATAAGATGGAAGCGGGCTGGAAAGATTAAGGGACTGAAGAGCTAAACGAAGGAATTTTCTTTACATCCGTCGGCTCTCGAAGCATGACTATTATGAATTGAACTTCAAATGATTGGTAGAAGAATAAATATTCCTAGAATAGCGGTCTTCAAATGTCGTGTCCTTGGCATAACGTCGTGCAAAAGCTAAGTTACAAGTCCCCTTCGGAAGCATTAAAGTTCAGACAGTCGGAAAAAATTAATAATCTATAACAAAAAAATAATTGTTTTAGCTTAAGTAGTAAAAAAGTTGAGCTTGGTTAATAAAAAAACTCAATAAACTATTAAATTTTAGTTTTATCTTTAAAAAAATTAAATTTAATATTAATAATTTGCCCATTTTGCGGTAAAGGAAGAATATTTATTTGAACCCTTGCCGCCTTCCCCCAAAACATAAGTGATTTATATGACCCTCCTCATCGGAACTTTTTGAACGAAAAATAGTTATTTAAATTTTAACGGTTAAAGTTTTTCAAACGTTAATATTTGAATATTTTTGTTCACAAATAACAAACTGGCGTTTACTTGTTAACATTTTTATAACAATTATAACTAAATTACGATCACGAAATTTTTGAGCACATAATTCGAACCCTCCTTTTATTATTTTTCTATTTATTTAGGATAAGTTTCTTGTTAAATTGTGGAATAATAATGGCAGGTTTTTGCTAGAGTAACACAAAAGAGGGTCACTCATATGAAATGAAAACAAAAAATAAACTAAGTACTTTGAAGAAATATGAGCATTTAACAAGTTCATCCTATAACAACTGATTTTTGTAAAAATATATGAGAAATATTTAAAACATATATAAACAATAGTAAAAAATATATAAAAAATAATATATGTATATATATATATATATATAAAGTAAAAATGGATTAGCAAAGAGAAGGCAAATATACAATTTTGAAAATTTCAGTGTATAAATAGAAATTTTATACTGAAGCATTCGTCTGAAATAGCCAAGATTACTTTCTAAATTAAATAGTCTCTACACTTCAATTCATTTTACTCACCTACGTCGCTTCGGTAGACATTTCTACCTAAAAATAATAGCACTATCAGAACTTGGAAGCTTGCTAAAATCGGAATCCCTCTGTTATTAACGAATTCGCCCATATCAAGGGTTCCTGTCAAATGTAAAACAGTTGCTTTATATTGAGTAAAAATCCTCCTTCTAACGAAATATCCTTGGATAGTGAAGCATATTTTTAATTTTTTTTTTTTTTTGACTCTTCAGATTAAGGGCCCTTTCAATTTTGACAACAAAAACTACTAAACTTAGAATGCCGTTTTAAAGACAAAGTGTTGAAAGAGCTTTTATCTTAAATTTGAAATTTATTGTTAAAATCTATCTTTAATTTGATGTAATTACGGTTCTCTGTGATTTCCAAATTCATTACATGGAATCCAAAGTAGATTTACTTACTTCGTTCATATTTTAATGCTTTAATTTGCTATTTGCACCGGAAATTAAATTTTTTGATTTGCGTGAATTCATTGTCTATGAAATTTGTTGCAGTTGAAACCATCAGCTTCCCGTAAAGTGAAATGTCACCTTGTTCTTTCGACTTCCCCTATAGTTTTGTGTATGCGAAAACCATAAGCTGTTATTGTAATAATTGTCACAAGTTATCAAAAACTACCAGGTATGCGAATTAATGTAATTGGTACAAACTATCGCACACGAGAACACTAGTAAGGAAAAAAACCATCCAAATATTATGCTCATTGGCAGTCTGTGTTTTTTTACCAAACGTTTCATTTCCATATGTTCTGCATTTGTTTATATTTGAATTTCCAAAACCAAACAAAGTTAAGTTTGCCGCAAAACAATTTTGGTTTCGTTTATTATATGAGCCAATGATTTTATAAAAATGGATTTCGACGATACTATGGACTTAGTAATAATAATTTTGCTACTAAATGAAGCTCGCAAATATCTCCATATTATATCAAATGGGCATATCCGCAAAGTGAACGAAAGTCGTAGACTAACAAGGAGGATTACTAGAAATCCGCAAGATTGTGAAGGGGAAGATAATTTGTTCGCCCAGTATTTAAATAAAATATGCCAGAGTGATCCAGAAGAGTTCAGATCTTCCGTACATATGTCTCAAACGGCCTTCGAGTTACTTTTTAATTTGGTAGAATTGGATTTATTTAAGTGCTCCATGCGTCATGGTATTACACCAAAATGTAGACTATTTGTAACACTTTTGTAAGTAATGGAATAGCTTCATCTTACACTTGTTAAATTAATATTTATATGCATATGTTAACAGGTATTTAGCAAATGGGAACTCCAAAAAAATGCTGTCATCAGCTTTCGAGTTGGGCTTGCCTTTTGTGCGTCGCATTGTGAGCGAAACCTGTGAGGTGCTTTGGAACTCGCTATCTGACACATATCTGCCAATGAAACAGTCCGCGGATTGGGTAGAGCTATCGCACCAGTTTGAATCAAAATTGCAATTGCCAAACTGTGTTGGAGCTATAGACACAAGAACAATTGAATTAAGTAGCCCAAACAAAAAAGGAAGATATTCTGTTGCCATACTTGCAACTTGTGATGCCAGCTATACCTTTACAGGCATAGATGCCGTTGTTTTTCGTCGCAAGGATTATGATTATACTTGGGGTTTAGATTTCGCAGATAATCTTTTTGAGGGTGGACTAAATTTACCTGAAGATAAAATTCTTCCTAATAGTGAAATCGAATTTCCCTACTATTTTGTTGGCGATAACGTGTGTCCATTAAAACCTCATATAATGAGGCTTTATCCAGGTACGAAATATCTAAATAATATATATTTATTCATTACTATTTTTCACACAGAAGAATTTTTATAAAATAATATCAGTAAGTCCTACGTCTAAGTATAAGTAATAGATTAGATTTCAATGTTTTGCAAAAATACGTAAACTAGTCTTATAGATTATATTCTATAGCACATTTTATCAATCTGAGTTAGTCAATTTCCGACACCAAACAACAATGATTATGATGAAGTTGATGTATGACCGGTGATCCGCGGAAACAAAGTCGGCAGGTTTCTGGATCGAGATGATAATGGGCAAGTGGTCTGATGCAGGCGATAGCAAAGGTTGCCACGTTATGCTATTTGTCAGACCTGCGCTAGCAATTGTGATGTTGTTGTTGTCGGGCGAGCTGCTGCAATTGCCCACTACCCTGGTGGGGGCGTTGTTGTTGTTGTTGCAGCAGCATAAATATTCCCCATATTTACATACGGGGCATGCTGCTGGAGTGACAGTCCTTGGCCGGATATAAATCTGGGTCATTCCGTGTGAACGATTAATTTTGGTTTGTCTGCATATCAGAGCCTATAAAATATTCTCGTGTAATCCTCTGCAGGCGATTTTACAATCTCTTCCTCCTAATAATTTACTTTATTTACGTATGCCTGTAACTAAATTGTGTGGTATGCATTAAATTTGTCTTTTATCGTTTTTAGGAAAGCCTCTCTCACAAAGACGTGAAATTTTCAATTCGCGATTGGATCGGGCACGTCAAGTGATTGATAATGCATTTGGTATTTTGGCAGCTCGTTGGAGAATTTTAACAAATCCATTGAATTTGTCGCCTCGTAATATGCAACAGGTGTTGAAAGCCACCTTACTGCTTCATAACTTTGCTCGGACCCATGATAGCACTTATTGTCCTCGCGGATATGTGGACCGCTATGAAGATGATACTCTCTTTCCTGGGGATTGGCGTGACGAGATTATTCCTCTAGAGAAAACAAAGAGGTTTTACTCAAACAACTCTACACAAAGCGCTTATAAGTTGCGCGACAGTTTAAGTGAATACTTTGAAAATAATTAAATTTGTAACTAACTTAGATTATAATGCGAAAGAATGAATAGTATTTGTAAAAGTCATAAAAGTCTAGCAGGGAATTTTTGTTAAACGTAACAAACGGCGGCCGCCGTGGCCGAGTGGGTTGGTGCGTGACTACCATTCGGAATTCAGAGAGAGAACGTCGGTTCGAATCTCGGTGAAAGATCAAAATTAAGAAAGAGTTTTTTCTAATAGCGGTCGCCCCTCGGCAGGCAATTGCAAACCTCCGAGCGTATTTCTGCCATGGAAAAGCTCGTCAAAAAAAATATCTGCCGTTCGGAGTCGGCTTGAAACTGTAGGTCCCTCCATTTGTGGAACAACATCAAGACGCATTCTAAAAATAGGAGTAGGAGCTCGGCCAAACACCCAAAAAGGGTGTACGCGCTAAATATATATATATATAACAAACGGAAATGTTTCTAATTATTTATAAAAAAAAAATCGTTAAATATTTTGTGTTTACTTTAAAATAGAAAACTCTATAGGTCTTACATTATTACTACAGCCTAAATTTAACGAAAATGTATTAAACTAAATATATTTACATATAAGCGGAAGATATGCATTGGCTGTGTACAAACGTAGTTTTGAGTGTTTTTTATAATTAATTATGCGAAAAAAGAATGTATGCTGTGTGAAAAGTAAATTTTTAAGTGGTTACAGAGAAAATATGAAATGGACATTCGGTATTTCCTTGGACAAACATGACACCAATTCAATCTTAAATCGCTGGTTTTCCAATCTGCAAATACGGCAGTCTAGATGAAAGCGCGCCTCCTCAGTAAATATGATTTTGCTCTCTGTTCAATAAAAGCACTGTTTGGGCTATACTACATTGACTTTGAAAATAAATTTGCTATATTTTCTAACGAAATGCATCGTGGGCAACTTAATCACAACCGATCGCTTTCCTTGTTGAAAAATCTCATCAGGAGATACATATGCTTATTGAGTCCGATGTCTGTGCTCTCATCGATCATTATGGAAAATTTGTTTACTATTAATTTTTGCTTTTTTCTCTTTTGCCAATACATTTTTCATTATGCTGGTGCACTTCTTTCTTCCGAGCTTAGAGTTTTTTATTATTTCAGAATCCGGAACGATTTCGTTTAAGAGTGGGATTAAATGGTCCACCACTTGCAGCGCGACATAATGGTCAGCGAAGAACATGCTAAGTCTTATTTCGAAATTTCGGGAACAAAGTGGTTTACTCGGCTTTTCTTAAAAAAACTGTTTTGGTGCATTTTTGTTTCGGCGTGCTTTTGCAAACCGGACTTACCGCAGTTCAAAACTTTGTCGCACGCAGCGCATTTGCATTTGAATGGATCGTCAGCCACAGCTTCCAACCAGCCACTAAAATTGTCGTCGTCAAGCCACTTGTTATTGAACTTTTGTTTCCGATACTTGCATTGTTTTTCCTGGAGGAGTCAGTCGAAGAGGAGGAGCTCATTTCTGTAAAATATATGCATTTTAAATATAAAAAAAGCTAAAACTAAAATAATTGCAAACTTACTTCAAAAGTGAAAAGCACCAGAAAACGCGGGACAACTAACAATTTTCGCGCGAAGAAAAAATCGCGTTAGCGTTAACGAAGAAAATTTCCTACATTTACAGAATTTAAAAAAAACATCTGTCCTTTTTCCTACACCCATATTTTTCGGCAAAAATCCCTACATATAGAGAATATTCCCTACATTTACCATCACTGATTTATATGTAAAAACACTCTCAGCTGGTCGTCAAAAAATGCTCAATGCACAGCTCAGATCACCTGATTCCAAAGCGTTCTTATCTGTAAAACGGTTGTATAAAAAATGATTAAATTTCATAGAAAATCATAACAAAAAGTCTAAAAAATGCCGCACAAATTTCGATGTTTCTCAATAAAAAAATAGTTCTTATGGCCAAGAAATCTATTAAAAATATTTGTTATTGTATTTCGAATCTCCGTGAAACACCAAATGAAAAGTGTTTTTCAAGTAGCGATCGCCCCTCGGCAGGCAATGGCAAACCTCCGAGCGCATTTCTGACATGAAAAAGTTCCTCTTAAAAAAGATATCTGCCGTTCGGAGTCGGCTTGAAACTGTAAGCCTCTCCATTTGTGGAAGAACATCAGACGCACGCCATAAATAGGAGGAGGAGCTCGACCAAGCACCCAGCATTTATACAAGGTGAAGCCCAAAATAAACAAGACTGGCGTCATAAAAATGTTTTTGATGGCGCCATCTTTTTGATGAGCTAGTGCGTTGGAAGTTACATCCCTAGCTGACTTCCAGTGAAGGCTTGGTGGCATTCGGTTTAGCGGAAGTGAAGTTATTGCGTCTAAAGTGTCACTATGTTTGTGTCATCGGTACAAAAATGGGTTTCGAACAAAGAGCTAATATCAAATTTTGTTTTAAAATCGGTGACCGAAACATTTGAATTGATGAAAAAAGTTTATGGCGATGATTGTCTCTCTCGTGCCAGAGTTCATGAGTGGCTTGCACGTTTCAGAGATGGTTGTGAGGACATAAATGACAATAAACATACGGGCCGCCTAAAATCAGTAATCACCGAAACTCCATCTAAACTGTACGTAAATTTATAAAAAATAAACAGAAACCATCGTTGAAATTCATAGAATCGGAGTTGAATATCTCCAAGGCATCGATTTATCGCATTTTAACTGATCATTTGGGCTTACGAAAGCTCAGTGAACGTTTCATCCCGCACAAGGTAACTGAGGACCAAAAATTGCTCAGAATTCAACATTCGAAAGACCTTATAAAAGAGGCGAGAAAAGACGAAAACTTCCTTTACAACATACAAAGTTGTGATAAAACGTGGTGTTTCCAACATGAAACTGAAACTAAGCGTCAAAGTGCTGAATGGAAGGCCCCAGACGAGCTACCACCCAAAAAATCGCGTTTGGAGGTGTCAAAAATCAAGTCGATGCCCATTTGTTTTTACGATTCCAAGGGAATTGTCCACAAAGAGTTCATGCCAATGGGTCAAACCGTCAATGCCATTTTCTATCTTGGCATTTTGAAGCGTTTGTTGCATTGCATTCATCGAATTCACCCTGAATACCACGAAGGAGGAAGCTGGCGCTTATTGCGTGATCCACTCGATCCACTCTTGTGACTAATTTTTTTGACTAGAAATCACATTTTAACCCTTTCGCTACATCTTTTTATTGCGCCGTCCAAAAAATCCAAATTTTTGCCTGAGTATTTATTTTAGGACCAATAACAATACAAATAAATTTTTTTTTTTTTTTTTTTTTGTTAAGTACTTTTTTTTTAATGTTGCCATATGGCAACAAATGTTTTGTATTGGTTTCAATCGCAAATAAACTCCTTCTGCAATCTAATGCAAGTTTACACCTTACGAGAAATTTGTTGCCATATGGCAACAAGCTTAGTTTTAAAAATTAGCACAGCTTTTAAAGCTGCGAGCGAAAAAATATTTATATGCCAAATGACAGATTGAACATTTTTCTATATACTTTATTCAAAAATTGTTGAAAAATTTGCCCAAAATGCCTCAAAAATCTAAAAATGCAAAATACAAATTTCAGAGTGAAGTGCTATATGCCAGAAGGCTTTCTTTAAAAATGTTGTGTTACCGATATATAATGGGCGGTTATTATTTATTTTATTTCTGTTTAACCATTAAACTTCAATTTTTGAAAATATGTAACAAAAAAGTTGATATTTTTTACAAGAGAGTGTTGACGGCCTTTTAAAGTTTACTGTTGTCATATGGCAACAATATCGCGAAAGGGTTAACCATCAATCACTCACCGTATTCGCCTGATATGGCTCCTTTTGACTTCTACCTATTCGGAAAATTGCATTTGGCCATGAAAGGAAAACGTTTTGCATCCGTGGAGGCCATCTAAAAGGCTTGTACCGACATCCTTTACACTCGAAAAGCTTTTAACAAAGCTCGCGCAAAATAGTGTATCGAGGCCAGAGGGACTATTTTAAATAAATAAACTCGAAGTTATCAGAACAAAGCTCCTGTCGTTTCTATTTGAGCTCAGTCTGGTTATATAGCTCAGTCTATATACATATAACATATTGTAAATTTCCTTGCCTGTTGGTTTTAATGTTACCATAAAATTCCAATTTGGCATAGCAACCCACCAAAACGCTCAAGCAAGGCGAATCTATTAAAGGTGGTATCGGTAAATCAGCTGATTTATTTATTTTCTTTCGCCGTGTCCATGTGTCTGTCAGCTCAGAATGAAACAATGCGAATTCCGTCTTTGTTTTCTACTTTGCCAATACTTTGCCTTGACAATCAAACGTACAAAACATTGTTGTTGGTCCAGTGCCACCACCTTTATTGAATGCGTCTTGCGCTCAAGCAAAAATACCAAGCACTCACACCATCACACACCTAAGCCCTTGTCAAAAAAAAGGAAGAAGAAGAGTGTTTTTACTTGTAATTTTATACGAAGCCTGTATGCCCTTAAACTCTCAATATTTTTCGAATTAATTCAAATTTTGTGTATTTAATTAATTTACAAGTTAGAAATATTTATTGAATCCACTTTACAAATTTTTTACTTATCAATGTCACAAAATAGCATAAACTCTCATGAAAAGATGAAAGCAGGCACATCTTTGTTCCCTATTCCCAAATTTGATTACTTGACATCAAAAGAGTCACGCCAAATTTGCCTCAAAGTCAAATGTACTCCAGTTTCCCCTAAGCTGCTCGCTCAAAATCGAATAACACAGTTAGGAATTAATAGCCCATATTTGCGCAATAACTAGTTTTCCTGGTAGTTTTTCGCATCAACGCCATGCCCGTCATGAACTGGATACAACAACAAAGATGCGTATCCGCGTTGCATTTACCTCGCGATTCGCAGTCTTTATTATGGTTTGAAGTGACATTGAATAAGTCATAAGAATTTATTGTCGGCGCATTATCCACTTATGTATGAAAAATCCGGTCTATGCGACGCGGATGCATCATTGTTCCGTTTCGTTTACTTTGTGAGTGGTTTCTTCCAATGTATTTCTTGAATATGAACGAAAGGCGAAGGCAGTGTGCCACGCTTGGCAAGCGCAAAAAAAGTGTACTGAATCGTCGCTGAAGCAATGCATGTGCGTACATATGAATGCACTACCGTTCTTCTCTTGCTGGGTATACCGATTATGGGCATTTCGGCGGTTTTGTATGAGTATTGCATTCATACTTTCCTCTTTCTTTGGTTATTGCCTGCATACGAGCACTGCTTGAACGGCCGCGGATAGAGGTTCAAATAATTGGTTTTAGCTTCGGTCGACTAACAAATGTCGGTTTCTAGTTCTCTGAATAGTTGGTACGTCCCACACTGGGGATTTTTGTACAGAGATGCGGAAAAAAGTATACATCCCAAAAAATATTTACATTTTTACTACTAACGAAGTTGTATATATTTGTGTATGAAAAAAACATGTCTAAAAACTATTTTTTAAAAAAATTAAAAAAAATTTTTTTTTTTAAATTCATAAATTTAAATTTTTTTTTTTTTTTTTTATTAATATAAGCCAGCAAATATTTACGCACAGGATACATGTAAGTTCATAATTCTGAATTACCCTCAAAATGTCAAAACAAAATTAAAAGTGTTTCGTTATCATTATGCACACCCTAGAAAGCGTTTAGTTATTATCATTGCCAAAAAATAATCAGTGGCGCCTGGTGGCACCTGGTGGCACCTGCAATTGATTAAAACTGAAAGAGACGCTATTAAGCAACACGTTGATACTAGTTTCTGACCGTAGGTAAATGTAGCTCAACTTGCAGATCCAAGAATATGAAGGAATATGATTTTTTTTTTTTTCGTAAAATTAATTATAAATAGATAATCAAATGATTTACAGCCTTTGTTCTTCCGGCTAAAATATATAAAGAAAAATCTGTAAGTCGGAGTTTAGTAATTCTTTTTGATTTTATTGTTGGTTCTATTCTGGACTTTAGAAATACCATTGAACATTGCGTAGGTGGTATGTTGCAAATTTGACTTTTTTCCGCAAAATCCCCAGTGTGCGTCCCCGTAGCTGGTTTTGTTCGTGATGCGCATTCCATTGTTCCCGGGTACGATGCTTACTGAATGCATGAAACATCAAATAGTAGAGAAAGTTCGACCTTCGGCACTCAATGGCAAACGTCTGAGTGCATAGCTGCCATGAAAGAATTTTTCATAACAAAGACGAATTCACAGAAGGCGCGTAAATTTAGTTTGACTGTCAAATTTCAAGGAGAATGTAAACAAACTAATAAGGTATGTCGCAAGAAAAAAAAAATTTCCTTATTTTGTTAATATTTTTGTATTATTATGCTGCATGCCGTACGCGGTGGTCAAAATAGCGAAAAATAGAATAACGATTTTCGGAAGACACCAGCTAACGATTTGAGCTTCTAGGTAGCTTGCTAAGATTTAATTTTCTTTCGATTTCTGGTCAGGTAAAATGAGATTAGCCTCTGGAGGGAGGCTCTCAAGGAACATGGTAGCATTTTCGGGCAGTTAACACCGTATTCCTTCGAACTTCGAACAGATTTCTCGATCCGCAACTTTGAGTTTGAGGGTCATGCTAGGGCAATATTTCTAAATAGGGAGGATTGGACGGGGGAAAAATCTGCACCGAAGCTTGCACCTCTGTCTTTACTGACGGTACCAAGATGATATCGGGAGTCGCAGCAGGGATTCTCTCTAAATCAGCTAATTTATCTATCTCGCAGGACGAAATTAGTAAGCTCCTGTAAGGAGGAGATCAAATCTCTTGGGTGTACAGGTATATTTCTCTGATCTGGGTTCCAGGACATAGAAACATAGAGGGAAATGAAATTGCTGATGAGCTTGCCAGGAAGGGGACTGAATGGGCCTCAGAGACCTCCTAACCGGTCATCGGCATCCCCTTAACAGTTGTTAAAGGGGAACTGCACAAATTATTTCTCAGGAAAGCGCAGTAAAGATGGAGCTTCATTTCTTCAAGTGCTATTTCGAAAACCTTTTGGCCACAATACGATACACGAAGGACTCAGAAAGTTCTTTGGATTCCTCGTCTTTCAATTTTCCAACTCGTAGCTGTATTTACCGGTCACTGGACGACACGCGGAAAATCTACGGTTACCATTTAATCCCCATTGCGGAAGCTGTGGGGATCTTTCAGAGAAGGGACTGTTGAGCACTTTCTCTGTAAATCTCCGGGTTTGGCAGCTAGACGATTAAGGTCACTGGGGGCTCCTTCCTTCGACAGCCGGGGCAGTGAGCCAACCTAAATCCAATCAATCTCCTTCATTTTATCAGCAGCTGGGTGGCTGTAGGTATCTGCCTGTTGGAGGTCTCATAATGGTATCAAAACGGTGCTTTCGTGCTACTTGGGAAGTGCCAGACTGGCACTTCAAACATTTCACCTACCTACTTACCTAAGGATATAACTTTTTAAAAAGGATCCTCTAACAGGACGAAAAATAGCCTGCCCCGGGTGCCCAGCCGAAGGTTTTAAAAAAGGTGCCCAACGGAGGGTTAACATGCTGAAAATATATTCGTTTCCTGGAACTTTTTGATCAAGTTGGCAAATTCGAAGAGAATCAACTTTCGAGGCGTGTTATAGAATAGAGCCCCTCATATTGAGGCTCGAAACGCTTGATGTATTTTTAATAATTTGCAGTTTTATTTTGAAAAGAAAAATAAATAAAAATTGCATATAAATAACTGTAAATATATATATAACAAAAAAAAATAACTTTTCTTCATCTTTTAATGCCCAAACGAAATGTTACAAAAGCGAAGCCATCTGGTGGCGAAACGGAGTTTGCTTTTAGCCCAGCGTTGCTGGACGTATGTTACCCCTTCAAATTGATATCTCGAAGTTCTCAGCCCTTAGGCATTTATGAACTGTTTGGCGGGTTTTACCTGTAGACGTGCTGAGGCCTTGAATAGAAGCCTGTAGAGCTCTAAATTTTTACATATCTTATTTTAAAACAACATCTAGGCTCGTCTTTTGAAAGACCCATAATTTTTTTGAACCGCGAATTTGTGTAGGAATTTTTTCATGGAATTGTTTCACATACGACACTGGTGCAATTAGAGCTAATTGGGATGTTTTCTAGGGCTATCCAGCTCATTATTCTGATTAATTCTCACGGGAATAATCCGGTTCATTTTATGGATGCTGATTTGTATTATAGTATTAGTATTAGTATATATATTTCTATATATACATAGTATAGTATTATTCTATTATAGTAATAAAATAGAATTATGTGTGGATATATGTATTTCTCATAACATTTGCTGTTTGGAACAGGATAGTACTGAAGATGACACATTAATAGAAAGGAAGAATCAGTGAATAACACACATTATCCAGAGAACGATATTTCAACTGAAAATCGTCTTAATACTATTAAGGCCTCTTTTTTTTGGCCAGCGCTGGCGCCGTGGCGAATAGATGAAGCATATCTGGTAGTGCTGGGATAGAGCTGCCAAAAATTACATTTCATTTATAAAGGCTCTTATATTACTGCTAGCCATGTGCTGCAGACTGTTGGCGTCGGTGTTGTTTCTGATACGAAAATTGCATTCATTAATCACATTAACTTTATCAAAATCTTTATTTCAAAATCTTGGTTTCATTCGGTGGAATAACTCGGAGTTCTCGGTGCCATACACATTCAAATTGCTTTACACCCTTTCTTGGTTCTCACCTTGAGTATGCTACTATTATTTGGTGGCTTTTTCATCAATTCTCAATCAATATTGATTTTCAGAAAATACAAAAGGTTTTTCTAAAGCATGATTTGCGGGCTTTACGATTTATTGAACCTCTTTCAACACATACTCTTTTAAATCTCACAGGGTTGTATGTCAATAAGTATCGTTATTATCTGGGATTATTTTATAATCTCAGATTTTGGGAGAGAAATTTTGTATGGGAAACCGCGCTTTTAAATTACGGATTTTGAGTTAAGCGCGAAAAAGTAGATCATCTACTTACATATATGTGAACGTATTATTAGTAAATAAAATACTAAATGAAATGGATGCCGGCAAAGGGAACAGGTCGGTTATTATGGATTCATTTTACAAAAAAAAGTGTATGTCCATAAACGTTTTGTCCTCTTATTACTTATTATAAAATGTAATAAAGAATAAAGACTCTCATCATGCCCGTCCTAACGTATGGCGCAGAAGCTTGGACGATGACAACATCCGATGAAGCGACGCTTGGAGTGTTCGAGAGAAAGATTCTGCGCAAGATTTTTGGACCTTTGCACGTTGGCAACGGCGAATATCGCAGGCGATGGAACGATGAGCTGTATGAGCTTTACAGCGACATGGACATAGCGCAGCGAATAAAGATCCAGCGGCTTCGTTGGCTGGGTCATGTCGTCCGAATGGATACAAACGCTCCGGCTTTGAAAGTATTCGATGCGGTACCAGCTGGTGGTAGCAGAGGAAGAGGAAGGAGGAGGCCTGCGTTGGAAAGATCAGGTGGAGAAGGACTTGACTTCACTTGGTGTGTCCAATTGGCGCCGGTTAGCACGAGAAAGAAACGACTGGCGCGCTTTGTTAAGCTCGGCCAAAATCGCGTAAGCGGTTATCGCGCCAATTAAGAAGAAGAAGAATAAAGAATTTCCCATGCGTGTTGCTGCCATGCGGCGAATCTTGCTCGATAGCTTTGTTGTTGCTTTGATGTGCAAATTGTTCGTCAAGTGAGCCGAGCAGGGAGATAGCGAGCAGAGAAATGGCGAATAGAACATATCGATAGTTTTTCATGAACTAATCCATTGGAATGTTAACAATTTGTCTCAATACTTTATGCCTAATAGCCTAGCACTAAAAATTTCCGCAGAAAACTCTATTCAACATGAAATTTATTTCTAAAATAAATGCTTTGAGAATCTGCGCTGCAAGCGCATGCTGGAGTGTCACATTAAGCAAATAAAGGTAATTTCACGATGACTACTATTTTTCACTTTCAGTTATCGCAAGAAGTGGTAATCTAACACGACAAAAAGTTTTCCCATATTTACACTCCTCAAAATGCAAGATCTTTGCAAAAATTAAAAAAATGGCACGTCTGAAAATAAAATTGGTGTGCTTTGTTTTGTTTACTTTTCGCTCGTTCGTCAGACAGAACGAGATGTCATAAAACCCGCTAAAAAAATTGTAATTTTTTCATTTGCTCGTTAATACGTGATTTGGTGTTATTCGTTCATTGCAGTACCGAGCAGCAGAGTTTGCGGCAGTACAGCAGAGTTTACGGCAGTGCAGCACGACAGTAACGAATTCTAATGCATATGGCGTGGAAATAAATCAGCTGTTTGCTAAATGCGCAAAGGTTTCTTCCGTCAGGTAAAAATTTAATTGAGCACGAGGCGAACGCATTCTAAGTGATGGCATTAGAGCAGCTGATTTCAGGATTTTGGATCTTGCTTGTCTAAGCGGCCTGCTTCTTTCTTGTTGCTTTATTTATTTGTTTACCTTTTCATGGAGTATTCAAAACTCGAAATTTCAATAGTGAAACACCGGTAAATCTGGTTGTTACAGATATTAAGTGGCACCACCTTTGTAGATCCGCTTTGAATGCGCATTAGAGCGTGCGTAAGTGGCCATTAACCCTGCCATTTGTCTACCGTATTAGTTCGCAGAAATGGTTTAAGTGCTCAAGGTTCTTACGAAGATTAATTCAAAAGTCTCAGTCTCTGCTTGCCATTCCCGAAAAGTATATTTGGATTGTCTTTACTGAAAAGGTTGAGCGCTGGCCGGCATTTTCAAAACGCAGAAAATCCCAGAGGATGCTATTTAATTGGTATAATTTTAGGAGAAAGTATTGTACGAGATAGAGCATAGAGTGGACCATTATAGTTTCTTTTTAAAAATTTAAAGTAATTAACAAATAACCATTTTGTTCGGGGTATTAACGGCTTATTCGACATACCAAAAATTCCATTTTTTCATGTGACTGGCTCGGCTGGCTTCGCCGTAGTGCGTCGGGTTAGCTCAATTTTCTAAGACCTTAGTGACCGTTTCTGGCTCTATCTCACGAATGGTTGGCTCAATATTCATTTTCAGGGACTGGCATCGTTAAAAGAATGTTCGCCTAACATTGGCCCTTCACGGCACCCCCTAAATAAAGTCTAATGGTGTTGAATGACAGTTCCCTTGTTGTTTTTTTTTTTTGTATGTGGACCTGGGGCAGGAATCTTCTAAAGATATGTATGCCGACTCTTATGTATACCCGATTCACATGCGATATTCCCCGGCTCTTTTTGAACCAAATTTCGTTGTGCTTACGGACTAAACCACCCCATCGCCTCGCTTTTCTGTATTTTTTCACTTCGGTATTACCAGTTAAGATATTCCTTCGAGGTGGCAGGGTGTGTTTATTCCCTTATTTGTCTGCGTTCACTCATTAGGCTACGTTACAACTATAGTTTAGTTTAGTTACAACCACATTTCTTCAGATTCTAGCATATATTGTACTAGGCTAGCAGCTGTCATACTCTCGCCGATATTAGAGCGCCACATGCTTCGTTCTCCATCAAATCTAGAGCACTCCACCAGGGCATACTCAGGCGTTTCATGTTTTTCTTGGCAGTATAGGCAAAATGGGGAGTCTGTGTGCTTGTATTTGTACAAATACTGCCTGAAACAGCCGTGCCCAGTTAAAAGCTGTGCCAGCATGGAATTAACGTTTCCATGTGCTCTCCGGATGCATTTCTGTATGTTTGGGACCATAGTGAAAGTGCTTTTTCTCTTCCCACTATCGTTACATTTGGTCTGCCAATTTTGCAGAGCGATATCATCGAACCTCTGTAGAGCGTCACTCAGTGAGGTTTTGTTACCAGACATCCGCGCGTTTTTTGTATGCTGGTATTTTTTGTTTTACATTTTGCCTATTACTCCTGTTGCCTCTTCAGATATGGTCCTGTAGCCTCTAATGATTCTAACATTGCATAATCTGTACATCCGTTTAGCCTGGCTCAAGTATATTGGATATATTGGGATATTTCACTACGTCGTCCCACACTTCCACAGCGTAAAACAGGATCGAGTGGCAGACGTTTGCTAACAATGCTCTCATTTGTTGCCTTGGTCCACCTACGTCGGGCATCAGTGGCGATAAAGCCGCGCAGGATTTTGTAGCTTTCGAGCTTGCGTATTCCAGATGCGTTTTAAAACTTAGGCTTCTGTCGATCATCAGCCCTAAATATGTTATGGTATCTATTGAGGTTATATTGTGACCACCAACCTTTATTTAAAGGTTTTCAACATTTCGTCGAGAACTTATGACAATCAGTTCGCTCTTATGGTCTGCTAGTCTTAGCCCAGACGATTGTAGCCAT
Source organism: Anastrepha fraterculus (assembly GCA_037575425.1). Classification (NCBI taxonomy): domain Eukaryota; kingdom Metazoa; phylum Arthropoda; class Insecta; order Diptera; family Tephritidae; genus Anastrepha; species Anastrepha fraterculus. The sequence goes on along the minus strand of JAYXIM010015384.1, from coordinate 403,028 downwards.
TGCTTAATTTTATTGATGGTGTCCTCTACCCTTTGTGAGACCTCTTCTATCGTTTTCCCTACGACTACCACAGCTAGACCAGCTGCATACCCAACAATACTTGCTTGTTCGTGCTGTTCAACACGTAGCACTCCATCTTACATGATGTTCTACAGAGCCAAGATAGTTCGGCACATTCATACTCCGAAGTGCCATCAGTATTTGATCCCATTTGGGCCAGAGTCACAACTGCGCAATATTTCTTGGCTTCACCTAGCCTTATTCTACAAGAGACAGCAGTTTTTGCTATTTCGCATACTTCTATTATTGCATCTACTGCACTGTGATGCTTCCTGAAGTCGTAGTGGCGAGCTGACAGACCTGTATGGCATTCTGAGTACTGCTCTAGTCGGTTACAGACTATCGCTTCTAGCACTTTGCCAGCGGTGTGCAGCATACATAGCGACCTGTACGATAACGACCCTAGTCATCGGACTAGTGGTCAACTGTCATCGCCGACTGCCGAACTTAACGCGGAAAAGCCCGAATTTGGGTTGGGCTGTGTGGCATGGCACGTCATCTAGGATGAAACCAAAAATCGTTCATGTGCATATCTTCGATTTTCGGCTGCAAAAAATCATTTTTAATGCCTCTATAGCAATCATCGTTGGCCGAAAAGGTATTTCCAGCAGTATTTTCGAGAAAATCTGGGCCAATGATGCCACAATGTCAAATGGTCACTCTATGAGGATGCATTGCTTTCAAGACGACCACGTGCCGTTTTTCCAATCACCAGATTCGGCAGTTTTGCTCGTTAACATAGCCGCCGATATGAAAATACGCTTCGTTAGAAAATATGATTTTATCTGGGTTACACCACTGATTTTGGAAAAAAGTTTGCAAAATTTTCCAACGTAGTTCAAGGGCAAAGCTGTATGGACGGGAGGTCCGTATATACATATATGATCATTAAAATAGATATACAGGGTTTGATTGAAAAGTAATGAGCCCTCCCGCGCGGAGCGTCTGCCAAGCGATCAACCGAATCGGAAATGATCGTTGGACCTTCCCTTCCACTAGAAACCGGTCCCAGTTCACTGGCAACAGCGGTGCAGTCAAAATCGCTCCGCGCGTGGAAGCTGTGTTAAAAGTGTGTTAGGATTTTGCAGTGGCGAAAATGCAGCGATCGTTGGGGCAACGTTACTCGATCAAATTTTGCGTAAAGTTTAACAGTTTGTACCTCCAGGAAGCACTGTAAATGCGGCATATTACAAAGAAGTGCTCCTTCGGCTGAAAAACCGCGTCGCCTGGGTTCCGCCCGACCTCGTCAACAATTGGACCCTTCATCACGACAATGCGCCGGCGCACACCGCCTTCCTCTGCACCTCTGCATTGGCCAAGATGGGGTGCTTCCCCACCCTCCCTACAGCCCAGACCTGTCCCCTCCGGACTTCTTCTTGTTCCCGCACCTGAAAAGAAAGCTGAAGGGAGGCGTTTCGACTCCATCGAGGCGATCCAAAAAACTGCGACAGCCGAATTGAACGCGATTCCGGCGGATGAGTTTAAAAAATGTTTCCTGCAGTGGAAGGACCGCTACCAGTGGTGCATTGACGCTCAAGGGTCCTATTTTGATGCCAAAAAGTTTAATAAAACTGCTTAAAAAAAATAAGGCTCATTACTTTTCAATCAAACTCTGTATGTACATACATAGATATATTTTTAAAATTTTTTTGAAAATTTCATGAAAACGTACAACTTTTTAACCAAAATTTCTAGTACTTTTCTAGGTATGCAGTTTGATAGCCCATTGAATTTTAGTATACCAAAGTGCAAGTTTCAAGTGATTACAAAATACCGTTGATTTTTGACAATTTTTTTCACTGACCTGTTACGTCTTCTCTTCCATCCGAATGCTTGGTCAGTTGAATCAAAATTTAGAGAGAACTGCTTTTTCCTTATAGGTAACCATTTTCAAAACATAATCAAAAAAATTGTATATGAAAGCAAGGGCACTCTGATGTATGTATGTATGCACATATTTACGTGCATACACCTAAGTGCTTAGTATTGACATAAGCATGCATACATACATAGGTGCATATGGCAGGTATACCTGTGCAAAGTAAACTTAACTTTGCATAAGGGTATATACGCACAATGCACATGCAATTCGTGTCTACTAAATAAGTTGTTCGGAATCCCAGCTGAAAAACATTAATTACCACTTAAAGATTTAAAATTATCCATAAAAACCTCTTCGCATGCACAGAGTTCAAAGAAAATGAACATTAAATGAAGCAGTTTTGCTGAAACAGACACAATTAAATAGCAACAAACTAATAATGCTAATAATAACGGCAGTCATATATGCACATCCACACATACATGTGTATAATACACACTAATAACAACAACATAAACATTAACAAGCCAAAAGCAACAAAACATCAAACATGTCCCCAACAGTGCATCTTCGGTTAACTAAAAACGGAACTCCAACTGCGTTCGGTCGGACTCGCTTAAGCGAGTGTAAGTTTGTTAAGGTAAAAAAATAACAACATCACAACGCAAACAAAGACAAAACACGACATCAGGCGCAAAAGTAACGACAATAGCAATAAAAAATATTATTACCCTACAAAATTGGCCTCCACTTAAAGCAGCAGCAGCAGCAGACCAGTCCCCCTCATAATTTGAGTCTTTAGACCAGCCCTATGAACGAGTTTATTTAATTTTTTTTTTCACATTTTCATATGACTGCTGATGATATCACACGAAAATTTTAAACGGGCGAGGGATAAATATGGAGTATGTCACCGAGAGGAAATTATAAGTCATAAAACTGAATTGTAAATGCGGCAGCATTACAAACAACCCCCACAAGTGGCCAGTGCCGAAAGGCACTGTGGCACAGTGCAGCGATTCCATATAAACAATGGACAAAAATAAAAGGAGTGGTCGGAATTTTTTGATGCTTTACTAAAAAGGGTTAAGAAACAAGTAAAATTTTTTAAATTTTAAAAATTAAGAAAAACTAAAATGAAATTGGTAGCCAGTACGAAAAAACCGATTTCTTTTATGATATATTTAAACTAACTTATGAACTAATTTTTAAACAGGTTGAAAGCCTCTTTAAAAACCTAGCGAATATGCCAAATGATAACCCGATTTATAAGCTATTCGGGTGTAAAATTTCATCTAAATAAGTTGAAGACGCCCACCACAAATAGGAAAAGGAGCTTGGCTAAACAACCAAAAAGGGTGTACGCGCCAAGTATATATGTACACATAGTTACTAAATTATACATACGGGAGCGTAAGTCCTATTTTTCGGTAAGAAATCAAACATGATATATAAATGTTAAACTTAAAAGCATTTTATTTCATATATTAATAAAAACAAAAATGTAAATTTCCCTTAAATATGCTTAAATATTGTAATTTTGTTAAATTACACTTATTCGCTATGTGACTAAAGTATACATACGGCTGTTTAATAATTAAAAAAATATATATTTTAGTATCTCGTATGGCTTCCTTTGGCATCTACTACAGCAGATAATCTAGCTGGTATGGACAGTGCCAATTTTCTTGTTGTTTCTGCCGATATTAAATTCAATTCTTGAATTAAAGCCTCTTTTAATGATGGAATGGACGTTATGTTTCGTTTTTTTAAGGCTCTTTTCAGATGATCCCATAAATGTTCAATTGCATTTAAATCTGGTGATTGGGGTGGATGTTCCAGTTTATTTTTTACGTTATATAGCAGCCACTTTTTCACCAGATTCGAGGAATGCTTGGGATCGTTGTCGTGCATGAATATGGCATTTTCTGCGAGACCAAGTTTTTGCGTGCTGGGAATGTAACTGTCTTTTAAAATTTCAATGTACATGGACTTATTCATAGTACCTTCTATAAACCTTAAATTTCCAACACCATTTGCTGCCATACATCCCCATACCATAAGAGATCCTCCACCATGTTTCACAGTTGCATTAACGTTGTGTGGCAAAAACTCCGTGTTTGGTTTTCTCCGTGCCCGTCTCCTCCAAATACCATAAACTTGCATTCGTCCGTAAATATAACTCGTTCCCAAAATGTTGGATCGCTAACATGGACATTTTTATACTTTTCAGCATATTCCAACCGTTTAACAACATTTACGGCTCTCAGTAGGGGCTTTTTTCGGGCAACTCTGCTTAAAAACCCATTCCTCTTAATGCAACGACGTACCGTTTGGCTACAAACCTCAATATCGTGATTCAACTTTATTTCATTGTTAATTGCAACCGCACTTTTTTTTTGATTATCCTTCACTATTCGAATAATAGTCCGCTCCAGTCTTTCAGTAAGCTTACGTGGGCGACCTGATCGATGTTTGTTCGCATAATTTCCATTATTTTCGAAATTTTTTATTATGGTCTGTACAGTAGGTTTTGTTAAATTTAAAATTTCACCAATTCCTTGTAAAGATTTTCCTTCGCGCCTTAGTTTTACAACCATTTAACGAATATCCTCGCAGATTTCTTTAGTTTTAGGCATTTTTTACGTTTTTTATCTTAAATAACAATTAAGTCTGGAAAAACTGATATCAGTCGTAACACTGATCTTCTATTAATGAGCAAAACGCATTTTAATAAAATTTCTAACGGTATTATTAGCGGCGTATAAAAAAACTACTCGCGTATGTATACTTATGTAACATTACTGGGATGCATTATTAGTGTTTTTAGTACATATTTTATCAACGCTGACAAAAAAATATACAGGGTGTTGTTAAAATAATAAGATTAATTTAATTTATTAGTGTGGGATACAAAAAATAAGAAAAACAATTTTAATCTAAGAAAATAAGAAATATTTTATCGTATGTATACTTTAGTGAGGAAAGGTAACGGGTTTTCATTTCATCAAACTTTAAACTTTGTATCTCTAAAAAAGCTCTAACTTAAAAAAATAAAACCCGGGATCAGTAGAGTGGAGATCAGTAGAAAGCTGTAAATCAGTTCCAACGAATTCTATGTTTTCCAATGCCCATATATTTGCTTTAATACTTTGAGGATGGAGCCGCTCAACGGGCGAGCATCGCTGAGGACGAGAGGTATTTTAGTGCGCAGTAAAGAAAATAAATACGTTGAACGTTATAAAATCTAAGGCTTTATTTAACACAATACAACTTTTTCATAAAATCAAAAAATAATTATAAACAAACAAATTGAAAAAAAAACAATGAAAAGAAGTTTGGTTGTATTTATGTTTACGTTTTATATTCCGGCATTGTGTGGTATCGTTCAAATTGACGAAGTACTGCCGTCATCTTCCGTCTTATCAGATTCAAAGTAATATTCGTCAGAACTGTCACTATCTAACGTATTATCTCTAGATCGCTAAACCATCGTGCGTAGGATAAAATATAAAATATATAAAAAGCCTGCTGGTTCCTCTGGCAGTGATTCAGAGATACCGAATCAAAGAAATGAAATTCGTTCTGACTCTACCGTCGTCTCACATTGTAAGTTTATGTTATAAGGAAGATAAGACTTCATCGTCAATGGCCCTAATGTCTTTGAATGAAAACGTGACTCTTTAAATATACCTATGCGTGTATCTTATCGCTCAAAACGACAGACGTCATGAGCCTTACAGCTACGAACTAATTTGGGCGGTCCGCAATGGTAAAACGGCTTGGGCGTTGACACTTTTGTGTATACAAACAGACAAGCAATGGAGCGCGTAAAGGTCAAAATAAATATTTCCTTAACTCAAAAAGGGTTTTTTTCATTTAGGAAAAAACTATTCCAAAACAAAATTAAATTAAAAAAGTGATTGAAGTTTGTGACGCCATGTATAAGACTTAAGGCATATTTTTATCACGAGACATGATACAAACTTTTCTTAATTGAAGTTTTAGTTTTTAAATGATGCTCAAAAGCCGAAGTTCCAAGACACTCGATTTTCGCATTTTTGCCCACGTTCGGCGCACTGTGCGTTGTGTCGAATTGTGTACACGGTAGCAAATCGGCGTCTCATTATATTTGCCCCATGCAAGCGCTGCCAGCACAATAACAGGCACAAAGGCAGAAACAAAGCGATTGGAGGAGCTGTTGAATTAAGTTTGATGAACGTGTATGTGTTAATGTTTGTATATGTATGTATGTTTGTGTAAGTGTAGACATATACATATTCGTGTAAATACAAACCCAGTAAAAAATGTTTGGATTACTACTAAAATCGCGTAATAGAGGAGTAATGACTTGTTCATGCATTTGGAGCTGTGCGCGAGCAATCAAGGCATTTTTTTTGTAAATATTTAGTACCTATTGATATGTTTTGGTGTAGGCAATTATCGTCCTTGGGAATATACGAATGTTGTAAGCATATCGCATACTTTTTTAGTTATTCCTCCTAACTGTATTAAGAAGAAAACAAAAACATAACTATTCATTGCTACGAAATTCATTTGAGCCACGTTTCTTCTTCTGAATTGGCGCGATAACAAAGCGCGCCAGTCGTTTCTTTCTCATGCTAACCGGCGCCAATTGGACACACCAAGTGAAGTCAAGTCCTTCTCCACCTGATCTTTCCAACGCAGGCCTCCTCCTTCCTCTTCCTCTGCTACCACCAGCTGGTACCGCATCGAATACTTTCAAAGCCGGATTGTTTGTATTCATTCGGACGACATGACCCAGCCAACGTAGCCGCTGGATCTTTATTCGCTGCGCTATGTCCAGGTCGTCGTAAAGCTCATACAGCTCATCGTTCTATCGACTGCGATATTCGCCGCTGCCAACGTGCAGAGGTCCAAAAATCTTGCGCAGAATCTTTCTCTCAAACACTCCAAGCGTCGCTTCATCGGATGTTGTCATCGCCCAAGCTTCTGTGCCATACGTTAGGACGGGCATGATGAGAGACTTGTAGAGTGTTAGTTTTGTTTGTCGAGAGAGGACTTCACTACTCATTTCCCTACTTAGTCTAAAGTAGCACTTGTTGGGCAAGAGATATTCTACGTTGGACTTCAAGGCTGACATTGTTTTCGGTGTTAATGCTGGTTCCTAAATAAACGAAGTCCTTTACAATCCCGAAATCATAACTGTCAACAGTGAGGCGAGTGCGCCGACTGTTTGTTTGAAGACAGGAGGTACTTCGTTTTGTCCTCGTTCACCACCAGACCCATTCGCTTTGCCTCTTTATCCAGCTTGGAGAAGGCAGAACTAACAGCGCGGTTGTTAAGACCGATGATGTCAATATCACGTTTGTTTTCCGTAAAAACATATTAAGTTGGGGAATAAGTTCGTAGCGTTTTTGCCGAAGACTTTTATTTAAGCAAGAAACAATAATTATATCAATAAGTTAAAGAATTATAGGGGTTTACCAATAACAGTTGTTATTTTGAATAGCCCGCTATTTCGGTAGATGACATTTTTGAAGGTGTCAGTTTTTGATATTTGACAAGTAGAAACTACACGCTCCCAATTTTCCCGGAAATTCCATTGAATGAAGGTAGTTCAGATTTGTTTTATGATCACAGTTCATATTTTCCGCCAACTCACGACTGGTTTGGCGACCGTTTTCCTTCAAAAGGAACGTTGAGATTTTCTTCATCGATTTCGACGGCACGTGCCATCGACGTCAAAGTCGCCTTTTTTGAATTTTGTAAGCCATTTTCCTGCTGTATACTCGCCCATGACATCTTCTCCATACACGTCGCAATTGTTTCGGTTTGCTTCGACAGCTTTTTGACCTCGATGAAAGAGTTCTATCGAATGAATACTTACCCTTTGCCAAACAGCAAACAAATTGTTGTAAAATAAAGAAAAAACGTTATGAACTTATTCCCCAATCCAATACAAGTGGCCAAAATTAACCACCCCATCGGAAGATTTATGATTTTTGCAAATGGCGTCGCACGTCAATCATATTTGACACTTGTGTAGTAGATAGCTGCTGTATACAAACAGACAAGCAATAGAGGTAAAGAGAGACAAGCAGTAGAGGTAAAAAATATTTTTTTGTATTGGGTAGAAATTTATCCAAAATTAAAATTGGATGCTTTATTTTGCGCCATCTTGTATAGTGACATTTTAATGAAACGCAACAGGTTGTAAATTAATAATAAATATGTATTTCAACTTTATTTTAACCTAAACCAAAAGCTACAATTAAAGAAAGGTTTTTACAGGCGTAATCTACATTTACGCTTATATTTCCCGCCATCCAGCAGCGTCTTCAGTATGGCACTAATGTGTAAAGTGAAAGTGTAAATCGACTACAGGATGCTCGAATTCGACTGGCTGTGTCTGCAAATACTTCACGTACGTCAGAAATGTGGTCCAGCACATGCTGAAAAACGAGGTGAACACAACTTGGTTACGAGGTGGCACGAACGCGAAATTCACCGTCTGCACACAGGGCCAATAAATGATGCCAACCCGGTATGCGTCTAGGAATTTATCCCGCACCTGCAACAATAGATAATAGAAATATATGTATGTGTGTGGTGTATATGTATACATACAAGAGCAAATATTAATGATATAAAATGGGAACAGGTGCAGCTATTAATCAAATTACAATTATGAATTGGGCAAACAAGTCTGGTGTAGCAAAGTGTGCCTAAGACCAATCATAAAATAAGCTCTTTTGTGAGTTCTCCACTGGCACATGACACATACACAAGGGAATCTAAGTTCAATTAAGGTAAATGAAGGACTGGACTCAGGCAACTTAAAGGCGACAAATTATTTTGGGTAAGTTTTAAGTAACCTTTCGCGTTTAAGTAACAGAAACTGTAAATATCTGAGTTTGCCTGTTGACTATTTAAATCATAAAATCTCGCAGCATGTGCGTATGCACATATGTACAGTGCTAAACAAAAGTTATCGGCATCACACCATATCAATGAAAAAATTAACGAATATAGGAATAACATTCAATAAATATTAATTTCTGCAAAATTTAACTAAAGGCCATAGATTAGGTTAGGTTGAACGGGTTGACCGGTTCGGTCCATAGTGATACCAGAAGAAGTTCATCAGTTATGTGTTAGTATTTTGAAGTAGTCCACCCGCATGGTGCCTGTTTTCATTGCGGATTTAAGGAGCCACCTTCAACCTACTGCTAAGATATATTCCAATCCATCAAACTGTGGTGCCCACAGATATTTTAAACGTGTTTTGAATAACGGAGGACATCTGCAAAGGCGCTGCTCTACAGTTTGCCTCGCGCGCTGTTCCCTACCTATCCTGTATTCCTCACTGTCCGAGATTCCTATCTTATAAACAAGGGCTATGTCATGGCTAATCCTACGGCATGACACCTCTCACTTATCATTTCCAATCTCCTCACTTCGCCTTCTAACGCTATCTGGCGATTGAATACCTCTCAAAGAGAGAACCTTCTATGGAAAGGAAGAGAACGAAAGATATGAGGAGAGAAAAACCTGGTTTGAGTTTGGCGACCCCTTATCAGTCATAAATCATATTGCCATGAATCCAAAAATATTGCCTAAGAGCGTGGCTTGAGATAAATAAAGAAATGACAAAATATGTATATGGCACGATCCTTTCATGATAGTCACATCAGGATCAGAAGCGAGATTTTTCAGTTCATGCAAAAATTTAAATACTTATGCGTAGTACTCAGCATAAATAAGGATCCGTGCTTATCAATACAAGACCGTATTAAAGCAGGTAACAGAGCATATTTTGGCCACATGAAACTTCTGAAGTCTTCATTGATATCAAAGCTGAACAGAAGCTTCAGATGCTTCAAACTATAATACTATAAGACCGATTCTCACCTACGGCTGTGAAACATGGGCCCTTAAAGTTAATGACGAGAATTTATTGATGCCATTTGAAAGAAAAATTCTCAGGAAAATATTCCGCCCTATTCGATTAGAAGACTGTACATACCGTATACGGTATAACCACGAGCTCAGTGTTTTGATCGCGGGAAGAAACGCAATGCGGTTTATAAAGGCGCAAAGATTACGGTGGTATGTACACGTCCGAAGAATGAGCAGCGTGGGATCGACATTTTTTAAGCAAATCCTGAAGGAGCAAGAAGTGGGGCCGGCCAAGGTGATGCTGGTTGCAAGATATAGAAGGCGATATATAATACAAAAGACGAGAGTTTCACAACATAGAGCGAAAGCGGGCTGTCGATAAGAATGGAGGCGTGTTGTAGAGGAGGCAATGGTCCACCCCGGGCTATAATGTCAATATGAAGATGATGTCCCACACCTATCATAGTTCTATCATAAAATTTTTCGTGTGATGGATATTATATATACAATAAATCGAATACGACAGTGATCGTCATGTTTACGAATGATCTTAGCATCCCTGCAAATGGGCGAGCTCTCCCCTATTGTCCTGAGTTTTCCTATCATATTTTCGTCTAGTTCGTTGTATAGTATTCGTATTGACTTTGAGAATTCGTTGGCAACATCCGAGGATAGAGAGACCTCATTTTTCGCCCTACCGCCTACTATCTCGTTTCCCTTCAATAATGGTCCCTTCCTGGAACCCAAAAGCCCCAAAAGTAGTTTACAACTCGCTGCCAAATTTTTTACTGCCTCCCTGCTCGGAAGAACGATCTTGGACGTTATACTAAACGATGTAATTGCTTTAATGGCTACCTGAATATTTTTTTTCAGTTTGATCCCAGTTGCATCCCAAACTAGGCCTGCTGCCTTTCCTACTGCGTAAAACCTTAAATATGGTATTTAAAGGAACAAATTCATGCATTTTATTTCTGAAAAATATTTAATTACACTTGAAATAATTCAAAACATCAATGGACTTTACATCGACGCATTACTGAACTAAAGGGTTTTCCAATAAGAGGTGTTATTCCCGTAAAAGATCAATGGTTTCGTTGCTTGTGTGGCACGTAGCGCCGTCTTGCTTAAAATAAACTTTTTCCAGATCAATACCATCCAATTCCGGCCATATCGTTAATCATCTCTCGATAGCGCAATCCATTCACGTAACTGTTGCTCCAGCTTCATTTTCGAAAAAGTATGGTCCAATGACTCCGCCGGACCATACATCGCAACAAACAGTCACACGTTGAGAATAGAGAGGCTTTTCAACAATAACTCTTCGATTTTGTGAGCCCCAGATCCGGCAATTTTGCTTGTTGACGAAGCCACCGAGGTGGAAATGGGCCTCATCACTCAAGATGATTTTTCGATGGAATTCCGGATCATTTTCATGAATTTTAACGACCCAATCAGCAAAGATACGACGTTGTTAATGATCGGCCGGCTTGAGTTATTGTGTTAACTGGACTTTATAAGCCTTAAGACCCAAATCTTTATGCAAAATACGGTGTAATGACGTTTGCGGAATGTCTGATTCCAAAGAACGACGAGAAATGGACAAACCTGGGTTTTCTTCAACACTTTCGGCTACAACAGCGAAATTTCTTTGGGCTGTTCTTGAGCGACGTGCACGGGGCTTATTCTTCACATCACTAACTTGTCCCAACAGCTCGAATTTTTTCACCAATTTCTGTATTGCGGTCCGACAAGGTGCTTCACGATGACCCAAAAATGTTCGAGTTTTACGAATCATCTCTGCGTGTATGGTTCCATTTTTATTAGTGGCGTAGTTCCTACTTGTCAAATATCAAAAAATGACAGCTTCAAAATAACATCTTTTATTGGAAAACCCTTTATATAACTATCTATTTCGCATTCCTTTTTGCTTTATAACCTCTCTGAGCCTATTTTCCAAGCATTGCACTAAGGTTTTAGTTATTTTCGCCAGTCTTTTTCGCCATGCTTCTAGGATAACAGCTCTCTCAAGCTCGTGCTATAAATGCTCCAGTACAGTATACAAAGTCCCGTTATTTCGGCGGTGTGCTTCGGATTATTGTCCTGTTGGAAGTATAAGTTATTAGCGAATTTCAACTCCATCGCACTTTTTCCTTTAAAATATTTAAGTAATTATCTTTGTGCATTGTATTTTCAATGAAAATAAGTTCGTCAGCACCTGGTGAAGCTATACAACCCAATGCCATAACTTTACCTCTCCCATGTTTCACTGTTGAGCACAAAGATTAAATTTAGATTTGCCTTGCTGGAGCCGCTTCGTTGATGCGGGTGACATGGTCCAGCCAGCATAGTCGCTATGTGTTTTTACGCTTAACAAAAGTATATCCATGCTATATAAATCATACAGCTCGCTGTTCCACCTTACACGATACTCCTCACCAGCGCGGAGGAGACCAAAGATCTTACGGAGAATTTTTCTTTTGAAAGCTCCCAAAACTTTCTCCTCCACTGTTCACAACGTCCATGCTTCTGCACCGTATAGCAGATCAGGAGCGATAAGCGTTTGTAGAGTGTCAGTTTGGTTCTTCGAGACAGAACTCTGTTTCTCAATTGCTTACTGAGCACAGAGTAACACCTGCTGAAAAGAATTATTCCCCGCTTGATCTCAAGGCTGACGTCATTTTAGTTATTGATGTTGGTCTCAAGGTAGACAAAGTCCTTTACAACCTCGAATTGCTGGCTGTCAGCTCTTGTGTGTTGACAGCAGGTACTTTGTTTTGCTCTCATTCTCCGCAAGACCCTCATTGCTCACCTCTCACTTCAAGATGGAGAATGCCGAGTATAATGATAATGTCAGCGCACCATCACACAGTGCCATCATAATACGTAAATTTTTTACCAAGAACAAAACGAATACTATCCAGCAGCCATCGAATTTATCTGATATGACTCCCTCCGATTTTTTGCTCTTTGATCGAGTTAAAAAACCACGACTAACTACTCTTTGGTGATATTTCACAATCAACATCTCTAGACTAACCCAAGGCGCATCTTTAGAAGGTGGTGTGATTGAGTAGTTCATTTCTGCTTCTTCAGAAATGCCAGTAAAACGGAATGACGGAAAGTTGTTGTTGTGAATGCGTGAATTGAATAATTCAATCTATTTGCCATTCATTCCATTCTTCTATTTACTTTTCCTTGACTTTTCTAATTTAAAAAATCTTGTTGTTGCTCGCACCACCTTGAATAGATTCGCCGTGGACTAACCGTTTAAAAAAATAACTGTAATTTGATACATTTTGGTGTTGACGTAAATCATTCGAAATTACGAAGTTTTGCATTTAGAGTTTTTCTTGTGGCTTGGTTGGTTGGTTGGTTGGTTTAAGGGTGACCCCGCATCGGAGTGCCACATAGACCGCAAGTTGGGTGCGTTGTGTTGCCCTAGAGCTCATTATTTTAAATGATTTCCCCACCTAACCGAGATTTTTTTGTAGATTTTGGTCAAAGATATTAATTCGTTTCGAGAATTTGCTGAGAGATTCGATTTTCAGGTCCGAGAGTACTGAAAGATTGTCAATTGTTGGAGAGCCTAGAAGAGCGAGTCGACTTCTGGCTAGACCGGGAAAACTGCACAGCAAATGTCTGCTCGATATTTCCTCATCTTCGTCCTCGCAGTATCTGCACAGGTCGTTTTGAGGAACCCCGAGCCGACGTGCGTGAGTGCCCAAAAGGCAGTGGGCCTTAGTTCGTGTTTCGAAAGACTTATAAGGGTTTTTGTCTGTTTCAGATTGTAGGATGGCCAGATTTGTCTGGTCGTAACGCAAGTAGTTTCCACTCGCCACCTCCGATCAGCAATGCTGTGAAATTCTCGATCGTTCTTGTGGCTTTCTCAGAAATGCCTTAAGCAATCAAAGTATTCCACATTGCCGAATACTTTTGCCCAACTAAAAACCTCAGTGTTTAATGTTTTGAAATATTTTAAATAGAATTGAAATATTTTCAGGAAATAAAATGCATTCAGCTGTTGATATATGGCCTTTACTTCCTTTTGAAAGAATTACAATTTATTACCTTTTATTCCCATATTCGCTGCTTTTGTGTTAAAATGATGTGATGCCGGAAACTTTTGTCCCGCACTGTATGCAATTTGTTTGTTGAGTTTTTGTACTCTATTGAACATTTGTGGAATGATATTTATAAATATTTTCGCAATAAAATTACTTGTCCACTGTCTATTGCACATTGTAAATGCGCAATTAAGGAAATTACATGAATTTTGTATAACCAAATAGTTCCGAATGAGGTCGTGGGAAAATCTATTTTCGGTAAAGTTAAGCTTTGAGAATTTCAGCCACCCAATCGCAAAGTCCAGTCACAAGCCAATAAATGAACGTAGTGTAGTGCCCAAACATTAATTGTTAATGTACTCCAATTGGCCTGCTCTCCACCATTCCGAATCGTCTCGACTTGGCTCCGTTTGATCCAACTTGAATGGCTGTACATGGAAGCTTACTAAAGCGCAATCAAGTATGGCCATAAATACGAATCTATGCTCAAGTGTATCCCCTGCACAAGCACATGCACATATGCAGCTGATTAAAAAATCCGAAACGAGTAAAAACCGCTAATGTTCGAATGATTTGGCTATCCCCAAAGATGGCTGGACGTCAAATGTTTGAATGTTTGTCGTTGCAGAGGCCAAGCACCCAAACGGAACGAACTTTTGGAGAGGTAAACAGAAAATGACGATAAGATTATTAAGCAAACAACAAGTCCAGTCACAAGAACCAAAAGAAATCATCACTTAAGTCACATTAGCGGAACAAAAATAAATACAAACACTAAACACTCGACACTTTTGATTTGTTTGTGTGCAGTTGTGTCTGGCTACCCACTTGCGATACCCGCAATGTTGGCACCAAATGTTAGTTCGTCTGTCTTTAATCTTTAGTACACACATGCATTTTCATAATATGTATTTTCGTTCTTACCTCCTGCTTGGCCTGCTCGTACTTTCGGCCATCCATGAGACTCATAGCAAAGAGGAAGGTGCTTATCGCAAACGGATCGTAGGCCGCCTGCTCGGTAATGGCTTTGCAAAGTGATGACTTAATGTCGGTGCGGGGCCACATGACACCGGCTAGGCGTATCCACATGTAAATAGTGGGCCCCATAAAAAGACCACCAAACAAACTGAACCTGTTTTGAAGTAAATTTGAGTGCGTAAGTGATTATGAAGATTCGACAGTGGGCGACAGTGAGTGTTTGGGATACAGGGTGCAACGGCATCAATTCATACCATACTCACTTGAGGCATTTCATCCAGTCATAATTGCGGAATGTCCGTTTTTCGAATAGTGTCTGTTCGATGAGGCAACCGCAAGGCCACAGCATTCCATACGAGAGCATGCCACGGATAATTCTGTACCGGCTTGTGAAGTCTATGAATTGTCGAAACATTTTGATCGAAACTGAGAGGGAATTAGTTGTAAAATGATATGTACTATGTATCTGTAAAATAATAGAGAATATAAAGCATTACTTATTTAACTTTGACATTTTGACGGTGTTGGTAAATCAGCTGAGTTGTTTTTTTTTTCTTTCGCCGTGTCCATGTGGCTGTCAGCTCAGAATGAAACAAGGCGAATTCATTATTTGTTCTCTAGTTTCTCAAAACTTTGTTTTGACAATCAAACGTACAAAATATTGTTATTGGTCTAGTGCCACCACCTTTAATGAATTCGCCTTGGATAATTCTTTCAGCTTTTTCTTTAGTTGTTGCTTTTTTAAAAATATTCCTACCTCGGCAAGTAATTTTTGCCATGAAAAGTACTCACAAAATTATCAGCATAAATGAAACAGTTGGTGCTTTCTAACAGACCCTTACTCGGCACTGAGCAGAGAAGGTTCTACGGGATGACAGCTGATGTAAAGACAGTGATGACAGGAAATTCAGTAAGACAGATATAATTTAGCAGTGAAATTCGCGGTCTCCACTTTACATTTCTGTTTTAAAAAGCTCTTATAACGTAGTCAATGGAAGGTGTAGATGTGGGGTAAACAAAGTGCTGTTATGGCATCAGTGACGTCAGCTGATTGCTTCAAAATCGCTGCGTGTCAGTTAACGGTGTGCGTGCTGGACATCGTGACACCAACTCAAGTATGATAGATCACCAGGATTGCTATTTAGCTATGGTGAGAAAGAAAATTGTGAAGGGAACTTTGGCTGCCATGTCATTAAGGGTGATAGATACCAGGTTTGCTAGTTAGGTATGGTGAAAAAAAAATTTAATTCAATTAAAAATAATAATAAAATTTAGCTAAAATTAGCTTTAGCTTAGTGAAACTCAAAACGAATGACGTCGGCATATCTGTCAAAATCGCTCAGATCCGAATAACGGTCTGCTAGGTAGTACACTTCTAAAAATCTTTTCACCATGCCATACCATTTATGCATTCGGTGGCCGAATTCTGCACGATCATTTCACATGTATTCACACACTCGTCTAATCTGTCGTTGTTGAGGCGGCAACGAAGTGTCATTGGTTAATTTTTTTCGTATATCACCAAGCCAAACTTAGTTTTTTCGTAAACAAAGTGCTTCGTGATCACAAGCGACGTCAGCTCATCAGCTGATTCTGCCAAATTCACTCAGAGCCGAATAAGGGTCTGCTAAGTAGCTCACCTGTTGAAAACGTTTATAATTCATTATAGATTCGCTTTAGAAAGTTTCTACAAATAGTTCTGTAATAATAATTAGCGCTTACACCCTCTTGACCGAGCTCCTTCTCCTATTTGTAGTGTGCGTCTTGACGTTTTCCACAAATGGAGGGACCTACCGCTTTATGCCGCCTCCGAAAGGCAGATGCTTTTGTTTTGTTTTATGAGGACATTTTCATGGCAGAAATAAACTCGGAGGTTTGCCATTGCCAGCCGAGAAGCGACGGCCATTCGAAAGAACGTTTTCTATCGATTGATATTTCGTGTCCGTGGTTTCGAACTTGTCCACTCCCGAATGGTAGTTGCGCCGAATCCAGAAAGCACAGAAGATATAAGCCACTATTGCGAATCCGGAGCCTTATGCCATCAAGTATTTTTTATCATAGCCGTCGAGCAGCTATGCTCAGGTCTAAACCCAGACTGCACTGGGGGCAATAGATTATTTTCCTGAACAAATGTTGAAATTTGCCTTGCTATCAGTGACTAGCATAACTTTGAAAAGACTGGTAAAATGCTTACTGGCCCATAATCATTAGGGCTGGTGGCATTACTCTTTTGCTACAGGAAAGCTGACAACTTTTTTCCCATTCTATTGTAAAGCATGAAGTTGTGAAGCAGTGATTAATAATATGTCATGGAGTGCCCAGAATAAATGGCAGCGTAGGTTTTACTAATTTTAAGCAAATCACATTAACTGCAATGGCATTCGACTTGACACCGATGACTGATAATGAAACTTCTGACTCAGTTGCCCTATCAAATTGAACTTTTTTTTACACCAATATTGCTAATAAAATTGCGAGCTCGAGAATAATTGTTCATCCTTTTTTATTTTTTCGTTTTTATTTTATATTTTTTATTTTTACTTTTCTATCATTGTGTTGTATTTGAAATGGAAGACTCTTCAAAAAAGAAAATATTTGCCTTGTGGTAATAAATTGTTCTTATTTCAGTGTTGACAAAACTTCTTGTACATAAAGGGTTTTTTAATAAGAGGTGTTATTTTGATATTCAAAGAAAAATGCTATTTTTAATATAAATGATCGGATATTTATTTCCTTATAAAGAGGAAAATATTAGTGAAAAATAATATCAGGCAAATGACCACCACGACCTTGCTTACAGAACAATATTCTTTTCATGAAATTTTCCATAACCGAATTGCAGAGTGGCTGCCCTATGTCCTCAATAGCCTCACGAATTCCATCTTTGTGGTCTTGAATCGACCCAGGGCTGTTGGTGTAGACCTTCTCTTGCACGTGGCCCCAAAGAAAAAATAAAAGTTGTTAAATCACAAGATCTCGGTAGCCAATTGTGATCACCTCTTCGAGAGATAACACGGTCCGGAAACTTTTCCCGATCTTTCTGAAGATCAATGGTTTCGTTGCTTGTGTGGCACGTAGCGCCGTCTTATTGAAAATAAACGTTGTCCAGATCAATACCATCCAATTCCGGCAAAAACAAAAAATCGTTAATCATCTCTCGATAGCGCAAACCTGTAACGCCTATTATTGGAAAACCCGATAGTTTGAGATGCTAGTTAAAGAATTGGAGACTAAGCCAAATCTGGCAAGGACAAGTGCTTTTGCATTCGGAGCTGAAAAACTTTTATATGATACCCAGTAGGACGGAGTGGCCAATAAATTAAATGCTTTAGGGCCTCCGCAAAGAAGTGATCTTGAATGGAAAAAGGTGAGTATGAGCCCGGTATGAGCTCGGTAATGCCTGTTACTTTCGGTTATGTTAATGACGAATTCGTTACTTATTATAAAGAGAAATATATGCACATACATACAAGTAAGAAATTCTTTGTATGATTTTATTCATAGATTTGGGCGACCTCAAAAGTCGGACTAAAAGAAAGATAGCTGACAAACAAAGACATTTCTGTGCCACCGGCGGCGGTACTTCCGCCACTCGCCATTGACCCAGATTGCTAATAATATTTTGAGCCAAAGAATTATTGCTGTTTCTGCATTTTTATTTATTGAAATATTAAATATTTATTATTTATTAAACTGAAATATTGGATCAAAATAAAAGAACGGAATTACATTCAGCAGAACTTGACAGAAACCAGGATTCAATAATGAGAGGTTGTGTAAAGTTTGACAACAGATTTCGGATGATACTCAATCCATAGATGCGCTTTGAAAGTAAGGGAAAAAGTTGCATTAGTTTATCCCCTTTCTGAAAAGGTAGTATAAAATTAAAAAAGTATTGGCAGGGCAAGTTTTTTTAGCAAACGTTTTCATTTCTATGCTATTGAGTACTTTTGCTGTAGAATTTGCTCTGAAATAAGAATTCGTTTTTCCAAGAGGACATCACGGATTTATTAAGCAGCTCACGATAGCCGACACAGGGTGCAAATTAGACACTTTACATTACCTTTAATTATTGCTTCATGAGCATACCTAGAAAATGTATAGCATGAAAATTTAGCACATGAGGCGTGATATAGAGTTTCAGTTTTAAGCAGTTTCAAAGGCCCGTAGGGAAAATTATATTGCAAGATTGTTTTGGGTTTCGAAAAACAAAGTATTTTTTTTTACATTTACAATTTTCCCTATCGCATTGATGAATTTCTGATTACGAATGTGTGGGTGAGTTGCAGAGCGACTGCTCCCTACCAGCCGTGTGAATGTGGAGCTCTGCGATCAGGTAGTAAAGCGCATCTAATCAGCCAACAACAAGTGTGCGGCCGAAACTTCTGAATTTGATGAAGACGTGCAGAGACGCGTCGCAGAGGGAAAACACGAATGAGATGCCGGTGTCGTTGCCAACTGTTGTGATAGCGCTCTTAAACATGTGAATGAACGGCGGTGATAAAAAAAGAGTGATAAATAAAGTAACAATGGCAACAACAATCAAGCAATCGGTTAACACGCGTACACGCCAGCAGCGCTTTGAGTGTGATGTGGTGCATTTACCGGTGCCGTGAAGGCAAATCGACCGACAGCCAAGCGGTTGAATGAAGGTATTGTGAATGCGAACGTTGTGCAATGAGTGCAAACAGCTGCCACCCGTCTACTTTTGCCGCTGGCCTTTCGTTTCGGTGGAGTGCGGCCCGAGACGACGGCCGTTCGAACTAATTTGTTGCGATGGCTAAAAAAGGAAACAAAGCCAGATAAAAGTAAACGACGATGAGAAGTTAAGAGCCAACAGAAAATAATCAGCCAACAACAACCGCAACAACACATGATTGAATGGTGCGAGTAGAATGCTGAAAGGGTCGGGCGTTGCACGCGGCAGTATAACGAATCGGCCAATGCAGCTCGTATAGTCATGGGGATGGGCTGGAGCAGGGGCGTCTACAAATTTCGTATATAATTTAATGGGATTGTAAATAATTGCGGAAGTTCATTTGAGGGTTCCTGTTGCTGTTGGTGATGTTCGACGCACCACCTAATGTTCGAGCCGCTAGCCAATTGGCATTTGCTGCAAGTGCTGCATGTGTCGTTGTCCTCCCCTTCTACTCTTATCACTTTGCTTTGACTTTAATTTGCTCGCCGTTCTGTGAGCATATACTCGTACATACATATGTATGTATGGGTGCACGCGTGTACGTAGATGTGTGTGTATGTTTGTCAATGCATATGTTCAAATTTATTTCGTTACGTTTCGTGCTTACCACAAGCATTTTTGTAATTGTTGATTTAATACTTTACGTCTATTTTCAAACATTTCCAATTTGTTTGTTTTGTGTCTTTTTTTGTTGTTTTTGTTTTTAGTATCTTGCTGATATACCCCTTCCTCAGTAGTAATGCGCCATTAAACGGTAAAACGCGAACAAATAGTTGACGCTCACAATGACGCTGAAATTGAGGTTGAAAAGTGTATTGGCAGGCAGATGAGCGCAGACAAGCACATACATACATGCATACATACATATGTATATTTACATGTATGCCTGTATTTACGCTAGGCCATGCTCTTGGCACTGCTCGTCCGCCGATTTGGCGTGCATTGATACCATGTGACAAATAGCTTTGACGTTCGTTCAAAATGTCAATGGACAGCCACACAGGCATTCTAACTATACAAGTAAGAAAAGCGAGAGATGGCGCGAAATATGTTTGTGTGTATGTTTGTGGACATACCTATAGACTTCTGCGATTGGAACTGCTGCTAATGACTATTATTCAGAGCTATGTGTGTGTGTATGTGTATGGGTACCACCTTTTCCTTGTTTCATCTACACAATGCTTCACACACAATAAAAGAAACGAAGTTAACTGAACTGAACTGAATTGAATTAATCGAAACAAAAAAAATTTAAGTTATTGTAGCTGAACGCCACATATGTATGTTCATAAATGGAACAGATAATTGAATATACATATGTATGTATGTATGTACATGCATATATAACAGGGGGAAAAGAAATGTCGTTGAGTAATATTTGGAAAAATAATAAGTATAAATTAAAACAACAAAAGAAATATAGGAGAAATTTATAGGCAATAGTACCAAACTCACAAAAATATAGTTCTATGCATTTTGCTAACAGCGCATAGTGTAAAGGTCTGATTATGCATACATCGCATAATTTAACATAACTTCACATAACTTCGCAGAGCATCGCATAACTTCGCACAACTTCAAATAACTTCGCACAACTTCAAATAACTTCGCACAACTTCGAATAATTTCGCATAACTTTACATAGCTTCACATAACTTCACATATGTATGTAGCTTCATATAACTTCGCACAACTTCACATAACGTCGCATAACTTCGCATACTTCGCATAACTTTACATAACTTCTCACAACTTCACATAGCTTCACATAACGTCGCATAATATCGCACAACTTCGCATAACATCGCACAACTTCGCATAATTTCGCATAACTTCAGAAAACTTAAGGCTTATTATGACTCGCATACAATATATATACATACATATGTACATATATATAAAATATGGCGCAAAATTAATAACCCTAACAGCTTAGACAGACGATGACGTTAATAGGGATTAACGGCTTAATTCGGAATTAACTCAGGAATTACATAAGTGCAACTAATGCGGATCGACAACTACACTTATTTCTCATAGTTTAAGCGGATTGCCCTATTTTCGATGGCAATACTGCCGAAAACTTACAGTTAGTATCTATTGTGAATGAAAAATAATGAAACTTTTAAAGAGAAGAACAAGAAAGGCTGAAAACAGTCATTGCAGCATTAAAATTCTGGAACAATATGATAAACACAATAGGAACAAGTATTTCATAGGATTTTCGTTTTATTTTTAAGTTTAGAAATGCATTTTTCCAATTTTAAACGGCAAGCAGAAATAAACATTTAAGCAGCAGTCAACATTGCTGTCGAAATGGCAGGCAAATACGCGCGGTTGAGATCCATAAAAAAATCAAAAAAATTGACGGGGAAATACAGGAGCATTTTTTAACAAACTCTTTCCATATCACCCATTAACTAAGAGACATTCGAAATTTGACCAATTGTTTGCCTTAAACATCGCATTGTGGGCAGTACTGCGATACAGTTGAATCATTTGCAATGGTAAGATTTTACATGAAATATTAATCGTAAATTTACAAGGTCTGACTTTAGAATTTAAGTCAGTTGCTATCGCCTTCCCCTTCCTCACTGTCGTCATCGTCACCGACAGCAATCTTTACCATTATTTATGCGAATATCCGGTCCAACTGGTGCAAGACTTCGCTCTTTCGGTAAATCTTTCTGCAAATTAACAAAATCTCAGACATAGAGATAAAAATATTGCTGCTATACTTGGATCTCTCTAATGATTCTGATTCAAAAAAAGCCACAACAAGACACCGCACTTGATTTTTAATTTTGCGAATGCCGCCGCACGCCAATCATATTTGACCCCCGTTGCACCAGACAGCTGTAGTATACAAACAACCAAGAAATGGAGCCCACAAAAGTCAAAATAAAAATTTCCATTACTCAAAATCATATTATTTTTTATTTACTAAATATTTATTTTTTTATTTTGTAAATAAATCTTCAACACTCAAATTGGATGATTATTTTTGCGCTACCTTGTATTTTTTGAGCCCTTGGGCCTTGAGCATTTGTAGTGTTATTAGGTACCATCAGACAATTCCGTTTGCAAAGTTTGACATATTTTACCGTTTGATGAGTGAGCCAAACATTGTACAGAAATACAAGTAAAAACACTCTTCTTCTTCCTATTTTTTTACAGGCACCTAGGTGACAAAAGTGCGAGCGCGTTTACTTGTTGCTTGAGCGTATTAGCCGGGTGGTTATGCTAAATACGATTTTTTATGGTAATAATAAAAAGAATTGAATATCGACAAAACAAAAAATAAAAATACGAAATAATATCTCGGACTTGGAAAATTTATAACAAAAAATATTTTTAAATATTTCTTAGCTATAATCATATTTTTTATTGAGAAATATCTAAATTAGTACGACATTTTTAGGCGTTTTGAATGAATGAATGAAATCAAATCATTTTTTATGCAACCGTATTATAGAAAAGAGTGTTTTGGAATCAGGTGATCTCACGAGGGCTTCTTGTCTACAGTGGCTTCAAAAATTCATCTCGTCATGGATTTGAATCGTGAATACTTTTGATAGATTATTCTTCACAATTTTCGACGTTCGTAGACATGAACACAACGATGAATTAAAATATTCATGGGGCAAGCAACCACCATCCTTTAGCACTGCAACAGTTGGTACAACCAACGAAGTCGCGGGATCTTTATTCGCTGCGCAATGTATATGTAAAGCTACGTCGCCGTAAAGCTCATACAGCTCATTGTTCTATTGTCTACGATACTCGCCGTCACCAAAGTGCAAATGTCCAAAAATCTTCCGCAGAATCTTTCTCGCAAACATTTCTGACATTTCTGTAATAATTAAAGGCAACCACGAAATAACCATAAAGGATGCTCTATATATAACCTAGGAGTGGTGTAGAAAAGAGGGATTATCAATCAACCCTTCTAAAACCATTATTATCGTATTTAGGAAAAGGGTTCTAAACATATCCACCCTGGGAATAAATGAAATACACGTACCTCTAAAGAAAGAGGTTAAATATCTAGGAATTATCTTGGGTACAGAACTCACTTGGCAGGCCCACCTTAACTCAGTAATTAAAAAGACAACGAATAACTTTTGGGCAACAAAACAACTCTTGGGTAAATCTGGGTAAAATGATCTTCTGAATCTACATCGAAATAGAAAGACCTATAGTACTATATGGGGTTTTGATATGGTGGGTTAAAACAAATCAAACTACTGCTATATCAGAACTGCGTAAACTACAAAGGCTGGCGAGCCTAAGCATAATACGGGCCATGAGAACTACCTCAACTGCTGGCATGAAAGCGCTTTTAAATTTACCACCGCTACATTTTTACCAATGCAAGAAGAAGCTTCTATACAAACACTCTCTTTTCATATGAAAACTTAAACCAGGAGATCTTACTGGACACCTCAATAGCTTAAATAGGGTTCAACAAGCAGTATGCATAACCCAGACGAATGACCACACGGAACCCGTACTCAAAATTATAAAGAGATACAAGGGTAAGGAAGAGTGGAGCACTAACCCAACGTGGATAAATGATGGGATCATAATCATGTCCCACTGATTTGGGTACCAGGACATGAAGGACACGAAGGAAGCGAGAAGGCAGACTTTATGCCAAAAAAGAGGCAGAAGGGCTATTTATTAGTCCAACCCCATTTTTCGGCTTTAACAAAAATAATATAAAACAGGAAACCAAAAAATGGATCCAAACTAAAATCAGGGAACACTGGAACGGCACAAGCGGTCTTAATCACTCCAAAAAGTTTTTGAGCTTCAATGCCAACAGAGCAAATTCTGCTCTAACCCTAGATAAAAAGGGTCTCAGACTACTCTGTGGAGCACTTACAGGTCACTTTGCCTGTAATAAACACTTCAATACAATAGGGTTAAATTGTACAGGTTCTAGATTATGCAGGTTCTGCTGTGCTGAAGAGGTGTGTATGGAACACTTAATCACGAACTGTGAGGCATTAGGCCACAGGAGACACAGAATCCTGAACTCGTACCTACTGGAGGAGGAAAACCTACAATTACTCCCTCCTAAGGAGCTGGTTCGATTCCTCGGTATACTAAATAATTATAATTAAGTAATCAGGGGCGCACAATAGATCAATCTGGTCGCAGTGAATAAAGGCCTTAGCCTAACTCCAAGGGACGCCTCATCGGATGTTGTCATTGTTCAAACTTCTGCCCCTTACGTTAGGACGGGCATGATGAGAGTTTTCCATTGCTAGCCAAGAAATATTTGTAGCAACCCTCGTAATTTATGTATTTCATTTTGATTGAAGTTACTTACAGATTTCACCTGTGTCAGTTTCCACGCAACGACTCAATTAAAGTCATTTAACTTTTCTCCCGCAGTCACAGTTATCGGTTTGTCACGTTATTGTATTATTTGGTCTTTTTATTTAAACTTTGTATTTAAACAGTTGTTTAATGTGGCAAGGCAACAACCTACATAACACAAAATTCAACTGCGTGCTGAAGTGAAATGTTTTTTGTATTTAAATTCATCATTTTTGTAGCCGTTCAACCATTCAATCAACATACTTATACTTGTATGTGTGTACGTATGTGTGTACAGACATGCAAGTTTTAATTATCACGATTATCAACTTTAGTTAAATAGGTATACCTACATTTCCTCTAATAGTACTTGTCGTCCCCTTATGCCATGAATTTATAAATATTAAATGAAAATTTTGGGGAATCAAGTTTGAAAGTTTATTGCTCTATGAAAACTACAAGGTTTGCTTTCTGATATAAAAAATTATTTGTACTTTCCTTGTACGCGTGGTATTCTGGGTTTGCGTATGGCATAGAACACATCCACAGGCTAATCAAGCCAACCCATTAACTCAAAATGGGAAAATTTGCGCATAAGCGGGACGATTTGTGCACTCGTATGAAAAATCTATTCAACTTCTCCAATTAATAATGATCAAGATTGCTTAACGAAGTGAAATCATTTTTTTCTCCTGTTTTAAGGTTCTACCAAATCACAGATATGTTTTTAACGTCAGCAGCTATTCACGAAAAATGTTCAAAACTCGATAAAATATGATCCGTAGATCCCATTCCCACTTGCAGCATTTAGGAATGTTAAATTAGCGCCTAAACGTAACCTATATTTTAACATTAATCAATGGAACTTGCCACTCAGAAGGGAATGCTTTATACAGTCTGTCTAATGGAAGCGTAACTGCTTCCGGATGTTGTAGGACATGTATGCACAGATGACTCATAGCTCGTGGGCAAGGTAGGCGGGGAACATTTGGGAACATGGGCGGGAAACATTTGGGAATCTCCTTTAGTTTTCGGCTTCCCCCCTACGGCAGTGTCTTTTAGGCTGAACTGATGTCAAGAATTAAGGCCGTGACACTTGTACAGTGTGAAGCGACACCTTTAGATGATATCTATATTTTCACTGACAGTCAGGCAACGATAAAATCTCTCACAAAGCTGTCAAGCACCTCAAATGGTAGCTATGAAATGCCGTACATATCCTCATGAGATGACTGAGCCATTTCACTCAAAGGTAACAAGGGTTCCAGGCCATTGCGACATCGATGGGTACTGCAGAGCCGATGAACTAACGCGACTCAGACACCACGCTTTCTAAAGAGAAAAATTAGAAAATGACATTGGCATACACCTAGAAACAAGTAAGCTATTTATTTCTTAGAAATTTGTAGGAATAGGTAATGAAAGACGGCGAAACGCACCCGCCTACAGAATCACGCGACAGCTGCGGCCGACGCTCAGTGCTAATCGCACAGCGTCCCTAAATAAAAATAAATAATTCGTGCATGAACTTCTGTTAGGTGTTTGGCCGAGCTCTTTCTTCTATTTGTGGCATGCGTTTCGATCAAGGCGAATCTATTAAAGGTGGTATCGGCAAATTTTTCTTTCGCTGTGTCCATGCGGCTGTCAGCGCAGAATGAAACAAGAGGAATTCATTATTTTGTTTTCTACATTTCCAATACTTTGCCGTAACAATTAAATGTACAAAATATTTTAGTTTGTCTAGTGCCACCACCTTTAATGGATGCGTCTTGGTCTTGATGTTGTTCCATAAATGGAGGGGCCTACAGTTTGGTTTGGCAAATGGTTTTTTGTGAGGACTTTTTTCGTGACAGAAATACACTCGGAGGTTTGCCATTGCCTGCCGAGGGGCGACGGCTATTAGAAACAACTTTTTCTTCATTTTGGTATTTCATGCATTGAATCTACGTACTGCGAATTGTGACTACTACTCGTACCAACCCATCTTCAACTACGCCAACGAGATCCAGGACAAACTGAATCGACAACTACCCGACAGACAAAAAACGACATCCATCGGCAGACCCTTACCACCTTCTTAAGTCCCCGAATTTCGTAATCGGAAACCAACCACCACCCACAGCAGATGAAGAGCTTCAGCTACCCCTAGAGACCCGCGTAACCTTGGCATAACTAAGTTCGGGATATTGTAGCAGGTCCAAAGTTGATCCCGACATACTAAACATATGTCCAGCATATGAAAGCACCCTGCACGACACTAACCACTTTTTCATATACGCCATCAAAACCACTCATCTAACACCCCTCTCCCTCTAGACCCAACCTTTTAAAACAGCAAGTTTCCTAAGCCTACCGGTAGATGAGCTCGACGAGAAGACGACCGGTTATTTACATTGCACTGACAGGGTATAGTATTGCTGCTACAACAACAACAACAACTACTACTACAGCAGCCCTGCTAAGACAAAATAAGGCAATAAATAAATACATCGATTGACTTCTGCAGAAACCTCCTAAATGAAGAAGAGAAAAAGGCGATCTTGCAGCTTCTGTGCCACTGTTCTGCTCTATGCCGACGACAATTCGACAATTCTTGTTCCCTAACACGAAAAATGGCTCGCGGGGAAAAATGCAGTTCAAACGAGAAAGTCATCGCCAAGACAGAGGCGTATTTTGGACAGTTCAACAAATCCCATTTTTAAAGGGGTTAAAAAAGTGACCGAATCGTTGGGAGAAGTATACATATCTTTTTTTCTATGCTGAAAAATAAAAAAAAATTGAAAAAAATGATGTCTTCATATCTAATAGGGGTACTTATTGACGGAGGTCCTTGTATAATATAAAATTTGGTAGCGAAGCTAAGACGCATTCATAGTTGCAGTTGGCATCAGACTGCAACCCGATTTGTCAATTGTTTTTAAATTGCATTTTAGCGCGGGTAAAATGGCTTGTGGCCTAGCCGACTAAAGCGAAGAGCTCAAGGCATAAATACATATTTACATATGTATGTGTGCTTCTTGCATGCACCTACTCGTGTTTATGTAATTTTGTGTAAGAACTTTATTGTTTTATTTTCCCTTTTATGGCCACTCAAAGGATTACCTGTTTTTACAATGAGATTCCTCAAAATAATAAGAAAATGGATCTTAAGAAAAAATGTATAAATGGTGAGCTGACTTTTAATTTATAGGTCGATAATAAAGAACCCTGCGCCGGGGGAGTCCACGTGAAAGCGTAGTGTTTACAAAAAGTTGTTGGTAACAGCAAATTTGAAAAAGATCAAAACAAAAAAATGCTTAAACGAAACAGAACAATGTCAGACAAAAGATGATTTATTTGCAAAACATTGAATGGCACGATTTGCTGGCAATCGGTACTTGACGTATGTACGTGTGTGTATGTACATATGTACTATAGGTTGAACTATGAACAGAGTCGTGCTCGCCGATTCGAAATGTGAAAATGCGAAGAAGAAGAGCAGAGCCAGTACGAGTTCTAGCCAAGCAAATAAATGAGTAAACAAAAAGTGCTGAATCAGCTGTTTAATGCTTTTGAAAAATGGCAAATATACATGTTTATAAATATTTATATATATATATTGTATATATGTATATGAGGGTGTGTGTGTGAATACATGTTTGTATACACTGAACAGTCATGTCCGAAGCGTAATAAAAATAAACATTTTTGCGAGCTAAAAAGCGAAAAATGCACCAACTGCAAACAAAACAAATTGAAGTGGAAAAACGCTCGTAAAAAGACTTGATCTGTTTTCTTCTTTTGCTTAAACGTAAAACATCAAATTAATATTAATTGGCACATTTTATTGCCATAGTTCGCGTTTGTTGTTGGTTGCCATATTCATTGTGCAACTGCTAGCCGCAGCGCATGCGAGCGCAATAATAACCGAAGGTTGGATGTTAAAAGCAATAAAATATTCTAAATTCAATGTCATGCACCCGTCATGAAACCCAAATTTATTGTCATTAAGAAAAAATTAACATCTAATTGTGGACACGATTTTCTTTTACGTCAAAGCAAAAATGAAATACGAATACTTATCTGCAATCGTTCATAGAAATTCCAGAGGTCCATAGCAAAACGCAATAATTCCACCCGAACAAATTTTTGGATAAACGAATGGTAGGTATGTAGGTAGGTAGGATGGCAAGAGTACCCCAGGTACACTTCAAGCAGCACTTACGTGCCGTTTTGATACCATAATGTGGACCACCACCTGTGAAAAGATTACGAGAAAAAACCGTCTACAGCCATCCAGTGCTGTTGATGTAGTGGAGGAGAGAAAAGTGATCTAGGCTGGAGAATTTCATCAAGTCATCCCCAAAGGGCACGCTAAGGAATCTCAAGCGCCTAGCCGCCAGAGCCGCACATTTGCAGAGAAAGTGCTAAACAGTCTCTTTCTCTACAGGATACAGCTTCTGCAATAGGGGTTGTGCTGGATTCCAAGCTTCTCCGCATGAGTACCGATCACCCAATGACCAGTGAACACCGCAATGAGTTTGGAAATTGAATGGCGGGGGTTTCCCATCACCTTAAGCGTTCAGTTTCTATGGTATTAGGGCCATAGTATTTTCGATAAGACAGACCTCCATCTGTCTTGCGCTTTTTCTAGAAGGAAATTGTGTAGTTTCCCTTTAACAATGGACAAAGGGACACCGATGTCTGAGAAGGGGACAGCTGGAACCGGTTCTGCCGACCCCTTTCTGGCAAGCTCATCGGCAATTTCATTTCCCATTTCATATATTCCCGTGCCCAGGACCCCAGATAAAGGGAAATGTTTCCTGCACGTTCGAGACGTTTGAGTTCCTCCTTACAGGAGTTCACCAGAAGAGAGCAGCAATACGGCGACGACAGTGCCTTGATCGCAGCTTGGCTATCGGAAAAAATATTAATGTCTACTTCCCAACAGGGATCTTGAAGCATTTTGCATGCCTGCAGAATCGCGAAGACCTCTGCTTGAAAAACGCTGCTTGTTTCCGGCAGTTTAAAGGAGATCGAAATGCTGGCTGATTTGGAGAAAACCCCCGCTCCCACTCCAGATTCCATTTTGGATCCGTCAGTGAAAACAGAGGTACCTATATCCTCCTGCCAGTCTTGCCTGCTCGGAAAGATAGCCCTAGGACAACTCTCGAAACACATGATGGAGAGGTTAGTGAGAATAACAGAGAAGGAAGGGGAGATCTGCTTCAAGATGCTACTATGTCCTACAGGAAATTGTCTCCAGAGGACAAGCTCCTTCAACCTGATAGCGCTCTGAGCAGCAATGAATTTAATCTGCAGGTCCACAGAAAGTAAGTGCAGAATAACGTTGAGCGCAGCGGTGGGACATGTTCTACAAGCACCAGTGATGCCCGCACATGCAGTTCTGTGCAATCTCTCTAGTTTAGTTGTGTTGTAGCCCTTCTGAAGAGCTCCCCACCAAACTGGGCAACCGTATGGCAAAATTGGCAGAACCACTAAGTTGTATATCCAAAGTACGACACGTGGCTTGAGACCTCATATTTTGCCGAACATAGATTTACACGCGTAAAAGGCTACATTGGCCTTCTTAACTCGATTTTCTATGTGCAGCTTGCAGTGGAACTTGGGGTCAAGTATTACACCAAGATACTTGACTCCAGATGAAAGAGTAAGACACTGGTTGTTTAGTCTTGGAAGCTCAAAAGGCGGGGGCTCGTATTTCCTGGGGAATAGCATCAACTCCGTTTTGTCAGAGTTGACTCTGAGATTGCAACTGGCAGCCCATCTACTGAGGATACACGAATAAATTTAGTTAAAGTGAATAAGAGATATGTTTTTTTAAGTATAATAGATTTTTTTTTAATCTAATAGATTTCTAAGAACAATATACATACATAATATATTCATATAAAGTTGGCTTCAGACAGGCTAGATCGACTGTGGACGCTATTGGAACGGCGACAAATATAGAGCGCGACGCTATTAGCGGAGGACACACACGGATGAAGTTCTGTGCAATTATCACGCTAGACGTCAAAAATGCGTTTAATTCGGCGAGATGGTCAAACATTTTGCTGTCTCTAAGAAATCTCCAAGTCCCTGGATATCTAATACGCATAATACGAATCTACTTTAGCGATAGAATCTTGCAGTATGATACGGATGATGGTCTAAAGACATATAAAGTCCCAGGAGGCGTCCCTCAGGGATCAGTCCTTGGGCTCTCACTGTGGAATGCCATGCACGACGGAGTCCTTAGCTTAAAATTGCCGGATAAAGCAACACTGGTAGGCTATGCCACTTCTCGGACGAGTCAAGAGATATCTCTTCAAAAATACTGATGAGATCCAGAATCGAGCACAGCTACAACTACTTTATCAGAGAGTCTACAGAAGGGCATTAAACGACATTCATCGGGTGTCCCTTATAACCTTCCCAAATTTCGCTAGCAATGGAACAAAAACACATTCGAATGCGAGTTTCTCAGCAACATTTAAAGCGTTTTCGAAAGGATAAATTGGATTTTGTGCGTCGTTTCGTCACTATGGGTGAGATTTGGGTCTATCACCATGATTCTAAATCAAAACAAAAGGTTAAAGAGTGTTGTGAACCTGGCTCTTCAGCTGCGAACCGAGTTCGTGTACAGAAATCGGCCAAGTAGGTGTTGCCATCACTTAGTTTGGGATGCGAAAAGAATGATTACTTGCAAACTGGTAAAGCAATAAATTCTGAATATTATTGTAACCTTTTAGACCAACTGAAGGAAAAATTGTTAAAACAGGGCCCTGTTCGCTAAAGAAAAAAAATATTTTGCATCAGGACATATACTCCGTGTCACATGAGCATTTTGGCAATGGCTAAAATCCATCAATTAAAGTTTGAATTGTTGGAGCATCCACCAGATTTGGCCCCTAGCGACTTCCATCTGCTTCCAAACCTAAAAAAAATGCATGCGTGGAAAGCGTTTTTCATCAAATGCTGAGGTTATACCAGCTGTAGATGCGTATTTTGCAACCCTTCTGGATTCTCACTTCAGGGATGGAATTCTTAAATGGAACAAGTGTATTGATGCTCAGAGCGACTACGCTGAATAAAAAAAAGTGCATTTCAAACCATAAAATTGTGTTTTTCTTATCGAACCGTAAAACTTATTGAACAACCTAGTATGTACGAAAACAGCATCTCCTAAAAATTTGAACATTTTATTTCATTTTAATTGAAAGAGTTTGGTTATATTACAGCTCATATTAATATGCCATTCATTAGCTGTATATCGATTTATATATATCTAAATTTTTTTTTTTCAAATTTGAATGCATTACTTTCGCTTTACAAGCATGGCTGTGCTTAAAAAACACGTTAACTATAAATGGATACTGCTTAAATGATGCTCAGCATGGATAACTGAGTGAACCATGAGCACACCAGCTCTGTCACCATTTCCAGTTTCACTAATCTAGCCAAATGGCATCATCGCCTGGCTTTTATTTAATGTGTCAGAGTTTGATTAGCAGTGACTAATTTAATATGTATGTATGTATTAAAGGTGAGTATGGCAATTATGAAAATAATGGGTTTTAGTGTGACTTCTCAAATTTAATTCGAAATAAAGCAGAGCAATTGTTTGTCAGAGCAACAATGACCAGGGCAACCCAATATATGAGTCGTTTCCTTTGGTTGCAGCAAATTTCATTTCATATGGAGATTTTTAAGGTTCCGCATTTGAATAATTTGATAAATATGGAGATATACTATTACATAATTTTTGGATTTTTTCAGCATTAAAATGATTAAAATTTACAATGTAATAAATGTTTAATGTGAATGACACAAATTTATATTTCTAATGACTTCAAAAGGACCAAAACCACTTTCACAAAAAGTGGTAAAAAAAAGTAAAAAAAATACATTTACAAAATATTAACTGCGGAATCACAACTGAAACTAATCAATTTTTTTATGAAACTGTTTTTTAATACTTCAGCTACAAAAAAAAATTAAAACTATTAAAATAAAGGGTTTTTCAATAAGGGCGGGTATGTATGCAGAATGTCAATCGTGGCGTTTGCTGTGTGGCACGTAGCGCCGTCCTGCTGAAACCACATGTCGTCTAGGTCCATATGGTTCAATATGGACCATAAGAAATTGGAAGGGCCACCACGTCTACCGAAAAATGGACGCAATGCGCGCAACGTTTGCGTTAATGAACACTCATTTTGATAATAAAGTTTTATCATTTGAACGTGCTGTTCAATCGTGTAACTTGCCATGATGATTTGGCATAAAGAACTGAATAATAAACAAAAGATTTGACAGATGTCACCAAAACAAAATGGCTGCCACAGGGCGCCAAAATCGACCCGCGCCAATTGAAAAACCCTTTATAAGGCCATTATTTGAAAATTTACTATTCAACCAAAATTATTTACAATTAATGTATTGGGTTGGGGAATAAGTTGAAAGCGTTTTTATATTTTGTTTTACTTCACAACGATTTGTTTGCTGATTGGCAAAGGGTGAGTATTCATTCGATATAACTCTTTCTGCTCTACAAAACTATGTTAATTGTATTTTTGAGTTATTTAATTCTTTGTTATTTTTGAGACTTAGAAATGGAATACCCAGAAGGCAAAAATCAACATTTTTGACACCCGCTCGCCTTTGCTTTTCATCGAGGTTAAAAAGCTGACGAAGCAGCCAGGGACATTTGCGACGTGTATGGAGAAAGTGTCATAGGCGAGTCTACTGCAGGGAAATGGTTTGCAAAGTTCAGAAATGGCGACTTTGACGTCGAAGACACGTCCCGCAGCGAATGCAATGAAGAACGTTTCAAATCACTTTTGAAGGAAAACGGTCGCCAAACCAATTGTGAATTGAAAGAAAAAATTGACTGCAATCATAAAACGATTTTCAATCACCTTCATTCAATGGGAATTTTCGAAAAGTTGAAAGCCTGGGTGCCTCACGAGCTCAACGAAAAAAACAAAAAAAGTCGCCTTCAAATTACATCTCAGCATCTCGTCCGCCATCGAGCAACACGCGGTCATAAACAGCGCTTTTTGTACCGAATCGACACGGCACACAGTGGTCCCGCCGCATAGGAAGAGCGGTCATAGGAACTTTTGGCATGATAAATGACTTTTTAGTACGTTTTTAAGTTGAGAAATGTTTTTATTTGTTAACAAACATTAAGACATATAAAAAGTAATATAGGGTGTTTTTTTTAGAGGTTAGATTTTCAAGTTGGCACTACTTTTTTCGTAGATGGTCTTTTTGACAGCTGTCACTTGATTTATGCTCAGTTTGGTTTGCCATTTCATAATGAATAGACTTACACCTGAACAACGTTTGCAAATCGTGCAAATTTATTACGAAAATAATGGTTCGCTTCGCGCGACGCATCGAAGAAAATTTTGTTCAGCGATGAAGCTCACTTTTGGTTGAATGGGTATCATTTTTAAAACATAATGGCAAACCCTTATCTTTATAATAAAGCTAAATTCTTGGTCATAACATTAAATTATATACGTTTTATTTCATCTTGAAAACCTAACCTCTAAAAAAAACACCCTATATATATATAATAGGAATATATATAGGGTTATTCAATAGGTGCGCTTCAACTTTTTTCCGATAGGGAGGGCGAACGACGCAATATTTTTTATTTTTCGCTTGTCATTTGTAAACTTCATTAGTATACGTTTCATCATGGAACGCTACACACTTGAGCAACGATTGCAAATCGTACAAATTTTTTATGAAAATAATCGTTCTGTTGCTGCTACTTTGAGAGCATTACGGCCATTTTATGGTCCATTTAACAAGCCGTCCCGTTTTGGGGTTATGTGAAGTCATTGGTCTACAGTAACAAGCCGGCGACGATTTGTGAGCTCAGAGCCAATATTGAACGCGAAACTGCTGGAATTTCGGCCGATTTAGGCAAAAGAGTGGTCGAAAATTGGGTTCAACGATTGGACTTCGTAAAACGTGCACGCGGTGGTCATGCAAAAGAAATCGAGTTTCATACTTAAATGTATGTGTTCAAACTCGATAATAAAAAAAAAAAATTAGTTAAAAAAGTCAAACCGTTTGTATTTTATTCAAAAAAGTTCAAAAGTTGAAGCGCTCTTACTGAAAAACCCAATATAAGATATAATAATAATAAAGTAATATATAATTAATATAAAAAGGCAAAGGAAAATTAAGTGAACATATTTTTTATATACAATTTTTTTGTTTCGTTTAAAGTTTTGCATAAATCTTAAATTATAAACAATAATAGAAAAAAAACATTAAATTCCGAAAGGATGAGCATAAAGTATATTTTAATGCCAGTTAACTTATTCTTATTTATGAAAACAATAAAATATTCACTTTCAAAACAGTTAATGTACTTAGAAATACAAAACTTTTAACTCAATAAATCTAACACTTCTGTTGACATCATAGATTTCTTTTTACATGGTAATTTTCGTAGACTCGATATAAATGGATCGGAATTAAGAAGAAGCCTGTGCAAAAGATCCGTGTTAGTTACAGTTCTTGAGTGCTTTCTGGTATTGTCACGTCTGAATTGTTTCACTAATTTATTATATGATTCAGCTGCCTCCTCTGATAATTCTCCAATTGATAATAAACAATGATCGATCACCTCCTCCGACACATGAATGAGCACTTTATGAACTGATGCAGGTAAATTATACCATGAATATTTACTAACTAGAATTTTAGCAGTGTCTAGTGCGTATATTTTGAATTTATTCGAATTAATTTTAAAACCAGATGATGAGACATTGTAGGAGATAACTACATCTGTCTATAACGTGTTTGTCTATTCCTGTGATTTCGGATGATATGGTTGAATGAAGGAAAATTTTTCGTGCTGTATTTCCATCATTAGAGGTGCCGCTTCCTCCACTTCGCGGTTTGTCAACTATCAAGCCTTATTGTTCTCTAAACTCCCTCTGAACAAATTCCTTTCTCTTAGCTAAAAGTGCTTTTTCCTAAGATGAACGTGCTTGCCACCTTTTAAATTCGATTCTATAAGAAACATGAATAAAGTATTCAAAAAATCTAATCCAAGAATGCAGGGGTAATAAACAAAATTCAAGTCTACTGGAGTTTACTTGTTTGTTTCTACACTTTTCTAAGTCATTCATTTCTTTAGGTGTCGCACCACAAATCTAACATTTACTCGTAGATGAGTCCCATAGGTACAGATTAGACCCTATATCAAGCGCAATCACAGGTCATCGCAGCTGGAAATTATTTTTCCTTAAAGAAGACATACGTAAGAATATTTTAATGTATGTTTCATTTGTGCAGATTCGTGCGAACTTAGTTAAAACTTTACAAACTTCTTATAAAAAAAAATAAACGGCAAATTTTAAAGTACGTATTTCGTACGGTCTGAAAACCTATTAAATAATAATTAAAAAAGATAACAAAACGTTTAAAATGTCGTACATACCTTCAACTTGAATTTCCATTGTACAACAAGTCATAAACACAGTAATGCTTAGAAAAATAACACTTCCCGGAACTGCGTAAGTACGGAGCGGAGACCACGCTAACTAACACTTTTCAAATTCTCTTAATTTGGAGGCACAATTATAATAGTCCGTGAGCCAGGTGCTAATTTTTGTCAGTCATTTCCTCTCAGTCGATAATTCGTAAAATGCCTCAGATAGTTGCATTATGAAGCGTTGTGAACGTCAGCTGCGGCTCCGAGGGTGGGTTGAGCAGTTATAGCCACCCTCGCACGTAAAAAAATAATTATTTTTAGTCATTTCCTCCCGATTAAAACATTGATCAAATTAAAGTTGGACTAATATTTTGAAGAAATAAAATTGTCAGCTGATTATAAAGTGGTGGATTATACGTCAGCTGGTCACACAAATATGAAAAAAAAAATATTTTTTCAGTGATTTCCTCCCAAACGAAAATTTATCAGATGATAGTTTATGTATTGTTTTTAATAAATAAATAAGTCAGCTGGCTATATGTAGGTGGAATGTGCGTCAGCTGATGCCCTGAAGGTGTAATGTAGGAGCTAGTCGGAAACATTTATAGCCTAAGTAAATGTATCAGCTGACGAGTTTTCCCCCAACATACTGCCAGCTGATTTGTTTTATTAGTTACAGGATCATTTTAACAATCTGCATAAACATTTTTTTTCGGGGGAAATGACGTACTTGAAGTTATTCAACAATACATTTAATGTGCAAACTGAAATGTATAATTTTATGGCAATGTTTCGATTAAATCAAATTTTGTATGGGAACTTTCCGATTCTTAAGAATAGAAATAAATAAATATTTTGTTAAGCAAATCAACTAATTTATAGTTTTTCAGTACTTAAATTAATAATGTTTAAGATTTAATACAAAAAGTTATTTATTTATGTTTGCTTATTTAATCATTTTCATTTTCGCTTCTGCTCATCTCACTTTCTTCTCTTTCTGACTCACTGTCAGAGTCGCTGTCAGAGCTGTTTTCCACCATGTCTTCATTATCGTCATCTGTTTAAAAATACAAAAAATAATTTAGGACACATGTTTAACGTTACACGAATAAAATTAAAAAAAAATTCTTACCTTCTTCTGATTGAGTTATTTGATCAATGGATGTTGGTAACTGAGTACCAGAAAACCACATGAATTCATATCTGTTATTTATTTCTACCCAGCCATAGTCAGAAGGCTCATTGACAGTTGGTACTTTCAGGTGTGCTTGAGACCAAATTTCCGAAATATAACACGTCCTTAGAAAATGATTATATAATTCCGTTTTGCACGGCGGAAGAGATGAGCCATCAATACCTTTCTTAGGTAATCGAAACGAATTGTCATTATCAAGAAATTTGTATGTCTTTTGAAACAATGCTACTCTCGCCTCATTTATAAACTTTAATCGTTTCAAACCATATACATTACATACAAACTCTTGTATTTTGTCAAAAAAGTCAAGTCTCTTCTCAGATGGTTGTGACAATTGGATGAAACATTCAGTGAATTCTTCAGATTTTGATATTATGTGAAAATGGGCGGTTTTTGCCCTTCTTAAAATAGGCCGGATTGTAATCGCATCCTGTGCATGCGTGAAATGCAGGAAGCGCTGCACTTAATAGAATGTAGAAATAAATAACAGATATGAATTCATGTGGTTTTCTGGTACTCAGTTACCAACATCCATTGATCAAATAACTCAATCAGAAGAAGGTAAGAATTTTTTTTTAATTTTATTCGTGTAACGTTAAACATGTGTCCTAAATTATTTTTTGTATTTTTAAACAGATGACGATAATGAAGACATGGTGGAAAACAGCTCTGACAGCGACTCTGACAGTGAGTCAGAAAGAGAAGAAAGTGAGATGAGCAGAAGCGAAAATGAAAATGATTAAATAAGCAAACATAAATAAATAACTTTTTGTATTAAATCTTAAACATTATTAATTTAAGTACTGAAAAATTATAAATTAGTTGATTTGCTTAACAAAATATTTATTTATTTCTATTCTTAAGAATCGGAAAGTTCCCATACAAAATTTGATTTAATCGAAACATTGCCATAAAATTATACATTTCAGTTTGCACATTAAATGTAATGTTGAATAACTTCAAGTACGTCATTTCCTCCCGAAAAAAAATGTTTGTGCGGATTGTTGAAATGATCCTGTAAGTAATAAGACAAATCAGCTGGCAGTATGTTGGGGGAAAACTCGTCAGCTGATACATTTACTTAGGCTATAAATGTTTCCGACTAGCTCCTACATTACACCTTCAGGGCATCAGCTGACGCACATTCCACCTACATATAGCCAGCTGACTTATTTATTTATTAAAAACAATACATAAACTATCATCTGATAAATTTTCGTTTGGGAGGAAATCACTGGCAAAATATTTTTTTTTTCATATTTGTGTGACCAGCTGACGTATAATCCACCACTTTATAATCAGCTGACAATTTTATTTCTTCAAAATATTAGTCCAACTTTAATTTGATCAATGTTTTAATCGGGAGGAAATGACTAAAAATATTTTTTTTTTTTACGTGCGAGGGTGGCTATAACTGCTCAACCCACCCTCGGAGCCGCAGCTGACGTTCACAACGCTTCATAGTGCAACTATCTGAGGTAGTTTACGAATTATCGACTGAGAGGAAATTGGTCGTGAAAATCTGTCGCTGGCTTACGGACTATAAGTGAATTGTTTGTGCAGTTGAAATTTCTTTTGTATTCTAAGTTACTATGACTAATGAACTAACATTTAGCTAAATATTGTTGCATAATTTTAGCATGACTATTTTCATCCAATGTCCTATGGCGGAACCACTGTGCGGCAGATGAGAAATGGTGCCTATACATCAATATGAAGCAAAGAAAGAAGTGGGTGGCTCCAGGAGATACGCCCAAGCCAAGAGTCAAGCCGGATCTTTATCCAAAGAAGATCATGATATGTGTTTGGTGGGACTAGGAGGGCATGGTGCCCTGGGAAATGCTCGAAAAGAATGTCATGGTCAACAAAGAGCTCTGAATTGTCCAGCTGCACCACATGAATGGAGTAATTCGATTTAAAAGATCTGGTCAAACCATACTCCTTCACGACAACGCCAGGCCCCATGTTGCCCAAATCGTCAAAGCCACACTCCGAGAGCTCGAATGGCATCCGCCGTATTTTCCAGACCATGCACCAACCGATTACCATCTTTTCCGCTCCCTGTCAAACTATATGAAGGGCGTTACCTTTGATAACAAAAAGGTCCTTAAAAACTGGTTCAACAATTTCTTTGACACCAGACCAGGCGATTTTTGCAGAACGGCACGAAGAAATTAGTGGTGGGAAGAGATTGTAAACAGCAACGGCGATTATTTACATTCTGTCAAAAAAGTACAGGAAATTGTTCAATAAAACGCAAAATAGTTGTTTAATCATCAAAATTTATTTTGTCGCCTTCAAAATAGGCTCCATTCGAAGCAATTCACATAGGGCAACGATTATTTCAGTCATCAAAGCACCTTTAAACGCGTTTGAAGAGATCCTCTTCAGAGAATTCTCCTTAATGGCCTTTGTCGACTCAAAGCGGAGTCCGCGGAGTCGCAATTTAAGTTTTGGGAAACGAAAAAAGTCACAGGGGCTAAGTTCGGTGAATACTGTGGTTGTTCTATGATATTTGTCGAGTTTTTGGTCAAAAAAGTTTTCACAATATGAGCCCCGTGAGACGGTGCGTTATCATGGGGCAAGAGCCGTGAGTTTTCTTTCCACAAATTGGGACGTTTCCTACTCACATTCTCTCTCAAACGTCGCATAACTTCCAAATAATATACTTTATTTACTGTAGAACCATTTGGAATGAATTCCGAGTGCACAACAACTCGATAATCAAAGAAAACGAGTGGCTTGACTTTCACTTTTGACCGACTTTGATGTAGTTTTTTGGGTTTCTGCGCATGTGATTAGCGCCATTCAGCCGCCTGTTGACTGGCTTGCATGTCAAACTCATATAGCCATGTCTCATCACCCGTTATGATGCGCTGGATAAATGTTGGGTCCGAATTCACTTGCTCACGCATGTCTTCAGCCACCTTCTTCCGATGAATTTCTTGAAAGAAATTCAATTATCTTGGAACGAGTCGAGCAGCCACGCGCTTCATACCCAATTGATGGTGTAAAATGTTGCGAATTGATTCATGACTTCTTCCTTCACACCCAAATGATGGTTTTCCAGCACCATTTCCTTGACTTTGTCGACTTTTTCATCCTTTGAAGACTTGGATGGGCGACCAGATCGGGGCAAATCTAACACGACTTCTCGGTCCTCTGCAAAAGCCTTATAACACCGTAGAGCCGTGTTTTTGATACAGTTAGAATTATCAAAAATCGATTTGTTTTATTTGTTTTTTCCTAATGTACATATATTTAAGAATACATACAGAAAATTTAATATTGTTCCGATGAATATTTTCGAAGTTACACGCAAATTTGAAAAGGCGTTTCAGAGTGTTTGAAAATACAAGGCAAACTATAAACGCATTTTTCTCAAAATGCGAGCTTCTGTATATTTTAGTAAGTAATCGAAGATTTTTTTTTCACCGATAAATATTTTTGTTTTCATGGCCGCAATTTAAGGCCGAAATTTTGATTTCGATTTTTTTTTTTGAGAACCCGCCATTTTGGCCGAAAAACGTCTTTTTTGAGAGGAGCTCCCGGAGATCAGCTGTAGCTCCTTTCCAAATAAATATTTTTA
Source organism: Anastrepha fraterculus (assembly GCA_037575425.1). Lineage (NCBI taxonomy): Eukaryota > Metazoa > Arthropoda > Insecta > Diptera > Tephritidae > Anastrepha > Anastrepha fraterculus. The sequence goes on along the minus strand of JAYXIM010015384.1, from coordinate 361,963 downwards.
CTAATAGAAAGTCTTAAAATATAGTTAAAAGATAACATAATATGTGAACAAATTTTTAGATCAATAAATTTAAAAGTTTTCTCAGAAAGAATTCTGCAAATTCGCTTTTTTTCGGCCTTCTAACTGCATATAACCTCATAAAGCCACCTCGCCATAGGCTTTCTGCAACATTTTCAAAAATTTCAAAATTTAGACGATGCTTTTTTGACAGAATGTAATTGATTAACTTATTGATAAAATTATTGTTTTTTGTTTAAATAAAAGTCTTCGGAAAAAACGCTGCGAACTTATTCCCCCACCCCTTAAATATTAGTTTATAATATTAAGTTCTCAATAAAATTAATTACTTTGTTTTGTTCTCTGTTGGTTTAGTTTTGTGAATCGTGACACTCTACACCAATGCTGCCATAGTTGAGTTCACCGGGCTGCCTTATTACTGTTAATGATATGAAATTTCTGATTTATTTGCGCTGAAATAATGGGTGCCTTGTGATTATACAACGGAAATTAAATTTGAAATCCTTTATTAAACAAACAAATTTCAAGCTTACCTAATATATTTGCGCAGCCACAAAGCAAAAAAACACAGACTTCAAAATAGCTGCCATTCAAATGAATCAATTAATTTCCTAAAAAAATGCCTGCAAAGCGCAAATTAATTTATATTTTCGAGTTGCCACTTAAATTTGCATTCAAATTCCACATATAATTGGAATTTTACCCGCAAATCAAGTTTGATAACGAATTCAGAGCACGAAAGCAACGCCTCTCACTCAGCCCCTGCCAGTCGCTCGTAATCATTCCGTTCACGAAGGGCGCAATGCCATCGAGGTACATACATACGTGTGTATGTATGTATATGTGGCAAAGTACAAAGACAGACGCGGGGCGGCAGCTGCGAAAACGTTTCCCATTCATTTCGATTTAAATTGATTGAAATAAATCATGCACGGCGACACGTGATTTAATTTTAGAATAAATCATTCAAATTCAAATGCCCTGTTTGCTTTATATCGACTCTTCGCATTTTATTATTTGCGCTGTTTTACATATGCACGTATGTATGTACACATTTGTATGTTTGTATGTGTATCTTTGTTTGTGTTTATGCAACTGCGTGTCGCCCTCAACCAGCGCCCACGTCATTGGGATGCTATTCGTGATTTTGGCAAACGATGGACACGATTTAATAGGGACGAGTTATGACGCCTTAGTAGAGTGAGTTTGCATGCGACTACCTTACGATGGGCGCGCATTTCAAACCCATTGAGAACTTGAGTCATCGAATTATAGAATTTTTTTTTTTTGGGGCTTTCAATGACGTTCGTCCCTGGGAATGGCAAACCGGTGAGTGTATTTCTATCATTCAAAGGCTTCTAATGAGGAATCATCTGCCGTTCGGAGGTGGCATAAAACTGTAAAGCCACCAGAATCAACTTCGATTTTTCCATTATTTCCTTTCGGCTGTCAAAACGCGTTTCCCGTAGTGGTTTTGTGACTCGATCAAACAGAAAAAATCGCAGAAAGCCATATCAGGTGAACTCAATGGCTGTTGGATAGTATTTGTTTCGTTCTTGGCCTAAAATTCATGGCACTGTGCGACAGTGCATTATCGTGGTGCAAAATTCACGAGTGATGTTACCACAAATTCTTTCTTTTTTGGCGAATTTGGCTTCACGTAAACCTCTCATAACGCCCAACTAATAAATAAATAGTCATTATTAACTTTCTGAACTTTTGGCAAAATTCGTTGTAATCTATAAAAACCGTAAGAATCGCTTTCTTTTTTCACTAAAAACAAATTGGTTTTCTTGGTCTTGGTGCACTCGGAGCTTTCCACTCACTCGCCTGTTGTTTGGATTGGGTTTTGTGCTCATCAACCCCCGTCTCTCTCATTTCAGCTATACACAGTCCCCGTTGATACAGGGTAACTCAAACTAATAATCCAATTTTGTTTTTGAATAACCTTTTTACTGAATAAAAAGAGAAAAAAATATTTTGAGTGATGGAAATCTTTACCTTTGACCTTTATGGGCCCCATTGCTTGTCGGTTTGTCTACAGCAGCTGTCTAGTTGACAAGTGTCAAATATGATTGACGTATGTACGTCAACATTTGGACAAATTATAAATCTTCAGATAGGGTGATTAATTTTGCGTCATCTTGTATGAGAAGCTTCTTAATGTCAGAAAATAGTTCGAAGTTTTGCCAATGACTGCTGAAGAACAGTTTTCTGTAAATTTCGATATTTCCCCGCCCGTGAGCCGACAATTTTCAGCTTAACAGCCGCTATGCCACTTACAAGTACACGTGATTGCAGTGACCAACAAATGTCTCCGAGCATAAATGTGGGAAGGTAATGATAAAACATACATACACACAGATAATATAAACGCAATCACTGTTATTTGGTTATTGCTAATTGCATAATAAGGCGCGTGAAATGCTGAAACTGAAGTACGCGCTTGGTGCCGTCTACACTGACGCACTGGCGGCTTATACAAATCACCATATCAACTTGGTCTTCTGTGGAATCTATATTTATTGGTATTCGGTGACTTAATGAGAAAAAAGATTGCACAATTCGTCCGATGTCATCAATGTTTAATCACAAACAAACGCAGCTAACTGCAGCAGAAACCAGCCACACCAACTAAAAGCGAATTCATTGAATGCCGATCGAGAATTGATTGTCAACAATGTCCGTCAGAGGTCATTAGCTGCCGTTAGCGCAACATAGTTTTTTTTTTTAACAAATGACTAATAAAATGAAAACTAACTCGAACTCCAACTGCACTGGATTCCTGGTATTCAATTGATGTCACCAGTGTTGATTTTGATTTGTTTCAAGAAAGCAGCACTCGCAGGAGGCCAGGTTCATTTCACATTCAAATTATTTTTATTTGTAATTTTTATTCACTTCCACGAATTTTGTATTCCGCAAACGAGTGTACCATGGAGTCGGACGACACGTTTAGCTGCTGCGCTAAGATTTCTAACTAAATTAATTTCCCAAATTCTAAATTCAATGTCAATGGCAGACCCAATGCAGTGAGAATGCATTTCTCAGATCCCAGTGCTGACATTCTTAGCTGACACTATGCTTTGTTAATTTGACATTTATACTTACATACATACATACACATGTATGCAAATATGCTCATCACGCCTTTGTGATTGTGTGCATGTATGCAGATATGTCGGAGTGGCAAAGCCACTTGCGAATGCAACGAAATTTGAATTTACTCTGAAATGAGGTGTCTTTGCGATTTGCCTGAATTTGCAGCCTCTACACCAAAAAAACCGAACTAGTGATAAGAAATTGTCTTTGAAAATCATTCAGATGGAATTGGAGGCTCCTCAGACGCATTCTGACCGATGCTTTAGGTCTCAAATGTCGAGAAGTCGTCTATTACTTACATATAAACTTTAAAACTCTTGAAATTCGTAGGTTTGTGACTTTCTTTTATCAATAAAATAAGCCATTCGTTTCTTCCTTGTGCTAACCGGCGCCTGTTGGGCACTCCAAGTGAAGCCAAGTCCTTCTCCACCTGATCTTTACAACGTGGAGGAGGTCTTCCTCTTCTACTTTCAGAGTTGAAGCGTTTGTATCATCCATTCGGATGTTCTGTGTTTTTGTTTTTTATATTATATTTTTATTTAAAGCTAAAAAAATATATGAAGTCCCTTTTTTATACTGCAATTGCGTATAAATTACTTGATATTTAAATTTTTTCCAAAAAAGTCTTATCTTTCAAAATGCAGCATTCGAAGTTTTGGTAGTTCGCCTGCATGAAATGGCTGTGAGCCACTGTGCGTACGAGTATACTCGTATATGTAATAAATAATTGACCAATTGAAAAGCAATCAACATAGCCCAATATATAGCAATTCGCTACAATTTACTATAGAATTTAAATGACCCATTAAATTTTAGAAAAAAAAAGCATATCGAATATTTTTCTAGTATTTGATTTGGATACTGGACCGGATGCACTACGGGCAGCCAGCTAAAGTGTGAGTGTAGAAGACGGCCATCATAGTGTTCAATGGTTGCGCATTAATACATTTTTTTCACACACATACACACCGACATATGTATGTATGTACATACTTGCATTTGCTCTAAAAGCAAATGAGTGGAAAATCATGCCAAATTCGAAATGTTTTAAATCTCTAGAAAATGAAAAAAGCATATTCGAGTACGCGTATACGAATGCATTTTGTTATAAATATGAATATTCTCTGCATACACAGTGCGTATGACTGTGCCTTCTTGGTAGGTTTCTAGAACTTATTTGCTCGTCATTTAATTTTACATTTATTAATCAGAATTTTTTTTTTAAATTTGGGGTATACAGTTTTATAGGCCATTGATTTTTTTTCTGCTGACGATGTTGAGTGTAAAAAATAAATAATATACAATTTTCTAGACGCGAAAAAACATTTAAAAAAAATAATGCGATTTTTGAGCTATTTGAAACTTGCACTTTGTTATAAACCTAATTCTGGCTTACATGATATAATTATTATTATTATATTTTGATATAACACGTTTTGAAAATAAAATATTTTTAATTTTTAACACGATTTTATTTCATTTAGCACGATTTAAAATTTTTTGTGCTTGAATCTTTGTTTATCAAATTTAATTTTTGCGAAATATGTTCATATCAAAAATTTAGGAGAATTCCCTTTTTGTGCATTCAAGCAAATTTACTGGTCAGAGCAATTGAAATGTGCTAATATTTTGTGAATATCAATGCAATCAGACGTGTTTGGTAAAGAAATTGTTTATCGGCAAATTTGTTTTTTCAACGTTACATTAAATTTAATGCACTAAGATATTTTTTTAATTTTGTTAAATATTTTATGTATGCCTAAAAGAAAATGTCAAATAGAAAACTGAAACGTAAAGCAATTTCTTTGCAACCCAAAATTGAAATTTTAGATCGCCTTCGAAATGGATATGGCTCAACATTTCTTGGCAAAATATTCGGTTGAAATGAAGCCACAATAAGAACTATAAAAAAAATGAAATTTCATTTAGGCAATCGGTGATTTCTGGAACGAAACTATCTGTTGAGTCTTCATCATACACTAGAGATGCTACTAAAGAAAAAGTGGAAAAAGCACTCATAATATGGCTTGAGGACAATGCACAAAAATAAATCCCCGTAGACGGAAACAATATGAAACAGCAAGCATTAGGGTTTTATAAAATCATAAAAGACGAACAACCGTCTACATCCATACAATCAACTCACGAGAAAAGCCACGTATCTTCTGCAAGCACAGGATGGTTAACAGGATTTCTCCAAAGGCATGCGCTTCATAACATAAAAATCAAAGGCGAGATTGCTTCTGGTGATTAGAAAGCCGCCAAAGAATTTCCACTAAAACTTAAAAAAGTAACGCTTCTGGAGATCAGATGTTAAAGCCCCTACTTATCAATCTTGCACTCAAGCATCGAGCAATGAAAGGTGTCGATTTTGGAACATTGCCGGTTAATTGTATGGCCAGTAAAAAAGCATGCGTGGCAACTACAGTTTTCACAGAATGGTTCATTAAATATTTTGCACCAGAAACTAGAAAATATGTGAATGAAAAAGGCTTAGAATTTAAAGTTCTGCTGTTGGTAGACAATGCACCCGGGCATCCTCAGTTGGAACACGAAAATGTACAAGTTTTGTTCTTGCCACCGAATACCACATCCCTAATCCAACCACTGGACCAAGGAGTTATCGCAACATTTAAAACTTACTACATCAAAAGAACATTCCAGTACATTTTGGACACTTTGGATAAGGATAAAAATCTTACAGAAATTGATGCTTGGAAAAAGTTTTCTGTTAAAGATTGCATTAAACATCTTGCTTTAGCATTATCAGATTCACGACCATCAACCTTAAACGGATGTTGGCGAGCAATTTGGCCAGAATGTGTAAAAAGTAAAAATCCTGTAGATCTAAATACAAAAGAATATCCCAATATAATTGATTTGGCACACACAGTTGGTGGGGAGGTTTTTGATGACTTGGTATTCGATGACATTGATGAACTGATGATTGGGAGGAAATATTACATTTTGCCTCACAGAATGCTGATTCTATAGAAAGCAGTGATAGCGAAGAACCTGTAAAATTAACTGCAAATTTAATTCAAGAAGGACTTCAACTTGCAAATGAATTAGGACACCATTTCATCACAAATGATCCAATGTCGAAAGAGCTGCACAATTCCAACGTGAGCTGAATTCTTGTATGGCTCGTAACAAAGAATTATACAAAGAGGTAGCAAGAATTGGCCAACAACAGCTCATAACAGAGTTCATTGTTAAAAATTTAGATGCTGAACGAACAAAAGAAAGTCCAGTTCAAAATTATTCCAGCGATGATAGCGATTGTATACGCGTTCGAGTAACTGATGATGACAGCATTTAAATTTGTGTTCCTGTACTTATGATTATCACTTATTTTTTTAAATTTTTTTCTATCTATCTATTAAATTCAAATAAATAAATAGTGGAAAAAATAAACTTAAAACAATATATTCTAATCTTAAAAGCATAGACAATAAATGTTTACGATTAAAAACAAAATATTATTTTTAAGAGTGCATATCTTTTTTATCTTTAATAACTATGCTTGTAAAAATAAGCATTGTATATGTGATTTAATTAAATAAACATGAATACTTGTTCTTAAAAAATCATTGTTTTTCAATAATTTTAATAGGTTTTAGAGATTAGAAACCAATCACCTATTTTTGCATACGATCAATGTCTTTTTTTAACCGGTTTTTTCTGGAACCAATCTACCGTGTAAAACCAGAATTAGGTGTACTGAAATTCAATGTACTACAAAACTGCATAATCAACACTTTTTTCAGAAATTTCGATGAAAAAGTTAGATTTTTTTTGGAATTTTGTTGAATTTTTTTTAAATCGAATATTCGAAACTTGGCTAGTTTTTGTAAAAGTATGGGCTATATTTTTATATAAAAATATACTAAAATTCAATTAAGGGGTTATACAGGTATATTTATATACAGTTAGAAGGCCGAAAATAAGCAAATTTTCCAGAATTTTTTCTGAGAAAACTTTCAAATTAATTGATCTAAAAATTTGTTCACACATTATTTTATCTTTTAACTGTTTTTGAAGACTTACTAGCCGTAGGCGAATGGGTTCGTGCGTAACTACCATTCGGAATTCACAGAGAGAACGTTGGTTCGAATCTCGGTGAAACACCAAAATTAAGAAAAACATTTTTCTAATAGCGGTCGCCCCTCGGCAGGCAATGGCAATCCTCCGAGTGTATTTCTGCCATGAAAAAGCTCCTCATAGGTAAAAATATCTGCCTTTCGGAGTCGGCTTGAAACTGTAGGTCCCTTTATTTGTGGAACAACATTAAGACGCACACCATAAATAGGAGGAGGAGCTCGGCCAAACACCCAAAAAGGGTGTACGCGCCAATTATATATATATATATTGTACAAATACTTATTGGAAAGGAGCTACAACTGATCTCGGGGAGTTCCTCTCAAAAAAGACGTTTTGCGGTGATTACAATATCCCTGAACTGGATCCTTTAAAAATAAAAAAACAAAAACAGATTTCGTTAAAGTAGTGTTAAATCTAGTAATTAATCGAAGGAATAGCAAAATATTTTTTTTTTGACAAAATGGTTGTTCAAAAAAATAAACGATTTTCGACCAAAATATAAATTATGCAAGCTGAGTAGACGTGTTTTTTTGAGTATTCTAATTCTGTGGCCGTGAAAATAATTTTGTGTGCGTTAAAACAAACTAAAGTTGAAAGTTTTGCGAATAATAACAAGCAAAAATGGCTACAAGAGGAAAAATTACTCGCCAAACGGTATCTAAAGCGGAGAAAAAAGGGAGCTCGCCACCTCCTTTCTGGCTTGAACGGGTAGAGGAACAACTCGAGTTGCAGAGAAGGAGTATCATCGAAGAGATTTCCGAACGAGTGAAAACTTCCGAAGAGCGAGTAATGCAGCGGTTATAGGGTGAAATCGCGCTACTGAAGACTCAGTTGGATGAGTGCCAAAATCAAGCCGTCTCCACCGATCTCATCATCAACGGCTTGCCGCACTTGGATGGTGAGAATATTGATAATATTTTTGGTAGCCTGTGTCATACACTTAATATACCAGCGCTACAAGTTTCCTCCGCCTTTCGACTGCGTAAGCAGAGCATCTCTACTGCGTCTGCTGTTATAATTAAATTAGCATCTTCTGCTGATCGATCAAGATTATTCAATTCAGTGGCTAATCATTCCAAAGCCAAAAAGCGGCCACTATTACTCTGCGATGCTGGATTCAAATCAGAAGGCACATTACACATACACGAATGTCTCACAAAAACCAATTGCGAACTAATGCGTTTTGCAATGCAGCTCAGGCGAGAACAAAAAATCACAGCTGCTTTCACTATTCGTGGTTATGTGTATGTACGCGTTCGCCCTAATTGCAAAGCAGTTAGTCTTACTTTGAACTATTGATATAAATAATTAAATAAATAAAATTTTGGCCTTTAATTGTTTATAAAGAAAAAATATTTATCGATGAGAAAAAATCTTCGGTTAATTATTAAAATATATTTAAGAAGCTCGTGTTAAGATTTGAGACTAATCGGTTAGGCCGTTTTCTAGTAATGTGACCAACATTACTACCGACTTTGAAAATATCATTTTGAGAAAATCGCGTTTAAAGTTTGCTTTGTACTTTCAAACACTCAAATTTGCGTGTAACTTCGAAAATATTCACCGGAACGAAATTAAATTTCCAATGTGTATTCTTAAATATATTTACATTAAGAAAATAAAATAAAAAGAATAGATTTCTTGAAATTTCTAACTGTATATAACTCCTTAAGAAAGAAATAAATTTGTCGAAACTGGTAAATAATTCTCAAAGCTATAGTTATTTAACGCAGTGTACAAGTAAATCGTTAATATTTATGAGTTTCTTTCGCCATCTTGAAAGTGACACAACGCTCAAACTATTTTAGCTGAAAAACTTGCGCTTTTCTTTTTTCCTCATGTGGAGGATGTCATCGTTTTTCATTAGAACCTTCAAGGACTGCATCGAAAGCATTAAAGGCAGCACAATTTGGGTTACGCTGCCCCACGTGGCAGTGACGCTCTCGTCGCTTTCATATAATAATTTAGCTAACATTTCTATTGTCGTACGAGATCGTATTTGAGGGGAAAATGCATTATTTACATACATATATAATTTTGACTACCATAAAAAAGTGCTGTGAATGGAAGAATATACAGGAAATTTCAGTAATGGCTGACTCTCCTTAAACTTTAATTTTATAAAAGACTGTCGTTGATGTTTCTTAACGAATGTGTTTTGCGCCGCCTCCGTATAGTAGATGATTTTTAAATGAAGCATTTTCTTGGGAGAAATATAGAAATATATTTTTGATGGTTAAGGGCTCACCACACCATAGAGTCAATCTCGGTTCGCTCTCGGTAAAGTAAAATATTATCAAGTAAGAGAGAGAGAGTAAGAGTTGTACCTCGAAAAATTTACTTACAATCTAAGATTATTTATATTATAGCCTCGGATTTCGGGAGAAAAATTTTGTATGGGTAATCTCGCTTTTTAATAACAGATTGGGAGTTAAGCTCGTAAAAGTAGATAAAATTGTTATGTAACATATTTGTTGTGTGAACCTATTATTACGGTGCTAAAATGAAACACGAAATTTCCCCTTTGCGGCATAGTTATTCATAGAATCCAATCACTTTTGCAGCCGGGTGTGTGTGGGAATGTGTGGTTATGAATGCACATACATCTCTATATTTTCCATTACTGCTGTGTGTTTATAAGAGTATGTGCCTACATAAATATGTCTCCATTGAAAAAGATATTTTATATTTTTATTTTTTTTTATTGCTTTTATATGTGCAGTACATACCGATGTCTTCATAGTACTCATTTAAGCACTTTTTCTCTCCATTTCTCCACATTTTTTCTCTGATTTTCAGCCCCACAATTGCCCCTTTATTTTCGAGCTCGCTAACTGTTGTTGCTGCTTGAACACTCCTTGCCCTTTTAAGCTCATAAATAAAAGTGTGAGTACTCATTTAGTGATTTCGATAAAACGACGAAACGAAGGCGTCGGCAAGCGGGCATTAATGTTTTGAGGGCAACTGGGCGGCGAGTGCTAATCAAATGACTTGCCCCAGGCTGAGAATCATAAAAATGTTTTATTATTTTTACGACATAACATGAACTTTATTATTTTATAGTTGTGCTAGAATATGCCCCTGAATATTTTATGCAAGCACATTTCGGCAATGCCACATATTTAACCCTGCGTAAAATCCATAGGTACTAGTCAAATGTGCTTCTAGTGCTCTAAAACAGCCTGTAGTGAGTGGCTCTTATTCTGCTCTTTTCCGTATAACTGAATTTTTTGCGCGTTAGAAAACTATGTTTTTAATATCGAAGCGGTAGACATTAAAAATTGTCAGTAAGTCCCTGCTCGCTATATTTGTACATATACATACGAGTACATACATAAATACATATGCATACATATTATGCGCAAAAGAAGGGGAACAGACGAATGGAACAGTTAATGGACCGTGCTTATTTCTCCAATTCTGTGTGAACTTAAATTTTGTGTGTTTTTTATGCTTATTTTGTAATTTAATTTAATTTCAGCTCATGTATTCGAATAAAGCACTAACCAGCAGAGAATTGACGATTAGTCCAATTTGCATGCCGGGCGCCACACATACGCCATTCATCCAATTTTATTTGAGTTTATGTGCTTGCACGCTTACTTTGCATACATACATATAGGTATGTATGTGTATTAGTAATGTACAGCACCTCGTATTTTTGTTTATTTAATGCAGTAATTTATGAAGTTTTTTATGTAGGTACAGATGGCGCTAATCTTTCGCTTTGGGGCGAATTCACATGACTTCAAATTTCAAAATTGAGAATTTCTTGTTTTTTTAATTTTGCTTTGTTACAAATTAACGCATTTTAACATATCGCATAAACCCGTTACAGTGAAACATTCCTTGGAGGGGCACTCACTGCCAGTTAACTTTTGTCCGCCCAAGAGGGGTGTCCGCTCCAGGGGACTTTTTTAACTTTTTGAATGTTATTATCAAATCACATGATCTTGGCGGCCAATTGACATCGCCGCGACGTGAGATTATTCGACCATCAAATTTTTCGTGCAAAAGAGCCATTGTTTCGTTAGCTGTGTGACAAGTGGCACCGTCCTGTTGAAACCACATATCGTCCACATCCATATCTTCCAAATCGGCCCATAAAAAGTTCGTTATCATCTCACAATAGCGAACACTATTCACAGTAACTGTCTGACCGGCCTCATTTTGGAAAAAATACGGCTCAATGATGCCGCCGGCCCATAAACTGCACCAAACAGTCACTCTTAGTGGTTTTTCGGCAATCACTCTTGGATTATCATTCGCCCAAATGCGGCAATTCTGTTTATTGACGAATCCACTGAGGTGAAAATGTGTCTCATCACTGAATATGATTTTCTTCGAAAATTGGTCATTCACTGTTGCCATTTCCTGCCAATATTCTGACTATTGACGACGCTTGAAATGGTCTTGAGTCAATTGCACCTTGTGAGAGTGTAAATGCAAGTCTTTATGCATAATGTTCATCAACGACGAGCGTGAGAGGCGCAATTGTTGGGCACGACGACGAGTTGAGGTGGACGGCTCTTCAACCACACTATCGCCAACAGCAGCAATATTTTCTGCAGTACGAGCTGTACGAGCATGCACTGGTGGTTTCACATCTCCTACAGACCCGGTTTGCTCAAACTTTTGCACAATTTTTCCGATTGTACGCACATTTGGTCGATTAAATTGACCGAAAAAATCAAGAAGTGCGCGGTATGCATTTTGATTTGAACGCCCGTTTTCATAATGAGCCTGAATAACTTTAACGCGTTGCTCAATTATGTATCTTTCCACGGTTCAAATTGAGTTAGTCTGAAATTGAAAAATGTCAAATGAAATGCAGAAAAAAGCTTGACGTTTAGGTGTGGTTCACATTCAACATCGGCCCTTGAAATTGAACCACCCTTTAAAATTAGCTAATTCGATTCATTACTTAAAAAACTTGGAAATTGTCGATTGACGTAAGTTTTTTTGTTGCTTCAAAGTGAACTATTTTGCAAATGGTTTTCCAACTTTTTTAACAATTCGAAAGCATTAAAGACAGTGTCCCCTCGCACTCATTTTGACCGAATAAGGGGAATCGGACGGAAGGAATGACAAGTGCGCAGAAATGAGAAAATATCCTAATAAAATGACGGTATTATTTACCCTTTAACTATTTATGTCGAGTATACTTGTCCATCAGTCATGGCTGAGATTTTGGTTGCTGGCTGAGACTGTTGCACAGTTGCTGGGCTACAACTTGTGGCCTACGAGTCAACTCTGACAAAACGGAGCTGGTGCTATTTACCAGAAAATATAAACCACCACCCTATCGACTTCCCAAATTAAACAACCACGCTCTCCCGCTTTCATCGGAAGTTGGTATCTTGGAGTGATACTTGACTCGAAGCTCCATTGGAAGTTACACATTGAGAATCGGGTAAAGACCAGTATAGCCTTCTACTCCTGCAAATCTATGTTCGGTAAAAAATGGGGACTCAAGCCACAGGTCGTGCTGTGGATTTACAACCCAGTGCTTTTGCCAATTTTAACGTATGGATGCCTGGTTTGGTGGGAATCTCTTCGGAAAGGCTATAATGTCTTCACTGACGGTTCTAAGATGGAATAGGAAGTCGCAGCAGGGGTTTTCTCTAAATCAGCAAATTTATCTATCTCCTGCCGAGCATTGCTAGTGTTTTTCAAGCAAAAGTCTTTGCAGTCCTGTAGGCATGCAAAATGCTTAGGGAATGCGTCAGCCGCGTTTAAGACTCTGACGACGCCATGGTGCAGAAGGAAATTTTAAAACTCCTGTAAGGAGGATATCAAATCTCTTGGGTGTGCAGGTAACAATTCTCTGATCTGTGTTCCAGGACATAGGAACATAGAGGGAAATGAAATTGCGGATGAGCTTGCCAGGAAGGGGACTGAATTGGCCTCAGAGACCTCCTAACCGGTCATCGGCATCCCCTTAACAGTTGTTAAAGCGGAACTGCACAAATTATTTCTCAGGAAAGCTCAGAAAAGACGGAGCTCCATTTCTTCATGTGCTATTTCGGAAACCCTCTGGCCCCAGTACAATATACGAAGGACTCAGAAAGTCCTTTGGACTCCTCGCCATTCAATTTCCAAACTCGTATGTAGTTGTGTTTACCGGTCACGGGACGATCTGGACACAAGCGGAAAAGCTAGGGTTACCGTTTAACCCCTATTGCAGAAGCTGTGGGCACCTTTCAGAGAATTAGACTGTTGAGCACTTTCTCTGTAAATGTCCGGGTTTGGCTGCTAGACGGTTAAGCTCACTGGGCACTCCTTCCTCTGGAGTCTCATAATGGTATCAAAACGGTGCTTCAGTGCTACTTGAGGAGTGCCAGGCTGGCACTTCAACCATTTCACCTACCTACCTATACTTGTCAGAGCGAAGCGAAAATTCTTCGCAAAATGTCGGGTATACCCGTCGTGAAGATAAAAAAATCGCATTCGTATTAGTATTCAACGAATCAAACGTAATTTTTCCCCTTATTTATCTGCATACCCAATAACTTGAATTCAGCTGGAATAACAAATTCTGGGGAAGTACCGTTACAAAACAGTTTTTCACACAAAAGAGCAGTTCGTATGCATTTCTCAGTTGATTATGCGATGTCATAATAGAGAGAACGTTCTTTTATTCCTTTGAGGAATACAATTGTGAAATAAGAGGTGTGTTTAAAAAGTATCGCGAATTTTGAATTTTTGCAGGTTACGTATATTCGAATTTCGATTTTTTTGTGGCAATATGTTAGTACTCATGTCTCTCACTCATGCCCACGAGTTCGGCCATTTTGAATGTTCAGTTAATTGTTGACAGCTGCTTTGCTTGCACGGCTCGTCTTTGATTTTTACCTATTCAAAAAGATGGATCAAAGAACCTATACCAAATTTCGAAATTAATTCCGAATTCCGAATGTTGCCTGTGTCATACGGAGACGTTACTTTGGACCAAAGCAACGTTTATCGGTGGTACAAAATATTCTCAGAAGACCGAGAAGCGTGCCGGACGCCCGAGCTCTTCAACAACAGACGCAACAATTGATGAAGTGAAGAAAATGGTATTGGCCAATCGTCGAATCACCGTTAGAGAAGTTGCTGAGGACCTAAACACATTGGTTGGCTCGTGCCATTAGTTTTTTTCAATGATTTGGGCATGAGACGGGCCGCCGCAAAATTCGTACCAAAACTGCTTAATTTCGACCAAAGCAGCATCGCATAAACATTGCTAATGAGATGTTGGACTCTGTCCGCGGCGACCCAAATTTGCTCCAGAGGATCATAACTGGTGACAAATCGTGGGCTTATGGTTATGACGTGGAAACCAAAGCTCAATCATCTCAATGGAAGCTGCCGCACGAACCAAGACCGAAAAAAGCGCGCCAAGTTCGGTCGAATGTAAAAGTTTTGCTTACCGTTTTTTTCGATGGCACGCCCGGATTTGTGGAAGAACAAAAATTGGCTCTTACATCACGATAACGTCCCGCTCATACATCGTTGCTTGTGCGCGACTTTTTGGCCAAAAAGAACCCACTAATGATGCCACAGCCACCGTATTCCGCAGATCTGCCCCCCTGTGACTTTTGCTTGTTCCCGAAACTGAAGAATCCCATGAAAGGACGACGCTACGCTACGATTGACGAGATAAAGACAGCATCGAAGGAGGAGTTGAACAAGATAAAAAATGGTTTTTTGAAGTACTTCGAAGATTGGAAAAAACGTTGGCACAAGTGCATAATATCTCTAATGGCAATTACTTTGAAGGGGACAAAATAGATATTAATGAATATATAAATAATTTTTGAAAAAACAAAAAATTCGCCATACTTTTTGAACACACCGCGTATATAATTTTAATTATCCCTACGAGATGAATTATTATAAGAGTGATGGAGGTATGTGTGCAAACGAAAAAAAAAAACGCAGAAGCAGGATAATTTTGGCGTCTTTTGTCATTTGCGAAAAATTTGGCACTCGTTCACGAGTTAAAAGATTTCATTTTCTGTGCTAAAAATTTTCATTTCTGTGACGTTTTTCGTTTCTCTATTACATGTAATGTATGTAAAATTATATATAAATAGATGAAAAAAAGTAAATAAATAAAGCGTTCAGAGCGATATCTGATTGTCAAAAACACTTCTTCGTGTTATTTCAACAAAGTTTTTGTCATTGTCACATGCCACTTTACATTTCAATTTCATATGTCTCCCTCCGTTTTTGGGGTGCCTGCAGTGCAGCTACACTTTTGCAATACTCTTTATTGTCGTCAGCAGCTCCTACTTTCCCAGAAGTTTGGCACATCATATTTGTCCTTCGCTATGCTCTCGCTTACGAAATGTGTGAGGCCAACAAAGAAAAAAAGCGCAGCTGCAACTGACGTTATTACGGCGAATGCCTGGCTGGCGGAGGTGAGAAACTTCAGCATTGGCTACATTCAAAGAAGCAGTGGCGAAAGCAGCGCAGCAAAGGTAAGCAAACCCCTTGCCAATATTGATTTTCCATTGTACAGTAATAAAAATATAATTGGATTTTCGAGTGCTGTATTCCTTTTCTATTTCCTTTATTGGTTTCCTTGCCACAGCAACGCCAAGGAAGAAGGCTTGAACTCCAGCAAAGTTCTGCGCCGTAAATGTGAACCTGAGAGTTTAATCATTTCTAGAGAACGATCGAATATCGATTTTAAGGCCGAACCGAAAACGAAACCGCACCGAACATTTTCAATGATCCAAGTAATAAACAAATAAACATCCAGTATTAAAAAACAAAAAGATAAAACAGTAAAAAACGTACAACCTTAAAATGAAAATTGTGTCTACATAAATGGCACAGATCTACAAATATCGGGTGTGTTTTTAGCTGCATGAGACCTAGCGATGTCGATAACTATGGTTTGACAGCTGAGAGTGGTAACCTGTGTTCATGTTTCTGTACGGTAAGGCTCGACAAGTCATCATGAATCGTTTAACGCCAGAACAACTCTGTCATACTATAGAAATTTACTTTTTTACGAAGTTTGAAGAAGACGACGAAATGTCGGTTCATCGTCGTTCTCAGCTTGTTGGCTTTTGTCCTTCGACTACGTGGATAATTTTAGGTAAGGATCTTGGCTTACGTGTCTATAAAATACAGCTCGTACAAGTATTGAAGCCAAATGACCATCGTTTGCGTCGCATTTTTGCTGATGGAACTCATTTAGGTTTATTATTCAGATGCATTGCAAAAAGTAGTCAAAAATTGGATTGATCGAATGGATCTTGTAACTCGTAGCCGCGGCGGGCATATGCCGGATACCATATTAAATTATGAAATTATCTACCAGATTAAAAAAAAAATATAAATTCATTCCAACAATATTTCAGTTTTGTATTATTATTTGGATCACCCGATAAATATTTAATGTTCCAAATATGTTATGTTTAAAAGTGATGTGATAGACATCAGGGTTTCGCGAAAATCGGAAAACCCGGATTTATTTTTTTCCCGGCGGTCTTGTGCATTTTCTCCTTATAACATATATTTGACATTTTTTATATGGAAGAAAATAGTCAACATCGTCAGCAAAAGAAAAGTTCTCAAAAGTTTGTAATTTTTTTTTTAAAGTTTAATGGACTATAAAACTGCCTACCTTAAATCTATAAATTCTTATTAAAAAGTGTGATATTTTGATGAAAATTTGTTGAATTGTTTTTTGTTTATAATTAATTTGCACAGAATTTGAAACCTGGTGCCCATTTACACATGGAAACATTTGGAAGGGAAACATTTTGTTAAGGAGAGAACGACGGCCGCGGAAGAGAGAAAGGAATTTGTCTCCTGTACTGGCGACACGCTTTGCTCTTCTTATTCGTATTTCCAATCTTAAAGCAATTTTTGACGTTGCTTCATTTGTTTTCTTCTTTTGTGGGAGAAAGTTCTGAGTTATGTGTTGGTTTTCAATCAAACGGAAGATATCAACGATGACAAACATCCGAACGCTGCTTGGGAAATGCACGATTATTTTTGCTAGTAAAGTAGGTATAATTTAAAATAGTTATGGGACATGTTTATGTTGAATTCTAATTTTTCCCCGCATTTCTATATACTTAAGTTAATTATTTACATATGAAATATTTTTAATTTAATTTTTTTTATTCAAGTACAACAATTTATAAATATATTTAAATAAAAGAAGCATTAAAATATTTATTATTGAACCAGTTTGCATTCTTCATTGATATATTTAAGAAACTGTTGACGAACGTTTTCCGATTTACATGTTAGGGGTTTGTAGAATATATTCGAACCAGAGGATGCTAAAGTAGTAAACGCCAAAATGTTGCCGACAACAATTTTGCCCGTGTGACCGCGAATGAGACATGAAAAGAGAATTTCCAGTGTCTCCCTTCCAGATGTCTCCGTGTGTAAATCTGTTGCTGGAGTTATAGGTTTAGGTTTTTGTAGGAGAATAAATTATATTTTCATTAAAAAATTCTACCCCTTAATTGTCTCTGAGACCGTAAAAAATATGTTATGTTTCAGTTCTTTTTTCCTGGGTCTTTTCCAAGATTTGGCCTATTGTGAATATCTGTACGATGGTAAATTTTCCAGGTCTAAAGCCACACTGATAAGGTCCAATCAATTGGTTGATGGTGGGCTTCAGCCTTTCACACAAAACGCTCGCTAGAACCTTATAGGCGATAATTAGCAGACTAATCCCGCGGTAATTGGCGCAGATTGCAGGATCGCCCTTCTTATGGATTTGGGCAGAGCACACTTCAATTCCAATCGGCAGGCATGTTTTCATCTGACCATATTTTGCACAGAACCTAATGTATGCTCCTCGCCGCCACGTTTAAATAGCTCAGCCGGCAGTCCGCTGGCTCCTGTGGCTTTGTTGTTCTTTAGCCGCATTATCGGTATTCTCACCTTTTGTTGTTGTTTTAACAGTAATAGAAGCCCCGTCAATGTAGGGAATATCACCGGTCGTCTTCGTCTGGCTCATCTAAAGGTAGGCCCAGGAAACATGCTGTTTCGACGGGTGGGGTCCATAGGGAGAGGGTTGTTAGATGAGTAGTTTTTAAAGGGCAAGTGAAAAGGTGGTTAGTGTCGTGCGGGGTACCTTCACATGCCGGACATATGTTTGGTATGTCGGAGCCAATTCTGGATAAGTAGGAATTTAACCTGCTACAGTATCCAGAACGTAATTGTTCCATTGTTACGCGTGTCTCACGGGGAAGCTGGAGCTCTTCATCTACTATAGGTGGTGGTTGGACTACGATTACGACATTCATTGGACGGGAGCTTAAGAAGGTAGTGACGGTCTCCCGGTGAATATCGTTTAATGACTGTCTAAATACTGTCTGGTCCAGTAGATTTCTGTCAGTTTTGTCCTCGATCTCGTCGGCGTAGTTTAAAAGGTGTCTCCTGCCGTGCCTAGGAGACGGCTTTGGCTCTAGCAGGTGTCTGCAAGAGTGAAACCTGCGGTAGCACTTTAACCGGAACTGCTTGCTGAGCAGTTTGTTGTGCTCCATTACAGGGAGTATTTGTGCCTCATTGTGAAGGTGTTGACCCTCTTCGTGGTCGGGTAACGGAACGACACTTCCGTCGTCAACAATTGGGGTATCGACATCTTCAAATTCTCTGTGACATGCGCAGCTATCACTATTTAACAGGTTCGAGAAGTGTTCCCTCCATAATTTAAGTATGCTCTGGATGTCAGTCACCAGTTATTTGTTCTTACAGGAAAACACCCATTACTTAAGTATAGTCAATGTAAAAATGAGCATTTCTATTCTCATGCGAATAACTTTTACATCCAGTGATTATATTAGATTTAAGAATTTAAGAAAAAAAACTAAAAATAGTTTTCTTATATATTTCTTACAATATAAAACGAGAATTTTGATATTTTATTTTTGAATTTTGTTACTTTTAATTTTAATGACAAATATAGTAACAAGTTTCAGCACCTTTAGTTTGATATTTAACTTGGTTTGATCGATTAACAGATTCTCCAGATACTAGAAATTTGTATGATCTTAATTTTTTCTTCAATCCAAATCGGCAATTTGGCGATATCTGAAATATTACTTACTTACTTACATAGGTGGCCATAACTACCTGTTACCGAGCTACGGCCGAGTTCACTAGCTCTCTCCAGGCGCCTCTGTTCCGCGCGCGCCTTCTCCAAATCTGTACACCAAGTGAGCATAGGGTTTCCTCCACCTGGTCTTTCCACTGGAGCAATGGTCGTCCTCTGCATGGACTCCCTTGGACTTCGCCCTCGAACACCTTCTTTGCTGGAGCTTCTTCATCCATACGCACGACATGCCCTAGCCAACGCAGGCGTTGCATGGCGGTGCGTTGAACTACGTCAATGTCGGCGTAGAGCTCATAAAGCTCGTGGCTCATTCTTGAACGGTAGTCTTCGCCAACGCGCACAGGACCGAAGATCTTACGAAGAACTTTTCTCTCGAACACCCCAAGAGCGGCTGCATCGCTTTGTGACACTACCCATGCCTCTGCGCCATAAAGCAACACGGGTATGATGAGCGTCTTGTAAAGTGGCAGTTTGGTCATGCGAGAGAGGGCTCGACTACTCAATTGCTTACTTAGCCCATAGTAACACCTATTAGCAAGAGTGATTCTCCGTTTGATCTCCAGGCTGATATCGTTGTTGCTGCTAACAGCGGTGCCAAGATAAATAAATTCTTGTCTTGTTGTCCGCAATGACGACCGTTCATACACGCCGTGTGTTCCGCGTTGTAGACAGCATACACTTCGTTTTAACCTCGTTCAACGCCAGACCCACTGGTGATGATTCCTTTTCGATAGCAGAAAACGCAGCGGTGACATCTCGCTTACAGCGGCCGATAATGTCAATGTCATCGCAAGGAGCTGTACACATTTGTAGAAAATAGTGCCATTACGATGAACACCTGCTTTTAGAGAGCACCCCTTCCATCAGGAAGTTGAAGAGGTTGCATGACAGTGGATCGCCTTGTCTGAGACCTTGAACGGTATTGAATGGCTCGGAGAGGTTATTTCCTACCTTGACGGAGCTGGTTGTGTTGCTCTACGTCATTCTGCAAAGCCGTATGAGCTTCGCTGGTATATAGTCGACAAAGAGATAATGGGTGTCTACTTGCTTTTCATGGGTCTTTTCCAGGATTTGGCGTAATGTGAAAATCTGGTCGATGATGGACTTACCACGTCTGAAGCCGCACTGATAAAGCCCGATCAGTGTGTTGGCAAACGGCTTAAGTCTTCCACATAGGACGCTAGACAGGACCTTGTAAGCGATAGTTAGAAGACTGATGCCCCGGTAGTTGGTGCAGATCGTCGGGTCACCCTTCTTCAATACAGGACAACACAAGAACACTGAGATTCCAATCGTCGGGCATGCTTTCTGCTATCCATATTTTGCAG
Organism: Anastrepha fraterculus; assembly: GCA_037575425.1. Taxonomy (NCBI): domain Eukaryota; kingdom Metazoa; phylum Arthropoda; class Insecta; order Diptera; family Tephritidae; genus Anastrepha; species Anastrepha fraterculus. The sequence goes on along the minus strand of JAYXIM010015384.1, from coordinate 341,332 downwards.
ATGAGCTGATGCATGCTCCCTATCAGCACATCGCCGCCAGTCTTGAACAATTCAGCGGGCAAGCCGTCAGCGCCAGCTGCTTTGTTATTCTTGAGCCGCTGAATGGCAACTCTGACTTCGTCATGATTAGGTGGTGGAACGTCCAAATTATCGTCGATTGGTCGTATCGGGTCATCTTCTACTGGGCGGAATTGTGTGCTGAAATATTACCTGACAGGCAAACTTTTGCAGATTTTCTGACTCAGTGACCGATTCTGCATAGAATTGGATACTCTGGTTCTGGGGTTGCTTTTGACTGTAGTTGGGCAATGCACAGATGCCCTCTTCTTATGTTAGATATTTTTTTTTTTTTTGTTTTTTTTTTGCGCATATGTATTTGTAATTGCCTATAACCCATGAGGGGTTGCTCTTAGTGATCTATTTCTGGATCTGTTTCTTTAGTTATCTAATTCCATAGTCCTGAAAGGCCTACGTTTCTCACCTACAAAACTTGTAGCAGACTAAAAACTGCAGCGCGGGCTACGGTCTCTACCACAACCGCAACGGCTACAACAAATCCAACACGATAACCACAGGAAAAGCCACCAAGAGCACGAAGCTCGCCGGTCATCAACACCAGTGCAGACCCATCAGGAATTGGTTAAATTTAAGCGAATTCGATATTGTAGTACTTACTAATAAGCACGGAAAGTGTATAAATAGGAACATAGTTAATAAGCAAATAATAAACCCTCGTCATTTGCTGTCGAAAAAGTTAGTGCTTTGTTTTTGTTTAAGCTGTTTAGCGAACGTTACCTCAAATCACGTTTTAAATATAACGCGATTAATATAATTCGCTTTGACATGAATTCTCCGAATTTATCTATTTATTTTTATTTCTCTCTATAAAAATGTTGAATGTAAATGCAATTTTGTATATGGGATTAAATTGAGCAGATTCTAAATAAATGAAAAACATCTTTTTTGTCCACATTAAATTAATTTATCGTTTCAAAAATCTGCTTTAAAGTTGAACGCTGGGTATATCCGATTAAGCGTTTGAGCCACTTTGTTATCCCCAATAATAGCAATGCCTGCGGTCATATCAATTCATCCCCATTCACTGTTAATAGAAGGAAGATATATGAGGAAATTTATTTCATTGAAGTTCTATTTAATGCTTACTTGAATGTGTCTGGATAGAAGATATACAGAAGGTAAATAAGCAATGAAATAAAGGTAATATCATTAGCACAACAACAAATTTGTCGGCCCTCATGCACCGGCTTTGTTTTTGAAGTTAATAGAAAAGGGGAACTTTTTCTTATTATTTGCCATAGTACGTTTTTTTGTAATAATTTCTCAGTAACAGCTGTTGTCGTGAATGTTTGATTTAAATTTATAGAATAATTATAATATTTAATATGCTTTACATTAACATATAAGTATGTATGTATATAATACCCGGTAAAGAGAACGACTATGGCCTTAAAAATGTGGAGAAAAATGTAGATTATTATTAAATTATCACCAGCACTACCGAGAGTTAAGACTAAGCTATTTTTACCAAAACCCGTCAGAATGACAGGTCTTTGAAAAATACGTAGTAATAACATTTTTTCTTTATTTATTCAAAAATTGGTTTCCAACAACAGGAATGTCGGGCTGTGTCGTACATTTTATATATACATTAATAAGTATGGTTGGTTGGTTAAAGTGATGATTCTTCTAGAATCCAACTAGCGCTTTTGCACCATTTTGTTGCCACATCCTCGTTACCAACTTGTTTAACGGTTATTTACGGCATGATTATATCCAGACTGTGCAGCTTAAGAACCTTATTAGGTTGTTGACGTTAAGCCAGATAGTTGTTCGAGATTCTCGATCAGCGATTGGTCCAGGGGTAACATTCAGTCCTTCCATGACCAGGGCATTCACAGAGGAACTGGAAGATTGGCCCCTTCATCTCCGTTTGTTTACAATTATGACAGTATGTGTTGTGAGGGATACCCATTTTGGCTGCTTGTTCTCCGATAGACCGAAAGCCAGTTATAACTGCCGTTAGTCTCCAGGCGTCCCATCGTTTCATGTCTAACAATATTGACGATTGTTTGAGGTTGTAGGTGGGCCTTAACGTCCTGCTGATTCTGCATTTCGTCTGGTCTTTCCACCTACAATCCGCGATTCGGAGGTATTTTTGGGAAATTGTACTCTTGATTGCACCTAATGGTGTGAGTACCGATTCTGCAAGAACGTTATTCATGGCGGTATCCCGGGACCCAAATTAAGGTTACTTTAGGGTTTTCACTCACGGTGGTAAGGCTATTCCTACTTTGCTCCACCACTTTAGAGGTTGTTGTAGCCGATTCCAGTGCCTGGATTGCAGCTTCGCTATCCGAAAGATAGCGATATTGTCCTTAAAAGGTAAATCCGTGTTTAGTAACCTACAAGCTTCCCCAATTGCCAGTACTTCCGCCTGGAAGACACTGCTGGTATTAGGGAGTCGCACAGATTTTTCAATTCCAAGTCTGTGAGAATATATACAAGGCGTTTTTCAATAAGTGCGCTTCAACTTTTTTCCGATAGGGAGGGCGAACGACGCAATATTTTTTATTTTTCGCTTGTCATTTGTAAATTTCATTAGTATACATTTCATCATGGAACGCTACACACTTGAGCAACGATTGCAAATCGTGCAAATTTTTTGTGAAAATAATCGTTCTGTTGCTGCTACTTTAAGAGCATTACGGCCATTGTACGGTCCATTTAACAAGCTGTCCCGTTTTGGGGTTATGTGAAGTCATTGGTCTACAGTAACAAGCCGGCGACGATTTGTGAGCTCAGAGCCAATATTGAACGCGAAATTGCTGGAATTTCGGCCGATTTATGCAAAAGAGTGGTCGAAAATTGGGTTCAACGATTGGACTTCGTAAAACGTGCACGCGGTGGTCATGCAAAAGAAATCGAATTTCATATTTAAATGTATATGTTCAAACTCGATAACAAAAAAAAATTAGTAAAAAAGTCAAACCGTTTGTGTTTTATTCAAAAAAAAAAGTTTAAGCGCTCTTACTGAAAAACGCTTTAGTACCAACTCCAACACCACAATCCATTTTACTGCCATCCGTATAGACTGTAGTGTCGAAGTTGTTTAGAGAGAGTCCCTTATTCCATTCTTCATGGCATGACCATAAGTTTTTTCTTTCCAGCGACCCGCTTCATTTAACCTAAATGCACTCTTGGTTGCCGTCTTCTTAATATGTAGGTCTATTGGAATAATGTGTGCCAGTGCATTGAGAGCCTCTCTAGGACATGATCTGATTGCACCGACCGTTATCTGATAGGCGGATCTTTGTATTCTGCCGAGTAATTTGATATTGCACTCTCTCCCTAAAGCTTTCCAGCAAACTACCGAACCATACGATAAAATAGATCGTATAACCGCCTTATACCGCCATAATGTATGCTTAGGTTGAATGCCCCATCTTCTTCCAAGCATACGTTTGCAGGCATATAAAGCAATTTCTGACTTCCTTACCCGTTCTTCAACATTTAATTTCCAGCTTAGTTTGGAGCCCAGAATTACCCCTAAGTACTTTGTGCTGATGGATGAGCCTTTGGATGATCCCACTGATCGTATTAGGACACAGTCCTGACGCCATTAACACCACATCATCAGCGTACGCCACCGCTTTTACCCAACCTCTATTAAGTTTTGTTAAGACTTTGCTAATAACGCATAACCCGAGAAGTGGAGACAATACTCCCGCCTGTGGAGTGCCCCTGTGGACCTTCTTGGTTATGCTGATATTACCCACATTAGCTTTGATGATCCTGGCTTCAAGCATAGAGATGACCCAATTACTGATGCAATTGTCCGCCTCTAAGTCTATCAACGCCCGTTGGATGGCATCTGTACTAACATTGTTAAAGGCTCCTTCTGCATGGTATATCCAAGAATGCCGCCATGGTATAATGTTTGTTCACTAGAGAGCCCTCTATTTTTGGGATTAATAAGTATAATAAAGAAAATATTATATTCAAATAATAATTAATTATAATAAATATTAATTACAACAAAATATTGAAATACATTTTCATGAAGTGGGCATCTTCTTGATTCTGATTTTAAGCTATATTTCATTGCCACTTGGTCTGCTATGTCTACGCCAAATTTAGTTTGATTATAGAATTCAACTGTTTCAGGTAAGAGCTTCTTACTTGTATGAACTCTAATGGATTTATGTTTCGAGTTCAATATAAAAACTCTTTTCTTTGGCTTACTTTTGCACAGTTGGGTGTCTTCTCCCAGTTGATTTGTACAGTAATGATGAAAATCTATAAAAATGTTTTTGATGGCGCCATCTTTTTAATGAGCTAGTGCGTTGGAAGTTACATCCCTAGCTGACTTCCAGTGAAGGCTTGGTGACATTCGGTTTAGTGGAAGCGAAGTTATTGCGTCTAAAGTGTCACTATGTTTGTGTCATCGGTACAAAAATGGGTTTCGAACAAAGAGCTAATATCAAATTTTGTTTTAAAATCGGTAAAACGTTTGAATTGACGAAAAAAGTTTATGGCGATGATTGTCTATCTCGTGCCAGAGTTTATGAATGGCTTACACGTTTCATAGATGGTTGTGATGACATAAATGCCAATAAACATACGGGCCGCCCGAAATCAGTAATCACCAAAAACTCCATCGAAATTGTTCGTAAATTTATCAAAACAGAACCGAAATCATCCTTGAAATTGATGGAATCGAAGTTGAATATCTCCAAAACATCGATCTATCGCATTTTAACTGATCATTTGGGCTTACGAAAGGTCAGTGCACGTTTCATCCCGCACAAGTTAACTGAGGACCAAAAATTGCTCAGAATTCAACATTCGAAAGACCTCATTAAAGAGCCGAGACAAGACGAGAACTTCCTTTGCGACATTGTAACTAGTGATTGGTGATGAAACGTACTGCTTCCAACATGAACCTGAAACTAAGCGTCAAAATGCCGAATGGAAGGCTCCAGACGAGCTACCACCCAAAAAATCGCGTTTGGAAAAGTCAAAAATAAAATCGATGCTCATTTGTTTTTACGATTCCAAAGGAATTTTCCACAAGGAGTTCATGCCAATGGGTCAAACCGTCAATGCAATTTTCTATCTAGGCGTTTTAAAGCGTTTGTTGCATCGCATGCGTCGAATTCGCTCTGAATACCACGAAGAAGGAAGATGACGTTTATTGCATGATAATGCACCATCTCGTCGATCCACTCTTCTGACAGATTTTTTGACTAGAAATCGCATTTTAACCATCAATCACTCACCGCATTCGCCTGATATGGTTCCCTGTGACTTCTACCTATTCGGAAAATTGCATTTGGCCATGAAAGGAAAACGTTATGCGTCCGTAGAGGCCATCCAAAATGCTTCCTGAAGGACATTCCGGTCAATGACCTGAAATACTCTTTCGAAAAGCTTTTAGATCGCGCAAAACAGTGTATCGAGGCCAGAGGCGGCTATTTTGAATAAATAACTCGAAGTTATCAGAATAAAGCTCTTGACGCTTCTATTGTACCTCAGCCTTGTTTATTTTGGGCTTCACCTTGTATGTATAATCATTTTAAAAAAGTAAAAAGTAAAATAAGTAGGTAAGAAATAGTCACTGAAGGCTAATTTTTTTTTTATCTGGACCATAATACGCGGCCGCTTTTCTCATCGTTTTTACTATGAATTAGCCACCAAAGTGTTTAAATTTTTTGCGGTTACAATGAACATACACATAGAAAGAATGTACATATTCATATGCGAACCCAATGAGGGAAACTTGCAGCACCACCAACATTTCGGTTGAAAATGTTTAGACAATCGCATTAAAAATTGCACAATACCCACGAGCAACTGTTTCGCACATGCGATACAAATGTGCCAGTTACTTATTTTTGCTTTTGTGCTTTCATTGCCATCATTGTTGTTGGTTGATTTGTCGGTGTACTACATTGGATGTGCCACTCGCGGATATACGCAATCCAATATGAACAAGCGCGCACGCGAGTGCATGTACTTGCAAAAGGTCTTTCGAAAGTCGCGCCTAATTGTTGATCTAAAGTAAAATAAGTAAGAGTAAGATTCAGGTTTCACTATTTCTATGCAAAATACGGCTCTTCACATGTGAAAAATTAAATCAATTAAATGCCCACCAATGACAGGTCTGCAGGTTAAATACGCCAAACAGTCGATTCATGACTGCCTAGTTGTTGAGAACGTCGCAAGTATTTGTGGCGAATGGAAAAGGTGTTCAAAACGATGACGCGGAGCTCACCTTCTTCAAATGCGAGAGGTGAGACACAGAACTATCGCAACGAACTATCGATGTAATGAACACTTAAAGGAATAATCGCGGAAATGATGATAAGTGAAGAAAAGTGGAATGCCCTCGTAAATGGAAACTTATGCTGAAGAGCATTGAGCAAATGTGTTTTCAAAACAGGCGACCCAGGATGCAGGGTGAGTAAGCGAATGATGTAAAAAACTGATGTCAAAACTGTCGTGTCCGACCGACTGTCGCAGTTCTTCTTGTCACTAGAGCAGAGGGGACTGCAGGAGGCTGGCTGGACTGATGATGGGCCACTTTCTATGGGAAAAGCACATGGAAAACGTAGGCATCACTGCCCAGTTTGTGAAGAGGAGGATGAGACGGCGTACCACTTGCTGTGCGTCTGCCCAGCCTTTGCTCGAATCAGGCTTGAGGTCTTTGCCACTGATGTGTTAAGAAGCGACCACCTTGGATCCTTGGCACCACAAGATCTACTCAGATTTCTTCAGAGGTGGAGTAGATTTAAAAAAATTTTAAAAGGGAATCCGAGTGCAGAACAATGGACTTGACTGTGTCTGAGTGCTGTACTTGCCAGTCTGTCCCGACAAAAAAAAAGGCAGTTTGTCCTTCTCAGGATGCCGCCTTGGACCTCTATCTCGAAGACATGCAGAGGCAGTCCCGGGGTTGAGAAAAAATTGAGGAAAAGAAAAGGAAAGAAATTTGTTGAGAACGTCGAGGGGTTGAAGGTTGTTCAGCAACATTTTGCACTACAGCAACAATATTCTCAACAGAACGTCCAGTTTTTGGTCTGCCAGTTCTTTTGCTATTCGCTTTTATCCTCGACGAAATCAGTTTCTTGAATTTTTTTCACCAGTCTTGGAATTGTCGACTCATTCGGTCGATTATTTCCCCCAAAAAAAATCATGAAAATCAGAAATGTCAAAGATGACATAAAAAAATATTCCGGCTAGGAGTTACTCACTACTGACATTCAGGCGTAACTTTTGAAAGACCCTTTTCATCTGTGTGTGTGTATGTAGGTAAGTGCCCCCATATGAAACAACCAAAGCGCGCATGCAGTGGCGACCAACAAACAAACCAAGCAATTCATCCGACAGCAAGGTGAGCCAGTGGGTCGGGCAGACAGTTGGACGGGAAGTGAGCATAGGCTGCATAACAAGTTGTCGATGCTTGGTTGGTCGGTTGGTCGCTTAGTCAACGGCAAAGGCCTATGTGGCTGGCAGAACAAGGGCTTAGAATGCAACAAAAACAACAGTATTGATGTCGATTGTGGCAACATATGCTGCTGGCACGTTGTTGCCTACAACAACCACATCAACAGCAGCAATTGAGCCAGCAATGCAATTTGTGGTGCTTCGCATTTCAATTTCATTTACTTCCAGCAAAAAAAATCGTTTGTTTTGGTTGCTGCATAGGTGCTTGTGTTCATACACGCATTCGTAAACACATAACTACACATACATACACACGCATACGCATTAATTTGACGGCTTATTATGTCTATGCCTTGGCGTATATAAATGCGTGTGGCATTCGGTGCATCTGATGATCAGCCGAAGCTCATCAATTTAAATTGGTTTTAATTAAGGAAATGCGTAAATAAATTCCCTTTGTAAAAATCTAAAATTTCAAGCGGTTTGCCTTAATTGTGTTAATTTTGTTACATCAAAACTAAGGCATATCGATTGTGACTATTTCCCTCTATTCATCTTTTTGATTACGAATAAATTTCCGTGAAACCCGTCGTGAATGGCGATGATTGCAACGGTGCGGAAGTATTTTTATATTTAATAACAAAAATCGTCAGTCATAAGAACTGATTCTCCCTGCAGCAGGGTTTCTTCCGGAAAAGAAACTTTTCTAAAAGATTAGAATCTCGCGGAGAATGGCTTTTTTCAGCGCTTCGAGACTGGGGAATCTTTCAAATCGGACCTTGCTCCCCAAAATGGCCCCAAGAGAATAATCCATCGGATTCGCGTCTGGTGAATTTGAGAGCCGTTGTGTGGCGGCCGCCGTAGTCGAATGGGTAGGTGCGTGAGTACCATTCGGAATTCACAGAGAGAACGTCGGTTCGAATCTCGGCGAAACACCAAAATTAAGAAAAAGATTTTTCTAATAGCGGTCGCCCCTCGGCAGGCAATGGCAAACCTCCGAGTGTATTTCTGCCATGAAAAAGCTCGTCATAAAAATATCTGCCGTTCGGAGTCGGCTTGAAACTGTAGGTCCCTCCATTTGTGGAACAACATCAAGACGCACACCACAAATAGGAGGATGAGCTCGGCCAAACACACAAAAAGGGTGTACGCGCCAATTATGTATGTATGTGTGTGGTCATTATGAAGTTCGGAACGTTCTTGTTTAGCCATTCTTGGTTCACTCGAGATTTGTGAGACGCTGCCGAGTCCTGTTGAAACGTTCATGGTCTGCCACCGAAATGTTTGTCTGCCCACGGCCTCAAAGCAAGCTTCAGAATACTTTCCCGATAATATTTCGCATTTACCTGGCGTCAGGCTCGATGAAAACGATTGGGAGCGCCCAACTGCGATTACAGTGGCCCAAACTATTACCTGTAGCGGGTGCTGCCCGCTCGATGGCTCAGATTCACGTATGAATGGTCGGTCAAATAATACGACCGAATTGTTCAACTCGGTCAAGCGAAAGCAGCTCCTTTGCTCTCTCAAGTCTGACTTGTTGCTGTTGTGAGATCATGTGCCCGTTGGACCTTGTAAGGCTTGACTTTGAGATCATTTTTCAGTATGCGGCGGATGCTACGCTAAAATATTTTCCGCTCTTTCAGCATTTGATTGGTACTTCGCCGGAGATTTCGCTTAAGTCGATTCTTCAGTTTTTGAACGATTTCACGTGACGTTTCGCAATGCTCCCAGTACGATTCTAACGAGTAATGGTGCGATAAACAAAAACTTTACTTGCCTTAAGGTGCTCGAGCTCACAAATAATCGCTGGTTGTGATTTTCCAGCCAAATATACTGTCACCACACTATTACATTTAAAATTCATTGCTAATTTCCTTTTTTCGCGTTGACTCTCGGCAAAATGCTTCTGCGCGCTTGTAAACAATACTTTGGACTGTCATTTAGCTCAACTAGCACGGGCATCAGCTGCGCGAGCGGTCTGAAGTTGGTTACATTTTGAGTGCCGGACATTGTAATAATAATTAAATGATGTTGATGTATCATCGCATGGCAAAAAGCATTCAAAGTATAAGACTTGTCTTTCACCTTTCTTTGAGTCTCCCACTAAAAACTCACTCCAGCCCCGTTTCCCTGATGATGTCATCTGAGCAGATCTAACCCAAATCTTCAACGGGCATGGTGGCTTTCTTGCGTACCTCCACTGTTAGCAGATAATTCGGCCTGCCTAGACTGTCACAGCGGAAATGAGAGTGCAGAACACGTGACTTTTCACTGCGCCAGATTATATAAAGAGCGCTTCGAGCTCGCAAAAGTTATCGGCGTCGTCCCCACACAGGATAACCTTCTAATGCCAATACTGAACTCGAAAGAGAAATGGGAAGCAGTTTGCAGCAAGGATATTAATAAAGCTGCGAAACTTTGAATGGGAGCGCAAAACGGAAGCAAAGCAAAGGCGACCGATGTAGAATACCCAAGAGATGCCTAGATACGTCGCCCAAAGCAGCTATTTTGAAACAGATCTTCTGTGGGATGACTGAATTCACGAACAGACGAGAAGTCGATATCGAGTAACGATATTGCAGTTTTTCGATGCCCCATTGGTGACAAACCACTGGATGCTATCGATAACCCCAATACGCAATTAAGAGAGGAACCTAGACGCAGGTACCTGGTGTGTCTAAAAGGCATAAACACGGCTCCCCCTTGCTTTTAGCAGTCTCAGTGTGGAATCAGCCGAGAGGGGAAGAATGTTATAGGGTTAGTTCGACCATACTCCACATACCACTGGTGTGACGCACCTGTGATAATCTTTCTGACATTTTCGATTTTTAACTTCTCTCCAAAAAAAAAAAAACTGTTTCCCTCCCGCTGCAATGTATCTTCAACTAGGTTGTCACAAAAAGTGCAGTCACGGCCGTCTTCGTGCTTAAATCCATGCAGATAAGATTTAAAGTATCCATGTTCACTAAGTACTTGGGTTAGGTAGAAGTCTATCTCTCCATGTTCTCGATTTAACCATTTGGAGACATTCGGAATCAATCGAGACGTCCATCGTGCTTCTTTTCCTTCTGCCACGTACGGATGCTTCGTTCGCGTTCGGTTGGTCAGCTGTGCTAGATCCACTCGGTGTTTTGTTTTTAATTCAGCGATTTGGTAGCATGCCCTCGAGGACTAATATAGCATCCTCCGATACTGTGTGGAATTCGCATACCTTGAGGACACATAATCGGTATACCGATTTTATGCCTTTCATGTAGAAGCTGCAGTTTGTGGCATATGTCAGCATATATAGCTGCTATGCAGCTGCCTAGAAGCCTGCTTAGGACCTCTCGTATTCATCATACTCCGGTTTAATGCAGTTAGAGCCTTCGCTGCTTTATCACTGGCGTGAGGTGCTGCTTAAAACTCAACCTGTGGTCAATAATTACCCCCAGATATTTGGCTTAGAGCTTAGACTCTAGTCCCCTATTATAAGATTTGACGTCTTAACTATTTTTCTGCTACTGATAAGAACTGCTTCCGTTTTGTGGTTTGCAAGGCATAAACCACTATTGTGCAGCCAATCTCTTGCGATTTGGACCGTTTGATTGCAGATTGCTTCAGCCTTCAGCCTCAGTCTCCAGCATGGTTGAGGAATTTAGCAACGACCACGATTGCAATGGCATCAGCAAACCCTATGATTTGGAATCCTGCAGGTAGTTTGAGACGCAAGACTCCATTGTACAATATATTCCGGGGAAGTGGGCCCAGCACTAAGCCCTGTGGAACTCCTCCTGTTACTCAGTACCATTTGATTCTTTCATCAGTTTTATATTGCTGTACTCTGTTCTAGAAGTAGCTTGCGAGCAGTTTTCGAATGTATACTGGAACTCTGAAATTCCCTAGCAGATTTAAGATTTTCCCCCAGCTGTATGCAAATGCATTTTTTAACGTCCAACATTGTGACTAGGCAGTACTCTTCATGCCCATAGAGCCAGCGATAACCTTTGATCGCTTTGTGAGCGGTGCGTTTTACTTACAAGGCGCCCATCATTATTTTCACCACACAGTTCATGAAACTAATTCCTCGATAAGTTAATACCACTTCCCTATTTCCCTTTTTCAATATCCAAAGCGAATCTGTTAAAGATGGTGTTGGTAAATCAGCTGATTTCTTGTTTTCTTTCGCTGTGTCCATGTGGCTGTCAGTACAGAATAAAGCAAGGCGAATTAGGTTTTTGTTTCATACTTTTCCAAAACTTTACCGTGACAATCAAACGTACAAAACATTGTTGTTGGTCTCGTGCCCCCACCTTTGTTGAATGCGCCTTGTAAATATCGGAGAAATTATACTGGCCTCAGAACACCTTTCTATTTCACGCTCATTGTACAGACTCGTAAGCACATCGGTTAACTCGCCTAGCAACTCCTGTGGGCACTTTTAAAAAAATCGTACGAGACACCGTCAATTCCTGGGGATTTCTTTGGCTTAGCTTTGTTCAACATTTTTTAATTTCTTCTCTTGTTATTGCCGTGTCCAAATCGTATATCTCAATTTTATTTGAGGCAAAGAGGGACATTTCCAGCTTGGTATACATGGGAATGTAAAAATTTCACTAGTCAAAATTTGCAAAGAAAAAAATTCCGGGCGAGCTTGTGAAAACTGTCAACTTGTGTTGTCCTTTGTTTTGTGTAAGAAGAAAAGAAATTAAAAATAACAATAAACAAAAACAAATAGACGTTTTGTTTTTGGCAAGAATTTGTGCTATTTTTGAGTTCCAGTGGTACTGGACTGTTTACGCTCTATTGCGAGCGCATTTCGTGATTACGCTCATTTGCCCGAAACTTGCCCCATAATTAAAAAAAAAAATTTACCACTTTCACAACACAGATGTCAAAGCACGATGACATTTGACGCCATTTGTAAAAATTAAGGCCCACTCACTTTATGACATTATGACATTCCTATTGCGCAACCTTTTTGGCTTTGTGGCAACGTGAATTGGAGCGCGAGAGTTGTAAAAAGGCGTATGTTTGATGGTTCGTCGTCGGTTATCAGTACTTGTCGAAATTGGGGGTAGCACGATAACCGAAATACGTTTATGTTATCCTCTCCAAACATTTACCTACTTGCCATTCCGTATTACTGCCCGCAATTTAGTGCCCCAACTGTCGGCTGTCTGTTTTCTCCCTAATCTCTTTATTTTGTATTTAATCACATGCTCGTTGCAATCCATTTGTGACTGCACAAGATACGCGTATTTATTTATATGAGGTGACCAGATAAAAATTATGGAAAATAAATTTAAATAAAATAGCAACGGTTTGAGTTATCAAATTGATTCTGTGTGTGCGTGACTACCATTCGGAGTACGTAGGTCCAAATCTCCGTGCCAGCAAAGTTATACAAAAAGTTATTTCTAATAGCAGTCAATGGCAAACCTCCGAGTGTATTCTGCCTTGAAAAAGCTTCGCTCAAAAAATATCTGCCATTTGGAGTCGGTTTAAAATTGTAGGTCCCTCCATTTGTGGAACAACATCAAGACGCGCGCCACAAATAGGAGAAGGAGCGCGGCCAAACACCTAAACAGGGCCAATTATTTATTTATTTCTTATGTTAATGTCGATTACGTACGGAAAAGAACATCATTCGTCTTTCCTGTCAATGTTTAAAGCGGTCGGTCAGAACTTTGGTCGGTTCAAATCTCGAATGTGGACGTTAAGGTCGTACATAGTGACGCTAGCCACAAGCGTAACCTAAGGATTTGACGTAGTCCCAGAGAAAATAATCGACGGAAGTCAAGTGCCATAATCACGACGGTAAATTGGTGAACACTCATCGTGAGAAGATACAGTGACCAAATTTCTACTTTGCAACTTCTAGTGTTGCGTGGCTTTTTAGCGCAATTCTATTGAACTACAGCTCGGATTTATCGATGTTGTCGAGCCTTGACTGAAGAAAGTCAGTTAACAACACTCGATACTGAGAAAAAATTGACAAAAACGGTGCCTCGTAAATCAGTTCGAAAGAAATACGTTTCATTCTTCGTGAATGCAAAGGTGCTTGATTGAAGCCTTGAGTATTGTTCTCGCCCCAATAATGGACAACTTTGCATGTAGACCCAGACAGTGAGCAAAAAATAGGCCTTATCCGAGAAAATGATTTTTTGGCCAAAATTAGGATCTACTGCCAAAAGTTCTAGCAATAAATTAGTGAACTTATGATGTTGTTTATGTTCGTTCGGCTCCATTTATCATTATCATCATGCATAGAACATACTTTTGTTGTTGTAGCAGCATAAACATTCACTATACATATACAGTCCTTGGCGGGATATAAATCCGGGGCGGTCCGGTTATGTAAAACTGACTTCCTTAGCTTCCTTCCCAGTTTTTCTCCATGCATCGCGGCCTATAGCTATATTAAGGTAGTTGGTCGCTCCTATGCTTCTTAGATCCTCCTCAACATCGTCTAAACATCTTTTCTGCGGTCGCCTTATTCGCTTTTCACCATACGAGTACATGCCGGCGTCCAAAACTCTGCGAGCTATTCTTTCATCTGGCATTCTGCACACGTATCCTAACCATCGGATTCAACAAATCACACGACGTTTTCGCCTTGTAGGAATTTCGTTATTATACCTGATGCAAAAGAGACCATTTTCTTCTCATTTTTTGATATTTGACAAGTAGAAACTACGCCATTAATGAATATGGAACGACGCACGCAGAGATGGTTCGTAAAACTCGAACATTTTTGGATCATCGTGAAGGACCTTGGTGAAAAAATTCGAGCTGTTGGGACAAGTTAGTGATGTGAACAATAAAACCCGTGCACGTCGCTCAAGAACAGCCGAAAATATTGTTGTTGTAGCCGAAAGAGTTGAAGAAAACCCAGGTTTGTCCATTCCTCGTCGTTCTTTCGAATTAGGCATTCCACGAACGTCATTACACCGTATTTTGCATAAAGATTGGGTTCTTAAGGCTTATAAATCCAGTTAACACAAGAACTCAAGCCGGCCGATCATCAACAACGTCGTGTATTTGCTGATTGGATCGTTGGAATGCAAGAAAATGATCCGGAATTCCATCGAAAAATCATCTTGAGTGATTAGGCCCATTTCCACCTCGGTGGCTTCGCCAACATGCAAAATTTTTGCATCTGGGGCTCAGAAAATCCAAGAGTTATTGTTGAAAAGTCTCTCTATCCTCAACGTGTGACTGTTTGGTGCGGTTTATGGTCCGGCGGAGTCATTGGACCTTACTTTTTCGAAAATGAAGGTGGAGCAACAGTTACGGTGAATGAATTGCGCAATCGAGAGATGATTAACGATGTTTAATGACCGGAATTGGATGGTATTGATCTGGACAACGTTTATTTTCAATAAGACGGCGCTACGTGTCACACAAGCAACGAAACCATTGATCTTTTACGGGAACAACACCTCTTATTGGAAAACCCTTCATTAAATTTGTTTCACGCTTTCAAATTCATGATCACCAAATGTCAGATCTGGCGCTTTTCTCAACGTGTTAAGTTTTGTGAGGTATTTCGTTTTGTTTTCATTGACATTTAATCCAAAAAATTTTGCTTGTATTTGGAGTGCTGGGCACATTCATTTTCTCGCGTGCATGACCAGGCTATGAGCAAAGCCACATATTTGGGAAGTTTTGGTGAATATAGTCTCTTGCGGATCACTATCTTTAATTACATAGTCTAGGATCATAAGCCTAGGCAACGCGTTTCCCTGCTTTACTCCTGTTTCACTTCTGTATAAATCAGACGCTTAGCCTTGTAAGAGCACTTTGGCATAGGTCTCAGCGAAGGTTAGAGTTACTAGTGAACCCCATTCCTTGCATGTATTCAATTTTACCTCTTTCAATGCTATCGAACCTTAATATTTTTTCGAGTCCATCTTCTTCGTACTTCGTTCATCCTTTCAAGCCTTTGTGTAGGTTCCATGATAGGTTAGGTTGACCTGGCTGGCTGAAAGCCATCACATAGACCTATTGGTCCTTAGTGGTACCAGTTGGAGATTGGCCTTTACGTTTCTTTGGAGCAGCCTTCTTGTAGTAAGCCTGCTTTGAAGCTCTAACCCCGAGATACATTCTAGCCTTTCATATTGTAGAGCTCCTAAACATTTCAGTTCTAGGTAATGCAGGGCAAGAACATAGAAGGAGTTCAAGAGTTTTCCTCTCTTCTAGTTCATTGCAAAATCTGCAGCTATCATTGATTTCAATTCCCATCTTGTATGCGTGGCCTGTCAGTATACCTATATGTAGTACAGTTCTGCTTTCCTTTCTAGACAGGGCTAGTTCCATGATAAGTGTTTTTGTTTTCTTTGTGTGATAAGGGCTGGCTTCCAGAGGGCCAGTTCCCAGTTCTTATGTTCCCCTGAGAGTAGGGTGGCCTCTTAACTTATAGGTTTAATTTTACTATGGCTAAAGTTCCCCGTGGCCTGAAACACTCCCCCTTTAACTGGGCTTGGGACCAGCAGCTTAGACTGGCGGAGCTCGGCTTCAATCGAATAATAATCGAATATGCATAATCTTATATAGCTGTACGTGGACTTTCTAGCAGCGCTCAATTCAACTGATCGTTACCGAGTGGGCCTTTCTGGGTCCTCTTCGATGCTTGCGGTGATGTTGTCTTTCCTTCGCATCAATCTCTGTCTGCTGGGTCGCTTATAGTTCAAACAGTGTACTGACGCTTGATTATGACCGATATGACAACAAAATTCACTTTCTACAATATTATTGCAGCTGAGCCGGAATCTCGATAATATTTTTTGATAATTAACGATGCGTGATAAAATGGCAAACCTTGGTGGATATTACGACAGCTTGTTGTCATCGGCAACTTTGACAGCTGCCGAGATAAAACATTTGGAAAAGCTATGATTGCTATCTGGTCACCCTTGCCTTTGTCGCTTTGCCAGTTTGGTTGTTGGTTTGCTTGTACGCCTCTTTGTAACTTTCCTACCGTTTTGTGTGCACTGCATTTTTCTTAAGCTGTCAGCATTTTTGGCGTCATTGCGATTAAACAGGTCATACATTAATGTACATATATTCTTCTATACATGCATACATACATACATACATACAAATACGTAAACTCTTAATGCGGATGATCACCTACTCTTGCTCGTTGGCATCATTTTTGTTGTTGTTCCTCGTATTTTATTTGCTTTATATGGGGTGTAAAAGCATGAAACTGTTTATTTTTGGATTTTCTTTTATTGGACCTGTCTTGATTTCCAAAAAAGGCCACTGACTTTGCTGTTATGGACTTTATTGCCACCGCAAGAAGATCAGTCTCTAGTTTCAACCTAAACTGGTGCATAATTTTTTGTTGGCTCTGCTTAGATTTTCTTGGTTACAAAGCGCGAGACAAATGGAGAAATGGTAAAAGCAGACATATCTCACATACATATAAACATTTATTTTGCCTAATAAAAAGAAATTATCATCAAACTATAGATAAATATGCAGTCTTTGCACCACGCCGATCAACATGCCGGTCATCCCAGCTCGACCAGCAGCCTCTAGTCATAAATAGAGACTTTCAGCGATGGAGTCGCGTTGCTAGACCAGTTGTTTGTTCAGAAAGCCATCTCTAGTTTCAGCAAACAATCTCCATTTTGTCAGCGAAATTTTATTCAAATTTCACAGAAATAAAAATATGGAGAAAGATTGTATCTTTTTTTTTTACTTAAAAGGAACACGAAAATTAAGCGAGGTAATAATTTCTTGAACATAATTTTTAATGATTTCGTATGAAAGAATTTTGGTATCTTCTAGAAATGCCCATAGCAAAATTCTGGTAACTTAACTAAATGCGGAGGACCTATTTTCATAGCTTCCTCCTCAATTCTTCCCCATGCATCTCGGTCCATAGCCAGACTACGATAGTTGGTCACTCCTATGCTTCTGAGGTCATCCTCAACGTCGTCTAACTAGCGTTTCCGCGGCCTTCACCAAGCATGCCCGCATCTATAACTTTGAGAGGTATTCTTTCACCTCCCATTCTGCAAACGTGCCCTAGCCATCGGATGCGCTGCGATTTGGCAGGTCACACGACATTTTCGCCTTGCAGGAATTCCTCTATCTCGCTGTTATATCTGATGCGATATACCCCATGTTCTTCTCTGAACCCAATATTTTCCTCAGTATTCTTCTTTTCCGTTTGTTTAATTGTATTCGCGCCCACGTTTCGCATCCGTACGTTGCCACTGGTCGAATCAGTGTTTTACACATATTTTTTAATTTTCGTTTTCCTACTCAAGAGCTTGCTTTTTAATAGTTCAACATGTCTGTTCCTATTTTAGCTGGAGGAATATACTTGCAAGAGTTTTTTTAAGGTATCCGAAATCCTTGTGCTGGGACTCTATCCAAGAATTGCAACTGCAAGATAACTACACTTGGAAATATAGAAATTCACTTAAACTTCGGGTATTCGGGCAAATACAAGTTTATTTCTCAAAAGTGATATTATCGCCTTCGAAGTACTCGCCCTTAATTGCAACGCATTTATTCCGGCATTTTATCCACCTTTCGAAACGTTTCTGGAACTCTATTTTCGGTAAAGTTACCAGAACCGTCTTCGATTTACCATGACTTTCTTTTTTCTATTAAAACGCGTTCCGCGTGACTCGATCTAACAGAAAGAATCGCAGGGAGCCATATCTGATGAATTCGATAGTTGTTGGATGGTATTCGTTTCGTTCTTGGCCATAAATTCATGGCACTGTGTGACGGTGCGTTTTTATGGTGCAACATCAACGTGTTGTTTTCTCACTAATCCTTTCTTTTTGGCGATTTGCTTCACGTATACGTCTCATATCGCCTATATAAAAAATAGGAGTCCTGGTTAACTGTCTGAACTTCTGTAAACAATTTGTTGCAATCCATAAAAACCGTAAGCATCGCTTTCTGTTTTAACTGAAAACGACGTGGTAGTTTTGGTCTCAGTTCATTCGGCGCTCTCCACTCACTCACCTGATGTCTGGATTGCGTGTCGTACACATAAGCCAACGTGCCCATGTCTTGTCTCCAGTAAAGATGCGTTTAGTGAATGTTGGGCCGGATTCAGTCTTAAAACCATGTCTTTAACGGTATTAGCGCAATTCCTTTTTTACATGAAATTCAGGTCCTTTGGGACCAACTTTGCAACAAAACGGCGCAAATCAAAATCTTTAACTGCAATGCCCTGAATGGATCCATAAGCAATGCTTAAGTCCTCTGCCAGCTCGCTGAAGGTTAATTTGGGCTTATTGATCAACTTTGCTTCGACTTTATTGATGTTTTCATCAGTTTTCGATGTCGACGGCCTGTCACTACGTCCGTCAACATTTGATGGTTTACTTTAAGCGTTTAGAATAAGTTTTTAAGAGCATATTTTGGGTTACCGTGGTTATATGTAAGTACTAAGTCTGCATGTACAACTTGGATTAGTAATTTTGCAACTGGTAACTGGTTTGTTGTAGCGAGAAAGGAGATTAAGGTAGCTGCGAGCTAGAATTGGAAAATAGAGAGGGTTAGGTTAGGTTAGGTTAGCCTGGTTGGCAATAAGCCACGCATATACCTTTTGGTCTCTAGCGATACCAGAGAGGGTATTCGCTATAAATTTCTTGAATGCCAGTCAGAAATTCTTCAGCTTTTGGTGCAATTCTGTTTCTTTGATGAAACCAGACATTTACTCGAAGTTTGCACCTTTTCATAGCTTTTCGCAAACTGATTATTTGATTACCGAAGTATAAACCTGTAATAGTAGCTCCCTTCCGCAAGTACTCAATTAAGATAATTCTCACTACATTCCCAAAAACGGACGCCCTAATCTTAATCAGGGAGCTTATGACCTCAAACTGCTCAAGGGTTGGTGATGAAGGTCTTTTCTAGATCATAGAGCGCTTGTTTGGTTGTTCCGTTGCAGGTTCGAAGAGATGTATGCAGGTCATGGCTACAAATCAGCTTAAACTTATTGGACCACCTTGCAACTGTAGAATATGGAGGAGCAGATACTCCTAAAGCTGCTACACAGAGTACATCTAGATTTCCTGGAGTTTTTCTAAGCAGATGGTCTTAATGACGGCTCATACTTCAGTTTTTTAGCTGCCGGTACTGCAATTGAAGTTTTGAACAAAAAAACAAACTGCCATTAAATACTACATCTCGTCCAAAGCAGCAGTTGTGTGTATGTATGTAGTTGTGTGTATGCATGTAGTTGTATGTATGTATGCATGCACGTACATTTGCGTTTTCCATTGCCTCTGCGTGCGTTGGTCTGCTTCGCTGGTTATCAGATTAATTAATTTGAAATCCAATCAAGCGTTTTCTTCAACACCTAGTGGCGTTATATTTCTACATACATACATACATATGTGTGTACATGGGTACGCGTCAGTGAAGGGAGGTAATCACACACAAAGGCATGTATTTTTGTACAATGCAATACATGTACATATGTGGTTGAATGTGCTGGCGTAAAATCTTGCATACCGGCACAAATCTCGATTTCCACGCATTCATCGGTTTTTTTTGTATGATAATGACGACGATTCTATCACACAATTCCTTTGACGCAGAAATATTTTTATAAGCAATTTCGATGGAAATATCGCACATGGGACTTTTTTTCTTTAAATACAATAACAAAAAAGCAATCGCCAACCACAACAATACGACTGATTGCGCACATCAGAATTACTTTACTACGAAGTGGAACTTAAAAAATACTTGCATACATACACACTCATATATGTAAACATGTAAATGCATCCACGTTTTCACAATTAGGTATACTTATGATTTGTGGATGTATGTATGTATCTTTACCCTAACATAAAAAGGCCCTAAAACAAAGGGAAAAGGAAAAAAAACTGAACGCAAATTTAACCAGAAAAGGGTTAAGTTGAATTAAGTAATTTTTTTGTTCAATGCTCGTATCACAGCTAGTTTGCATATTAAATTTTTCAGTGTAACTGTATTTAGAGTTTATTCATCGAAATTCGCTTGATAAAAGTCTCTAACTCATACCTTTCTATTGGGTTGGGGAAAAAGTTCATAGCATTTTTATATGATATTTTCTTTTATTTTTCAACGATTTGTTTGCTGTTTGACGAAGGGATAGAACTCTTTCTGCTCCACAAAACTATGTTAATTGTATTTTGAGTTATTTAATTTTGTATTAGTTTTGAGGCTTAGAAATGGAATACCCAGGAGGTAAAAATCAACATTTTGGAGACCTGCTCTTCTTTGCGACACCTGCTTTTCATCGAGGTCAAAAATCTGTCAAAGCAGCCCGAAATATTTGCGACGTGTATGGAGAAGGTGTCATAGGTGAGTCTACAGCACGGAAATGGTTTGCAAAGTTCAAAAATGGCGACTTTGACGTCGATGGCACGTCGCGTAGCGGAAGGCCTTCTGAATTCGATGAAGAACGTCGCAAATCACTTTTGAAGGAGAACACTCATCAAACCAGTCGTGAATTGACGGAAAAAATTAACTGCGATCATAAAACGATTCTCAATCTTCATCAACCTTCATTCAGTTGGGAACCTGGTTGCCTCACGAGCTCAACGAAAAAAGCAAATAAAGTCGCGAGCAACACGCGGTCATAAACAGCGCTTTTTGTACCAAATCGTCACGAGAGATGAGGAATGGTGCCTATCCATCAATATGAAGCAAAGAATGGAGTGGGTGGCTCCAGGAGATACACCAAAGCCGAGATCGAAGTCGGATCTTCATCCAAAGAAATTCGTGATATGTGTTTGGTGGGACTGGGAGGGCATGGTGCACTGGGAAATGCTCAAAAAGAATGCCACGGTCTACAAAGAGCTCTACATTGCCCGGCTACACCCCGTTAATGAGGCTCTTCGACTGAAAATAACTGATTGACATGGTCAAACTATACTCCTTTACGAAAACAACAGGCCCCACGTTGCACAAGTCATCAAAGCCGCACTCCAAGAGCTCGAATGGGAGATCCTTGTATTCTCCGGACCTTGCACCGGCCGATTACCATCTTTTCCGCTCCCTGTCAAACCACATGAAGGGCGTTACCTTCAATAATAAAATAAAGAGGTCCTTGAAAACTGGCCCAACAACTCCTTTGACACCAGAACGGGCGGTTTTTGGCGGATCGGCATCAACAAATTGGTCGAATGGTGGGAAGAGATTGTAAATAGCAACGGCGAAAATATAATTGATTTACTTATTGATATAATTATAAACTAAATTGCAGGTTCCTTTGAATGAAATACACCCCCAAAACATCTCATGCCCAACGCCGTGTTTTACCGTCGGTTTCAGGTGCTATGCCTATTAACTAAGTGGTGCGGCAACCTACCAAAGAGATTCTTGATTGAGTTGCTTCGCTGTGGCGCGGCTTCTTTTAGCTATTCTTTTTTGTGTTATTCGCTCATTTTGATACTTAATTTGACAGAGATGTCATTCTTGATCAGTTTCAATAATTAGAAGAAGACAGCTGTTCAGTGCGAGTTCACATAAGTGTGAGAATAGCTCAATTGTTAGTGATCATTTGTACCCTAAAAGGCGCCAAAGAAAATCTGTGTTGCGATATAGAAGAAACTTAAAACAAAATAAATAATTAAATAACTTGGCAAATAAATTCTTAAAAACTTTAATTCATGTTCAGGAGAGTTTTGTGACGTATCCAAATGCAAATTTAAGATTTCTTTTGCAAGAAAAAATGATTGCATTCATTTTATCTGAAGACGTGGTGCATGAGATAAATTATGATGGGCTAAAATGATCTTTTGTAAACAAATGCCTCCGCACTATATGCAAAATATTCTGGCCAAACACCTTCAGTAACGACGCACTGGAGAGATTAACGAAAGAGGAACCCATCTTTAGGCAAATCAAATGCAGAAAGTGACGATGGATAGATTAAACGTTGAGAAAACCACCAGATAGCATCACGAGAATGGCACTGAAGTGGAACCCACAAGGGAGCAGAGGTCGTGGTCGGCCAAAAAATACTGGTTACGCGAATTAGCAGATGCCGGCATTTCATGGAAAGGTGCAAAAACAACAGCACAGAAGTACGATGGAAGAGTCTTGTCGAGGCCCTATGCTCCCGAGCGGAGTGAACAAGGAAAAAAATACATGAAGACATTTAAGGACTAGAAAAACATGAACTCAGTATTGTAAAATTTGGTAAAGTTTCACTTAAAAATGGCATGGCTTCGGGCTATTCAAATTCAGGCACTTCACTCGCAAGCGAACTGGCAGTTTTCGCGCAATTTTAATTGACATGTGCATTTTAAATTGGTGTGAAAAAATGTTACTGGCATGTTGCGCGGCGTTTTCACTACTATGTACTACCACTACTACTACTTTGCCGTGAAATACATATGAAATTTCACGGCTATTCACGGCAGTGCAATTTGTATGGATTTTGACATACTTAGCTCACTGTTTACTTGAAACATTCTTGAAATCATTTACTGGTTGCGCTGGGGGGCTAGCAAATGAGCTAAATTTGCTGAAAGTAGCGCACCTAAAGGCGCAAATTGCATGCCTTGAAGGTGAAACTTCTATTGCTGCAAATTCACAAAGAAGAATTAAAACAAAAGCGATATAATTGTGTACATATATGCGGCTGTGTGTATGTGTAAGTGGATAAAGTTGGTACACTATGCACTGAGTCGATATAAATTTTTTTTTTAATAGACAAAAGTCTTAAAAGCTTGTACGAGTAGTAGGAAGAAAATTAAAACTGATTTTTTCCAAACTTGACAGAAAAAAGTTCATTAATAAAATGGAATAATGGCTGAGGTTAAGGCTGTGTTTATTCCAAAGGTAAGGGAAAAAAACCCGAACAATTGCCTAAATCATACAGACCAATTAGTCTCAGCTCATTTTTCCTTAAAACAATGGAAAAGATAGTTGATCAGTATATTAGAGAAAACAATTTAGCTAACTTCCCACTGCATCGACTTCAACAGGCAAAATCCACTGAGACTGCAATGCACAGCCTGGTAACAGTTATTGAAAAGTTATTGAGTCCAAACAGATACATAGCTCTATGTGCATTTATTGACATAGCAGGGGATTTTGATATTACTTCCTATGAGGCAATCTGTAATGCCCTATATCTAAAGGAGGTACCTGAACCCATCACTAGATGGATGATATTCGTGCTGAAATCTAGGATGATCAGCACCGAACTAGAAGGAACAATCAAATCTATCAAAGCCACAAGAGGTTGCCCTCAAGGAGGCGTACTCTCTCCTCGTTTGTGGACTCTAGTCATAGATGAACTTCACCACAAACTGAACAACCTAGGTTTTCATGTATTAGGCTGGCATGAGGAAACCATTTCGGATCGCATGCAGCAAGCCCTTACAATAATAAACAAATCGTGCACGGAAAAAGGGCTTTCCATTAACCCATCCAAAACAGCACTTGTACCAGAGAATGTTAATGCATTAACATTCTCTGCTTGTACCGTTTACTAGGAGAAGGAACATAAATCTCAAATGTCCGACCCTTAATGGAGCAACACTTCAACTCTCGACAGAAGCGAACTTGACAAAACGCTTACGTGGAATTCCCATAATGAGAGAGTTACCTCAAAAGCCACAAGGGCATTCTTTGCCCTGATGGGTCCAAATTGGAAAATGGTAGAACAGGGGCAGGAATCAATGGCCCTAAATTCAAAAAATCGATTCCGATGGGACTCTACCCAACAATATTCCAGGCAGAAATACATGCCATTGAAATATGTGTGAGAGAATGGAAAAGAATAGGAAACCTCAACATAGTAACACTAGGCTGGATTCCGGGACATGAAGGACATGAGGGAAATGAAATGGCCGATGACTTTGCAAAACAAAGAGAAAATATGCAACTTACTGGTCATAAGGCTTTCTGTGGACTCACAAAAGGCCACATTATTGAATTCCTTAGGAAATGGGAAGAAAGAAAACTTGCTGCACTCGGGCTAAACTGTGCCGGTCAGCGTCAAGCCAAACTATTCCTAAGTCCCAACAAAGGAATATCTGACAAACTTCTCTCACTAAGCAGAGTAGATCTGCGCCTTTTAACAGGATATCTTACAGGTCACTGCAGCCTGAGGTATCATCTAAATAATATTGGTCTATCTGAGACCAATGTCTGCCGCTTTTGCGAAATGGACATAGAAAGCTCAGAACATGTGCTTTGTGAATGTCCTGAGTTGGCCAGACAGAGGCTTCATCACCTTGGTGGTATCGTAGTATCTCCATGCAATCTTTGGAACAACAAACCTATAATTGTGCTTAAATTTTTTAAAATACCTAAAACTCTAGGGTTGCCAAAATAGGCCTTTCACAATAGATCAGCTCTGGTCGCAGTGCGTAATGGCCTTCTAATAATAATAAATAATATGGTGCTTGATACCTCTGCAGCCGGTTTATACTTATCAGTATACCTAAAACTGCACTTAGTGGTGCCGTAGCCAAAAGGCCATAGCCGTGAGCATAACCATAGCCGCAATATTACAGCATTTGTTGATTAGTCGTGCCGTTACCATAAACAGCTGATACTGAAGTAGAATTAATTACAACATTTGCATTTATACATATATATAATTGACGCCTACACCCTTTTTTCGGTGTTTGGCCGAACCCCTCCTCCTATTTGTGGTGCGCGTCTTAAAGTCGTTCAACAAATGGAGGGACCTACAATTTCAAGCCGACTCCGAGGAGCTTTTTCATGGCAGAAATAGACTCGGAGGCTCGCTATTGACTGCCCAGGGGCGACCGCTATTAGAAAAAACCTTTATTTGGGTCTCTGAATTCCGAATGGTAGTCACGCACAAACCCATTCGGCTATGGCGGCTGTCGTATGCATTTACGCGTCATAAAAACATGGATACTTTTTAATATAATCAAGCTTTTATTGCAAATACCAAAACAAATGTGAAGTATCATA
Source organism: Anastrepha fraterculus (assembly GCA_037575425.1). NCBI lineage: Eukaryota > Metazoa > Arthropoda > Insecta > Diptera > Tephritidae > Anastrepha > Anastrepha fraterculus. Next base: position 315,949 of record JAYXIM010015384.1, on the reverse strand, counting down.
TTTCACAGTTGCGGGGAAATGCTAACAGATACATACGGCCACGGTTATGGTTACGGCATTCTGTTGCGGCACCTATAATCGTTTACAGTGATGGCCATATGTTTGATCAGATCAGCTGATTGATATGGTTTATGACTTATGGCTACGGTACGGCACCACTAATTGCCGCTTCAGACATAGGATTTATCTGTACTTTTCGGTCTATTGCATTCATCTTTTTCAAATCGCTATTTAAGGCGTTTTTCAATAGGTGCGCTTCAACTTTTTTCCGATAGGGAGGGCGAACGACGCAATATTTTTTATTTTTCGCTTGTCATTTGTAAACTTCATTAGTATACATTTCATCATGGAATGCTACACACTTGAGCAACGATTGCAAATCGTGCAAATTTTTTATGAAAATAATCGTTCTGTTGCAGCTACTTTAAGACTTTTGGCTCAATGGCTTTGTCAACAAGCAAAATATCCGTTACTGGGCAGAAAGCAATCCACACGTGATTCATGAGGCATCGTTGCATCCCGAAAAAATCACTGTTTGGTGCGGTTTACATGCCGGCGGCGTAATTGGCCCATATTTTTTCGTTGACGAGAACGATCGCCACGTTACTGTGAATGGAAATCGATACCGCGACATGATAAACGATTATTTTTGGCCGCAATTGAATGGTATGGACTTAGACGACATGTGGTTTCAACAGGACGGGGCCACAAGCCACACAGCACACGCTACAATTGATTTGTTGAAGAGTAAGTTCAATGAGCGCATTATTTCCAGAAATGGACCGGTCGAATGGCCGCCGCGCTCGTGTGATTTGACGTCTCTAGACTATTTTCTTTGGGGTTATGTGAAGTCATTGGTCTACAGTAACAAGCCGGCGACGATTTGTGAGCTCAGAGCCAATATTGAACGCGAAATTGTTGGAATTTCGGCCGATTTATGCAAAAGAGTGGTCGAAAATTGGGTTCAACGGTTGGACTTCGTAAAACGTGCACGCGGTGGTCATGCAAAAGAAATCGAACTTCATACTTAAATGTATATGTTCAAACTCGATAATAAAAAAAAATTAGTTAAAAAAGTCAAACCGTTTGTGTTTTATTCAAAAAAGTTCAAAAGTTGAAGCGCTCTTACTGAAAAACGCTTTATTTATTTTTTAAATGACTGTAAACAGCTGCCATGAACATCAAACAAAACATTAAATATTGCAGTTTTTGTAGGGACAAAACACATCGCAACGTTTTCGTGTCGCGTCGCTCATTTGGTAGGCCCCTCGACCGGGGATTCTTCACTGGATTACAGAAACATTTTTCATAATTTTGAGAGATATCAAAATTTTATAAATATTTTTTCATTTGATAGAAATTAGAAAAAGTTAGATAAGTGTTCGGAAAAAGCTAAAAGTAAAACTTAAATCTAAATTAAAATTTTGAAGATATAGACTATTCGAGCAACTCGTGTTTTATCGGAAACCGTATAGTCAAGTACGTTAGTACTCGTACTGGCTGAAAATAAGAACTATTAATTTCTTCAATAACTTTAAAAGTAAGGAAGTTAAATAAAATGTTTATTATTGTTATTATTAAATAATGTTTCTTTAAAACTGGTATGTATTTTTTGCTATTCAAAAGGGTATACGAGTACTACTTAAATAAAGCAACCTCTCCGTAGGTGGTGTGCGGATTGCGTACTCAACTAGAGAAGCGTAAAATTTCATAAGGAAAAAGTTTTAAAAATGCCTGAAAAACAATTTAAACTTTTTTATTCATTATAACTCATTCGAGTTCTTATCCCTTTTTTTTTTTTAATTTTCTTCAATTGTTTGAATTTCGCCTTAGTACCCTGCAGATAGTATTTGGGATCGATGTTTCGTTACGTTGGGCTGCCTACTAAGTCGATTCAATTGCAATAATCTCAAAATACTATACTTCTTAGAATAGCTGCAGAATAGTTTCCACTTTTTTTTTGTAACGATGTGAAGTAGGAAACACTTAGTGAAAAACAGTAAATTCAAAACTTTATCAAGCAGCCATTTTTAACTCTCGGGATGTAAGGGAAAAAGAAGGAAGCAGTTATCAGCATTCCATACCTACAATTCCTACTCTCTCCTTCACGTGGTATACCCAGGTAACCTGAGCAACCATAGCTGAAGACGACGTATCCAATCCACGTGGGAGGCATGGTCAAGGTTAATTATCATACATAAGTGCAACTTAAAGGCCAGCCGAAGTTCGCAGCGTCGGTCTTCGAACGAGCGGCCGTAAAAGGCGTATATTCTTGAGGTTACTAGCGGCCTCATGTTATTGAGTCTCTGGTCTTTTTACCCGTACAGCTCACCAGATCTGCCTTAGGCTTGTCACTTATGGATGTACTCCATGTTTTTCGAGCTACAGATATAAAAACATAAATTTAGACCCACAAGGAATACGAGAGTGGTTCAATAAGTATCCGTGTTTGATGACGAGTGCGTTCCTGAGGGAAGTTGGTATAAGCATCGTATGGTGCCATCTGTCAAACGATAGCAAAACAAATTTCAGGCGGATTGATAGGTTAGTTTGGATTTGGCAGCTATTCGAGTAAGTCGTGTTTCGTGATTTTCGCTAAGATGAAAAAAGAGCAGCATCGTTCGGTGATTCGCTTATTGCTTTTTGTTTTTGGATGGATCTCCTCGCGAAGAGATTAAAGCAAAGTTGGATGCTGTCTATGGGGACGCTTCGCCATGTGTGACCACAGTTAGATATTGGTTCGACGAATTTAACAACGTTTTTGATGAGGAGCGACCAGGACGTCCGGCAGACGTGATTACCGAGAAAATCATTAAAAAAGTCCTCGTCATAATTCTCGCGACGAACGAAAGTGCGCGAAGTAACAGAGGCCATAGGTGTGTCGACCGGAATGGCAATTAATAATTTACATGAAAAGTTGGCAATGAAAAAATTGTCGGCCCGATGGGGTGTCGCGATTGTTCACAGTGACAAACAAGCGGATGCGACTGTTAACTGCGAAGCAGTGTTTGGAGCAATTTAAGCGAGATCCGAACGAGTTTGTGTCGACGAGTTGTCGCCGTTGATGATACTTGATGATACCCTTCATCATTACGCACCAAAAACTAAGTAACAATCAAAACAATGGATTTCTCCCAGTGCATCTGCTCTAAAGAAGGCAAAGTCCCAGTCCCATCGGCCGGAAAGGTAATGGCGACGATTTTTTGGTATGCGAACGGCGTCATCCGTATTTATGTTTTAGAAAAAGAGAGAACGATTACTGGAAAATACTACAGTGAGTTATTGGACCGCTTTCAGAAAAAAATGAAGAATATACGGCGACATTTGGAGAAAAAGAAGGTGATGTTCCGCCACGATGACGCAGCAGCACATTCATCCAAAGTTGTCGTAGCCAAACTGCATGGATTGCGTTATGAATTGCTGCCGCACCCCCCTACTCACCCGATCTGGCTCACTGCAACTTTTTCTTGTTCCCTAACATGAAGAAATGGCCCGCAGAAAAAATTTAGTTCAAACGAAGAAATCATCGCCGAGTCAGAGGCGTATTTTGGAGAGCTCGACACATCCTATTTTTTGAAGAGGTTAAAAAAATGGCCGGAGCGTTGGGAGAAGTGTATCTTTCTGAAAGAGGACTATGTTGAAAATTTAAAAAAAAATTTTTTTAAAATGGTGTCTTCATTTCTAGCACAACGACTTATTGAACCCCACTCGTACTTGCTCCAAGTAATAATAGTAAAAATGAAGTGCGCCCTGTTAAATTGTGAAAGCTCGAATAAATATAAAGCCTCGTTTGTTTTTCCTTTTTTCCACTTCACTTCGCTTATTCTTCCTCTTCCTCTTCTTTTCGTTTGTTTATTTTCACGCGCTGATGTCAGAGATCTGAGATGGCGCAATGAAGTTTACTCTCAAACTTTCAAGAATTTCTTAACCCCTTAATAAGCAAAACCAATGCAATTAAGATTAACACATTTTCACACACACACACTAACAAATCCTACTAACAATTCACATAAAATTTGTCCTATTAACCAAATAAAGCCGTCTGTAATACCAAACTCTCCTCTACTTTTATGCTCTCATTCATACCTGACCCAATGACAGTTTTCGATACAGCTCATTTTCATATCTACGGATAATAAGTTGATTTCAACAAACGATGCTGTTCAAGTTCGAGTGAGGCATTGGAAAGAGCAATAAAAGCTGTGGCCAAAGTTGCTCCAGAATTTACCCGCAAATGCATGCGCACTGAATCGCCAACCCCACAGTAAGAATTGGGGAAATCCCTTAGAACGACTAGTTTTATACAACCAGTTTCAGAACTTTAATGTTTTGTGTGTTTTTTTTATTTTTAAGGTGGCAAGAAAATAAGTTTTAAAAAGTCTGTTGATGCTGCGCATTCTTTAAATGGAAAAAGGCGCTAGAATGCCGGAAAAAAATTAAAACGATTTTTGAGTACCGTCAAGCATGAGCTTTATCACACCAAGCCTCCCTCGTGGCTCTTTGGTCCCTCGCGCAACCAGAGGAAATTATACACATATATAATATATACAACAAATTTGTTAAAATGTTTGAAATTTTGATGAAAATTTCTTATTTTTTTTATTTGCTCAAAATTTGAAGGAGAATGAACTAAATTTAGATAAAGAAAAGTATTTAAAATTAAGTCGAAACAAATAAATTTTCCAAACTTGCCAATAAGTCGTAGTGCTTTGGTAATTTAACGCTGTGCATCCGATTGTGCTATTCGTGTCCTGGTAAAAGCTGTTCCATGCCATGGCAAATCAAACGCAGAAAGTGACGATGGATAGGCCACACACTTAGAAAACCACCATATAGCAAAGCGAGAATGGCACTGGACTGGAACCCGCAAAAGAGAGCACAAGTCGCGGTCGGCCACAGAATTAGATTAGATTAAATTAGATTTGTGGGGCGTTGGACAAGTCCAAGCACTCAGTTAGGAGTCCATTGTACTACACGCGGATAGATTTCACTAGAAAGAATAGAGAGATAGGAAAGATAGAATGTGGGTGGTAAGACGGAAAAATTTGTTTGAGATCACTATTCCTCAAATCTCTTGGATTCATTGATGAAGGAGGAAGTAGAGTATAAATTTTATCCATACTCCAGTTATCGCAACCCATTGTCCTAAGTCCGATCCTGGAAAACGCCGGACAGCTACAGAGAAAATGATCTGCAGTATCTTCATCCTCAAGACAGGATATGCATATCGGGCTGTCGATGACCCCCATGGCAACCATATGCTGACCACAGACGTTGTGATCTGTGAAGAATACTTGCAGAATGCCGATGTTGCGCGAGCTAGCAGATGCCGACATCACATGGGACGGTGCAAAAACAACAACCCAGAACCGTGTGCGATGAAAGAGTCTTGTCGGGGCCCTATGCTCCCAAGCGGAGTGAACCAGAAAAAAATACAAAATACGATTGTAACAGGGAATCCAATCTCGCAGTGCTATGGAATCAATCTGATTTAGCGATTGGGTGCAGATGTCACTCTTTTTTGTTTTCGTCTCGTCGTCACTAATAACTGGTTTAACTATTTTTCCTATGGAACTCATGATTCTGTCTGGCACCGTCCTGTTGAAACCACATATCGTCCACATCCATATCTTCCAATTCGGGCCACAAAAAGCTCGTTATCATCTCACGATAGCGAACACTATTCACTGTAACTGGCTGACCGGCCTCATTTTGGAAAAAATACGGCCCAATGATGCCGCCGGCCCATAAACCGCACCAAACAGTCACCCTTTGTGGGTGCATTGGTTTTTCGGCAATCATTCCTGGTTTATCATTCGCCCAAATGTGGCAATTCTGCTTATTGACGAATCCACTGAGGTGAAAATTTGCCTCATCACTGAAGATGAAGTGCGCGATATGCATTTTGATTTGAACGGCCGTTTTCATAATAAGCCTGAATAACTTTAACGCGTTGCTTGATTGTGTATCTTTCCATTGTTCAAATTGAGTTAGTCTGAAATTGAAAAATGTCAAATGAAATGCAGAAACAAACTTGACGTTTATGTGTGGTTCACATTCAACATCGGCCCTTGAAATTTAACCACCCTGTATTTTAGTTGATTTTCTTTAAATTTTGGTCTAGTCTGTAAGGTAATTTGTAATGAAGACTATTAATTAAAATAAATAAATAAATAAATAGTCTGCGCAATTTTCTGAGATTTACGAAAAAATTCTAAACTAAAACTCTCACACCGAATATTAAATTTTGTAATTTTAAAGATTAGATTAAGTTAACTTAGGTGATCAGTAATGATTTCACAGGTCGTCGCCTCCAGCTGGAGCCTTTATGTGTTGTAAGCTAACCCTTCCAAAGCCTCACTCTAACTCTCCAGCCTCCAGAATATCAACGTTACCATCTTTCGGGTATTTATGACCCAACGCCTGAGATATCTCCCGGACGAATGGAAGAGCTTATGCTTTATTTCCTCATTTATTTGGATGATCAGATCAGCGGCCACCGTAGCCGAATGAGTTGGTAAGTGGCTACCATTCGGTAGTTAACGGGTTCGAAACCTCGGGCATGAAACACTAAATGATAGACAAAGGGTTTTCTAAAGGCGATGTAAAACTATATTCCTTTTTTTCTGTATGAAACTCTTTACCATCAGTAAAAATCATCAAAAATCAGTTTGCAGTTTGGATTTCAATATTTCGCTGCTAAAATAGCTGCCGAACAACTTCCGAATCTTCGCCTACAGTAAACAGGGAATGATTTTCTTGAACGCTGCACTTGCGACCTTGGCAGCTCCCAAAATCCTGCCGCTTCGTAACTACTGTCGCTAACTATTCTGGCGTGAGCTCATAGAGGCATTTTTGAATCTCGGCTCTCCTTAATTACTCCACTCCAACGAATGAGGGCGCTGTTGTGTACAGTTCTTTTGCCATCCATGCAACGACAACGTCCAATATTTTACTGTTCTTCTTCTTCTTGACTGGTGCGATAACCGCTCAAGCAATTTTGGTCAAGTTTAACAAAGCACGCCAGTCGTTTCTTTCTCGTGCTAACTGGCGCCAGTTGAAGTCAATTCCTTCTCCACCTGATACTTCCAACGCAGAGGAGGCCTTCCTCTTCTTCTGCTACCACCAGCTGGTACCACATCGAATACTTTCAGAGCCGAAGCGTTTGTATCCCTTCGGACGACATGACCCAACCAACAAAGCAGCAGGATTTTTATACGCTGCGCTATGTCTATGTCGTCGTACAGCCTACAGTACTCACCATTTCCAACTATTTTACTTTTACTTTTCATTTCATTCCATTGCTCTGCCGTCATCTGCCCATTCGTATGGTTCAGGTCGGGCAGCATCAGGCTCATATTTCGTTTGGCACCCAACGTTAGGACACTCCAGCTGAAAATCAATTAGAACTGTCTCATTGTGCATACATAATGCACCCAAATAAAAGTAGTTAAGAAATGGGTAGTTTGGAACCAGTTCTTTCATGAGGCTGCCCCAATTACTGCTGCTGGTTACCCCTAATCATACGTCAATACTTTGTATTAATGTCAGTGTAATGGATGTGTAGTATATGTATATGTAGGTAAGTACCTATGTAGTAAATGCTTTATGAAAAGGTGTTCTTGTAAAATGAGCCAAAAAAATTCAGGTTCATTGGAAAATGCTTACGAAATTCCCGTGCACCCGAATAAAATCGCCGCTGGAAGATTTTTGCATTACAGAGGAGAGCGCTCGTGTATTCAGCACTTTTAACGAACCTGCGCAATGCCCGGGCGTGGTGCAAACAGCAGCTGCCTAATAGCCGGTGAAAAAGCGAGAGCAACTAAAATCAATAGTGTCTGGAAGCTGTATCCAATTGAACTACACCCAAATGCAAAAACTATTTAACAATAGCAACAAACGAAAAGGTAAGTTTGTAAAGGCTCTCCTGCAGCGTAGTGTTTATAGTACGACAACAAAAATATTGAATTGTTTTTAGAATGTGCAGAGAGCTAACGTTCCGAGCAGAAAATGGCAAAATAAAAATCAATGATGACTTTCAACACACAAGCATACATACATACATACATATATACGAAGTGGTTGTAGATCGAACTGACCTATGCCAGGAAGTTCAATGGAATCGCACAAAGAGCGTAATTAATGTTGGTTTGTTCATGTATAGATGTATGTATGTATGTAGGTAGTAATAACAACAGCAAGCACACACACCGTTGGAAAATGGCACCATAATGGCGCAGCGGCAGCGGCAGCAGCAGCAAATGCTTGTGAAATGTATGCCTCGTGAAGTAATAATAAGAACAAAAAAACAATGAAAACGAAGATAAAGTACGAATCTGTATTAGCGTAGCCCAGGGTAGCAACACAATTAGCCAAGACAATCATTTGATACATATGTACATACGTATGTGTGCATGTATATATGTATGTATGAATGCAATGAGTGGATGAGCACAAATTCCCAATATGCTTCCACTGAAACTCCGCGGGTTGCAGGTCTCGATGCCAGAAACATTCGCAAAAAAGTCCAAAATTCATTCTACTTAAGACTTTAGACGAGCCGTATGTTTCTTGAACTAATTGTGGCAAAAACTACAATGCGGACTGCTAACCGACCGATAACACCAAACAGCAATTAGAAGGCAATTCAATGTATGCATACATACATACATGCATATGTACTTACATATACAGCCATTCGATATTAAATGTAACAAAATGTGGTGATTTTCTGCAACATGCCCTTCGATTTCGACTTGAAAAATTTTGCACATGAGCTAAATTCATGCTCGAACTGTCGGAAATAGACTTCAAAAATAATTAAAAAAATGTGCATAGAATTATGTGCGAGTAAGTGGCAAAAATCAAAAAAAATCTCTACCAAGAGGTACTAAAACCTTAAAAGCGACGCCCCGGTCATGAAATACCAAATGGTAGGCAAAGTTTTTTCCAATAGCGGCCGCTTCTCAGCAGACAGTGACATACCTCCGAGTGTATTTCTGCTATGAAAAAGCGCTTCATAAAAACTGCCATTCGGAGTAGGCGTAAAACTGAAGGTGAGGTGAGGGCATTTGTGAAAAAAAAAATCTAGACGCACTTCACAGATAGGAGGAGAAGCTCGGTTATGCACGCAACAAAGGATGGAGGCGCCAACTATTATTACAATTATTACGGAAAAATTTTAAAACTCGTTGAACTTTGAATTCAGTCGATTAAATGGCAAGGGGTAGTCAGAATTTTCAATAAATTGGATTGTTTTATTTTGCATCTTCTTAAAGTATAATATCTTAAAAATATTGTATGAAGATTTGAAGTGAATCCGACAAATACTTTTCGAGTTATTCAACAATTAATAAAGGGCGCTCGAGCGCTCCGGTAATCGTTAGTTTTGCTAAATGTGTTTATCTAAAAAATAAAGGGTGTTCCAATAACGGGTGTTAGATATTAAACAGGAGAGATGATTAACGATTTTTTATGGCCAGAATTGGATGGTATTGATCTGAACAACGTTTATTTTCAACAAGACGGCGCTACGTGCCACACAAGCAACGAAACCATTGATCGGAAAAAGTTTCCGGACCGTGTTGTTTCTCGAAGAGGTGATCACAATTGGCCACCGAGACCTTGTGATTTAACACCTTGGGACTTTTTTCTTTCGGGCCACGTGAAAGAGAAGGTCTACGCCGACAGCCCAGGGTCGATTCAAGAGCTCAAAGATGGAATTTGTGAGGCTATCGACAACATAGGGCAGCCACTTTGCAATTTGGTTATGGAAAATTTCATGAAAAGGATATTGTCCTGTAAGCGTGGTCGTGGTGGTCATTTGCCTGATGTTATTTTCCACTATTTACGGCATACCTTCCACTTTATAACGAAATAAACATCCGATAATTTATATTAAATAATACAATTTTTCTTTGAATATCAAAATAACACCTATTATTGGAAAACCCTATATGTTTTTTGAACTGGTTATCATCTAACTTAAAAACCTTTGGGTAGATTTTCATAAAATTTATACTGCTTTTGAAAAACATAAAAAACTCATTCCTGGTTGAAGGATTTTTTTCAAAAATTTCGATTTTTTTTAAACAATTAATTGTCGGTTTTTTTCTCGAAAATCTCAAAAATATTTCCTGAGACCGCCATATTGTTAGTTTTGAAAAAAAGCTTCGATCAAGCCCAAGATTATCTATTAATAAAACTAATTTCTTTTGTTCGATTGATTTTTGATGAATCTCCAAGGGCTTGTGATGATCACCGCAAGGGACTTCTGGAGAAGCGGACTCCACACAAACAACGAGAAATTTTACAATTAATAATTTCCTTTTTTAAATTTTGCTAAAGCCAAGTCGAAACAGGATGTGTTTTTATTTTTGTAAAATAAATCAATTGACTAGCAGAAAAATTGTTTGAAAATCATAATTTTTCGGGCCTTTGACTACCCCAACCCTTTAAACAGGTTTCCCTCTAACGCGGCAGGTTTACCAATACGCTGAAGAAGTGTTTTCCCCTTTGTAGCAGGGGCTAGTCCTTCGTCTAACTTCAAACAATGCATTTTCTATGCCGCTTTTACATTGCAATGTCATTGCATGTGGATGGCAGGACGGCACTGCCGCAGAAACTGCGCACTGAAAATGATCCCAAAGAAAGGGTAAACTGTAGACTCTAAACCGAAGCTACTAAAGGTGATACAACAACAACATTTACATGTATTTTATTTTTGTAATTTGGAGGTTTGGTTGTCAGAGTTTCCTTGAAAATTTAAGCAACCAAACAAATAAGCAGGCTGCTTTGACCACCAAGACACAAAATCCCAAAATCAGCTGTTCTAGCCCCATCACCTTGAATGAATTCGCATTTTGTATTCTATTTAACAAAATTCAGAACCAAAACAAACGCAAAAAAACATTTCCCATGCAACGTTCTTGAAATGTTTTCGCAATAAACTCTTGTGAGTGAACGCTAAAATTTTCAAGGACAGTGAGGCATTGACCAGAGCGGCTTCTCATATTTGAGTGAGAAGAAATTGCCTTGCTGTCGTTCGGGAATGAACCTTAGTTTAGGTTTTAGACCTCTAGTGCTCATTGTGTTACCAGTGCTATCTACTTGGAGTCGAATTATTATTTTATGTAATTCTTATGGCACATCTTCGCGAGTGAAGGATGAAAAATATGTTAATACTAGGCACATTCGTCGAGTCCTACAAAGAGCAGGGCAGTGGCAAAGGAGGTGTTGCAAAGTTCTCTAGCTTTCGCTTCGTTGACTGTGTTACATGCATCGCTCAGGACTGATCCCAATTTGGCTGCGAGATGTGAGGTGAGACAGTGTCCTGTCAGTACTCTCGTAATTTTGGCAGTTTTTTATGTGGTTGAGTCGTCCCATATCGACTGCGTTGCCGAAGCTAATTCCTCATTTAGATCCGTCTTCAGAGCGGAGAGTGAAGGGTATAGGGTTCGATGAAAAACGGCGAAGAATTTTATACTCGCACACAAATTCAAACAAACTCATAGACAATGAGAGTTATGGCTAGTAATAACAGACGGAATTATGGAAAGTTAGTCGTAATATTATATATAAAAAGCAAGCCCACTGTTTAACCCATCTCAATGATATTTAAGTCCAATCTAAATGAGGTGTGAGCACAATTTGTACCAGGTTAGGTGAGGCTATGGTGGTAGTCGGTCTCTACTATGTGATCTTACAGGTCCTTCACTTAGATCTTACAGGTCCTTTGTTATACCACTGTGTGACACGAGCACCTCATTTACTTTTCTTCGTGGCAAACCATTTTGTGGTTCGTATAAAGCGCATTATTGGTCCCATCCCCACGCCAAACCGTTCCATACGAGAATTGAAAAAGTAGCTACCTAGAAAACGGGCTCTGGGTTTAGCTACGGCTGCACAACTTCTGTAATATTTATAGGCGGAAACTTCTAGTCTCAAGGAATGCCTTCCACAAAGCCAATGACAGGTCATACATCAAAGACTACGTAGTTCCTTTCTCTTTTTCTTGTTTATATGCGGCCATAACAGCCCAGCTGCTAAGCATGTGCGTTCATCTCTCCATGACCTATTGGCATCTTGGCTAATATTTTTTTGTAATTATTAGTTTGCTCGTGTCCAAAGGTATCCCAGTGGTAATTCTTTCACTAAGTAGTGGAAGAGTAGGACCTTTCCTGGCTAGCTCATCGGCTTTACAATTTCCCTCATTATCTCTGTGCCGCGGAACCGAAATAAGGCTGACTTTAAATACGACTCTAATATTATTAAGGGTTGCCCGGTCTTCCTGTGCCCGGTCTTCCTTTGCAACCTTTGATCTTAGTATAGCTGCATTCATTGATTTAATGGCTGCCTGGCTATACGTTAATATATTTATTGTAGTTTTTCTTACGGCATTCGTTTGTAGGTACGTAGCCACTTGTTTCGTAGCTGAAACTTCTGCCTGAAAGACGCTCCAGTAGTTTGGTAGTTCCGATAGTTCAAGTCCTAATTCTTTCGAAAATACTCCCCTTCCTCCATTGTGTACCCAGTTTGGCCTAGTTTTATTAAGTCGTTATCGACATACAAGCATTTACACAAAATTGGGTGTGGTAACGTTCATTTTCTTAAATTTGACTTTCGTTGCATTTATTACAGAGTTCGACACTCGAAGTGTAACCAACTTCAGACCGCTCGCGCAGGCCATGCACGGGCATCAGCTGTCTGTTAGTTGACTAAATGACAGTCCAAAGTATTGTTTATAAGAGCGCAGAAACATTTTCCTGAGAGTAAACGCGAAACAAGCAAATAAGTAGTGGATTTCAAACGTAAAAGTGTGATTGCATTATATTTGGCTGGAAAATCACAACCAGCGATTGTTCGTGAGCTCGAGCACCTTCAAGTAAATAAAGTTTTTGTTTATCGCACCATTACTCGTTACAATGATACTGGTAGCATCGCGAAACGTATAGGAGGTGGTCATCAAAAGACTGCAACGTCACGTGAAATCGTTCAAAAAGTGAAGAAGCGACTTGAGCGAAATTCCTGACGAAGTGCCAATCAAATGGCGAAAGTACCGAAAATAGCTGACCGTAGCATCTACCGCATACTGAAAAATGATCTCAATGTCAAGCTTTACAAGATCCAACAGACGCATGATCTCACACCAAAGCAGCAACTAGTGAGACTTGAGAGAGGGAAGGAGGAATTTTCGTACATTGTGTTTTCTGACTAGAAAATTTTTCAAATAGAGCAATTCGTAAGCTCCCAAAACGATAGGGTTTATTTGACCGACCGTTCATATGAGAATTTGAGTCATTGAATATGAGATGATTGTCTACCAGGAGGCAGCACCTGCCGCAGGTAATAGGTTGGGGTCGCTGTAACCGCAGATGGGCGCTCTCCAATTGTTTTCATCGAGCTTGGCGTCAAGGTAAATGCGAAATATTATCAGGAAAGTGTTCTGGAGGCTGAAGCCGTTGGGAGACAAACATTTCGGTAGCAGACCATGGACGTTTCAACAGGACTCAGCACCATTCACAAAGCCCGAGTGAACCAAAAATAGCTAAAAAACAATGTTCTAAACTCCATAACGTACAAACATGAATCCGATGGATTATTTTCTTTGGACCATTTGGGATTATTCTCTTTGGGCCATTTCTTTTGGTCCGAACTAAAAGATTCACCGGTCTCGAGCCGCTGAAAAAATCCATTTCCCGCCAAAATACGTGTAAGTCACATTCGGGCAGCTTCCGATTCGTTTCTGGACCGTCTCAAGGCCATAGTCAAGGCAAAAGGTGGTCATATCGAGATATCGAGCAAAAGTAAATTGATTCTTAATTTTGTATTATTATAAAAAGGTGTGAATTTTTGCTTTGAATTGAATAAAAGTAGTTTTCCAAACTAAATGTATGGCTTTTTTAATGGGTTACACTTCAGTGCCGGACCCTGTATTGTTTTTTTAAGTTCATCATTTGTACTAAATTTGCGTAATTTTGCAACATTTATCAACGAGATATCAAGTTTTTCGCTTTTCTGAAAATTATTGTTATATGGCAGGTGGGCGTGGTTATTGACCGATTTACCCCATTTCCAATACCAAACTACCTTGGCCAAAGAGTGCTATGTGCACCAAGGTTCACTGAAATATATTCATTTTTGCTCCTATCCTACTAAACCTGCGCACAGACGAACAGACGGACGAGCAGACGTGCCTAAATCGACTCCTCTCATCATCCTCAGCACTTTGGTATATATAATATGTACATGTGCATGTATGTGTGTATACATCTATCTCTATCCCGATTCCCTTATGCTGCTACATGCAGCCGCTCTGTGAACAAAATTATAATACCCTTGGGCACAAGTTGGCGGGCAGAGTAAATACAACGGCACTTATGCTGACAAGGCAGGTGCGTTTAATGTGGAAATCATGTTGAGAAAACAATGACAATTGCACGGAAGTGCTTACACGATTGAAATTTACGAAATGGAAGACACACAAGGAGGTCATAAATAAATATGTAGGTGCATACCTCTGTACATATCTGCACAGTCATTCCATATTAAGTGCTACTAAAAGTGGTGATTTCCTGAAAAATGGATTTTAGTTTCGCTAAAATTGTGTACATGGGCCAAATTCAGGCTCAAACTGACGAAAATAGATGTAAAACATTCACAAATTATGGGAGAGGCAAAAATCAAAAAAGTGCCTAACAAGGGGTACTAAAGTCTCCTTCTGATCCGATTTGCATAAATGATGTAGCGTTGGAAAGGGTATCAGCCACACAGTATTTCAAATGATTATATTCAGAAAATTGCCCACAAAATATATTTTTAAAGGCTATACGTTTTAATTTCCATAATTTCTTCCATATTAAAATCGTAAAAAAGTTTGAAAAATTAACTTTTAAATAAGGAGTTGTGAACATTTTCAAATAACTTGAACATGAAAACTTACCTAGCACGCAAAAATAAACTTTGGTATAAGAATTAAAGAAATAAGACATTTTGGTGCTTCAGCTGTAGAGGACTTCAGTAGAAAAAAATATCGGAAAATATTTTCATATAATTTTTGACAATTTTTTATTTTATTTTTTTGTTAAACTCCTGGTATTTTATGCTTTACAAGTTGAAATAAATATTGCAAATTAAGAAAAAAAAATTATTTCCCAAATATGGGGATTCAATAATTACACGTGTTAGAAATGAAGACACCATTTTTTTCGACATTTTTTTTTATTTTTCAACATAGTCCCCTTTTAGAGCGATATACTTCTCTCAACGCTCTGACCATTTATGTATTTACATATGTATATTAGGTGCGCAACTAAGTTCTCTCTTTTCTTTTGATGAAAATACAACTTTATTCTAAAAAAATGGTTACAAGTAAATCATTGAAAGTATTGCCCATCGCTGGCTCCTACTTTTCCCCATCTTTCTGGTAGATCTCGTATATCGTCGCGGCAAAACTGTTCATCTTTTGAGGCTATCCACAGATCAAGGCATTGTTTGATGTCTTCATATGAATGGAACTGCTGGTCAGCTAGACCATGTGCCATCGATCGGAACAGGTGATAATCGGACGGTGCAATATCTGGAGAATATGGTGGGTGTGGTAGGATTTCCCATTTCAGTGTTTCAGTGTTTCAATGGGTTTGGCAACGTGAGGCCGAGCGTTGTCATGCTGTAGAATCACTTTTTCATGCCTCTCCGCGTATTGCGGCCGCTTATCGCGCAGTGCTCTGCTTAATTCCATCAATGGAAGTCGATACTCATCCCCAGTGATGGTTCCGCTTGGTTTTAACAGTTCATAATAAATAACACCAACTTGATCCCACCAAATATATAGCATAACCTTTGCAGCGTGAATATTCGACCGAGGCGACGACGTAGAAGCATGACCGGGCAGTCCCCTTGACTTTCTTTTCTTTGGATTGCTGTAATGAATCCATTTTTCATCACCCGTCAGGATGCGATGAAGAAAACCCTTCCCTTTTTGCCGCAGGAGCAGTTGTTCATAGGCGAAACAACGACGTTCAACATCCCTTGGTTTTTACTCATAACGAACCCGAATCCTCCGTTTCTGAATTATTCCCAAAACATGCAATCGCTTGGAAATGGATTGTGGCGTGCGTCTTGAAGTTGTTCCACAAATGGGGGGACCTACAGTCGATTCCGAACGGCAGATATTTTTTTTATGAGAAGCTTTTTCAAAGCAGAAATGCACTCGGAGGTTTGTCATTGTCTGTCGAGGGGCGGCCGATATTAGAAAAAAATGGTTCTTCATTTTTTGGTGTTTTACCGGGATTCAAACCTACGTTCTTTCCGGATTCCGAATGGTAATCACACACTAACCCATTTGGCTGCGGTGGCAATTTTTTAGCCCCTCGAAAGAATAGGGTTTGTCAAACTCTACAAGCTACGGCTCTGCCTCGACGATGACTTCTTTGTTTGAACTAAATTTTTTCCCGCGAGCCACTACTTCATGTAAGGGAAGAAGAAAAAGTCGCAGGGAGCCAGATCGGGTGAATGCGGGGATGCGGCAGCAATTCATAACGCAATTCATGCAGTTTGGCGGCGATAACTCCGGATTGGAGTGCTGGTGCGTTTTCGTGGTGTAGTAGCACCTATTTTTCGCCAAATGCGGCCGTGGCTCCTTCAATTTTTTCTGAAAGGGGTCCAATAACTCACTGATCGTTCTTCCTTTTTCTGAAAACCCCATGAGGATGCCGCCGTTCGCATTCCAAAAAATCGTCGCCATGACCTTTCCGGCTGATTGGATTGTCTTCGTCTTCTTTGGAGCAGATTCACCGGAAGAAATCCATTGTTTTGACTGTTGCCTAGTTTCGTGTGTGTAATGATAAATCCAGGTTTCATCAACGTTGACAACTCGACGCAAAAATTCCTTCGGATCTCGCTTAAATTGCGCCAAACACTGCTTCGAAGTTAACAGCCGCATCTGCTTGTTGTCCCCCGTCAGAAATCACGGCACCCATCGGACCGACAATTTTTTCAATCGCCAACTTATGATGTAAAATATTAATTGCTATTCCGGTCGACCCAGCAATGACCTCTGTTACTTCGCGCACTTTCGTTCGTAGATCAGCAAAAATCATCTTGTCAACTTTTCAAATGATTTCCTCTGTAACTCGTGGTCCTGATCGCTGCTCATCAAAAACAGATGTTCGCCCACTTTTAAATTCGTTGAGCTAATATCTAACTGTGGTCATAAATGGCGAAGCGTTTCCACAGACAACATCCAGCTTTGCTTTTATCTCCTTGCATTTTTCCCCATCCAAAAACAAAAAGCAAAAAGCGAATTACCGAACGATACTGCTCTTTTTCCAACTTAGCAAAAATCACTAAACACGTCTTACTCGAATAACTGCCAAATCCAAACTAACCTATCAATCAGTTTAAAATTTGTTTTGCTATCATTTGATAGATGGCAGCATACGATGCTAACACCACATTCTCTCAGGAATGCCCTCTGCCATCATCAAACCCGGGTACTGATTGAACCGTCCTCGTATATCTGTCTACTTGATAAATGTCAAAGATAACTTTGAAAAAGGTAAAGTCTAGGAATTATTTCCTACTGACATTTAGGTGCCACCTTTGAATACCCTTTATTGAAACCATTTGTGCCGCTTATTAACTTTTTCACGTGGGAATAATTAACACAATAAACTTGGGCGTCCATTGAAGTATTTTGTCAAAAGTTTTTCCATGTTTTAAACAAATTTATATCAACGCTTTCTGCGATGAAATGTTTTGGTTCAATGTGTATAAGTCGCAGAAGTGGTAGGAGCTGCACGAGGTTGTTCAGATAACTTGAAAATTTACAATGATCCGTCGGAAAACAAACAAACAGGAGAGTTGGGCTAAGACTTGTGATCTCAAACAAAAGACAGGGGTGCAAATGAATCTGGCAACATGCGATATATCAGGATGCCCTTTCCGTTACGTTGCTCGATTGCTTTTTCACTCTTTAGCAGAATCGTACCGTCCGGATTTGGTATCAACCTGATGTTGACTATATTTGTTAGATCACCAAACTCCCCGCTCTGCACTGTATTCTCACCTGTGGAAGGCCGATGTAATCCGTTTTCAGTGCAATTATTTTCCTGTAATTTCCTGCAATTTCCTGCTTTTCAAATGCTTGCCTTCTGCTTCTCAGAAATGAAATTATTACTATGTATTTGTATTTTACCCTATGCGAAATAAACTGAGGGGTGTCTCCAATGTCATCAGTGGATGTTGCAAAGACAAGCTGCTCTACTCAGATATTTATTTTAGAAGCGCAACGCAATTCCTTTTGATGTGCAGCAGCATAAATGCAAAGCAGCGTGCAGAGTGATAGAAAGAAGTATTGTGGATTCGTATGTTTGGATTTGTGAAATAGTCTGCTGCACGAACATCACAGGGAAGGAAGTGTTCCCGCAACTCGTTGATATCCGGTACTCGAATTGCGCTCGCAAGCACCCGATAGTTGACTTTGAATTAAGCAAAAATCTGAAATGCAATTTTTCATATAATAAACGAAAGCGAAAAATGCTCAAGGCAGCTTCTTTGCGAAGAACACACGTATGTATGTATGTATTTATGTAACAACACAGCTGCATCACCCAGCCACAAATATTCAAATTCTCATACATACACACATCCGGCTCTTCCTTGATGCGAATGCAGCGCTTACGAGTGTGCAATTAGTATAAAGGACATGTGTATGTATGTGTATATGCGTATGTGAGTATGTATGCATGTAAATTATGTAGATCTTTATATGTATGTTTGCGATTGTCAATCAATTTTTCAGGCACACGAAATGAAAAACGTCTAATTGCTTCCAACTGCTCGTAGTTTTTCTGCGCTGCTGTGTTTTTCTGCTTCGTCACTGCTGTGCTGCAGATATTATTTGAATTCTTCTGCTCCATTTGCTGACATAAATTAGGAAATCCTCTTTCGTTTGTGAAGTTTATAAATTATTATCGCTTGACTATGATTGCGCTGTGCGACAGCCGCTCATTAGTATTTTCTGCAAGGGTCTAACAGTAAAGCAAAAATATGTATTTAGCTTCACGCTACTTTTTATAAAGGGTGGCTAAGTTTCAAGGGCCGGTGTTGATTTTGAATAAAATACAAATTTTTTCAGAAATTATTGTCATTTCTCCTTATTCTGATAATATTCATGTAATTCAATTACGTATAAACAAAGTATTGGCCAAATAGACGCTGCGGCCTCGGCGGCACCCCTATATCCGATGGTCCACATTTTCGATGACGTTGAGGCATAATTGAGATTCTAAGCCGTTAATGTGCCGAATTATCTCATCCTTAAGCTCTTGAATTGTTGCTGGCTTATCGACGTACACCTTTTCTTTCAAATAACCCCAAAGAAAGAAGTCCAACGGCGTCAAATCACATGATCTTGGCGGCCAATCGACATTGCGGCGACATGAGATTATTCGGCCATCAAATTTTTCGCGCAAAAGAGCCATTGTTTCGTTAGCTGTGTGACAAGTGGCACCATCCTGTTGAAACCACATATCGTCCACATCCATATCTTCCAATTCGGGCCATAAAAAGTTCGTTATCATCTCACGATAGCGAACACTATTCACAGTAACTGCCTGAGCGGCCTCATTTTGGGAAAAATGTGGCCCAATGATGCCGCCGGCCCATAAACCGCACCAAACAGTCACTCTTTGTGGGTGCATTGGTTTTTCGGCAATCATTCTTGGATTATCATTCGCCCAAATGCGGCAATTCTGCTTATTGACGAATCCACTGAGGTGAAAATGTGCCTCCTCACTGAAGATGATTTTCTTCGAAAATTGGTCATTCACTGTTGGCATTTCCTGCTACCATTCTGACCATTGACGATGCTTGAAATGGCGAAGAGGCTGTAGTTCTTGAGTCAATTGCACCTTGTGAGCGCGTAAATGCATGTCTTTATGCATAATGTTCATCAACGACTAGCGTGAGAGGTGCAATTGTTGGACACGACGACGAGTTGAGGTGGACGGCTCTTCAACCACACTATCGCGAACAGCAGCAATATTTTCCGCAGTACGAGCTGTACGATCATGCAATGGTGTTTCCACAACTCCTACAGACCCGGTTTGCTCAAACTTTTGCACAATTTTTCCGATTGGACGCACATTTGGACGACTAAATTGACCGAAAAAATCACGAAGTGCGCGATGTACATTTTGATTTGAACGCCCGTTTTCATAATAAGCCTGAATAACTTTAACGCTTTGCTTTCCATGGTTCAAATTGAGTTAGTCTGAAATTGAAAAATATCAAATGAAATGCAGAAAAAACTTGATGTTTAGGTGTGGTTCACGTTCAACATCCGCCCTTGAAATTTTACCACCCTTTACTTAAGTTTAATTTCCATGTAAATTTCAACTTCAAATTGGCCATAGAAATGTCAGTATTTATTTGCATAATAGAAATTCGTTTAACAACCAACATTTTGCACATTTTCGCTAATGCACTATTTATTGGAACTTCTATTAACATCTCGAAGACCTGGCCTACGCTGATGAAGGCATATATCCTTGTCTCCGTCAAACACACCGACATGCAGAACAAAATTGACGATATATTCTCAACCCCGTTGAATACAGGGCTAAAAAAAATAACGAGAAAACGAAATTCGATCCACTAGCAGCCGCCCATTCCTCTTTAATGGTGATCCAATTGAGAACGTTGACACCTTTACCTATTGGATGCGCAACTAAGTTCCCGCTGTTTGTCATTAAATGCCGCCAGCAGTGTGTGTTAGTCGATTCTAACATAACCTAAACATCATAAACCAAGCCTAGACATATGGTAAACAAACTGCTTCGACACATTAGTGATTTTATTTTGGTATCATTCGAGTATACTTTTGGTTTTGTGAAAATGTCTGATTTTGTGCCATTTGCGGGAAGTGTTGATTTTCCTATTTCATTCAAAAAAACGGCGGCTGAAGCGCATAGAGAGCTACAAAAAGTTTAGTCCCAAGATTGGTTCCATCGCTTCAAAGACGCTGATTTTAATGTTGACAACTGTCCGCGTGAAGGAAGGCTAAAAACCTTCGAAGACGCTGAATTGGAGGCATTGGTCAATGAGGATCCATGTCAAAAGCATTAGTTTGGGAATGACTCAGAAACAGGGAACTTGGGTTCCTTATGAGTTAAAACCAAGGGAAGTCGAACGTCGTTTTTTCGCCTGTGAACAACAGCTCCAGCGGCAAAAAGGGAAGTGTTTTCTTCATCGCATCGTAACGGGTGATGAAAAATGGATTCATTACACCAATCCAAAGAAAAGAAAGTCAAGGGGACTGGCGGTCATGCTTCTACGTCGTCGCCTCGGTCGAATATTCACGCTGCGAAGGTTATTTGGTGGGACCAAGTTGGTATGAACTGTTAAAACCAAGTGAAACCATCACTGGCGATGAGTATCGACTTCCATTGATGGGATTGAGCAGAGCACACTGCGCGAGGAGCGGTCGCAATACGCGGAGAGCCATGAAAAAATGATTCTACAGCATGACAACGCTCGGCCTCACGCTGCCAAACCCATTAAAACACTGAAATGGGAAATCCTACCCCAACCGCCATATTCTACAGATATTGCGCCGTCCGATTATCATCTGTTCCGATCGATGGCACATGGTCTAGCTGACCAGCAGTTCCATTCATATGAAGACATCAAACAATGCCTTGATCCGTGGATAGCCTCAAAAGATGAACCGTTTTACCGCGACGGTATACGAGATCTACCAGAAAGATTGGATAAAGTAGTAACCAGCGATGGGCAATACTTTCAATGATTCACTTGTAAACTTGTTTTTTGCCTCAAAATAATCCTCAGTTTCAGTGATAAACTCTTCATTCGAGCGAAATTTCGAAATGCCTTTCCGGCGAGCATTTTTTTAGGTCTGCGGACAGCCTGTAGTCGCTGGGAGCCAAATGTGGTGGATACGGTGGATGTGGAACCAATTTGAAGTTCAATTCAATTTTTTTGCGATTGTTTTGATTGACTTGTGACTGACTTGTTTTTGGTCAACAGTCAGCAAACGCGGCACCCACTTTGAACAAAGCTTTTTCATAGTCAAACGCTCATGCAGTATAAAGTCACCTCGTCCTTCTTCTTCTGATATCTTTATGACGTCAGCTAATTCACGCAACTTCACTCTTCGATCACTCAAAACGATTTTGTGGATTTTTTTATGTTTGATGTTTTCTGGTGTTACTGCCTCCGCCTCTTTTGGACGTCCACTGCGTTGTGCATAATCGGTGACTCTACGACTACATTTGAAGTCAGCAAACCATAGTCTTATTGCTATTTCTGATGGAGCGGAGTCCGCATATCACTTTTCAAGCCATTGCTTCGCTTGAACAACATTTTTTCCCATCAAGAAGCAGTGTAAAATTAAAAGAGGAAATTCTCTTTTATGCATTATTATTATTATTTTTTTTTGTTTTGTCGAGACAGACTACCAAGTACAGCACTCAGACACAATTAAGTCCATTGTACTACACTTGGATTCTCTTTTAATTTTCTTTAAATCTACCCGATCTCCGAAGAAATCTAAGTAGATTTTGTGTAGGTCTTCTTAACACATCAGTGCCAAAGACCACGAACCTG
This sequence comes from Anastrepha fraterculus, assembly GCA_037575425.1. Classification (NCBI taxonomy): domain Eukaryota; kingdom Metazoa; phylum Arthropoda; class Insecta; order Diptera; family Tephritidae; genus Anastrepha; species Anastrepha fraterculus. The sequence goes on along the minus strand of JAYXIM010015384.1, from coordinate 293,320 downwards.
ATTCGAGCAAAGGCGAAGCAGACGCACAGGAATTGGTCCGCCGTCTCATCCTTCTCTTCACAAGCTGGGCAGAGTACTGCTTTGCCCACAGAAAGTGCCCGTCTTCAGTCCAACCGGCTGCCTGCAGTCCCTTCTGCTTAATGACCGGAGGATTTGCGACAGTCGATCGGGCATGACAGGTAACATCAGTTTAACACATCTGCAGCCTCTCTCAGCCTGCCAAGCTCGCTTGTGGGTTGTAGTAACCCATTTGCTAACAGTGGCTTTGATGGCTGCAGAAAGGGGAGGCAAAACGGGCTCTGAGGCCAACTTCTTTGGCCCAGAGCCCATTGTAGCTAAGGAGTCACAGATCTCGTTACATACGATACCCACGGGACCCATGCTATTATTTCTACCGACATAGTTCAGTCTGGACTTACAGGACTCGACTACCTCGGATGGGGTTGGAGGGCTGTGTAAGGCCATGAGCGCAGCTTGGCTGTCGATGCAGACACATATAGATGTGCATCTGTATTTGTTTTTCACATCAAAGTTCATGAACAGCATATCCCTCCGCTTGAAATACAGATGCATGCATTCCAAGAACAAAGGGCAGTTTTGTGCCGGTGGATCCCACGTACATCCCAGAACCGGAGCCATGCTCGGTCCTGGAGTTATCCGTGAAAATGCGAAAATAATGTTTGCCGAGCTAATTTTTAGAGTTTGACCACGACCGAGCCTCTGGCAGCACCACACTGTATCGCCTTTCAAGTACGACTCTGGATGGCATATAGTCAAGGGGCGTGAAGAGGATCTTTGGATGGAAGTCCATGCCTTCTCTGTTTTCCAATGCCGGACAGGGGCCGTACCAGTTCCCATTGTGTTTTCAGCCTGCAGATGGCCTTCAAGACCTCTCCTTGGATGAAAACATCAAGTGGTGGTAGACCAATCAGAGCATCTAATGCGGGCCTGAAGTAGTCGGAAAAGCTCCGGTGCAACAGATGTTGTTGTTGTAGTCTCGATAAGGTCCTCCTGACTCCCACGAGAGAGAGTCTACTCATCCAGACCACTGATGCATAGGTGATAATAGGTCTTATTATAGCCGTATAAATCCATAGGCCCTTGCTAGGAGAAAGACCCCACGTTTTCCCAAAGGCACCCAGAGTTAGTACTAACTGAAAAAAGAGGTAAATGCTATAAAACTGGTGACATCTATGTGTTCGGCACGGGGTTTTTCAGCCCATGCGTTATGTGACTTTTAAAATCAGTTTATCCTAAATTTTAAAGAACAAAAGCGTGCTTCCTTGCACGCTCTTTGTTTTAGTTTCTCTTTTAAAACTTACGCATCCCCATACACAAAAAACACATCTTTACTCACGCACTTACACACTCTTAAACGAACTATTCACAAATCAGTCATTGTTTGGTCAGAAGCGTAAAGCATTTCGAGTGCTTCATTTATATTCTTCGTTTTCCTTTACCCCACGTGCGCATATTTGCTTTGTCTTTGTCCTATAGACTTACATATTTCAATGCTCTGTTTATTTTCTTTTTCATTTCATAAGCTTCTTTAAATCATTTCAACATTTGTTACGCCTCCAAGCAACCAAATGCAACTTATGTGCATACATCTACATATGTATGTATGTACGAATATACATATACGAATTTATAAGTATAGCTAATGCGTGTGTACGTTCAGACACCCCCAAATACCCTTTCAGTCGTCAGCGTTTCGCTCCGAATTTAGCATCACTTACATTAATTCTCATTCATAATACGCTTCGACATGAAAAATGCCGCTAGCTGAGTGCGCAGCACTTTGAGATTATAATTCTGACGCACAAATATCTTTCCCCAAGCCACCCTCGCATGCTAATGCAGTGAGCCGTTAAAATCGGCTCATTAAAAATCGCATGCCCTCACCACTTCTCCGTGAATGTACCCGACGACCTCCTTACCATAGCCGACTTCTCACAGAACGGCATTTGCGAACGCGAACGGAGAATAGTGAAGGGCAAGTCGTCAATTTGAAGAAATTTAAGAAATCTCTAAGTAAAAGAGTGTAAGAATTTTGAAGCTGGAAATCAATCATCTTACTTATGCTTGTAAGTTTCTACTTGCTGCCCTAACCAGTGTTAAATCGTATTACAAAGATTTCTTCGCATATACAGTATAATCTCGATAATTCGGACAATTAAATACCAGAGGTTGTCCGAAATATCGAATTTTCCGGATTATCGAGTGGGTAAAAAATTTAATAGAAATCAGTAGATCAGTAATTAAATGAAATAAACTTTTATCTAATCTTAAATTGATTAATATTCAATGAGTTTTATGTACATATATTAGTTTTTATTCGGCCGTAAAATAATTCAATATATTCGTTTGCCGCAATTTTGTTTCATTTCTCTTTCTGAAGGCAATATCTCTGAGACTCACAAGTTTTAAAATGTCTCCGGATGAAAATTCCTGTTCCTCTGCATATTTAATACAACTATCAAATGCGACAATAGCTTGAGAGTACGAAATTTTAGGATATTGACTTTCATTTTCGTCAAGACTGCTGTTCTCGTTATCTTCTTCCTCAATCTCGTTGATATCGAAATCAGTGTCGTCATTCAACCACTCAGTAATCTCGTTATCATTATATACATCAGGGGATATTTCAACAAGAAGATCAATTATTATTTGAGCTGCTGGGCCGTAGCATCGCAAGAGGCAAATCATCATCTTAGTCCCATTCTTCGTCATAAAGAATAATTAGTTGAGCTGCTGGGCCGTAGCATCGCAAGAGGCAAATCATCATCTTAGTCCCATTCTTCGTCATAAAGAATTTTGTTAAAACATTTTCTGAGCACGCGTTCATCCACATTTTTCCAAGCATTAGACGATAAAAAAGCCACATCTTTTAATGTAAAGTTTTTTAAAGATTCCGGGAGATTGCTCGTTGGGCTGGACAAAAGTAGAGACAAATAACTCTTCCGATAGTTTGTCTTTAAAATTCGGATAGCATTTTGGTCCATTGGCTGTATAAGAGCCGTGCAGTTTGGTGGCAAAAACATAACATATGTGTCCTTATCGACATCCGACAGTGATTGGGGATGGCAAGTTGCATTGTCTAGCAGTAAAATGGCTTTGGCTGGTAAATTCTTTTCCTTTAAGTAACGCTTTACTTCTTTAACGAATGAGTTTTCAAACCAATTTTTAAAGATTTGCTCTGTCATCCAAGCATTTTTGGTATGGGAGTACCCAAGCGGAAGGTTTTTTTGTTTTTTAAACGCTCATGAACAATGGAAGTTTATGTTCTCCGGTTGCATTACAGCAAACTAGAAGTGTTACTCTTTCTTTTCCAATTTTGCGCCCGGGTGCGGATTTTTCATTATGCAATGCAAGGGTTTTTTCTGGAAGTTTTCTCCAAAACAAAGCAGTCTCATCTGCATTATAAACCTGATCATACGTAATGCCCATTTCTGCAATTTTCTTTCGCAATTTTTCAATAAAGGGTTGCACAGCAGTAGAATCATTGGAAAGTTTTTCGCCAGATATTTTTAAGAATTTAATTCCATATCGGGAGCGAAAATTACTAAACCAACCATTACTAGCCACAAATTCCACACTTTGTCCGTAAATTTGGAACAGAATTGTTTGGCCTTTTCTTTGATGATTTCCGAGGAAATCGGTGCATTGTTTCGTCTTGCGTTTACAAACCATTTATACAAGTGGTCTTCCATCTTTTCAAACTCCGCAGGTCGCATAGTTTTACGCTTTCCAAGGCCACATTCTGTTCTAGCAATGTAACTGCAAAATATAATCAAAGGAGTGTAAACTCTTCTTACAAAATGTTTTCGTTTTTTACCTATCAAACTTTAATCCACTTGATTTTATGTCCGAAATTGTAGATTTACCTACATTGTATTGCGCAGCTAGCTGTCAAATTGACTGTCCTTCACTTAGTTTCTTAAGAACTTCTTTTTTCTGGTCTATCGTTAAAAACGTATGTTTTTTCTTAGCTGCTGGTGCCATAGTTAAATTTATACAGTCCACAGTTAAAGAAATTATGGAGTTAATGTTTGAAATTAGCTACTGAACTACACGTTACGCAAATATGCTTATGAATATAAACTAGGAGGCTGACGAGCACTTAAACGCACTATTCACGCAAAGTAGTTAGCAGGGGAGTCCCCTTTATAAAATAAAATAAAAAATAACGGAATTCCTTTTTATTTCATCATATTCACTGGAAAATAAAGAAGTGTCCGAATTTTAGAAGTACATGAATCCGTGGTGTCCGGATTACAGAGACTTCAATAGAAAACGTTTTGGTGTTCGGATTACCGCGCTGTCCGAATTATCAAGTGTCCGAATTACCAAGATTAGACTGTACCTGTATACCCCGTCGCAACACTATAAATACACTATTTTTTTAATAAAAAATAAGGTCATATTACAGCGAAAGCCAAATCATACAAAGGAAAGCTTCAAACTTTGTTCAAAATATTTCAAAATTTCATTGAACCTTGTAAGTTTTAACACATATTTTTAAAATTTTTCTGGGTAAATAGTTTTTGAGCCCATTGAATTTTAATATAACGAAATGCAAGTTTTAAGTGAAAGTGCCGATGATTTTTCGCTTTTTCTATTTGTTTTTTTTTTGTTGACGGCGCTAGGCGTTTCCGTCCATATAGAAAAATTTCGTGCATGCACTGTGTATGGAAGAAAGGACGTGTCACCTCTTGTTTACGACGAGGAATTGACTGCCACGGGGTCTCCTGCAGACTTGCATAAACAACGGCGAAAGCTCTTAGCCTACTTTTTGAAAAAAAAAAAAAATTATAACCATTCATCCCATTCCTGTGCGCTAATCCGAAAGTTATTGATGATGATCCTCATACAAGGTGGCGCAAAATGAATCACCCTATAGTGAGATTTATAATTTTTACAAATGAACGTCCCGTAAACATTACGGTCGGTCATAATGATTTTCAGTGTTTTTAACGTTTTCCGGAATAACAGCGTCATTTGGCCTTCCAGTAGATGGAATGTTATCGGTGTCTGTACGACCACGTTTGAATTCGGCATACCAATAACAAATGCTTCTTGTTGATGGAGCAGAGTCCGAATAATGTTTTTCAAGCCATTCCTGGCATTGAACAGTATTTTTTTTCATTAAAAAACAATGATAAATCAGCACACGGAATTGCTTTGAATTCATTTTTTTTTTAACTCAAAAGTAGCGTCACTTAAAGCACTGTAACTTTTAAACAAATGATCGGATTAACATATAATATGATTTTGACAGTAAGGCTAAAAAGGTTGCCAACTTTCGAAAAAAATATTGATTTAATACTAGTGCCGCCATCTGTGTGTCAGTCACACACATTATTGCACGCTCTGGTACGTCAATCATGTTTGACACTTGTTAACTACACAGCTGTAGTATACAAACATACAAGCAATGGACCGAGTAAAGGTCAAACTTAACATTTCCATTGCTACAAATCATTTTTTTATTTAGACCACCACTTTAGGGCGTTTTCTTCTAGAATGCATTAATTTTAACATCCCTCAACTCTGTTTTCTTGACAGGAGACGGGCCTTAGTGAACTCAATTCCTTTTCAAATACCTTAGTCTTTGATTTTTTTTTTTTTTTTTTAAGAAATCATTTATAACTTCATTCCAAATGATTTGCTTTTATTCTGATGACATCGCCGTTTAGCCTGCAGGTTCGAAATAGCTGTAAATACATATCAAATTGTAATTTTCTTCCAAAAAAACTGAAAGGAAGACATCAAACGGTGTCAAAAAGCATGCCCTATGTACAAGTCAATTCACATCGATTCGACGCGATATAAATTGTCTTTCATATAAATAAGGCGGATGGCTTCAATTGTGTGTAAACTGGCATCCAATTGAAGCATAAAATTCAGTGTAAACTATTTTATGAAAACCGCCATGTTAAGAACGGCGACAAATTGAGGTTGAAGGATTCTCACAAACGCCTATTGCAGGCGTTTTCTTAAACCAGGTAATTAATTTCTGGGTTTAAACAGACCCATTGACACAGCACTAAATTGTATCAGTGAAGAAAGTCTTGCTATTCATACACCTGCGTGCATAATATATACTACGTATATTTTAAAAAGTTTATATGTATAAAACAAAATCTTGATACACGAAATGCTAAATTCGGTCTAGCCCGAACTTCATATATTCATATTCATATATTTATTGCATTGACCTATTTTTCAGTTAGGACTAAGCTTAAAAAGACAGCTGCTAAAATTTCATGATATTCTATTCTTTAGTTCGAGAGTTTTTGTGCTAAGAGCGAGGCTATTTTTGTTATTTTGAAAATTATGGATCAAAAAGAATTTCGCCTTTTAATTTTACACTGCTTCTTGGTGGTAAAAATACCGTTCAAGCAAAGCAATGACTTGAAAAGTGATATGCGGACTCCGCTCCATCAGAAACAACAATAAAACGATGGTTTGCTGACTACATAAGTAGGTCGTTGAGACACCGATGATGCCCAATGAGGCGGAGGCGGTAACACCAGAAAACATTAAACATAAAAAAAATCCACAAAATCGTTTTGAATGATTGAAAAGTGAAGTTGCGTGAATTAGCTGACATCGTAAAAATATCAGAAGAATGTTGGCTTTGCATGAGTATTTCACTATGAGAAAGCTCTGTTCAAAGTGGGTGGCGCGTTTGTTCACTGTGGATCAAAAACAATTCAGTCACAAGTCAATCAAAACAATGACAAAACTAAATGAATGGAACTTCGAAATGCTCCCACATCCACCTTATTCGCCAGATTTGGCTCGCCATTTTGGCTCCCAGTGACTACTGACTGTCCGCAGACCTAAAAAAATGTTCGCCGCTAAGAAATTTCGAAATTTCGCCCGATTGAAGAGGTTATCGCTGAGGCTGAGGCCTATTTTCAGGCAAAAGAAAAATCGGTCCACAAAAGCGGTACTGAAATATTAGAGCGGCGCTGAAATTATTCTGCTGTTCTTGACGAAAATTACATTGATGAATAAATCTAATTTTGAACTAACAGAAATAAACGTGTTTTCTTTACTACCACCGGGACCAGCCCATGTGTTATGAACCTAGAAACATCAGAGAGACAGACGGAGATTCAGTCTTAATTATTGCTAGCAACATTGATTGTCAAATAAAATTGGCAAAGTTTGATAAGAAAATTGATTTTATACAAATTAACGTACATACGTACGTACATGTGCATTCTTAAAGTGCGAAAAAATGTTGCTGGCATCCAGTTGCTAGTAGGTTGCGAACTGAACTGATACACCCGAAATTTCATGTATATTTCACGGCAATGCAATTTCTATGGATTCTGGCAGCCATTTCACGTGAAACGCGTACTTGTTACTATACTTTAATGTAAAAATAAAAGGTTATCCCATCTTAATACTATTTATGCTCTATGGTTTGCTAGTATGGCGGACGACGAGTGATAAGATGGCGTACGTTAAAAGATTGAGGAGCGTGCAAAGGATTGCAGGGATAAGTACAACTCCAACAGCGACAATAGAAAGACTTCGCGACTGGTATCCAATCAAAATAGTAGTTAGAAACTCAGCCAAAAGATTTGCACCAAGATGTCTGGACAATTTTCACAAAGGCTTTTTCGTCACACTCGTACAGCACTCAGACACAGTTAAGTCCATGGTACTGCACTCGGGTTCCCTTTTTATTTTTCCTTAAATCTACTCGATCTCCAAAGAAATCTGAGTAGATCTTGTGGAAGTCTACTTAACACATCTATGCCAAAGACCTCGAACCTGATTGGAGCGAAGGCGGGGCAGACGCTCAGAAAGTGGTCCGCCGTCTCATCCTCCTCTCCACATGCTGGGCAGAATGCACTGAGATGCCTACCTTTTCCATGTGCTTCGCCCACAGAAAGTGGCCCGCCATCAGTCCAACCAGCTGCCTACTGTTCCCTCTGCTTAGTGACGGGAGGAACTGCGACAGTCGGTCGGAGAAGAGCTTGCTAAGACAGGTGACCGCTTGCCTAGGATGAGAACACTGAACATATATCTCTCACTCGCAGTTTTCAAGACGAAACTATACGAAAAACCTACTCTGGAAGCACAGTCTGTATGAGAAGTTTCGACCTCATTTTCAATACTAACCTAAGTTGGGCAGACAGTAATGTGTGTACCAAGTTCATAGATTTTTATTTGCTCTAGTTCTCCTGTTAACTAACGAATGGACGACCATGCAGACTTGGCTAAATCAATGTGAGCCTTTTCGTGCATATGTACATACATATATGTATGTGTGTCTATATCCAATTCGCCTCTTTTATGTTGTCATATATGTACACAACTACACAACCGCCATATGAACAAAATTATAATACCCTGATGCACAAGGCTACGTGGGTATAAAAATACACACATACGTACATATGTATCTAATCACATATATGTAGTACTCTTTTTCCTCACAGACCTGAAAACATTTTGCCATCCTGCACACAACACGAGGCAGGTGACATCCCTCGTGTCACCGAGCAAGTACTCTAAGACGGAATACCAAATACATAGAGCCCTGAAATTAGCGATTTCGGCGGTGGGAAAAAAGAATACTGCGCTTTGGTAACTCCGGACGTTAGAAACGCTTTTAACACAGCTAGTTAGCAACATATACTGGAAACCCTCGCAAAAATAGGGTCATCTACTTATATTATCCGAATAATTGAAAGCTATTTCGCGGACCATAAACTGCAGTTTAGAAGCGACAAAGGCGCTGAGGAGTATATCACGACAGCAGGGGCTATGGAATTTAATGTTCTAAGACTGGATATGCCCCCTAGAACTAAAGCCATTTGATTTGCGGATGACATCGCGGTGGTAATGGTGGCAAAGCAAGTCCAAGAAATTGAGAGGATCGCCAGCGAATCAGTAAGCATGATCAAGGCTTGGCTAAAGTCTATGAAGTTGGAATTAGCTGAGAATAAGACCGATGTAGTCCTAATAATCAACAGAAAGATAGTAGAAACTATAAATGTAGATGTTGGGACTGTAACTATTAGTTGAAAACTCGCTATTAAATACCTGGGAGTGATGATTGACAGCCGTTTAACTACAAAACGCATCTGGAATATGCAGCAAAGAAGGCATCGAGTGTGCAGTCCTGTCTGTCGCGAATAATGCCAAACAACGGCGGACCTAGCCATAGCAAAAGAATCCTATATAGCAGGGTAGTCAGCTCGGTTCTCTTATATACCGCATCGATCTGGGTTGACGGACTGAACATAAATAGTTGTTGTAAAAGGCGACTAAAATCTAGGTTTGCCAGTGCCTGCCTCAACTGGCAGTGTCTTCGGGTACGATGTCTTACCGGAGACCTTAACTCGGTACCACGGGGAACAGGAGCCCTCAGAGTTCGCTCTGACCTGTTCTTGGGAACGGCCCTTCGGGGAGGTTTTCGTGGTGGCTGTGGTTGAGACCTAAAGCGCGGGTAGAGCTTTAGCTCGATGTAGTGTTGCAATTAACCGGGTGTCGGGACCCATAGAACGGCAGAGGTATGGGTAGGCCTCGAGCCCTACCAAGGTGGTTAGTGTGTCCATGTCACACTGCCAATCGGTATCCTTAAATGCTTCGGCATTTTTGGGGCGCTGATCAACGCATTGTATTGATCCGTGTGCCTTTGGGTACCGTGGGTTAGAGCTGTCGCCAGCAGGAACTCACGTAAAAAACACTGGACGCTGAACATAAATAGTTACACAAAAAAAAACTGATAGCCGTCTATCGGCTTAGCGCTTTGAGCGCTATTTGCGGCTGGACGATGCTTCCTTCGTTATAGCCGGTCTAGTTCCCGTAGACATTTTGGCGAAAGAAATGCAGAGACTGCATTTAAGGCTATCCGAGCCCGACGGCAGAGCAAATCGTAAAAATATTGTAGAAGAAGGAAGGCGTCGTTCGATCGCCCACTGGCAAGACCGGTGCAACATATCACCGAAAGGTAGAAGGACGCATGGGCGAATACCCATTCTTACGACGTGGTCAGAAAGGAGCCATGGGGAAACAAACTTCCATCTAACTCAATTCCTTTCAGGGAACGGAGTGTTTCGAAAATACCTCCATAGATTCGACCAAGATAGTTCACCAAACTGCCCAATCTGCACAGAGAGGGAAGAAGACCCTGGTCACGCCTTGTTTCTATGCCCACGCTATGCTCCTAAAACCTGTACTATATTAAACGGAGAGAATATTAAAGATTTTATGCTAAAATCGGGTGATAACTGGGAGCGAATCTGCGCGCATGTAAAACATATCCGCAATGGTTTAAGACGCGCGGAGGTTCGTAGACGAAATAACTAGCAGCCTATGAGTTAACCAGCCCCGTGAGGTAATTCATTTTTTGGACTGTTCCGCAGGGAGAGTGGTAGATAGTGGAGAGGTGTTTAGTACGTAGGTGTAGCTGTGAGGTTACAAGTCGTGCATACTGCTATGCCGGTATAGCAGTACTCATGAGAGTTCCCTGTTCATGGGCGTCATCCCGAAAAAAAAACATAAATACATATGTATGTATGTGTGCACTCATATATATTTTCATGAAATAGCATACAATTTGAAACATTTGAAAGACTTCTCAAACAGAACCGATAAGCATCAGCGCAAACGAAAAACGTCACCAGACAATAACATTTCTAAAGAGCCTTGTTTATTTGAAATATCAAATTCATTGTGCTTATTTTTATACACTTCTTTATCAGTTCGCAGTGCGTAGTCCTGTGTGTGCCTACGAGTGTATTGGCACATATGCCGCCACCTGCTCAATGCTATTAAAATCTGCTTACATGAAAAGAAAAAAATTCCAAAGTGGGTAGTAAACCGTACACAATAAATAAAAAATGTGTATAATTTAGAGTTGCTGAACGAAGTAATCGAACCGCCTAACAACGGCGAACGATTATTATAAGTCCTCCGCGGCCATTGGCTTAGAGTCAAGGGGCAATTATCAAGTGAATGTAATCTTAGCAAGATAATTTCGCGGCGGACACGACTAGGCAATGTTAACCTCACTTGACTCAGCAAGTGATGCTTAAATGAATGTGATATGTATGTATGTATGTACATATTTATATTATATTTTCATAAACATAGGTATGAGTAAGTGAGATGTGGCAACTGCGTTCCGCGAATTTAGTTTTAAGTCAGGATCTGGCAAGAAGAAGCGATTCGCCTTTAGTTCTCACTTTTAGGGGAGGAAAATGGGGAACGATTTTCGACATAATCCTATTCTCTAGAGGATTGATACGTTACACACAACCTCAAACCCATTACTTTCAGGAACTTTCAAGTTCTTAGCAATGAACGTGCGGCCTGGAGAAATAATTCTATCGACTTCAAAGCTGGCTCTCAAATATGATTTACTGATGGGTCGAAATTAAAAGGTGGTAGAACAGGGGCAGGAATGAATGGACTTAAATTCAAAAAATCGACTCCAATGGGCCTCTTCAATCTTCCAGGCAGAAATATGTACATGCCAACGAGATGTATGTATGTGAGGGAAAGACATTCCCCTAGAAAATGAAAGAAACCCACACTTACATACTTTCACATAGTCAGGCGGCTTTGAAAGCCCTTCTATCAACTGTAATCATCTCAAAAATGGTAAATGATTTCCTGAAGCTTCTTAGCATCTTTGGGACCTTTAACTCAGTATTATTTGGTTGGGTTCTTGGACATGCGGGAAATAAAATTCCTGATAGTTTAGCTAAAAAAGGGGCTAACATGCCCCTAATAGGTCCTGAGTCTTTCTGTGAGCTTACAAAAGGCCACAATAACAAATTTATCAGAAAGTGGAAGGCGAAAAAATCCGTTGAAATTCTATCGGTAAGTGGCAAACGAAACAATTCCTAACGCCGAACAGGAGAAATTACTTTTAAGCTACTTTCACTCAGCAGAGTAGACTTAAAATTTTTAACTGGCTACTTTACAGCCCACTGTAGCCTGAGATATCACTTAAACAAAATTGGTCTCTCTAAGATTATCATATATCAATTCTGTGAAATGGACACTGAAAATTCACACAGCGGACGAGATGCTAAGAAGCAATTTGAAGCCGACTTTCTTTGTTTTTTTCGTTGAGCTCGTAAGGCACCTAGGCTCCCAATTTTTTGGTAAATCCCATTGAATGAAGGTGGTTGAGAATCGATTTATGATCGCAATTAATTTTTTCTGCCAATTCGCGACTTGTTTGGCGACCGTTTTCCTTCAAAAGTGATTTATGACGTTCTTCATCGAATTCCGAAGGCCTTCCGCTGCGGGACGTGTCATCGACCCGCCATCATCAAAGTCGCCATTTTTGAACTTTGCAAACCATTTCCGTGCTGTAGACTTACACTCGCTGTCTCGGGGTGCTTCGGCAGCTTTTTGACCTCGTTGAAAATCAAAGCCGAGCAAGTGTCGAAAATGTTGATTTTTGCCTCTTGGGTATTCCATTTCTAAGCCTCAAAACTAATAAAAAATGGAAAAACTAAAAAATACAATTAACATAGTTTTTTAGAGCAAGAAGAGTTCTATTGAATGAATACTCATCCTTTGCCAAACACCGAACAAATCGTTGTAAAATAAAAGAAAATATAAAAACCCTATGAACTTATTCCCCAACCCAATAATTATAATAATCGCCCATTGTAACTTTTTATTATTCGCGCTCTGAGGTTAAAGGAGCTAAACATGTAGGAATCACTGCGTAAAGCTAGAGCTTGGAAAGTCTACTTATATTGTATAATACAATTTTGATTCTTACTTAATTCGATTTTGTTACGTAAACTTAGGGAGGGACCTACAGTTTCAAGCCGACTCCGAACGGCAAATATTTTTTTATGAGGAGTTTTTTCATGGCAGAAATACACTCGGAGGTTTGCCATTGCCTGCCGAGGGGCGACCGATATTAGAAAAATGTTTTTCTTAATTTTGGTGTTTTACCGAGATTCGAACCTGCGTTCTCTCTGTGAATTCTGAATGATTGTTACGCACCAACCCATTCGGCTACGGGGGTTCTCTTGGATTGCTTTCTATATTTCTCAAGAGAGTGAATTCCTACTTAGTTAACAGATGTTATGTGGTCTCGATGGAGGGGTATCCTCTACTACTTTTATAGCTTCCTCAGGCGTGCTTGAAGAGAGTATCATAGGACCTTTTATATTATTGTTATTTTTATCAATTATGTAGGTAGTTTTTTCTCTTTTTCAAAATTCTTGCTCTACACAGACGATCTGAATGCAATTTACACAGTAGAATATGCTGAAGTTGCAGCACGGGTTCTCGATGATGTTATTACATTATGTTCTTGGTGCCGTAGCTTTAATTTGTATTTTAATATCAGTAAGTGTTACCTCATAACATTCCTTAGAAGCATCTCCGTTACTGTTCTCAAGAAATTTTTGATGAAATTAAAGACCTGGCTGTTATATTTGATTCGGTTTTTTCGTTTACTAATCACTTCAACCTTAAGATATCTGAACCGTACGTGACTCTAAGTCGGTTCTGCGTCGAATTAGTTTCAACTTTTATTATCCTTATATTTGGAAATTTCTGAAATTGCAGATCTTTGATTCGTCTCAAGCCTGAATACGCCGCATTTATTTGGAAACCTTATCAAAATTTCGGCATGGATGGAATCGCCAGTGCTATTCAGTTCCTTTTTTCAGCCGGGACTCTCCAGTACGATTTATGAAATGGCGCGTTCGCTTCGGGAGCTAAATAAGATTTTGAATTCTATTACGTTTAATTTTTTTGTCCAAAAAATATGTTCGTTAATTAATAAATCAACATTTTTCTAATATTTTTCTCAACATGTTTTAATCTATATTATGGTCACGATTTTTGAGCGGCTTCAAACTCACATTTTATTTTACTAAAACTAAATGAGCTATAAAGCTGGATACCTAGAATTTTTCTAAAAGTGCTGATTAAAAAGTTAAGCATTTCGATGGTAATTCGTTGAAATTTGTTAAATTTTTATGTACGTATATATATATCGTAAAAAGTTTCGCGTTTTGATTTATGAGGTTTTTGCTATACAATGAACTAAATTTTTATAAAAAAAATAACAAAGAAAAACAAATTACCAAGAAACATATTACGAATATTGTAAATTGATAAAGTGACTTAGTTATAAAAGCGCAAATGAATACTCAACTAATTTATCAACTCGGTTTTCTTATCTAAGCCCGTAAATCCAAGTGAGACCTGCCTTTCTTAGGCCAATTGTTCATGTGAAGTAACAACTTACAAATGAATTTATTGCACAGCGACCAAAGTCATAGCAGGGGGTCTACTCTGTAATGGAAGGTGAAAGAAAATTTTGTATTTTACATAGCAATAAGGCATTTATTGTTATTATTATTTATAGGGGATATATACACTAACTTAATTAGCACACCGACTATTAGGGAATAAGGCATTTAAATATATATATTTCACAGAAATATAGTTTAAAAGAAACTTACTACATTTCCAATGCAAACAGCAAATTGTTTTTGTACGAAAAGTTCCTTTCGCATTGCAATTACTATTCGCATCGCGCTACAGATTACACCACTTTGAGAGTAGACCACCCCTTACCATGACATTTAACACGTTTTCAAACCCATAGCCAGCTCAATAAATTCCGCAACAGAGGAGAAATGCTCTAAGAATGGAAATGTTAAAGGCAACAATCTCCTTCTTTTAATAGTTAACAGAGCCCTCCGCTTGTATGAAAATAACAGACAGCACATAGCAGAATTCCAGGGTGAATTTAATTTGATTTTAAATTAAAAGCAATTTTAGTTCAAATAAAAAGTATTCGACACTTATTTCAGCCAATGACTCAGACCATTTCCTTGATTATGTATCATATTTCTTTTGATCAGAATATTACGTATTTGTATGATATTTCATATAATTATTATGACCCTTATAGGTGCGGCCTCTGGTATCGCATTGGCGGTGATTACAGTAAGGCGGCGACGTAAGCGGACTCACATGTTCTCGATCACGCGTTGCCGCAATAAGTCCAATGACAGTGGCTTTTGCTTGTTTTGTCGTCAGTGTTGACTGTCGGTGACCGATATTTAAAAATAATCAATGATTAATGAAGATAATTTCGATTGGTAATTTACGCTACACTGATAAAAATACCCACAACCCTTTCGGTTTTATTGCGTTTGTTATTCTACTATTTTTATCGGTTGTTTACTGGCACTTGAAATAAATACATATACATACGAGAATACATAAATATGTATGTACGTGTGTTTATAGGCTCGCTATTCAAGTGATTTCCACACAATGCAATTATAGTCGTAAGCAGAGTTGTTGGGGTCGGTCTAACTTTTACTTTGAGTAATGCGAGTAATTAGAAATAGGTGAATTTTCGGAAAATATATACAAACACATGGATTTTATCGGTAAATGGCTTAAGAGTGTCTCATAAAATCATGCCAAATTTATGTAGGTATAAAAAATATAGATTAGGTTGCTTGAACTTTGATCTCACTGCTACCAAAGTGTAGCTAAAGAAGCGTATGTGGGTGTGGGTCTCAGATTCTATTCTTGATGAGTTGTTTCGCAAGCTTAAAAGAAAATGTCGCTAATGTTGATAAAATCGCAGAAATATCGACACATCGACGTTCTCAACAATTAGACATTCATAAGTCAACTATTTGGCGGATTAGCATTTGCCTTTGAATTGACACCAGAATTGAAGCTAACGGATCATTATCAACATTAATAGAAATTTTGTAAATTGGTTTTTTGGATATGTTGCTGGGGTTTCACGCAAAATCATCTTTAATGATGAAGCTCAATTTAGCGCATCTGGGTAGCAGAAAACCATGGGGTAATTTCAAAATTTCGACCACCGCAGCTGAAAGGATTGGTGCGTGATTACCATTCGAGAGTGCGTTGATGCGAATCTCCGTACATGAAACAGCAAAATGATAGAAAAGGTTTTTTCTAATAGCGGTCGCCCCTCGGCAGGCAATGGCAAACCCTCGAGTGTATTTCTGCCATGCAAAAGCTCCTCATAAAAACCATCTACCGTTCGTTTTCACATATAATTGTTAAGAGTCGTATTTTAAATGAAAAAAAGTGAAACCTGAAATAATTGAAATTTTCTTATATTATATGTTTTATTATAACATCCGGACGCGTCTTTTGAAATACCCTTTATTTAGTAAAATAGTGAAAGTAAAATGATGTGTACAAATTTGGGGTGTTGTATAAAGTTTAAAGTCTATTTTATCTCAAGGTTAAGTTAACCATCAACTACATTCGCTATATTTACTTACGTTACTACATTCGTGGGGTAGTTTTCTACCTCAATACATTTTTTATCATATTTTTCAAGGCATTGAATTAAAAAAAAAATGTTTTAGTATAAATTTACGGATACCTCTTAACTAAAAATACATTTCTTTTTATTTAAATATGTTGCAATAAAAACAAAAAATTGCGTATCTTGTGTAGTAGTAATGTATTACTTTTGTCAAAAAAAACTTTTCAAAAGTGATTCTAAAAATTGTTTGTTGGTAATTCGTATTAAAGAAATATAAATAAAAATAGCAGTAAAACAAAAAATCTTTTACAAAATAACATAAAAATTCTGACATGGGGTCTTTTAGCATATTCAGTCGTCAGTGAAATCTTACAAATACTACATGAAAAAGGAACTGATTTCATTTGTCACATTGTGTACATATTTTTGTTTCTTTAAAGAATGACTTTTATAAATAAAAGATTAAACTTTGAAAAGAGTTTAGTTGTTTTCATGTCTTTTGAACGCGGACATGTAAAGCAACGAGCACTTTTGACTGCCTCAAGAGGTGTCAACCTTGGTTTTTCTGCAGCTGGACCTTTGATGCCCGGGAAGAGATTTATAACGTTGTGTGCCCTTGTTTTTGATGCTGCAGGTGCAGTTTTTGCCCATTTGAATCTATTTTTCCCATAAAAATAGCCAGACTCTCTTCTTGTGAAATTCACTTCATTTTCTTCATCTTCACTGCCGCTATAACTGCTGCTCTCACTTTCTGTATCATGTTTGCTACTTTCAATTTCGCAGTCGCTGATATCACTAGGTTAGGTTAGGTTAGGTTGGTATGGTTTCCCAGGGAATGGGCACACTTGGATGAAGAAAGATTCGTCCTTTGTGATACCATTATTAAGGGGGGAGGCGGGAGAGAAAGACCGATGAAATGCAGGGAAAGGGTGGGGAGAGGGCGGGGAGAGATGGTGCTGGGATGGTTAGGAGCGTGCGGATTATGAACGATGACTATGTTTGCGTCGACCGCTTTATGTTGCTGATGAAAATCATCAGATTTTTAATGTCAACGCCAGCTATATCAGCAGGCGTGGCAAAGAAGTAGGAGCCAAGATGCCTAGATCTTAGCCCCGCCAGAGCAGGGCAGCTAAGGAGAAGGTGCTGAGATGATTCCACCTCATCCTCCATACATCCAGCGCAGAAAGGACTCGAGGTGATTCCAAGTCTCACAGCATGCATTCCTCGCGCATTGTGTCCTGTTAGAGAACCCACTACATTAGAGAGCTGATATTTTGTCAGCCTCTGAAGCCAGAAGGATTTCGCGACCTTACACGTTTGTGTACTTACCCAGCGCTCGCTGAGTTGGTGCGATGCCCATCTTTCCAGGAGCAGACCGCAGGTAGTCAGGGGTATCCCAATTCTCTCCCTTCACCTCACATGCCCCTTGTCTGGCTAGCTCATCCGCCTCATAGTTTCCAGCAATGTCGCTGAGACCAGGAACCCAGATCAGGCTTTCGGACGCAGTCGAAAGCGAGGTCAAGCATTCCTTGACCAATTCCGAATGCGCCGTCATAGACCCGAGAGCCCTTATTGCCGCTTGGCTGTCGGAGTAAATATTTACTTTCTTCACCGTTAGTACGCATTTGAGCAGTTAATCAGCTACCTCCTTGATTTCGGCTGCCTCTGCCTGGAACACAGTGGTCCAGTAGCCTGAATTTGAGTCTGATGGGGAGCTCCTCGCAAAAGACTTCTACGCCAACCTTTCCATCCAACTTCAATCCATCCGTGAACAAGTTCACCAGGCCCTGCCCCCAAGTGTAGCCCACCGTCCACTCTTCCCTTGACGGAATATAAGTGGAAAAGGCTCCGGTTGGACTAAGCGAGGGTATACACTGATCCGTTGACAAAGGGATGAACTCGAAGTTTCTGAGGATGCTTGAGTGACCTTAAGTGAGGTTGAGCTTATACCTTCAGCGCCTCAGTCTGATTACAGTACGCCTAGCGGCAGTTCTGCCTGCGATGTCTACGGGTACCACATTTAACATTGCGTCGAGCGCCAGAATAGGAGTCGTTTGAAAGTGCCGACCTCTGAACTCTCTCCAGCTTCTTCGCCAATGTCGTCTTCTCTAGTGAGTTCCACCACACTATGACTCCATATAACAAGATAGGCTTTACAATAGTATTATATAGCAAGAAAACAACTCTAGGCGAAAGGCCCCATCTTTTACAAATTGCGACCTTGCATCCATACAAGGCGATTGTTGCCTTCCTCACTCTTTCCTCAATATTGGGCTTCCATGTAAGCTTGCTGTCAAGGATAATACCTAGGTACTTTACCTTGTCAGAAAGCATCAGAGGAGCGCCCCCTAGTGAGGGAAGTTGAGCTCTGGGTATTTTATGTTTCCTCGTAAATTGTCCTCACTATTTCCTACAACATTATTGATGTCGTCATCTTCGGATAACTCTTCTACTTCACAAAATTGTGATATTTCTTCTTCCGTCAAAAAACGTGTCATTTTCACTAAATGGTTAAAAAAACGATTATCAAAAGTTATTTCGTCTGGCGCGAGAGTATAACAAGAACTGAGAATAAACGGAGTTTCAACACATAAGCAGCAAGCAAAACTCAGTTGCACGCAAAAAACTGATGCGTGGGGCAGAAATTAACCCCACGAATGTAGTTAAGGGTTAAGTTATTCAGGATGGTTTTCTAAAACATGACAGTGGTAGTCTGAAGGCCCATTGCGATACCTGCATTTGATTTCCAACCCCCAACTAAGCTGCTTAAATGAGTGAGATCTTTTTAAAAAGGTAACCAGTCCCTCCAGTGAGGCATTTTGCAAATTTCCCACGTCTTCAAAGAAACAATCGCCAAGTACGGCTTCTTTGAAGTGCAGTACATTCATAGAAGAGGTGTTGTACCGATTCAATTTCTTCTTCATCTCCACAACTCCAACAGAAGTCATTGTGAGTTATGCGCCCATTCTACTGGCTAGGCTGCCAATAGCGCAGTGACTCTTTATAAAACCTGTTATAACGTTGGTAGTTGTTCTGTTGAATCCAAGCAGACATTTTGTACTTTTAAGGTTCAGTTTTGTCCAAACCGCTTTGCAGACTCTTCAGTTAGTAGTCAGAGACCACTCATTGTCTATTGGTTTCCACAATTACGCTCAAGTCAATCGCAGTGTTCGGTTCGTTTAGAGGAATTCTTATGTCCTCTACCACTCGCTGAAAGTCAAGCACAGAGTCTCTCCTTACACATTCACTCGCTCTCTCATTTCCCTCCACTGCAGAGTGACTGGGGATGCAACAATGCGTGGTGTTGTGCTGTTGGATAAACGAAAGCGAACTTCTGCATTCATTAAGGGGACATATGGATAGATACCTGTAAGTTTTTTTACATAAAATGTTAATATAATCCTTTAAAAATATGTCAAAAAATTTTTAGAACGTAAATTTAAGTATTTCTTATATTACAGATCGTCAACTGACTCTTTTCTTTGCGTTCGAGCGCTGGGAGAGGTATAGTTACGTTGTATTCAAACTTTACATGCGCTTTTCTCAAAACTATATTTTTTGAATTGGTGTACTCGATAACTTGAAAAGTTTTGGAAAATTTTTCGAAAAAATAATTTTTTCGAAGCAAAAATAGTAGAAAATTCGTCCCAAAAGCCATTATTTTTTTTTAAGCATTTTATTCCGCGAATTTTTTTGTTTTCCATTTTGTTTTAATTCATATAGAAATTATGACATTAATAAACAAAAAAAATGTTGGTTTTTTGTATCCAGGGCACTGACGCCGATGCTAAAATTCCCGCCGATTGAGAAGCCCCGCTGCGACCTTCCTGGAAGAATAGAGTGTACATCCGCCATTTTAAATGATTAAAATAAAAAAAAAAAATTATATTATTTTATTGTATAAATAAACTGAATGCCAATTTTGAAAAAAAAATATATTGGCTTCTTCATTTTAAATCATTTTAATGACAATCAGTCAAAATATGGCCGTTAACAGGTATCTGTCCCCTTAACACACCCTGAGCGGATGCGCGCGGAGGTCAATGCCTTGATCGCTGCTTGACTATCAACAAAAATGGTAAGGTTTGCCGGTGGTAGGTCCACTCGATTTATCGTCTTAGTTGCTTTGTCTATGGTCTGATCTCAGCTTTGAAGACGCTACAACGGATTCGGAGTCTAAAAGATCAATTTAAGGATAGCTGTTCTGCGTACACTTTCGATCCCGTGCCATTTTACCGCAAGATATGTTGAAAAACTTTTTAATTGGAGATTTAACTTTCAAGTGATATGAAAAATTTCAACTTCCACATCATTCGATTTTTGCGTTTTTGTCCGCATTCGATGCACTGTGCGCCGAGGCGACTTTCGCTGATATGAGATCAAAGCTCCGAAGGCAATCCCAGCCCCATCCAACCTATTTACGCCATGTCGTTAACACTTTGAATTACGTGCACGGTAATGGCTGATTTTTTTTTCTGTTTTTTTTTTGTTTTGGGCACATGCCGCCACGTGGCACATTATGGGAGTGCGTATTATTAATAACTTCAACCACTTTTAAAGTCATCGCGCCAATACAGTTCCCCATCTTCGCAACTTGCAACAATTACATTTCTACAGGACGCAATCATGCCGTGTTAGGCATTTGGCCGAGCTTCTGCTGCAATTTGTAGTGTATGTCTTCACTGTTGCAAATGCAGAAATGCCAGCGACAGTTTGCCTGCCGCGAGTCCACTGCTGTGGAAAAAAATGCTTTACGAGTAGTGAGTCAACGAATCCAGGACCAATCGAATGATAAACACGCACAATGCACTCAGCTAAGGCTGCGTACCTACTTATTTATGTATGTATGTATGTATATGTATGTATGTTTGTATGTATGCGTGAAAGACATTACATTTCTAAATTACAATCCATATTTCGTGCGGTTGTGTGTACATTCAAGTTTCTATTGCATTTTGCGGAAGAAGGTGGCTAACAGAATTACACGAAATTCAATTATGGTGCACACGAAGTGTGACTAAAATGCGGTCAGATTGTTGCCAGTGCCACTGAAAGTCGGCCTGCTGTACTCGCATTCATTTGTTACGAGTACTGTTTGTTTTACAATGCTTCAATTTCGCCTGCTGAATGCTCATTGTCTGACTACATGGTGCATATGGCTGTGTGTATGTGTGTATGTATGCTTAAGTGTGTATGGTTGCGTGCAAAACTATGGGTGCTTGTTTGCTTCTCGGGACGACTGCGAAATGTGGGGTAAGATCTTAAATTCCAAACACCTTTGCAATGCTTACAATAGACGTGTTGGCATTGTTACTCAGTTATAGACATACGCACACACACACACACACTTGCATATGTGCGCACATGCATAGGTATGCAATTAAGCATGCCTCAGGCAATTTTCATTAATGTTCGCTGAAATTTTTTCGTTTGGCACGTTGCTTTTCAAACGTTTATGAAGCCATATAATTTCTTCAATGCTCAAATTCATATATGCGCATATACATACATATGTATGTATGTATGTATGTACATATGTATGTATGTAGGTAAAATATAATGTCACATAGCGGCATGTGCATGTGAACAAATATTTATGTATGTGCGTGTTTAGTAATATATGCGCAAATATTTACAAACTACGCACTGAGTAATGCGGAAAGAGATTGCGGTTTTTTTAATAATTTTTTTTAGGAAATAAAATAATTAAATAAAAATGAATTCCGAAATGAGTTTCTGCTATTGTGCCTAAAATGCGCAAAGTCGGGTATTTATCACAACCAGCCCATCAACATTGGCGGGTTCTGTCTAAAAGCCCTGACACAAAAAAAACATACGCGAAGAAGGCGGAAATATTATATGATAGTTTTTAGACTAATGCTGAAAACAGTGACCGGCGTACCTACGTAGTCCTTTACCGCAGCCCCTAACGAGCACAAAACTGAGCGAAACTCATCCCGTGAGAACAACTGCTTTCTTTTAGTTACATATTTACACAACACCTCGGTTTGTGTGTGTATGTGTTTGGTTGTATCTACATAATGTTGCCATTGATATTTTTGCTTACACACTTTTTCACACATCCGCGTTATCAGTTAAAATTTTTCATTGTTTAATAAACCAAAGGAAAGAACCAACAAATGCAAATAGTTCATTTATCTATAATTAACATTATTCAACAATGTTTTTAAGTTATTTTAATAAAAATTATAATTTTTCTAAGTTTATTTCGTAAATGATTTCGAAATGTACTGCTTGGTAACACTGTGTGGTGAGAGAGCAATCAGCTGACAGGGTTCTACGGGAATTTTCAAAAATCGTGAAATAAAATCTACGATACGGAAGCAAGGAATTTTTCATTTACATGGGGTTCTCATAAGTTTGAACGTAACAGCTGACAGGGGACTACGTTTACGTCGGACACTATTTTCAGCATAAGTGCCCTTAGCGTTGTCTGTGCCTTCAGGACAGTGCCGTATGAAGCAGTGTGTGTTGTATCGGGTATCATGCCACCAAATATAATGGCCTCTGAACTGGGTCTACAACAAAGCCAAAATCCTAAACAGGCGACTAATGGCGAACGAGCGTAAGGATGAAAGACAGAGGAGCATAATTTAGTGGCAAAATCGCTGGGACCTAGCGACAAAAGGGAGGTGAACGCATAAACTCAACAGAAGCGTGCAGGGATGGGTTGAGAGAAGACATAGTGACGCAGATTACTACCTGACATTCACTCTCACCAGGGACACCACCATTTGCCAAGCGGAATTATACGCAATAATGGAAGCAGCAAACATCACGCAACGTAGCAACTACAAGAGAGTAAAGATAAGAATATTCTCGGATAGCCAATCAGTTCTAAAAGCTTTAGATAGCTATACCTACAACTCAAAAACTCTCTTAGAACGCTACAAGGCACTCAATACCCTGACATCGAAAAACAATGTCTCATTGATTTGGGTATCCCTCATGACGGCAACGAAAAGGCAGACTTTCAAGCCAAAAAAGGGGCAGATGTAAATTTCATCGGACCTAGTCCCATGTTGGGATTTAACAAAAACAGCCTAAAACAAGAAGTAAAATACTAGGCCAAAACTCTAATAAACCAGCATTGGAACAACATAGACGGTCTTAGACACTCCAAAAAGTTCTTAAGTTTCAATGCTAAAAGAGCTAACATGGCCCTCACGCTAAACAAAAAGAGCATTCGCACTCTCACAGGCGCCCTCACGGGTCACTTCACCTGCAACAAACACTTACATAAATTAGGCATAACTAACACCAGCATCTGCAGATTTTGCTGCGAAGATGAGGGGTCTATAGAACATCTCATCATCGAATGTCCGGGGTTGACGCATAGAAGGAAAAAGTTTTTAAACAAGTTCATGCTCGTAGATGAAGACCTACAATCACTCCCTCAGAAGGAGCTGGTACAATTCATAAGCATACTTAACAGTCAATAGACAGCACAGGGTGCACAATATATCAGTATGGTCGCAGTGCTAAAGGCCCATACCTTAACCTTTTACTACCTAACACAGTTCCTAACGGGACATGGCTGCTGCAGAGAGTATCTTCAAAGACTGGGACATGAGGACGCAGCAGACTGCTCGTTCTGCGGCAACGGTAGTGAGAACGCGGAACATATCTTCTTCTCCTGCCCGAGATACGCATCTGAGAGAACGTCGATTGAAGAAATGATAAAAACCAAAAAAAAATAATTGGCGCGTACACTTCTGTTAGGTGTTTGGCCGAGCTCCTCCTCGTTTTTGTGGTGTGCGCCTTGATGTTGTTCCACAAATGGAGGGACCTACAGTTTCAAGCCGACTCCGAACGGCAGATATTAGAGGTAGACAGGAATATGAACATATATGAAGAGCCATACTGGCCAGCTTGGCCCTGCGATGCAATGCTTAAACGGCGGTACCGCTGGGCAAACTAAGGCTACAGAGGTCGGAGTTAGTGTTTAGTACGTAGGTGTACTGTTTCGCAACTGTGCGTGGTCCCGAATGAGGTGCACCTTTAGCGATCAGTATGAATTGTGCATGCTGTCTATGTTGACGGCTCCCTTCTGACTATTTACTTATTTATGTTTTAGTTAAATTATTTAATTAATTTCAATCATTCCATAGCAAAGGCCATCATAACCCAAGTTTCATATTTTGTGCAAGATTTACATAAATTCGACAAATTTTCATTAAAATATCAAGGCTTTTAATCAAATTTTTTTACAAATGTGGCGGTTAAATATCAAAGTGATGCGAACAATATTGCCACTCCTCTCCAAATGGCAACCTCTACCCATTGTCCAAGACTTGTTGTCCTGGACTTGGTACTCCCTGTTTTCGCTAACGAGGCTCTGTCGACCGGTGATAAGGCGGTGTAACCTTGTCAGCACTTTAAGCTAAAGTGTTGAGGTACCCGTGCCGAGAGCTCCATGGCTGGTAGTGCCTAAATAACCAGTCTTTAACGGTCCGCTCCGATGCCCAGACAAGGTCAGTTGTATTAAGTGCCTTACCACGGTATGCCGGCTCTGCATACCACCCCTTCCGTGCCTACTCGTTGGACCAAAAATAGAAAGAAAGATAAAGAAGAAGGATTAAAAGAAACAACCGAGAGTACGCTGGGCACGCGCACTGAGGACGAAGATTGCCAAGAATGAACAGGCCAGTAAAGCGCACAAGCGGGACATCGAGGATCGTGTTAAGTGCGAGGCCGCGATCAAAGAGTACGAGGCCGCGACCGCAGCTAAGCTTAAGCCAGCCACAATAACAACCACATCAACAGCCTAAATCGGCACGGAGCTCAGCTAAACGTAACCGTTCACAGGGAGTGAGCAGACACGAAGCCAAGAAGAGCAAATCCTCTCCAGTCCAGGGGGTTGAGGGCCAGTGCAATCAGTATGGCAGCCACGGCCGCGAGGGCGGCTTAGAGTGAAGTGGCCAGGAAAATCCTGAAGTACCGTTGGGTGACTGGTCTGTCATCAAGGTAGAAGAACCTCAACAACACAGCTCCGCCGTTTTACTGCTGATTAGCAACGATTAGCCCTGAAGGCACTCGGAAAACAGCAGTTTAAACTTCGCTTCAGCCTCAGGTTGGACAAAGTGAAGGTCTTCCCCAGATGATGACCTGGAGGAATTGGGGGACAACACATAGAAACTGCTCGACGATCTGCGGTTGTCTGAGACGGACACAGATTCTGAACAAAGGGAGCAGTCGTTAAGGAAAAACAACACTTTTGATCAGTTTGTTAAAAGTAGTTGAAATTAACCTTTAGCACTCTAAACTAGCCTCGATAGCCAACGAGTTACCATGCGTGAGGAGGACATCGATGTCTGCCTGATACAAGAGCCTAATATTTTAATTTTCAACTCAATTCATAATGAAAAAACAGTTAAATTAAGAGATGTGGTTAATGCAACCAGTTACGCCTATTCTCCTTTTTTTTTTTTGTTTTTTGATTTTCAATTTCCAAATCCTATCTCGATTTTTTATTTTTCTTTGTAATTTGCAAAAAATTAGGACCTTGAATCGGTATGGTTTTTGAAGGAGAACTAGATATATTTTCATAAACATTTATTAAAACTAAATAAGAAAATAATAAATAAGAAACTGTAGGTCCCTCCATTTGTAGAAATCATCAAGACGTACGCTCCAATGTTTGTTCAAAAGTTTTATAAAATGGGTATTGTAACGCTCACTTTTAAATAAATAAGTTTTCCAAGAACCACTTCATCTAATTAAGCCAAAGCATTTAATTTTGTATTATCACAAATTGATAATGAACGAACGTAAAAGAGGCATAAGGCAATGTGAATATCCAATTTTATGTGAATATCCATACGAATTCTATTCAATTATTCTTTGTAAAAGAGGCAAAAGGCATTAGTACTCCAATTTTATCCGAATAGCGACTTATAACGGATCAGTTACAGGACTTTTAAAATCCTATATGCACACTCATGGATATCTAACACACACACGCATTTAAAAGAATTGATCAAACGCAACACACATAAAGGTAAGCGGAATTTATTTTTTGTCATTTCTGTTTTTGTTTTTGTTTGATACACATTCGAGCACCCAGAGGCACTGCTTTCCCATAAACCTACTCATAGAGCACCTTCCTCTCTTTGTTGCTATGATACTTCTTTAACTTCATAATTCATCATGATTCAATTATTAAAGGTTTGCTCACTTGTGACATTAGAATTTTGACACTCCCTTACAAAAGGTCGCATTTAAGAAGGGTGAAAAAAGTGGAAAAATTGAATACCTTTGAATAAAAATGGTAGCAAAAAATGTTTTCTTTTTACTTAAATTATAAATGATACAAACGGAAATTCCCAGAAATGATATTAAAAAAAGGTTATTAAGTTAAACCCAGATTGATATTTTGTGAATGAATTTTTAAATTGGAAACTGATCACGAAATTGGGAAGTTTTGCTAATTTGACGCTATTATATTACCTAAGCATTATGGCCCTAATGAAAGCCTTTCAGAGGAGAAGCGAACTCATCATAAATTAAGTTGACTAACAACAAGCAGTGAGCATACTCACGTCCACGTAAGTTTCTAGTTTTGACCCCCAAGTCGAGATTATTTTTCCTTTACTTACTACTTGACAAACTAGCCCGGGCATGAAACACCAAATGATAGGAAATGTTGTTTGTAATAGCAGAGGCTCCTCGACAGGCAATGGCACACCTCCGAGTGTAGTTCTGCCATGAAAAAACTCCTCATAACCTCTCTCCATCTGCCATCAGTAGGCTGCGATTAATTACTTATTGTTAAATGGGCTCTTTTTTGTACTTATGTACCTCTCAGGTAACCTAGTAAATACTCCCCGAACCTGTATTTAAAATGCATCGGATTCAAATTGTCAAAGCGTCCATCTTTCTCGTTCATTGCCCCAAAAAGATGCTTTGTGATATCCTGATTTAAACTGTATGTCAGTATGTTTTCCATATCGTCTTGGTTATTCACATACCGAGCTAGTGCTTATACACCCTTTTGAAAACGAAATGTTTTTCCTAAAAATTTTACTTTTCTTCCACTTTTGCTAAAAATTTCTAGAGTTAACAAGCCAGTGTCTTGCTAAGGGAGTCGATTTGTCAAGAGGGAATGAGAAAGCTGCTTACTGAGCAAATCTTTTATTATTGAATAATGATAATTCATATTTGTAACTCTTACTTCACAACGAACAGCTGCACAACGAACTTCAGCAGTCGTGCCTACCAAAAATTCACATAATTGAGCGCTTTATCAATTAAAAACTTTAATGCCCTCTTTGATGTTGTATTTGTTTTGGAGCATGCAAAAATTATTTTGAAGTAAATATGTACATAAAATCCATAATCAAATACAAAGGAGTATCAATTCCATTGAAATTCGTTACTTTTCGGTCTTCTACTGCTAGTTTTTGAATGAAAGATATGCTGCTGCGTTTGCTTTGATTTTTTCTATGCTTTTATGATGCATTAACAACAACAAAGTTTTTCCCTTCATGCCTTAGATGTTTGTGTTATCGATCTTTGCAAATGTATATCTGTGTATGTATCTATGTATATTTCAAACCAAGAAGAGCGCATACACGCAGGGGAAAACTACTTAATATGATTTCTTATTACATGCAAGTCGAATTATGAATGACAAATCCTGTAATGTAACGGGTGATCAATTAAGAGGAGTTTTTTTCATTTGCGTTTTTTTTACAGATCGCGCGCGAGTTGTGGCAAACTGTCATCGTGGATTTGTTGAACAGCGTTTGGCATTTCATCATGGAAAGACTCACACCGCAACAACGTCTACAAATTGTTCAACTGTATTATGAAAATCAGCGTTCTGTGACAAATGTTTTTCGTGCGCTTAGACCGCATTATGGTCAACATAATCGGCCTGCCTTAAACACTATTCGACATACCATCAACAAATTTGAATCCGAATATTCATTGGTGGATAATTCTCGACCGAATAGACCACGTCCAGCAAGAAGCATTGAGAATATAGCGGCAGTAGCAGAGAGTGTACGTGAAAACCGCGATGAATCGATTCGGCACGGTTCTCAGCAACTTGGACTGTCGTATGGAACAACTTGGTCAATTTTACGGAAGGATCTTCATTTAAAAGCATACAAAATACAGCTCGTACAAGAACTAAAGCCAAATGACCTTCCTGCACGTCACCGTTTTGCTGATTGGGCTCTTGAAAAGATTGAAGAAGATCCGCTGTTTTCGAGCAAAATTTTGTTCAGCGATGAGGCGCATTTCTGGCTCAATGG
The DNA here is from genome assembly GCA_037575425.1 of Anastrepha fraterculus. NCBI lineage: Eukaryota > Metazoa > Arthropoda > Insecta > Diptera > Tephritidae > Anastrepha > Anastrepha fraterculus. The sequence continues at coordinate 264,745 of JAYXIM010015384.1, read as the reverse complement.
TTACGTCAATAAGCAAAATTGCCATATTTGGGATGAAGAGCAACTAGAACAGGTTCAAGAGCTACCTTTACACCCAGAGAAAACAACGGTCTGGTGTGGTTTATGGGCTGGTGGAATCATCGGTCCATATTTTTTCAAAAATGATGATGGCCGTAACGTAACTGTGAATGGTGCTCGCTATCGTATATGATATATCGTATATATGATATCGGACTTTTTGCTACCTGAAATTGAATCTAATGATCTCTACGACATTTGGTTTCAACAAGACGGAGCCACTTGCCATACAGCTCGTGAAACAATGACTTTATTGAGAAGTCATTTCGGAGAGCAGCTGATTTCACGTTTAGGACCTGTGAGTTGGCCACCAAGATCTTGTGATATCACACCTTTGGACTTTTTTCTTTGGGGATTCGTGAAGTCCAAGGTCTATGCTGATAAACCAGCTACGATTGAAGCTCTGGAAGCCAACATTACGCGTGTTATTCACGACATACCAGTCGAAATGCTCGAACGAGTGATTGAAAATTGGACCTTCAGAATGGACCACCTTAAGCGTAGTTGCGGCCAACATTTGAATGAAGTCATATTCAAAAAGTAAATGTCAAAGAATGTCCTTTCAAATGATAAATAAAGGTTTTGAACATAATTTAAATTTTTTTTTTTTTAACTATTGAAAAAAGCACCTCATGATTGATCACCCGTTATTACCATATTGGAAGAAATGGAAAGGTTTTGTTTTTTTATTATTTGGATTTTCTTCCGAGAAAAGTAAAAGCTTTAACATACACAGGTGTATATGAATAGGTGAAAACGCTACCCCTCTGACAATGTTTTATAAAACGTTCTGAAGGTGTTGGTATTGGCTTCCACATGAGGCATAATAATAAAAGAAGCCAATCATTACATTTCTCCAAAAAATGGTAATACATTGCAGGATTTGGCATTCATAATTTGTGAAAGGACAGTATGAGAATGGAGCCATAATTATTAGAAAATTACTTTGAATGTTTTTCTTTATCTCGATATTGCCAAAATGCATAGAATTTTTGTTTTTTTTGAGTCACTTTGTACATATCAAAGAGCGCAAGGAAATATCAAGTTTCAATTTTTTTTTTACTTTTAAAAGTTTTCATTTTATTACAATATAATGTAGAACACAAACAAAACCCCAATAATTCAAAGCTTCAAACTTTGTACGAAATTCACAAAGTTTCACAAAAATTTCCAAATTCAAAATTTTTAGAAAAACTCGAATAATGCAATTTTATAGCTCATTAAATTTAGTATCATAAAGTGTATACTTCGTTCAATAATGTGTGTGACTAATTAATGAAAACACATTTTTTTGCCAAAATTCGTTTTTACTCATCAACATAATAGTCCCCTTTTAGGGAGATACAATCATTCCAACGCTTTTCCAATCTTTCGATACCGCCTTTGTAAAACGATTTTTCTTTGCCTTCAAAATAGGCCTCAGTTTCGGCGATTACTTCATCATTTGAGCCAAATCTCTTATCATGGAGCATCTTTTTGAGGTCTGCGAAGAGCCAGTAGTCTCTGGGGGCCAAATCTGGAGAATACGGTGGATGGGGAAGCAATTCGAAGCCCAATTCGTTCAATTTTGCCATCGTTTTCATTGATTTGTGACACGGTGCATTGTCTTGGTGGAACAATACTTTTTTCTTCGTCATATGAGGCCGTTTCTTTGCGATTTCGTCTTTCAAACGCTCCAATAGCGCTATATAATAGTCGCTGTTGATGGTCTGCCCCTTCTGGAGATAGTCGATGAATATTACTCCATGCGCATCCCAAAATACAGACGTCATAATCTTGCCAGCCGACTGCTGCGTCTTTGGTCGCTTTGGGCGGCTTTCACAGGCTGCATGCCACTCAGCAGACTGCCGATTTGACTCTGGAGTGAAATGGTGGATCCATGTTTCATCCATTGTGATGTACCGACGCAAAAACTCCGACTTATTGCGCGTAAACATGTCCAAACAGCTCTTTGAATCATCGATTCGTTGTTGTTTTTGCTCCGGTGTGAGCAAACGCGGCACCCATTTGGAAAACAACTTTTTCATACCCGAATGTTCGTGTATTATGGTGTGTACACTGCCTGCTGATATCTTTAGAACTTCAGCAATCTCCCTCACTTTCTTTTTACGGTCGGACATAATGATTTTCAGTGTTTTTTCAACGTTTTCCGGAATAACAGCGTCATTTGGCCTTCCAGTAGATGGAATGTCATCGGTGTCTGTACGACCACGTTTGAATTCGGCATACCAATAACAAATGCTTCTTGTTGATGGAGCAGAGTCCGAATAATGTTTTTCAAGCCATTCCTGGCATTGAGCAGTATTTTTTTCATTAAAAAACAATGATAAATCAGCACACGGAATTGCTTTGAATTCATTTTTTTTTTAACTTAAAAGTAGCGTCACTTAAAGCACTGTAACTTGTAAACAAATGGTCGGATTAACATATGATTTTGACAGTAAGCCTAAAAAGATTGCCAACTTTCGAAAAAAATATTGATTTAGTACTAGTGCTGCCATCTACCATCAGTCACACACATTATTGAACGTCCTGGTAAGTTCAAATTCGCAATTGTTTTTTCGCTGAAGTGTTAAGCATTTTCTTCCATATAAAAAACTTACAACCATGCGATTTATGTGGAAGTAAATAGTCAACATTGTATGAGAAAAAAAAAATTCAGAAGCCAAAGCGATTTTTAAGTGTCTTCGTCCTTACATTTTGTATTTAGAGTGGTTAAGTTTCAAGGGCCGGTATTGATTTTGAATAAAATACAATTTTTTTAGGAAATTATTGTCATTTCTCTTTATTATGATAATATTGGTATGGTTCAATTACTTATGGAATAAAATATCGGCCAAATGCCTGCCGCGGCCTCGGCCCCACACCTCTATCCGATGGTCCAAATTTTCGATGACGCTGAGGCATAATTGAGGTTCTATGCCGTTAATGTGCCGAATTATCTCATCCTTTAGCTCTTGAATTGTTGCTGGCTTATCGACGTACACCTTTTCTTTCAAATAACCCCAAGGAAAGAAGTCCAGCGGTGTCGTTGACGCTTAGGTGTGGTTCACATACAACATCGGCCCTTGAAATTTAACCACCCTTTACTAAAATTGAGTGGGCTATAAAACTGCACACTCAAACATTAATAAAAATTTCTAAATAACATTTTTTTTTTACTTTTAAGCATTTAAGGCATTGAATAAAATAAAAAAAAAATAGAAATTTTAAGATTAAGACATTGAATAAAATGAAGAATTGGAAATTTATAAGTATTTTTGCTGTTTGAAATTCGTCAAATTTTTATGGCTTAGAGATATAAGATTTTTTTATTAAATACACTGGGAATAATAAAAACCTGGTAATTAGTTGCGCTGCCATTATTTTGAAAACAGAAAGTAGAGTTTTTATAAAGTTTTTGTTTTTTGTAATAGAGTAGGGTCACATATACAGTGAAGCCTCCCTTGGGCGAGTGTCCACTCAGCGTCAGTCAACTTTTGTGGCCCAAGAGAGATGCTCTTTCACGAAAGGTTTATTTGTTAAGATACTTAAGACTTTGAGTAGGGAAAAATGTCCGTCTAAGGAAAGTGTCCGTCTAATAGAGGAGGTTAAGAGAGGTTACACTGTACATACATTTAACTCATCTGCCTTAAATCGACTTAAGTGGCTATTGCTTGTGACCTCAGCTAAATCGTTTTGTAGTTTTGCTTTTTACAGAGTTTAAATCGGCCCTTTGCCGGCAACGACCACATGAAAAAAGTTCACAATGTAAGCCGTAGCGGTCAAATGCATTTCACTCTATTCTGAAGAAAATGTATGTACCACAAGTTTTTTACATTATTTATGTGACATGCTAACGGTACTCATTGAGCAGATGCAGATGTCGAAGCTATCAACAAATTCACCTGTATGTTATCATTCAATTTTTGGTCATGGATCTGCACTGCGCTTCACTTTGGTTGGCTCATTATCAGCCGCATAGGCTTAAACACTCACTATGTACATATGTATATATGTATGTGCATTGGTAAATACATTTTGCCATTATTTGTCTATATCCATACATACATACATATATACATATATATAAGTTTTTATGTACCCATTTCGTGCATGTATCGTGTGCTGAATTTTTCATTCTTTTTGTTTGTTCTCACTTTGTGGCATTCAGCGATATAATTTCGTGTTTTTGTAATAATGTACTTGGCTCATTCCACGGCAATAGGCACCAGACAAATAGAAAATTAATATCCGATGTTTGAACACAGAGATATGCTACCCCTAATACCAGGACACCCTCATTTCAATTGCCACCATAGAAATACTATCTTGAAAGGTTTCACAAGCAATAACCCAGAAAGCTGCAGAATGGTTTAAAAATAAAGTTATTTACAACAATGCGCACTCAGATATTGGCAAAGATTAATATGAGAATAGCGAATATGAAAGGACGATGCGTTGCGGAAAAAGATAACCAGATTTGGAATGGTTGAGAAACGGGCAAAAAATGCCCGAAGTCGAAAACCTGGGAATCTTCTGAAGATTCTGATTAAAAAGCGTGACTCAAGAACTCAACTTAGTTTACTAACTGTAGAAATTTTGAGTAGAGGTTTAGGAAAAATTAAATTGAAAATATCATTTGGAGTATCACGTGACTGGTGTGGAATGAGCCAACTGCAAATTTAGTTTTACGGTTGCTTGCATACATACATACATACATACATACATTTGTACTTAGTATGTAGACTTGCCACGAAAACACGATTCAATTTAAAATTCATGTCACTATCTATACATACAGTGGTCACACATTTTATTCGTACACCCTGTGTAGTAAGAATGTTACATTCCTAATGAATGGCCGCAAATAAAACTCCCGTTATTTCGACTTACACTGAGGGGTTCCAAGGAAAGCAGGCAGACGTAGCAAAATGTTGCAAAATATTTATTCGTACACCTTCAGCTCATGATATTGGCCCCTATTATGAGTTGGATTCGATCTTCGATATTCGATGGAATGTCAATTTAGTATTATGAGCGGTGCATGCCTGTCGAAATTTTCGTTGTATACCAAATTTAGAGTTGAACGCAATTTTGCTTTCGATTGTGTAGCGTATTGTGGGAAAATTTGTTAAAATGTAAGTAAAGTAAAGTTGTTTGCGACTATTTATTGTTTTATAGTAACCAAATTATAAACATATACTAATTTTGTTAATTTTATGCAGGCCGAAAGTCGTGAGTGCCAAATAGCAATTAGAAAGGCTGGTTGCATTATTGGAAGAGAATCCACAATTCGCAAAAGGAATTTGCACAAAAGTTCAAGCAGCAAAGAATGGGAGGAGTTTACAACCGAGCTGAATTGATTGGGACCACCAGTTAGAACGGCAGCAAAATGGATTAAGGTTAATAATGCTTTTTGAAGTGAAAACTTCTTTAGAATCGTTGGGAGTGATTTGAGACTCGATGAAACGAAAAAGCGACACTACGAAGCGTTACATGTTGATATACGTATATGTGTGTGGCTGCGTACTGCTGAGCCACGCTAGTATAGTGAGTATTGTAGTATGTATACTACACTGCCAATTACTTGCTTTGGTGTTTAGTTCAAACGTCATACGTATGTATGTTTGTATGTATGCTAGTACGTATGTGTGCGCGTCTGCGTATTACGGAGCCACGGTGAGCGAGAAGGCATTATGTATACCTATACTACACTACCTAATACTTGCTTAGACCAAGCGTCCTACGAATGTTTGTGTGTATGTTAGTACGTCTGTGTAATATACGCGTTACGACGCTCATAATAGCAACCGCGTGTGCTGTATTGCGTCCGTATTTTTATATTCGTAAATATTTCCATTTTTAAATATTGCCATTGCAGGCGGTGTTGCAATATACCACAATCAAAATAACGGTGCTCGTATTGTAACTCCACAGATAGATCTGAATGCACAGCAACTAGAATCACTGTCTGTTCAGCTCTCTAAAGTGGGAGAAATATGTGCATGCGAAACCAGATTGAGCAATGGAAAAACAGTTTTAATTGTGGCAATTTATATTTCACCGAATCAATCAATAAATAGCATCACGGAATTCATTCAAGAAAATTTAATAAAGTATACACCAGAAGTATCGCGGATACTTAGAAAATATTATATTACGATAAAGTTCCAATGATTTTAAGTGGCGATTTTAACGTGCATTGGACACAGCGGTACCTTTAATTGACTTTCTCAATACAACATTCAATTTAAAAATGTGTAACAATCCCACTCAATCGACAACACGATCAAAAACAACAATTTACGCGGTATTTCAAAGATATTTTGACAACATCGAAACCAAAGCATTTGTATCATATTTTAGCTATCATAAGCCACTCGTATCAATTGTTCAAATTGAAAACATTGAGGATGAATAATAATAAAATGAAGAAAATAAAATATGAATTTTATAGAAATATTATAATGAGCCTATAATTATCCCGCTCCTAATGCTGCTTTCGTCTCATTCTCTCTCAGTTTGTTTTACGGAAGGTTTCACTTCTATCGCGTCTAACCGTTAGACTGGTATTTTTATTTTTTTTGTGATGTTTGTAGAAATAAATTTTTATTTTCCCTTGGCAGGTATGGGCTGACGAATGACGAATATTTGATTAAAGAAAATTTATAACAAAAATAAAAAAGAAACTATGGCGCAAAGGTTTTTATTTAATACTTTTTAGTTTTTTTCCATAATATTCTAAGAATTTCATTTCTTATTTTTTCTACTTTTCCGTTATTTGACTCCACTTCAATATCTCCAGCATCATCGTTGAGGGTGTCATCGGATAACTCTTCATCCGGAAGTTGAACATTGTAAAGCAGACAACCGTTGTGCAAAGCTGCACACACATTAATAATTTGTGTTGCTTTTTTGGAGAATAGTGGGGAGCTCTTACCTGCAACAAACATCTAAATCGGTTTTTCAAAACTCCAATTGTTCTCTCAATGATACTTCTCGCTTTAGCAAGTTGTTTGTTGTATATCCTTTGTGGAGACCCTCCCTCAGAGTTTCTGAACGCCGTCATTAAATATGGTTTTAGAGCGTATCCAGCATCACCTGAGACAGACAAAAATTATTAAAAACGGAAATTCAATTGGAGTTTATTACATACCGAGGAGCCAAGTATTGCGACGGCCATTGAGATGTTGCTTCTCTAAATGCGCTTTCAATGGCGACATGTTGAAAGCCATTGAGTAGCTCCTGGATTTTACGCATTTATATAAGTTATTTTCATTGTATGATCACAAACCTAAAATTTACATTATTCGCATTGAGATGAATCGTCGAACCACAACTCCGTTGTACTCATTTTCACAAAAATTTCGTTTTTTAACTTTTAAAAATGTTATTAACAAAGAATTTCAATACAACCGCTTTTTTTTTATTTTGAATTGCTGTATCAGCTGAGAAAAAATTATCTATTGTAAATGCGTCGAGCGATCGAAATTCACAATAGTCCTATTCTTCAGCGAATGAGCACCATAATACCAAATGAAAACTCGTTCGATCAGCACTTTCGACTACAGTCGAAGATCGAATGTTGCTCATAATAAGGGCCATTGTTGTTGCAAAAGTCACAGTAAAAATCTTTGTGTTTCCGTTAATATTGCTGAAGACGAAATAAGATAGGGTTTTTTTTTAGTTTTTCTCGACGATTCACTTTCAGTTGCGCGTAATATCTCGAATATTTCGATTGAAAGTAACAAAATGGGGCGAAGTGCGGATTTACCATTAGAAATGCGTAAAATTGTTATTAAATTGTACATGGCAAAGAAGTATCTGCGCGAAATCGGCAAAACAGTTGGCAAATCGCATTTTACGGTGCAAAGTGTTACTGCTAATTACTTTAATACTGATAAATTAGAAGCTCATCATCACCACCAAGTAGGAAAGCGAAAAATATTGACTTGACGTGAGGAACGGAACAAAGTAGCATCAATCGCGCAAAATCCAAAAATAACCTCCACGATACTATGCCGAAATATTAAAGAATCTTTGCATAAAAAAGTAAGCCCACAAACAGTCCGTAATTGTCTGCTTAACGCCGGTTATCATGCAGAGTGGCACGCCGCAATCCCTACATTTCAGATATTAACAGAAATAAGAGATTGGAGTTCGCCAAACGCAATATAAATGAGCCAGATTCTCATTGGGAAAATCTCATATTCAGTGATGAGTCGAAATTTCGAATGTTTTCGGATCAGATTGCACTCCAAAAGTTTGGCGAAAAGAAAATACAGAACTGAATGAAAATATCTTATTTCAGTGCGCATTGTGGATTTTAACCCAATCACCGGATTTTAACCCAATTGAGCATGTCTGCGAGCTCTTGGAAAGCGGAATCAGAAGGCACAAAATAACATCAAAGTCATCATTAAAGACAGTTTTAAGTGTTGAGTGGGAGGAAATTGCAGCTAATGAAACCAAGGTAGTGGTAAAGAAAGTATGCATCGGTATTTAGAAGCCGTTTTTAAAGCAAAAGGTAGCCCAACAAAGTGCTGAATACTTGTTTTTTCTATTATTTTTTTAATAAAATATTCTTTATATCGCTATGTACGAATAATATTTTTGCATGAAATTGTGCCTTAATTCGTTATTGCCTTAAGTTTTCTAATTCCAGAAATTAATTTGAAAGTTTTTGTTTATTAAATATTGAATAAATATTTTATTTTTTACGACTACATATGTCCAAATTTTGCTCTTTTCTAAACTGGGTGGTTAAGTTTCAAGGGCCGGTGTTGATTTTGAATAAAATACCATTTTTTAAGAAATTATTGTAATTTCTCTTTATTATGATAATACTACTATAGCTCAATTACGTATGGAACAAAATATCGGCCAAATGACTGCCGCGATGGTCCTCCATCCGATGGTCCAAATTTTCGATGACGCTGAGGCATAATTGAGGTTCTATGCCGTTAATGTGGCGAATTATCTCATCATTTAGCTCTGGAATTGTTGCTGGCTTATCGACGTACACCATTTTTTTTTTCAAATAACTCCAAAGCAAGAAGTCCAACGGTGTCAAATCACATGATCTTGGGGGTCAATTGACATCGCTGCGACGTGAGATTATTCGGCCATCAAATTTATCGCGCAAAAGAGCCATTGTTTCGTTAGCTATGTGACAAGTGGCACCGTCCTGTTGAAACCACATATCGTCCACATCCATATCTTCCAATTCGGGCCATAAAAAGTTCGTTATCATCTCACGATAGCGAACACTATTCACAGTAACTGCCTGACCGGCCTCATTTTGGGAAAAATACAGCTCAATGATGCCGCCGGCTCATAAAGCGCACCAAACAGTCACTCTTTGTGGGTACATTGGTTTTTCGACAATCACTCTTGGATTATCATTAGCCCAAATGCGGCAATTCTGCTTATTGACGAATCCACTGAGGTGAAAATGTGCCTCATCACTGAAGATGATTTTCTTCGAAAATTTGTCATTCACTGTTGCCATTTCCTGCCACCATTCTGACCATTGTATCGATTGTGTATCTTTCCATGGTTCAAATTGAGTTAGTCTGAAATTGAAAAATGTCAAATGAAATGCAGAAACGAACTTGACGTTTAGGTGTGGTTCACATTCAACATCGGTCCTTGAAATTTAACCACCCTTTATACATATATCGTGCTAAGTATCAGGTATATGTACCTGTTTACAAACTGTGAGTGTACGAATAAATTGTGTAACCACTGTATGTGTGTACGTATGTATGCTTGTTTGTAAAAGTAAATACCTCTGAATTAAATCCTATGTTTGCCCAACGCCTGCATTGTGTTCACAGGTGAACTGCTCTCCATTGGCTATAGCGCAGTTATAAGATATCTACTAACAAATGTGTATATGTATACATGTGTATGTGTAGAACTTGCGTGTAAAAAAAATTGTGAGCATGTGGTAAATTTACATTGCATGTGTGTCGGACGTTAAGCTAGTCTGTCCGATCTAATTAGTGTTGGCTGCTTTGTATTTTTCATATGGCCCGCATCAAACATCTTCACTCTCCATTGCTACTAGTTTTGAATGTGGGTACGTTTGCACATATGCACATACATACATACATGCATACACCATGTGAGCGCGACCCGATTATACTAATAGCATAAACATACATACATACATATGTAAGCATAACAGCCCGTTTTTTATTCTTGTATTCTTGTTTTTGTGCATAGCTTCGGTCCGTCGTTGTCGCTGAGAAGAGCAATCGCTTTGCTGTTTTTGGTTTTGTTGTTTCCCCGCTTTGATATAATCACCCTGGCGTCTAATGGCATTAAAAGGTTTGCTTCATCGCTACTTTTTTTTTGTAGTCATTACTTTCCTTCCTTGTTGCGAGCATTCATATCGGCTTATATTTAATAACAGAAGCATATCTCTACATCTTATAAAATATCAGGTCTTTAAATGTATACATACATTCACACATATGTACGCTAATAACTATGCACAGAATGCTCCGATTTCCACAGTGTTTTTTGTATTTGGAAGCCACTCTCACACTCTCTTGGAAGGTTCATTTTCCCCATAAACTTACAAAAGCGGCGTGCCTATGAAGCAAAAGGTGCTCAAAAGTCATACAATTAATTTTGAACTTGCAAGAAATCAATAATGACCCACCCGCTTTTAGTATTGTATTTTTGCTATAAATACAATGAAATGTTTACCGTCACTCTGTATTCATGAAATTTATCAATTCTTTATTATTACTAAAAGTTTGAAAACAAAAGCAACATTTTTCTCACGGCTGAGCAGCAGCTACTGGGCACTTGCTTGTGTTACATATACAAGTATACATATGTATGTAGGTATGAATGTGTTTACATGGAAATGGAAGTAACGAAGTGTGTAAATAGCCTCGTTCGGTGTTCGCTTAGCAAATTATTGGCTTGCAAAATCATTTAGTTCTAATTTTGTATTTTTATTAGATTTAGTTCCTCTCTTTGCAAATTAGTAGGTCATTTTCAATCAATAAATACCCACGTCCGCCGTTCTCCTCAACGTTATTTTTTGTTCGTCGTTGGTCATTAGCAGTTTTTGCTCGTAATTACCCCTGCCCAAGCGCTCTTATGACTTGCACCAGCACACATGTGTATGTATGCAGGGATGTACACATACATACATACATATGTAAATGTGTATATAGGATTGCGTCTTAAAAATTCTTTCGAGAACTTTTGCACATTTTTTTTTTTGAAAGTCCATTAGTATGTTACTGCCTTTAGTGTGTGTTTATTAAGGCGCCTGTTTTTTGCCCATTCCTCAAATTATACAATTTCTACATACATATGTATGTGTATTTATGTACATTCATGTAAGTGTACAGAATGATTGGTTGGTTTACAGCAGTCAGCAAGGAATGGGGAACGTTTATATCATGAAGGATATTTGGGCTCTCGTGGTGTTTTGTCTATATGGTTCTCCATTCGTTCATTTACGTCTCTTTTGCCCATCTCTTTGGGCCCATTCGTTATGATTAGAAAATAATTGCATTCGTTTGCGGAAAGTCCAAGAGTTTTAATAAAACGAAGCTTTTGAGTTCGCGGCCACCGTAATCAAATGGCTTGAGCGTGGCTATCAATCGATAGAGCGCAAGTTCATAGCCCACTGCGTGCAAGAAATGTCAATTGATAGAAAAAATTGTTTCTAATGGCTGCCGCTCCTCGACAGACAACGGCAAACGGCCGAGTGTTTTTCTGTCATGAAAAGGTTATGCATAAAAACTGCCTGCTTTTCGGAGCCCATTTGTGGATCAACATCAAGAGCGAAACATGTGTTTATATGTATGTATGTATGCTAATGGGATACTTATGTATGGACAATTTGAAAAATAATGAAAGACTTACAGTAAAAATTTGAAATCGATCGCATTACGCTTGTTAGAAGCGGAAATAGTTTGAGGTCGTAAAATCCATGTTTTTTTTTAACTTTATTTGAAGACAATGGAAGATGTCCAGAATATTAGAATATTGAAGAATGTGATCTGTGCTTTTCTGTAACACAACTTATTTTTAATCCCAGCTGTGGTCAATTTTCAAAACTCACACTGACTCTGATGATTCCATTGCTAGCAAAGGCAACTATTATTTCTCAATGCAAATTCTTTACAAACTATCAAATTTCACATCGCTTGCTAACTTCTCAGTTTTTTTTATTGATTTTTTGTTTTTAATTGGAAAAGTAATAAATTAAAATCACTGTGATTGTAATTTATTAGCGTTAGCAGCTAGGCCATCAGTTTTTAACATGTAAAGTTGCTATAAAGTCTCCACTCAATCCACAATCAATGCTCTGCTTTGGTTATTTAAGGCAAAAAAAGACTATACAATTAAAAATTTAATAAATCAAAAAAGATTTCAAAAAATATTTAAATGTCGCTTGTTTTAACTACATAAATTAGGTGCACCTAACAGAATGTTAAGAACTTTATGAAATGCATGGAAGTACCAATTGCATTTAGGAGAGAGGGGAAATATCTCAGAAGGCAAACGTGCCAACTGATTCATATAATAGATGACAACAGACACCGTGTGTTTTTTCCGTTACACATGGGGAGTATGTCTGGGGTTCGATTCCCCTGTGAATACGAAACAACAAACAGTTGGTTTTAATCGCACTCACTGTCGGCAGGTCTCTTTATTTGGAGAACAACAGCAACACACGGACAGGAACTTAAAGGCGAAGTTTGACCAAAACACTTATTATAATAAATTTGATTCGTCATGATTTTTTTTGTTTTTAATGCAACGAAAAGCTGAAAGTAATTTTGCCTCGAGCTTATAGTAAATAGCATTTTTTTACAGACTAATTACATTTTACACATGAATTGCTAGATACTCACGGTTACATTAATTAGCGCAAGTGTGTATGTGTACCTACATATGTACACTACTCGTATATGCATGTCTGAGCACATGTGTGGGCTCTCATATAAGGCAATGCCAACGTAATTTCCGTACCTTTTTTGCAACATATTGAAGACAGAGCCGAAAAGAGTTGTACGAGTACATACATACATAGTATATAACAAGTTTTTTATGATGTTTGCGCAATTTACTAAGCGAAGAACTATTTGGCTTAATGTCTTGACTTGCAATTACGTAAAGACTATCCACTTATCTCTACATATACATATGCGTGCATATTTAGAAACGTAGAAAATTTCTTCGAAAGAGCAACACTCTAAAATATCATGCAAGCTGTTTGTACTTCAATAAGAGACAACAATTTTATAACGTAGGTGGAAATGAAATACTAAAACAAAAGTCTGGTCCATGAAATTTCGTTTTAGTTATACTTAATAAGCTTTAAGTTTGCTTTGTATAAAAATATTTCATCTTCAATTTTGCAACTTTCAACCAGTTGATGTATATATATATTGTAAAATACTCAAAAAACTTGCAAATACTGAATAAATAGCGTAGGCTTTAGGCTCATTTGACCGATTGGCTTCAACCATTTTTTGTTGTTTTTTTTTTTGTCTTTTAAATATTTAAAAGTCCTAACGCTTCTGTAATGTTGCCTCAAAATTTCAAGTTATTCAGTTGAAAACTGAGCGAGTTATAGAAATTTGACTGAAAGAATTTAGCCAGGGCAACTAAGCTGAGGTGAGGCTGAATTTTATGGCAAAAATAGCAACTTATCACAAATTTCACTTGAGTATTAAGCTCCATGTATGGAAGTATTAAATCAAAGGTGTTTAAACAAGCTTTAAGAAAATAATTATTTTTATCTGGTTTTGTCATGCTTTTATTGCAAAAGTAGCAGCTTATGACGCACTTCAGTAGGATACCAAAATATGAATAACAGACAAAAGGTGTTAAAATGTTTTATTAGTTTACTTATTTGCACAAAACTCAGAGTTGTTATTATTATTTGTGCTAACATTTTCCTACCCTATGAAATGTGATTTGAAAATAGCAGGCCAATCACATGTGAAAGTCAACATTTGTGTTAATCTTAATCTTTTCTGATATCTTCCAAGATCAATAAATAAATTATGACTTGCATGTGAACAACAATTCAATTTACAGATGCCCGTATGAAATTTTAAGAAAAATACCACAAACCTTTCCTCTCCATGGTTTTTGTTTATAATTTTTAGAAAAAAATTTTGAGATGCACTTTTATGGATAATGGATACAAAGGCTCCGGCACTGAAAGTATTCGATGCGGTACCAGCTGGTAGTAGCAAAGGAAGAGGAAGACCTCAGGGGAAGAAGGACTTGGCTTTAGTGGGTGTGTATAAAATTTATTAAATTTTCGTATTATAAAATTCTAGTTTCAAATTGTTGAAAAATCTTATGGTTTTTTTTTTTTTTGTAATTTTTTTCCTTATAATTTTCTCCGTAAAACGAATGTACATATGTATGTCACTTTTTTGAAAGTTTGATTTATATGGTTTTTGCTCGACAATGAGCCCTACTTTTATACGAAAATAATGAACATTAAAAAAAATAGTCAAAATTGGTCAAAATGTTGATGTGCCTTCATTTTGTTGTGTGATGCATGTATGCATTGGGTGTTTTTTTAAGAACTTGAGAACTTAAAATGCCAAACAGAAATACTGGCATTGTTGCAATGCATTTTTTTTTCATTATAAGCTGTTCCCAGACAGGTGGACTATACAATTCCGCCTATACTTGCCAGTACAACGTTCGTGACCCTCCTACCCTCGAGGGAAGAGTGGGAACGGGACGTGGTAAGACAGGGCGAGTCCATCCATGTACATATACACAGAAGGCTCAAAGCTGGAGGGCAGGGTGGGCGGAGGTGTATACTCCGTACATCTGGGACCGCCTTCAGTTTTCGACTCCCCGACTACTGTAGTGTCTTTCAGACTGAACTGATGCCAATAATGAAAGCCGCGATACTGATACAGTGTGATGCGATATCCGGAAATGGTATCTACATTTTCACAGATAGCCAAGCGGCGATAAAGTCCCTCACAAAACAGTCGACAACCTCCAAGGTAGGCATGAAATGCCGTGCATCTCTTAACGAGATGGCTGAGCCATTTCACCAAATGATAGCATGGGTTTCTGGCCATTGTGACATTGAGGGGAACTGTAGAGTCGATGAACTAGCGAAAATCGGTACCAAATTGACTGATGAGTACATAGACAACGATATAGGTATACACTTGCAAACATGTAGACTACGTATCCGCGAGGAAATTGTTAGAGTAGCGAACGAAAGATGGCGTAACGAAGCCACTTGCAAAATAGTGCGACAGATGTGGCCGACTATCAATGCTAAACGCACAAAACTTCTACTAAGAAGAGATAAGCATAGTCTTAACACACTGATTTCAGTTATTACGGGTCACTGCCTAATCGGTAGGCACGCCCAGAGAATGGGTGTGCAAACACATGACTTCTGCAGAAGTTGTCTAGACGAGGAAGAGGAAGAGACGATCTCGCACTCGCCATTTTGGGCGGACATTTCTTCAACGAGTTAGAAGACCTCGGCTCTGTCGAAATTAAGGATCTTGTGAAATTTTTGAATAGCGCACATTGGTTTCAGGAGGGATAGGGACTAGTTCCATACGCGGCATCACAATGGGCCATGAGCCTGAGTGTATCCTACAATGGACAACCGCTTCAACCTAACCTAACCTAAGCTGTTCGATAATTCCATGCCATTTGATATCTGGCATATGCCCGCTGGGGCTATGAGTTGCACGAAATAAAATGTGAATTAAAAATTAATAAAAGACAGTTTAATTTAACAACTTAAAAATCAAGTAGCAAACACAATGAGATGAAGGATTCGGCTGGATATTAATCTGATATTGACTTTTATAAAAGTATATTTCTTTCTACAACAATAACCATATAAATTTTAGTATACATTTTTGTGCAAGTTAAAAAACCAGCTCCAATTCTTAAAATTTTCAAACAAAATTCTTAGAAACTATTCGGGTACATAGAGTTTTGTAGCCACGCAACCATGAACGCTTACCACAGAACTCTCCCATTTTTTCACACACAAATCACATGAAAATATTTTTCATTTTTCACAGAACGCGAATCGACCTACAGGTAAGCGTAAAAGTATGCTGATGCCGCCTCCCACTTGAGCGTTGGGTCGGTTGACTCCGTTTCTATTTAGATGGAAATTTGATCGTATAAGGCTTTTGAAACTGTAAATCCACCGAGTCGTAAAAGTCGGTGGTAATCGGAATGCAAGGAAACAGCCTTAGAATACGAGAATGCCCCTTGCTGTTCGTTGTAAGCGTTGCTGATTCTCTCAATCAACCGACAATAACACATGGGCTGAAAAGTCCCGGGCCTAGGTTAGGTTAGGTTAAATGGCTGCCCTAGCTAAAGGCTCACTTGGACAAATATTAAGAAATTCGTTAGCAAACCATCGTTTAATTGCTATTTCTGATGGGGCGGAGTCCCCATAACACTTTTCATTCAAGTAATTGCTTCGCTTGAACGGTATTTTTACCATCAAGAAGCAGTGTAAAATTAAAACGCGAACTTATTTTTGATCCATTGATTTAATGAAATTTAGCAGCTGCAATAAAACTAGCGCCATCTATGTGTTAGGCTTTTCTTTTTTTTTTAGACAGGAGGTGTAAATAAAAATTCCTGAAACATCATCAAAGGTGCTGTCACACCAATGTCACAATGTCACACATGCTCCCACTAACACTATAACATTTCTCCTCCTCGGCTGATTTCTACCCTGGAACCGCGTTAGCATTTCTTCAATTTGGAGTCGCGTTTATGTCTATTTAGACAAGAGGTTCCTGCGTCCAGGTTCCGCTCCTGTGGGCGTATGAAGATTTTACGCCATCGATAGTATTCACCCCTCCCAATGTCTTCGAAAGCGGTTGTGAGGGGAACGAAACATCGGAGAATATGCAAATGTCCGATACTTACAAACTATTGTCTTGTCTTCAGTTCGTCACTGTTGTGAGTGCTTGGCTCAAGCGTCTATGCCTGTCGTCGGTTTGTCTAAAACAGTTTATTTGCACTGTCTCTGCTAGGATATTTATAAGGTTGTTTTCTACTTTTTCCCCCCCTTCATTTTCTCCTAAGAACAGTCGAATTATTACACAAGAAATAATCTAGCTGATCTTGCTACCTAATCAATTTAATATCTTAATAGTATTGAATACTTAGTCTATCTTTCTGCTTCTACTGCTGCTGCCGCTGTTGTTGCTGCAGTAGCAAGTGCTGCTGTCGTTTCTGGGCTTTCCTTTTCCAGTCAATGCGGTTAAGCCTCGTCACGACTGTAGCCGCGAACGTTTTTGCGGCGTCCCATTTAGTGATGGTCGTGCACATATCCTGGACAAATCTTGCGTGGGATGGCGGGTGTTCGAATGCCTTCGCCAGCATTGCTCGTTCTTCACTGAATCGTCTGCAGTGAAAGGCCACATGTTCTGCGCTCTCGACTGTATTCGAACAACTCGGGCAAAAAGGGCTGTCGGCCAGCTGGAAATGGTGTAGATATTCAAGGAAGCAGCCGTGTTCGGTGAGTATCTGAGGTAGGTAGTAGTCAACATCGCCATGCTTCCTATTCATCCCCCCTTCATATTCGGTATGAGTTTGTAAGTCCACCGGCCTTTGGTTGACTCATCCCATCTTCTTTGCCATTCGACCATCGATCGCGATCTTTCTACCGCCTTTTCTGCTATCGTCGGTTTCACTCCTTTTACTCCATTAGGCCAATACAACTCCATCGCATGAATATCCACTGGTATCTTTCTAGCAATAACGCATATTGCGTCGTCTGATACCGTTCTATAAGTCCATGCTGTACGTAGTGCGCTGCGTCTGTGGGTGCGAACTACCTCACGCATATGGCTATGTTTAGCCTCAGCCCATATCGGCGCCGCTAATAATAAGATAGAGTCCATCACATTCGATATGAGTCGTCTCCTCTCTCCTTGCGGGACACCTATGTTAGGCAGAATTCTTGCTAGTGCGCCATTGACAGCCGCTGCTTTACAATTAACTGCTGCCGGATGATGCTTGAAGTTTAGCCTCGTGTCGAGCATGACTCCCAGATACTTAATCGCCTCCTGTGAGAATATTTCGTGTCCGCCAACTGGGTATTAGGTTCGGGGCTTTTCAGCCCATGTGTTATATGCAACATAACATTTAACGCTGTGTTGGTGTTATTGTCAGAGCTCCGCTACAACAATGGCTAGCTGTTCTGTGAGTGCTGTCTAGCTGCTTGATCGCGTAAAGTTCAAAATAAAGATTTCCATCACACAAAATCATTTTTGTTTATTTGTTAAAAATGTGATTTAAAAACAAATTTTGATGATTAATTTTGCGCCACCTTGTACTCATATATTAACTTTACAAAACTGGTTACACTGCTGGGGGATATTTAATCCACTCGCTTGCTGAGGCATCATAGCAGGGTGATCTTATTGTCTAACCGCATGAATATGTATGTGTATGTATGTATGTATGTATGTATACATATATACATACATATAATATAAGTAATTAAAATGTGTAATAAGCTGATCGTGTCAAAAACAGGTTTCAAAAGTTCACAAGCTTTTGCAATTTCACGTAGTGCTGAATTACATTCATTTGAATTCAAACACAGACCTCTGTAACACACACATATGTACCTGTACGTACATATAAAAATATATGAACGCTTAAAAGCAGCAATCGAATCAAGTAGGTACTTACAAGTATGCATGTCTGTCTGTCTGTACATCCAAATATGTGAAACGATATACAAGATAACCACATAGAGTATGCCCATACACATCCACGTACATATATTTATATACCTGCACTCACATATGTACATACACACATACACATATGCTCTTAACAAAGCACGATACCATGGGACGTGTGATATATTCTTCCGCATTACTTAGCTCGTTCGGCCTATCATTTTTATCTAGTAATCCATAAATTACCGGAACGCTAAATGTTTTGCGCGAATAGAATGGCAAAGAGTGGATGCCGTGATGCCGTGCGCGTCTGCTCTGGCGATGTGACAGTGGCGACGCTGCGGGATCGAAACGTTAAACCTGAAATAATCAACTGCGCCAGCGCAGAGGCAGATAAGGCAGAGGAGAGTCTTGTAGCACATTTATAACATTGTTTGGAGTATTTTTCAAGATAGCATCAAAATTAATAACGCAACAATCAAAGACGCTCACACACACTCGCGTACACACATACACACATACCTGCGAGTATGCTTACAATGTTCCTTTCATTATTTGTGTATGTATGTATGTATATGTAATAGGGGTATGTGTGTATTCGTAGCCAAAGAAACCAGCACTGAATTGGGCATCGGATTTGGCCCGGCATCAGCTGTGAATATCGATGTGGCAAAGATGTGAGGTGAATAGATGGAGAAGTAATTTTCGAACTCGGTTGTGAGTAGTGGCAAAATAATTTAAAAGAAAAATTGTACTCGTACATCAGCGTAAAAAACAATAGCCAATATATTTGTGCCACCAGCGGCAGATAGCAGAAAATCAAAATAAATTATAAGCATAGAAAAACGCAGTAAGGGAGCTAAGCGCGGCTCACGGAAGCTATAAGTGGAGGTCCGAGCGCTGCGGCACTTGGATAATAAAACTGAGAAGAACTTTTGTGCAAGTTGAGGAATAAGAAAAAAAAATGCACTTTCCGCAACTAATTGCAAAAACTGCTAGGTTGGTAGTTAGGTGAATTGGTTGAAGTACCAGGCTGGCACTCCCCAAGTGGCACTGCAGCGCCATTTTGATACCATTTTAAGACCACCAACGGGCAGATATCTACAGCCAGCAAGAGCTGTTGATGTACCAGAGAAGGTTGATGTGATCGCAGAAACTGCTGAGTAATAGCAAAAACCAAATTAACAAAATCAACAACACGAACAAAATCACATGAAAATTCATCAAGGAAAGGCTAGAATATTAATAAGCAGATGAGAGTGACTCACAATATTTTTGCAGCGTAGTAAATCATAGACTGACCTGCTATGTGGTAGGAATACGAAACTGCGTACAAACCTCAAGTAATCCAAATTCAGGAAATATGGGTATGTTGACTTTAGGAGAGAAAGATCGGTTTGGGAATAAGTTCGTAGCGTTTTTACCGAAGACTTTTATTGAAACAAAAACCAATAATAATATCAATAGGTAAATCAATTAAATGGGCGGCCGCCGTAGCCGAATGGATTGGTGCGTGACTACCGTCCGGAATTCACAGAGAGAATGTAGGTTCAAATCTCGGTGAAACGCCAAAATTAAGAAACACATTTTTCTTATAGCGGTCGCCCCTCGGCAGGCAATGGCAAATCTCCGAGTGTATTTCTGCCATGAAAAAGCTCCTCATAAAATATCTGCCGTTCGGAGTCGGCTTTAAACTATAGGTCCCTCCGTTTGGGGAACAACATCAAGGCGCACACCACAAATAGGAGGAGGCGCTCGGCCAAACACCCAAAAAGGGTGTTCGCCCCAATTATATATGTATATATAAATCAATTATATATTCGCCGTTGCTGTTTACAACCTCTTCCCACCGCTCGACCAATTTATTTTTCCTTTCCGCGGAAAACCGCCTGGTCTGACACCAGAAGTTGAGCCAGTTTTGAAGGACCTCTTTATTATTGAAGGTAACGCCCTTCATGTGGTTTGACAGAGAGCGGAAAAGATGGTAATCGGTCAATGCAAGGTCCGGAGAATACGGCGGATGCTGAAGGACCTTCCATTCGAACTCTTGGAATGCGCCTTTGCTGATTTGTGCAACGTGGGACTTGTCGTTGTCGTGAAGGAGTTGGTTTGACCATGTCGATCAGGTATTTTCAGTCGAATAGCCTCATTCACGCGATGTAGCTGGGCAATGTAGAGCTCCATCTGACCATGACATTCTTTTCGATAATTTCTCAGCGCACCATGCCCTCCCAATCCCACCAAACACATATCACGAACTTCTTTGTATGAAGAGCTGACTGGACTCTCGTCTTTGGCGATTCTCCTGGAGCCACCCACTCCTTTCTGTGCTTTACATTGAAGTATAGGCACCATTTCTCATCTCCCGTGACGATTCGGTACAAAAAGCGCTGTTTATGACCGCGTGTTGCTCGATGGCGGGCAAGATGCTGAGAAGTAATTTCAAGGCGACTTTCTTTGTTTTTTCGTTGAGCTCGCGAGGCACCCAGGCTCTCAATTTTTGGGTAAAATTGAATGAAGGTGATTGAGAATCGATTTATGATCGCAGTTCATTTCTTCCGCCAATTCACGACTGGTTTGGCGACTGTTCTCCTTCAAAAGTGATTTGAGACGTTCAGCATCGAATTCAGAAGGCCTTCCTTCTTCGCTGTGGGACGTGTCATCGATGCTTGTTAAATCGTAAATCCATCCTCTTAATGGACAACAAGCTAATCTTTACAAATGTGTGATAAAACCAGTATGGACTTATAGAATCCAACTGTGAGGTACAGCATCAAATTCGAACTTGGAAATTCTGCAGCGTTTCCAGTACAAGACCTTACGCACCGTAGTCAACGCTTCGGGGTACGAGACAAGTGCCCGAATTCCTCGGGACTTTAACATTCCTTCAATAAAAGAGGAAATACAAAATTTAACCAGAAAATACCGAAATCGACCTCAATCGCACCCAAATGAATTGCCCTCATGTCTTTTTAAGGTTGAAAAGAAAAACATTGATCTAGCTCGTCTACTAGAAAGGATATTCCACAGGAAACATACCTTTGACAATACAATCAAAGTCACTTTTAAATATAACCAAATATTTGTAATAGTCTTAGCATTATAAGTGTAGACAGATTATGGCTATGTCTGGATTTTGAGATTTCTGGTTCGAAAACTATAGTATGTTTGCCCGAATCAAATGCTGCTTATGCATAAAACGGTATTCATTGCAGCTTTGAGAGAAGAAATGAGGATTAAGGCCTGGGGAGTGTTACGTGGTCATGGAAACTTTCAACCAACCAATCTTTTGTCGCCATCACTTTGTGCGAAGAGTCTTGCTGAAAGATGTATGGGCTGTCACCGCATACATTATTAATCTAGGATTCCACTACGGACTCTGGAACCTCGATATATACCGTAGAATTTACAGAATGCACCAGAAATACTTGAGTAAAGAAGTGTGGCGGCATGACATGTCCTTTGTTGCCCACAACACCTACACCTTTGAAGTCCTTTTCTAGCAACAGGAACCTCTTTAGGATTGGAACAAAGCCGCCTGTCACTCTGCGGTTGATCTTGGTCAACATTTTTTTTCGTCACGAAAAAACTATAATTTTGCTTAGAAGGCATTTTGATCAGATAACTGTTCTCGTGTTTGTTCCGACATAAACTGGTTTCTTCGTATAAATTAGGTTTTATACTGGAGAATTTCAGGGACAACTCGACGAAAAAGATCCGCAGAATCACTAAGCTCCTTTTCAAGGATCCTCATTGATTTTGAAAATGAGTGAGTGAATGATCGCTTGCACTTCTTGAATAAATTATGCAGCTCGCACAGTGTCGGAATGTTCCTCCTGTTTTTTGCGTTTTGCAAGAGATTCTGCACGGTCGCCTGATGCTTCCAATTCACGGTGAACCTTATGAACGGGCGCACTTAAGGAAACTACAGATTTCTAAATCGGTATGATTTGCCCATGTAGCGGCGTTAACTGCAGGTCTCTTTATATCTTGAATTCAGTTGTAATCCTCCATGTTTTATCTGGAAAAGAGCAAAAAGAAAAATAATGGTTTCACCCTGTATATACGCATGATGGCCATCGAAGTGGAAAGGTTAAAATAAAAATTGTTTGAATAGTAATATTTTGTTTTTTATCTCTCACATTCAATATGTAGAGATATCTCCGAGAAGACTGCCGATTATATGTGGAAACTATGGCCACTAAATACAATAAATGATGATGATGATGGTAGGAGATGAGATGTACTCGCAGTAATAAATGCATAATCAATACAATTTGAGGGGAGCGATACATCACAAACACGTCAAGTTAAATGTATTTGCAGATGTTGCAGGTAAAATGAAACCTAAAGTGTTGTTCAGGAAATACTCAGATGCTGTTGAGTAGCGAAAGGGAGTGGCGCACCAAGCTAGCGTGTTATTTGACTATTTTGCTGGAGTGTACTCGTACATACATCTGTATGTATGTATATAAAGCAGCCAACGGCACATTAACGTTGATAACACCTACTTGTATGTATGAATGAGTTTAAAGGGTGCAGTAAAACGCCTTTTTGTCCACATATACTTCATTAAATTCGCTTGGTGCCACACCTCGTTGCTTCCATACATGCATACATACATACATACATACATATATACATATAAATATACACACATACATACATACAGATGTGAAAGCGCAAAAAGTGCACTGCCGCAGGGTGCTAAGCGGATTGAACGTGTGAGGGAGGCGTCTTCGTAACCGGATACAAGGTTCGATGGGTCAACACGCACAGGCACGACGAATTTAGCAAGTCCGTATGCACGACCTACTCCATAGTTACAAAGATAGGTAGGTGCCTCTTACAAATAGCACACAATAAGTCAGTCACTCCAATACATACATACATACATACATACGTACGTACAAACATATGTACCTGCAAGAATGCTACGCGTTCGTCCTCTTATCACACGAAATTCTGCAATAATTACCATGCATTAGCCGTACTGCTCTGCCTGCGGGCATGTGTGAGAAGGCAGCTGTCTGGCAGCCTATGCTCACCTCGCCGTCTACTGCCACTGAGAGACTACAAATCATTTGCCAACAAACAACTGTCAGATAAACAAATACGTTACCCATTCGACGCACAAACTCATATCTCTCAACTCGCATTGTTAATTTAACACCGCATCGCAGTGTAGGTGTCGGCCGCCAAAAGGTGTATAGCTTCTCCGTATGTATGTATGTATGTATGTATGTTGCTTATTACTTGCCTCCGTTCACCTAGCTCTTTTCCGATTTTATTTTTCGCATATAGAACACTGAATTTTTTTCTTAATTAACGTTTTCGAACTTTTTATTTTCAAGTTTTTTTTTTTTATTTTTTTTTTTTCAAAAATTAAAAATAAAAGTTTTTTTTTAAATTTTTTTTTTCAAAAATTAAAAAACAAAAATGTCTTGCAAAACTTAAAAAAAACTTAAACAAACGTTTTTTGCATTCATTCAAAAAATTTTCCTTTCATTTTATAGGCTGTACAACTAATTAATTTCGTTTTTTTTTGTTAAAAAAAAACCATTTATTTAAGGAAATATGAAAGTGAAAAAATATTTTATTCAAAATATTGTCCATCGGAAGCGGCAACTTTTTCCCATCTTTCAGGCAATTTATGGATTCCATCTCAAAAAAACTTCTCATCTTTTGCGCCGAGAAAGTCAGCAAGCCATTTTTTAATACCTTCAACATTGGTCAACCGTATTCCAGAAAGGTGATTCTGCATCGATCGAAACAAGTGGTAATCAGAAGGAGCTATGTTTGGACTATAAGGCGGGTGAGGTAGAATTTCCCATCCAAAATTTTCCAAATAATTTTTAACCGGTACTGCAACATGTGGCCGAGCATTGTCATAATGGAAAATCAATTTCTCGTGTCTGATCGCCCATTCCGGTCGTTTTTCGGTTATTGTTTGCTTCAAACGGGTCAATTGTTGCCTGTATAGTTCTCCCGTGATCGTCTGGCCCGATTTTAACAGCTCATGTTGCAGCACACCCTTCTGATCCCACCACATACAGAGCATTACCTTCAAACCATGAATATTCGGCTTTGGTGTCGATTGGGCTGGTTGGCCTGGCTTCACATATGATCTTTTACGCTTTGGGTTGTCGTAATGAATCCACTTTTCATCGCCACATGACAATACGATGCAAAAACGATTTCTTTTTGTGTCGATTAAGCAACATTTTAGACATGCAAAATAGTCTCTCAACGTCTCTCGGCGTCAATTCGTGTGGCAGTCAATTTCCTTGCTTGTGAATGTATCCGGCTGCCTTTAAACGTTTAGAAATGGCTTGTTGAGTGACTTCCAATGTTTTTCCAAGTTCTTCTTGAGTTTGACATGGATCTTGATCGAGTAATGCCTCCAATTCTTCGCCATTAAACTTTTTTGATGGACCTGATCGCTCTTTGTCTTCTGTGTCAAAATCACCACTTTTAAATCGTGCAGACCACTGCTGAAATACTCTAACCTCTGGAGCATATTCAGGATAAGCTTCTGAGAGTGAACAATGTGCTTATGCTGCACTTTTCTTTAAATTGAAGAACAAAAGCAAACCTCCCCGCAAATGCTGTTTTGTTGGAACGTAATTTGACATTTTGACTGTAATAAAAAAAATTTGTGTGTTTACTAATATTCACTGTGACATATCAAATTTACTTGATTTTTTGGCGTGCTTTAACATAGAATAACTGTCACTGTCCAAATACTGACTACATAAATAGATATGAGGTTAGTAACAAATACGAAATTAATTAGTTGTACACCCGATACGTTTTCGATTTTTTTTTTTTTTCAATTAAAAAATTTTTTTTTTCAAAAATTAACACCAAAACTACCTGAACGGAATCGACGAAACCAAAACTGTGCGTAATTACCTTTTACAGTACCAGCACCATAAACACCATTCACAATTTCAGCGTCCGGGCTTGCATTTTCCCCTTTTTGTCTTTATCAAAGAAAAACTGTAAAATGCACCGAGTTTTCTCTTTGTTGACTTCCATTGCTAACAGCCTGTGACTCACAACTGAGTGGAAGAAACAAAAAACAACAAAAGAATTTTTTTTGTATGGAATGTCACTTAAACAACGAGCATCAACTTTTAATTGTTTGATATATACTTTGTGAGATATCGATCAATACAGCCATCTACCGAGAAAATAATCGATTTCTTTTCCCCTAAAATAATATTTTGTTGGAAAATCATGATGTTTTAGAGCTTCACTGAATCTATTTGGCATTTAAGTTACAAACTTCTCTGTTTCCTAGTTGTAATCTTCTTTTCTAGTTGTAATCCACTTTACTAGTTATTGTATGTTGTCGAATTATTTTTTCTAATAGATCACACAGATGCTCAATAGGATTGAAATTCGACAAATGCGGCGGTATTTTTATCTGTTTTGGAGCGTTGTACGAGAACCAAAGCTTAACGAGCTCGGCTGTGTGTTTTGCGGCGTTGGCTTGTTGGATCCTACCTATCAATCACCTTAACCTAAAGTATTTGGAAAAAAGAAGATCAATCCTCCCGTGTTCATTTGTTTATGACATCATCAAATTTCTTTTGGAAAGAACTGATTTCAATATGTCACAGCGTAATCCTCATAGCTCTCTACCGTTCAGTGGTGGTAAATGTACATTCTGTTAAAAAAGTACCGGGAATTGTTCAATAAAACGCAAAATAACTCGAAATAGGCTCCACTTGAAGCAATACAAAAATGCCAACGATTAGTCCAGTCATCAAAGCACCTTTTAAACGCCTTTGAAGAAACCTTCTTCAGCGAATTGTCCTTAATAGTCTCTATCGACTCAAAGCGGCGTCTGCGGAGTGGCAATTTAAGTTTTGGGTAAAGGAAAAAGTCACATGCGGCTAAATCCGGTGAATACTGTGGTTGTTCTATGATATTTGTCGAGTTTTTGGTCAAAAAAGTGTTCACAATATGAGCCCTGTGAGACGGTGCGTTATCGAGGTGAGATCCGTGAGTTTTCTTTCCACAAATTGGGCCGTTTCCTACCCACATTCTCTCTCAAACGTAGCATAGTTTTCAAATAATATGCTTTATTTACTGTAGTACCATTTGGAATGAATTCCGAGTGCACAACGTCATGATAATCAAACAAAACGAGTAGCTTGACTTTCACTTTTGACCGACTTTGACTGGTTTGCACGTCAAACTCATATACTCACGTCTCATCACCTGTTTTGATGCGTTGGATAAACACTGGGTCAGAATTCACTTGCTCCACCTTCTTTTGATAAATTTTTTGAAAGAAATTCAACTCTCTTGGAATGAGTGGAGCAGCCACGCGTCTCATGCCCAATTGATGGCGCGAAATGTTGCGAATCGATTCGTGAGACACACTAAAGTCCGGAGCTACCTCCCTCAAACTTAAATGATGGTTTGATGGTTTTTCAGCACTATTTGATTGACTTTGTCACTGTTTTCATCCGTTGAAGATGTTGATGGGCGACCAGAGCGGGGCAAATCTTCGACAAATTCTCGTCCCTATGCAAAAGCCTCATACCACTCGTATACCCGCGTGTTTAGACCCGCGATAAAACGCACTCACCATAGGCTTTTTACAACATTTTGAACGATTCGGCACACGAAATCCCGTTTAAACGCACACAATTTAAGACAAATTCTTTGTTCGAAATTTTTATCCATAGTGAAAATCGCAGAGCACACCTGCGGTTGACTGATATATGTAATTAAATGCCAAAAACAAGCTAATTGACAAATCACGCTCAAACTTTGCCATAGTATAGAGGACAGTTGTATCAACATTCCAGCGAAGAAAATTTAGGTATATGTACGCTTTTTAAATGAACAATTCCCGAAATTTTTTTGACAAAATGTGAAACTGAGTTATGCTCCTCTTATTCGAGACTTAAGTTAATTTAATGCAATTTCGGATGATCCAACAAGATTTTTCATCTTCGAAAAGTGTATTTTTAATTATTTTCTTTGTATTTTCTTCTTATTACATTCTATTCTGTTTTATTCTATTATTTATATTCTATTAGGTATTTAAATCATAGTCGATCGTGTTATTCTACTTTTCCTTGTAATTAGTCTGTAAGAAGCTGGTGTTCATAGACTAAATGAAAAATAAATAAATAAGGAAATTTCGTACATATCGAATCCAGATTACCTGGCTTGTTATTTATTTATATATTTACGATATTTATTGATTGTATTTCAGAAAATCGCTTAAATTGAAGCTGAGTATAGAAAGTCTGAAGTTGAGTACAGAAAATATGTAAGTATAAATACCGAATATTTGAAAAGTAAATGTAAAAACATTTCAGTCAAGCCATTAACTGGTCAAGACTGTTTATTTTGCTTTTAACACCTGGACGCGTATTGATTATGTGTCAATATTAACAAGTTTTGGCTCCGAACTCTGTACCTACAGCGAGTACATACCCATGTACTTACGCTCATATATTATACAAACATATATTTATATACTATACATATATATAGACATATATGGTATATATACATATTTAATATATGCACGTGAACTTCGCATTCCCTTATTATTTGCAGTTGCTTTTCCAAATACAATATTTACATTGCCTTTGTCAACCTTTAAAGGTATCACATAACAAATTTATACGACACTCAGACAAATATAGTGCATTGTTTTCAAAAATAGATATTGATTTGTTTTTTTATTTTCACTAGGCATATAAATGATCAGCAGCTCCTGGGCGTCGCGCAAGCATTCGACAAGGTTTGCCATGAAGGCCTTATCAACAAATTGAACTCATACCTTTCACTTCAATACAGTGCATTTGTGAAATTGTATATAAATGAACGCTATTTTCGCGTAAAACAAGGGAATGAGTATTCCAAATTGCATAAAATAAACGCTGGCGTGCCGCAAGGTAGCATCCTTGGACCCCTTCTTTATATTCCGTATACGAAAGATATACCATCACCACCAAGCACTATGATCGCCACCTTTGCTGACGACACAGCAATTCTTGCAACAGCAAAAACCGCCGAAGTAGCGGCAGCTAAACTTGAACCCACGCAATAGAAAGATGGACGAAAATTTGGCGAATAAAATTAAGCAGAAACAAAGCAATTCATGTGACCTACACCAATTAAAAAAGCAAACCATCACCCAATAATGCTACTGGGTTCTCCAATTCCACACGCAAATACCGCCAAATATCTGCGTATGACCCTCGATATAAAGCTACGTTGGAAGGATCATATAAAAATAGATAAAACGAAGCGAGCTTAATTTGAAAATGCTAAAAATGAACTGGCTCATTGGACGGAAATCAAAACTCTCCGTATAAAACAAAGTAATGATATACAATCAAATTATCAAACCAATGTTGTCTTAAGGCGCACAAATTCGGTTAAAATAATATTGACATAATCCAACGATTTCAAAATAAAATTCTCAAAAGCATTGTGAATGCACCTTGGTACATTCGCAATGCAGATATTCATCGTGACCTCAACATTCGTATGGTCGCTGAAGTTATTAAAATACAAGCAAAATCCCACTCTAAGAGGCTCCAGAGGCACGTACACGAGGAAGCTAGCAAACTTCTCAACACCACAGGCCTAATCCGACGACTCCAGCGAAAAAAAACAAATGATCTTATTGGTAGTTAATGTAAAGAAGAGATTTTAAAATTCTCTTCATAAAAACCCCACAAAATTGTTAAAATCATAGTGCTTGTTAGTTTTCTAATAAATAATAAATAATTTAATAATAAAAAATAAAATAACAACTAGGAATATAAATAATAATAAGTCCGTGATGTCCTCTTGGAAGACCTACTTTTGATTTCAGCGCAAATTCTAAAGAAAAAGTACTCAAAAGCACAGGCTAGGTTAGATTGACCTGGTTGGCTTTCAGTCACGCAGTCACACTAGGAGTTCATTAGTTATGCGTTTTGAAATAGTCCAATCGTATCTGTTTCTATTGCGAATTTAAGGAGACATATCCAACCCACTGCTGAGATGTCTTCCAATTAATTAAACTGCGGTGTCCCCAGAGAAAAGAGATGCTCTAGAGTGTTCCTTGAGCCCTGCCGCCTACATTCCCTGCATTCCTCGCTGTCCGAGATTTTTATCTTATAAGCATACGCTGCTATTGCTGTGCCACGTCGGTACGCTTATCATACAAGTAGTTCTACAATCTCTTCGTGTATTTATAGGGCTTGTTCGAGGCACGTAATGAAAGCGGCAATACTGCTGCACTGATGACAATTTGCAACACTGTTGCAATTGCTCAACTGATACTTTTCTGATGTTCGGCAAACAATTGAATTTTTGATGCCAATTTATATGTATTCGCGCGCAACATTCGCCGAATTTGACACTTCGAACGTGATGCTTTCACAAATCATGCAACACTGCGGTTGTGATTCAAGCTCGAACAAGCCCATAGTATGTATAAAGGGAGCACGACTGTGATCGTCGACTCTGCCATCTTGTTCTGATTTTTCTGAAAACTCAAAAGCATAAAAATTTTAACTTTTGCTAGAAAAGTTAGCAGGCAATACTGCTTTTGTTGTGCCAAAAATCATGGGAAAAAGTGGGCGTTAAATTTGTTCATGTCCCAAAAGACAAAATGAAAAGAAAAGATTGGACTTGGGACGATATGCCACACGCAATATCCAGAATTCGTACATGGATTAACATAGGTCTTCTGAGAATGTGAATAGTATCTATTTTTGTAGGAAACTTATAGTTTTCAGGATAAAGGTTGTCAAAGGGTTTGGTTGTTTGTGAAGGGTCAAGGTTGTTTGTGAAACCGTAACCGAACCTAAACGTACCAAAAGTTACATGAATTGTTAAAATTCCACCCACAGTTAAGTTGTTGAGGTGCATTTTATTTCTGTATGATTTGGTGATCTCAATTGTTTGCTAAACTACGAGCTTTTGGATTTTGGATAACTTTCTAAAACGTGAAAAAAATGTCGATTCATCGATAGTCAAGCGGATATTAAAACAATAAAGGCTGCAATGACTAGATCGAAATACGTGCAACATCTAAAATGGACGAGGTCTGTAAGAATAGACAGGTCACAATTTACTCGGTACCAGGGCGCAAGGGATTAGAAGGAAATTAGAGAGCTGCTAAGGGATGAGTGTGTCGAACATATATCCCTCAGTTTTGAAGACGGCATTGACGAGGAACGCTGAAAGCACAGTCTATGTGGGAAGCCTCGACCTCCCACAGGATTGCCAAAATAATGCTACGAACTTGCAATACGAAAACAACCAACTTTATTGTATCACTACCAAGGAATGAGTGTAAAATATTAGTTGGAGTACTGACGGGATATTGGCTCACTCCATATCACGCAGCTAAAATGGGATTAGTCCAGAACG
Source organism: Anastrepha fraterculus (assembly GCA_037575425.1). NCBI lineage: Eukaryota > Metazoa > Arthropoda > Insecta > Diptera > Tephritidae > Anastrepha > Anastrepha fraterculus. Next base: position 233,585 of record JAYXIM010015384.1, on the reverse strand, counting down.
ATGCGTGTAACTTATGCGAAGCTTTCTTACTACCTTTTTAGAAAGGGCATAAACGTATGCCTCTTTTACTCTAACTTCCAAGTTGCATCAATGGATTAAGTAGTATCCGAAATTCGTTGCCAAACTTTACACAGCGTTTTATTATTGAATCATAGGCCACACTTGTTCGAGTAGAATGACATATTTTTAATATCCAATATTTTACAACATTTTGGCTAGCGCTTTAAACATATGAGTGAATTTGTGCTTGACTATAATGCGGTTGTCTCGCGTCCGAAACCAGGTAGGCATGAAATCTCAAAAGTTTTTTCTAATAGCGATCGCCCTTCAGTAGCTCGTGGCAAAACATCTAAGTGATTTTTCGCAATGAAAAAACATCTCATAAAACCATCTGCCATTCGGAGGTAGCAGACGACTATAGGATCGTCCATTTTACAAAACAATATTAAGGCGCACACCACAAATTGGAGGAGAAGCTTTGCCAGACTCCCAACGAATGATATACCCACTAAATAAATGCATATTGATAACTCCTTTGAGGAGCCTAGGCCTCTACAAAGCTTCTCCAACGTACGCGATTACGTATGCTTTCGTCTTAGCATTTTTCCTGCTTGTGTTTGTGGTGGATAAATCATGAAGTGTGGAACTTTCCCAGGTGTTATTTGGACGGCCGTGGCTTTTGCTTCGCTGAAGATTCCAATCTAAGGCCAATCGTGTGATGTGGGGTTTTCTCTAACCGCGTGTCCTATCCAACTCCATTTCTTGCATGGCAGTAGGCTCCTCATTCGTTTGTCTCCAGAATTTTCCGTTACTTATTCGTGTCAGAATATACTTGCATATTTTCCTCAAGCAGTTGTTGGTGAAGCATTGAAGTTTCTGCGTGGTCGTTTTCGAAACAAGCACCGTTTCACTTCCCTATAGCAGCGTCGACTTGTCACATGCATTGAATATACTGAGCTTGGTGTTTCCTGAAATTTGCGAGTTTGCCCAAAATTTCCAGAGCTGTGCATTAGCCATTTGAAAACTCTGATGCTTTACTGTCGTTTTCCTCTTGATTGAAGTGATAACCGCTTAAGTGATTTCGACCGAGTTTAACAAAGTGCGTCAGTCGTTTCTTTCTCGTGATAACCAAGCATTTGTGCATACCAAGACTGTGCAGTGGGCAGTGAAGCCAATTTTTTTTTCACCTGATCTTTCCAATGCAAAGAAGGTCTACCCCTTCCCCTGCTCCCACCAGCAGATACCGCATCGAAAATTTCAGAGCTGAAGCGTTTGCATCCATTCGAACGACATGACTTAGCCAGCTGAGTCACTGGATCTTTATTCTGTTCTGAATCTTTATGTTGTTCTGGATATTTATTAGTCTAGGTCGATATAAAGCACAAACATCTTCGGCAAAATCTTTCTCTCAAACTCGCCAAAGGCCGTCTCATGCGATGCTGACATCGTACAAACTTCTGCGACTTACTACAAAGTACAATAGAACGGGCAAGAGAGGGACTGATAAAGTTTCAGTTTTGTTCGTCGAAAGAGGACTTCACTACTCAGTTGCCCACTTGGTTTAACGTATCACTTGTTGGGAAAAAAGATTCTCTGTTTTTGTATTTTCGGTAGTAATGCTGGTTCCCAAATAAACGAGTACTTTACTGCTTCTCAAAGCTGCTGACTCATAACTGTTAACGGTGTCAACTTTTTTTATTGAAATAAATTAAGTTATTTGCTAGACACTTTAGTTTTGTAAAGAAATTGTGATATGTTGTTAAAAGAATGACTAAGATTGACTTTCGATTTTTTATATTATATATATATTTTTTTTTGTCTTTTATGCAAATTGCTATTCACGGCATTTGCTTCATTCCGTAGCTCATTTGTCATTTGTCAATGCCTATTGGGTACAAATGTTAAGTGATGTGATTGCGTCATCTACTTTAATTATTAAAATTTTAGCTCGAAAAACATTGTAAATATTAAAAAAAACATCATCATGCACTCAGTTATGCTCGCCACTGTAGTCATTAGACTCCATTAAAATATGTATGACAGAAATGATTTTGAGATAATATAGTTACATTCATATTTATGGACATACATACTTATATATCTGTATATATATTTGGCTATATTTGTATGAGTTAATGCATGCAAGTGCTGGTTGTGCTTTTGTAATTAATAAAAATGTCAAATGTGCCACTTATTCAAGTGCATACATACAAGCACATACATACACATAACATAACATACATACAGCATACAAATAGAGCAAAACGAAATCTAGTCACGATAATGCCACATTCTATAGTGCAGCTTACGGTGTGTAATCTCCTCTTGGAGATATTAACTTTTCATTAAATTATTTAATTAATTTATAAGCAACACCAATGACAGCTGTTAAATTTTTAATTTTTCTTTAATTATGCTTAAACACGTCTACTTGAAGGTAGATAACATTGCCAAAGAGTCGAAGCCCCCAATCAGCCGACACCGCCGCAGGTACATACAAGTTTTAACTACAAAATGTCATATGCACAGAGGTGCTCAGCTGCAATAATGAGCATACATATATACATATACATACATACACACATAAGTGTACATACCCTGCAGGGAAAAGATCTCGTTAACCTCAAGACAGCTGACTATCATATATGTAAGCACTCATATTATCATCATCACTACCCTCATCCAACTACACATTTTTGTTCTAGCCATGGGAAAGTTCCCCCCTTGTCGGTTTGATGTTGTTGTTGTTGTAGCAGCACCTTTGCCCTGTCAGTGTAGCGTAATCACCGGTCGTCTTCGTGTAGCTCATCTAACGGTAGGCCCAGGAAACTAGCTGTTTCGACGGGTTGGGTCCAGAGTGAGAGGGGTATTAGATAAATGGGTTTAATGGGTCATGTGAAAAGGTGGTTAATGTCGTGCGGGGTGCCTTCACATGCCGGACATATGTTTAGTATGTCGGGGCCGATTCTGGATAAGTAGGAGTTTAACCTGCTATAATATACAGAACGTAATTGGGCCAAAGTTACGCGGGACTCTCGGGGAATTCGGAGCTCTTCGCCTGCGATTGGTGGTGGTTGGACTCCGATAACGGCCTTCGGGGGTCGGTTGGTGAGAGTCTCCCGATGAATGTCGTTTATGGCCTGTCTGTACACTGTCCGATCCAGTAGCTGTATGTTAGTTTTGTCTGAGATCTCGTCTGAGTAGTTGAGGAGATGCCTCCTGATGTGCCTGGGAGGTGTCTCGGGCTCGAGCAGGTGTCTGCATGGGTGAGGCCTGTGGTAACACCCTAGCAGAAGCTGCTTACTGAGCAATTTGTTACGCTCCTTAATAGGCAGCATTAGCATCAGAAGACATCCTGTAGCGGTCCTTAATGCAGTATTTTGGCAGGTCTGAAGCTTCGTCCACTGCGAATCACTGGTTCCAGGCGACCAGACATGCGCAGCATAGTTTAGAACCGTCGGCCTATTGCTTTAAAAGTCGACAGCAACATTTCCTTGTCTTTGCCCCAAGTGCTGCCGGCGAGCGACCTTCTTGCGATTCTGTACTTTAGTTACAATAGTGATTTTATGCGCTGAGAAGGAGAGCAAGCTGTCAAAGGTGACTTCCAATATTTTGGGGTTGTTAACCGTCGGAATTTGTGCATCATCGACTTCCACCTTGAGTTGTAGCTTGGCCTCCTTTGTCCAGGTGGTGAAAAGGATCGCCGTGGATTTAGTGGGGGATATTCTATCTCTCTTTAATGAATACCAATTTCGTATAACTGAAAAATAAAGGGTGGTTAAATTTCAAGGGCCGATGTTGAATGTGAACCACACCTAAACATCAACGACACCGTTGGACTTCTATCTTTGGGGTTATTTGAAGAAAAGGTGTACTTCGAAAAGTCAGCAACAATTCAAGAGTTAAAGGATGAGATAATTCGGCATATTAACGGCATAGAACCTCAATTATGCCTCAGCGTCATCGAAAATTTGGACCATCGGATGGAGGTGTGCCGCCGAGGCCGCGGCGGCTATTTTGCCGATATTTTGTTCCATAAGTAATTGAGCCATACCAATATTATCATAATAAAGAGAAATTACAATAATTTCCTTAAAAAATTACATTTCATTCAAAATCAGCAGCGGCCCTTGAAACTTAGCCCCCCTTTATATTATATATACTAAGATCTAAAGGCAAGGCAAGTAATCATTTTTATTCTTACAATGTAAAAACTACTGACAACTAAACTCCGCATTGTCATCATCACAAACTTCTCAGCACTAATAATCATACTTCTCATTTTCGTTATCAAAAAGTAATCAGCACAAACTCCTCATTTTCGTAAAAAGTAATCAGACTGATGACAAAAACTCCTCATTTTGGTTATCATTAGAAATTTAGAAATAAAAAAAGTTTATATTTTTTTGTTTTCATAAGAAAACTTTTACATATCAATTCATTCTTTCATCCACGGAGATTCCAGAACTCACGAATTTCAAATGTTAGCCAAGCATTTACTCATTCGGCTATGGCGACTATACAACAAACACAGCCAAATTTCACAATAGAACTTTTTTCAGAACAGCCACATTATAGGCCTACAAATGAGTTGCCTTGGCGTTTAAAGTACAGTAGATATATTTTTCACTTATGTGAAATTCCTATTGGTAAAAGAGAGATAGAATTTACACCGACAAAGGGAAAGGAATATCAAATGAAATATTTGATTTCCCCATTAAAAAATGTTGTATATGGCATTCTGATGATGCGAATGTATTAGAGACTAATAAAATACTTGTAAATGTGTTGAAATTTTTGTCGAAAGTGCTCAGCACTGTCTTGTAGGGTATGAATCGGAATACTGGCAGTTCACTTTTCGGCCCAACAGTTCGTGTCCTAACTCTTTTTATGCCAGAAGGTGGTATTTTTAACACGGCGTTGCCCACGTGAAATATCAATTGCCCGGCGATGCATCAGCAAAACACCAGTTGAAATGCCAGTTCATGTTAACAAAAAAAACAAAAAAAAGAGGTTGTCTGTAAAGTCGGTTTACTGACGATAGTTTAACGTGATAACGTCATAAGAAAATACTGATTGAATGGTTGCATTTTTCAAAAGAAAATTTTAATTTTATTTGTTTGATAGATATTTTGTATGGATATAGAGAATGCGTTAACATTAACATAACATAATATACTTTAACATAACATAACATAACATAACATAACATAACATAACATAACATAACATAACATGCTGTTCAAGCAAGATAACGACGCATTTTTTGGTGCGTGCAGCTGGCTACATAGAATTATAAGACGTTATCACGTCAAAAAATAATAATAACATTAAAACAACAGGTATTATTAACAAATTTGGTTTTATTTTAAATTCTTCAAGTAAATCAAATTAATAATAATCAATAAGAAGGCATATGCAAATACAAATAAGTGAATTTATATATGTACATATGCGCATATACATACATACACATATACGCTCACTTAAGTATGAGAGAGCAAGATGTCGAACGTTGCCGTTCGTTTGCTTTGTTTGCTTTGTCGTTCGTTCCGCGCTTTCGCTTGCAGTTCATTCAAGGTAACGGCAATGAGCAAGGTAACACTAATGAGCAAGGTAACGACACATTTTTTCGTGCGTGCAGCCTGTTAAATCGAATTATAAGACGTTATCACGTCAAAAAAAAAATGATTCAATATGATTGTAAAATAAACAGTTTTAGACCAGTTTAATTAGTGAAAAAATTCCAGTTCCATTATATGGAACTTCTTTCAGGTGCTGTAATTGGTTCAACCTTACACCACAAGTAAATACTAGGTTAGGTTAGGTTAGGTTGTAATGGTTGCCCAGAGAGTGGACCCACTTTGACGAAAGAAGTTTGGTTCATCCTTTGTGATAAAGTGAATCCTAACAAAATTAAAAAAAATAGATAAACTATAAAAAAATAAAATTTAAGTTATTCACTTCAGGAACATAAATAAAAGTCATCATCATCATTTCCTCTAACTCCTAGCGGGGCGTAGGGCTGACATGAAACGAGTGAACTGAGTTCAATTTTTTGCTTAATTCTTTATTTCCAGCCGTGATTTTCTAGCATTATCTTCCCCCTTCAAAACGACGCAGTGCCATTACGTTTTAGGCCTTCCCCTTTTTTGGCTGCCTTATGAATGGCAGTGGTGTGCACACGACAGATTTTCCCGAGATGTTTCCATAAAGTAGGGCGAACCAACCTCATTTTCGCCTTTGTAAGATTGTGACGACTGGTACCACCTGGCGGCGCCTATTAGAGTCAGCAGCAACGTAGGCATCACGCAAGGCTGCCTAGTGTCGTCATTCTTGGATCCGAGTCATGGCTAGTTAACGACAGCCTAACAAGACTTTACAAATGGAGAACTGCGACTCATTCTAAGAATTTGGTGGCCCAGCACTATAAGAAACTCGTCGTTATGCCAAAGTAGTAACAGCGAACCGTCGCTCATAAACAATATTGATGCTCATTAAATTTCGTAATAGTTTTTCATATTGCTCCGGTTACTGCAAAGATTTTTCTGCGATGGCCTTTTTTGGAAAACCCGTTTTTTATTCCATTGAAGTGCTCTTCTAATTTACATTTCTATTTCAGCGGCTGAAGCAGACTCCTTATTGCAAAAGTCTGTCAAAGGTAATTTTAACACTTTAAACTTCGCAAACACTTTGTGATCGAAAATAATGCACAGCATAGTACGGTTTTCCAGTACCACTGAAATGAATGATGAATAAAATTCTTAATTAAGTGTTTTGTAGAGTTCGACGCTGTCTGAAACTTTTGTCGAACCAATTTCCTCGAATAATGCCTACGCACTGGTGTGTCTGTAGACGTGTCTTGAACTTTCTTTTCTTAACAAAAATCAACTAATTTTCAGACAAATTTGAAATTTTACACTGGTATTATTCTAGTCAATAAGGAACTAGTATGATTTCTTCTTTTAAATACCAGTTTCTGAACTAGAATGCTTCCATACTAGTTTGGCTTTTCCCTGCAGGGTATTTAAATGTATAAGACCAGACACACGCAGCACTTGTGTCAACGAAAGTGTTTTTTTTATTTTAACTAAAACTTTTCGACAAGTCAAATATGATGCTAATGAAACGCTCAAATATGTATGTAGTTGTGTAAGTGGAATGCTCCCAATTATATTTTGACACTTTTTTTGTTTTGTACGAGCAGGAAGCATCGAAAGCCCTTACCTCGTCAGTGTTGGACTTTAACCTGAACTATACCTTCTACCGTTTACGTACCGATGCCTTACCGGCGCTACCGTTAAGTACATTGTCGGTAGGTGGTTTGAATACCAGGCTCTACGTCAGTTACTTTACTCCATGCCCTTTAATCTTCCCAAAGTTTTTCTTATTTCACAAAGAAAGCACGCCAGTTCGGACTGTCCGCTCCTCCCACCATACTTGCCTCACATGGATTTAGTTCTTTTCTATCTCCACTTCTTTTTCTTTGTCGAGTATCGTCTGTTTAGCTGCCACTGACACTGCTTCACTCCCTTCTGTATGATTTAATTCATTGTGCATATCGCTGATTGTTGATGAAATCTAATCTCACGTATACTTTGAAGTCATTATGACATTGACTAAATTTTCTGATTTTATTGGATCTCCTGATGTGCGGCCAAATCGTATCTGCTCGTAGCGAATCATACAAAATCAGAGACATACAAAAAACACAAGGCTTATCTCTTCCTTGGATATACTGGACATAAAGGCACTTCTGGTAGCAACGATTACCTATCAGGAATTGCATTACCATAACTTCAATGTAACCATCTTTCGATGTTTGGGATTATCGTTCAAGTCCGCTTTCCTTTTGTCGGGTTTTCCCAACGCTTCTGCCATTTTCGTAAATGTATCCTTTTCGTTTTCTAAAATAGCTGTTATGTTAGTGTGACACTTCCCCTTTTACACGTACATTCTCGCTCGTCCTTCCGTCAATACATCGATGGGCGTTATGTCTGCGATTACCGAGCAGGTTTCGTCCAGCAGCAGCTTCTTCCGAGGTGGTTTTGTTAGCGCTTATCTCCCTCAATGCACAACGTCTGTACAAGGCCTCGTATGGTCTTCTATATGCTTAGACTTCCAAGGATTTTGGCCACACTAAAGAGGCATATAGCAGAATGGATGTGAGATGCTAGTTAATAGCCTGCTTCTCAGCCCACCCATGCTCGGAAGCATCCGGAGAGCGCACCGTACATGCTTGACGCTTTGTGAGTTATATACTCCGCATGGAGCCCAAAACTGAGCCGGTGGTCAATCATAACACCCAGATATTTTAGCTGACGAGACGATTTAAATTCATTTATGCCTATGCTGGTCTGGTCTCTTACGGGCTCTTATGAGGACCGCTTCGGTTTACTCCGCTGCAATCAATAAACCAGTTTGTTACGTTTGCAATATCAGCATTTGCTTTATCCCTCACCCTTTTGGCTCCAATTACCGAAGCTATGCTATCTGCAAAGCCAATGATATGTTCATCTGTGTAGAATGGGAGGCGAAACACTTCATCGTACATAATATTCTACAGCGTGGACTCTAACACTGAGACCTGCGGCACACCTATTGTAACCTCATAACTCTTTAGTCTGCGATTCCAGAACTCGATTGCTCAGATAGCTTCTGATAATATTGAAAATGTAGGCCAGGTTAGCTAGCATTTTAAGTATGTTAAGAAGGTGCCCCCAGTCTGCTGAGTTGAAGACATTTTTCACGCTCAAGGTCATGACTGCACAGCATTGTTTATCGCCACCTCTCCATCGTTTGCCTGCGATCGCGTCCGTAGCAATTGAGACTACCGCTGTTGTATTGTCGCTGTAGTAGAACTTAGTTTTCGGAAACCATACTGGTACGGGGATAGCTCCGTCTCCCAATAATAAATGTAATGCGGTTCAAAGGGATGAATTTCATAATCGCAGTGATTGTTAAATGCACAGGATCTGGCCTTTAGTGTCACAAATCGCAGGACGCGCACAGATCAGTTACGAGGAGTGCTGAGCAGTCAAGAAAATACCACTTCAAGATCATAGTTTTAGTACAATTTAATAAAAATTTTCCTCAAAAAATTCCCTTTGCCTCTCTCATCCTAAATAGCTTGAGCATTAGTTAATCTTAGGGCGTCTTTTTTTAGTTTCTTGAGCCGCATTTCGTTTGAAAGATCCTTATCGAAATCTATTATGTATTGTACTGTACAGACTTTCAGTATAGAAATAATGAGATTAATTGTAAAATTGTGCTAAATCTGAGATCATCTGATTTTAACCACTTTTTTCTGTCGCACAGGCGGTAGCTGCCAAAGTGCAAATAGTGGGTAAGAGAGCGGCCGTCGACTGGCTGCAATGTATTTTCTGCTGTAGAAACATTTCAACGGAGCCAAGCCTAATTATATGTATCTCATTATATCGTTGAATCACCCCTATCAGTTCTTCGGCTTGAAATCGTACAAAATAATTACTCTTCCTGCCTTTTCTTCGATCAAATAAAGAAATTTCAAAACTTCGTTTGGTGAAGACTAGAAAATTCCACTGCTTATCGAGCAACTATGTTTAGCGCATTACAGAGCATTGTTTGTGGTTAAAAATAACTTCAACTAACTATACAATTCGTTGACAAATGATTCGCGTTGCCAATAATTAAGGCGGGGCAGATAAATGTGTGCGACTTAAGAGCTGATGAGTCATTTGCCCTTGAACTTCGGAATGGAATAAACGATTTGACAAAAATTACATTTTATTATATTCATTAGATTACATTCCATATGACTTATCGCAGCTTACGCTGAACAAAATTAATATTTACTATTGCCACGAGTTTTTTGATTAGTGAAAAGGTAAATTTGAGTTACAACACAAAAATTTTCTTCGAATATTCTTTCCTGTAAAAAATTATCACAATTCATCGTCTCTTTGAAGTAATCGATGCATTTGGCGGTAGCACAGTTGTCAGCGAATTATCGTTTTCTGGACTTTCATCGTTCATTTTATTCTGCACGATTACGTGACCTAAACAAAGATTGAATGCATGAAAGTAGATTCTGCTTTTTATTTCACATGATTGCCTAACACTTAAGCACTAAATATATTTGTGCAGTAAATGATTCCAGAAATTTTTAAATTAATAAAAGAAAATTATTAAAAACTAGGTTAGATTAAGTTTGGCAGCCGCATTGCACATAGAGACAGCAATATCTCTAAGACCACGAAATGGATCCGTTCTGAGCCGTAGGGGCTGGACTACATTTCCCTTTCCATATTGCACCATCCTGAGCTTTGGACAAAGCGTAAAAGGTTGTTGATACCTAAAGTGTATAAATCATCCATATTCATTGGGAAGTAGGATCTTAAATATCGGTTCCTGCTTCGGGCTAGAGCCGGGCATGTGCAAAAAAGGTGTTGAATTGTTTCCAACTCCTCCTCATTCCTACAACTACGACAGAAATCATGCATGTAAACGCCTAACGTGATTTCCTATAAGACAATGTCCTGTGAGAGCCCCCTACTAAGGTCCTCATTTGAAGTCTACTCAATTTTATAATATTCTTGAACAGACGTAGATTTAGCTTTGGCCATGTTTGCCTAGCAATGTCACAGATTCGATTAGTGCGTCCATAACAAGAAGCTTACAAGTTGCGAGAGGTGCCCCCATAAAATTATTTATGTTTGGCATACAGCTACATTCGCTTGCAAGTTAATCAGCCCTACAGTTCCCTGGTATATCTCTGTGGCCTGGAACCCAGCATAAGCTAATACGATACTGTTTAGTCATCCCATTAAGAGATTGGCGACAATGTAAGACACCCCCTGATGATATTTGGAAAGCATTCAGAGAGCGTAGGGAAGCTTGGTTGTCTGATAGAATGCAGATATCTTTTGATTATATTCCGTTTATCTCTAACCATCTTAAGGCTTCATGAATAGCATTTATTTGCGCTTGAAAAACACAACAGTGATCCGCTAGCTCAAAGGATTCACTGATAAAAAGCTCTTCGCAATGTAACCCTGATCCTACACGGGTATCCATTTTAGCTCCGTCTGTGTAGATCTTAACGGGTGTGTTGGGTCATGGATCTTCTTCAAGCCGTTCAAGTCTAGAAGGGATTTTCACCGAGAAATTCTTCTGAAGCAGAGAATGGGCGGGTGATAATCACAATCACTGGGTATATCCGTAGAGGAGTCTAAGATAGTTGAATGTCCATGTGTGGCAGTCTTCCATTGTGAGCTCATGCTGAGTCTTAAGGCGGTACAGACCGCTGAGTATTTGCAGAAGTGATCTAGGGGTGGCAGATGTAATATGATATCCAAAGCCATGGATGGCGTGGTTTTCATGACGCCACATATTGCTGACTCCGCTGATCGCTGCACCTTATTCAATAAATTAGAGTAGGTTTTTGACGTGGTAGCGTCTTATAATGTGTCTTGAAAAAGTCAAATCGATGATGTTGCCTCTTAGTGTTGTTGGCTTATTAACGTCTGATGCACAACCGAAATTGAACATATCGCACCCTAAATACAAAAGTGTCACAACTCAAAATGTTCCTTCTGCTCAAATATGAACGAGACGTTATCAATAAAACGGTCCGCGGATGACATATGGCAAAAATAAATTTTTTGTTTTTTGGTAGGACTGTTATAAGCTTACATGGCAAATTTCAGCGTGATATGTCACATAGTTTGTTTTCTGTGCTACTGTAAACAAGTAAAGATCGAGTGTGGAAAATTTTGAGTTGTGACCCTTTTGTATTTAGGGTGCGATATCTTTCATGAATTTGATAAATGTTTCGTCATTTTTCACGTTTGTGTAACTGTAATTTGACCTATTCCATTGCGATTCCATTTACCTCCTTCTCTATATCCATACAAAATGTCTATCAAACAAGTAAAATTAAAATTTTTTTTTGAAAAATGCAACCATTACATCAGTATTTTCTTATGACGTTGTCATGTTAAACTATCGACAGTAAACGGACTTTACAACAACCTCTTTTTTTCTTAGAAACTAAAATTACTCAAAAAAAATATTATTCAAAAAAATTATTAAAGAAAACATTATTAAAAAAATATTAGCACCCCTTACACTTCGACCGTGGCTAAGGCCGCGTCCTATGCGTCCAAAATTATTTACACCATTCACCGTCGTTCATGCGTCACTAAATAACTAATCTAATCGCGCACTCATCAATTAAAAAGAAATTTAAGTTGAAATACCTGTAAGCTGATTATTACTTTTCATTGATTTTGATATGCCACAAAGCCCTGAGTATTACTGCTAATACCACCAGAGACTTAATGCCTACACAAATTGATGGTAATTATGTAAATATGTATACACTGACAGGTGTGTACCACCTACTTGCTTATCGAAATAGATGATATAGAAAATAAATAAATAGGAAAAGCAATTACTGAATGAAGTTTTTGTTTTTTGAATTCATTTTTAGCTGAAAAATATCCACGACATGAAAATTTTTAATCACATTCAAATTAATTTCTTATTTTAAAATTTTCAATTCATATACATACATATGTATGTATCTGCAAATCAATAAAGATATCATTAATTAGTTGAAAATTACATTTTAAGCTGCTCTCTTCCATCAAGAATTCACAATTTTATACAGAGCTTATGAGCAACGCCACATGACAAGTAAGTATTTATGGATTGTACAGGGTCCGGCACTCGAAGTGTAACCAACTTCAAACCGCTCGCGCAGCTTAAGCACGGGCATAAATTTATAGGCGCGCGGAAGCATTTTGCCAAGAGTAAACGCGAAAAAAGAAAATCAGTAATGGATTTCAAACCTAAAAGTTTGATTGCATTATATTTGGCTGGAAAATCATAACCAGCGATTGTTCGTGAGCTCGAGCACCTTCAAGTAAATAAAGTTTTCGTTTATCGCACGATAACTCGTTACAATGATACTGGTAGCATCGCGAAACGTCATGGAACTGGTCATCAAAAGACTGCAACGTCAAGTGAATTGGTTCAAAAAGTGAAGAAGCGCCTTGAGCCGAAGTGCCAATCAAATGGCGAAAGAACTAAAAATATCTTTTCTCTCTATCCCTGAAAAAGGATCTCAAAGTCAAGCCTTACAAGATCCAAAAGCCACAAGATGTCACACTAAAGCAACAACAAGTCACACTTGAGAGGGCGAAGGAGTTGCTTCGCTTGGCCAATGCGGTAAATTTCTGACTAATGTGTTATCTGACGAGAAAAATTTTCAAATAGAGCAATTCGTAAACTCCCAAAAGGATAGCGTTTATTTGAGCGACCGTTCATACGAGAATTTGAGTCATCGATTGGCCACCAGAAGGCAGCACCCGCCACAGGTAATTATTTGGGCCGCTGTAATCGCATATGGGCGCTCCCCAAACGTTTTCGTCGCGCCTGGCGTCAAGGTAAATGCGAATTATTAACGGAAGGTATTCTGGAGGTTGCTTTGAAGCCGTGGGCAGACAAGCAATTCGGCGGACGTTTCAACAGAACTCGACACCGTCTCATAAAGCTCGAGTGAACCAAGAATGGCTAAAAAATAACGTTCCGAGCTTCATAAAGTCCGCACAATGGCTCTCGAATTCACCAGACGTGTACCCGATGGATTATTCTCGTTGGGCCATTTTGGATTATTCTCTTTGGGCCATTTCTTTTGGTCCGAACTAGTGGTCATATCGAGCAAAAGTAAATTGATTCTTAATTTTGTATTATTTTCACACATTTTTTACTTTGAATTGAATAAAAGTAATTTTCCAAACTAAATGTATGGCCTTTTTAATTGGTTACACTTCGAGTGCCAGACCCTGTTTATGTATTTATCTATCAAGCCTGACTTGTAGATGGAGAAATTCACAGTTTTATTGACAGTCGGCGACTGACAATCACGCACAAATCCATTCGCTACAGGGGTCGTGATAAGTCTCATGTGCGCCATGATTTTCCCGCCTAAGACATGCCGCCTAACATATATGTGTATATACTTACATAATACAGGGTAGGCCATTTAAAGCGGGCCCATTTGTTTCTGAAAAAAAAACATTGAAAAAAACATTTTTTTTTGTGTTGATATGAAAAATCATTTATTTTGATTCAAGGAGATTTGTTCCAGCTAGTTTTTGAAAATGATATCCTTCAAATGTTTGCCTCTGGCCTTGATGGCCAAATGTGTCCTTTTTTCGGCGTTTTCCATCGTTTTGGCCAATATTTCGGCCGGTATGGCGGCGATTTCGCGTCGGATATTGTTTTTAAGTTGAGTTAGAGTCCTTGGCTTGTTGATGTATACCTTGGATTTCAGATAACCCCACAAATAAAAGTCCGGTGGCGTCAAATCTGGTGATCTCGGTGGCCACGGAAAATCACCATTTTTCGAAATCAACCTTCCAGGGAACAATGGCTTCAAAAAATCGATTGCCGGGTTTAATTTTTGTGCCATTTGAATTTTGTACGGAAACATTTTCAAATCGATGCGAATTATGCGCCTGAGTGTTGTCCTGGCGATGCCTAATTCCTGAGAACGACGATAACTCGATGTTCGCGGAGCCTCCTCAACACTGGCTCGTACAGCCTCGATATTTTCAGCAGAACGTCGTGTACGTTGTCTGGATGCGTGGCTGGTATTGCTGAGACTACCGTGGTTAATAAATTTTGCGTATAAACGCTGTAAAGTGCTTTTGGATGGCGCACTTTTAACTTTATTTTTTTTTTAAACGCACGTTGAGTTTTCACAATTGAGAAGTTATTTTGGATGTAAAGCTGAATTATTTCAGCGCGTTCTTTTGGAGTGTACTGCTCCATGGTAAAAATTGTCTTGGACTGACGCTTCCAACGCGCTATGTCATTAGTCGATCTGACGTTCCTGTCAAAAGTTATAGGGTTGCCCGATGGGCCCGCTTTAAATGGCCTACCCTGTACGTATACGGTATAATTGCGGCTTACACCTTTAATTGGGTGTTTAGCCGAGCTCGCCTTCCTATTCGTAGTATGCGCCTTGATGTTATTCCACAAATGAAAGGACTTGCAGCTTGAAGCCGACTCCGAACGGCAGATAGATTTTTATAAGGCATTTTTTCATGGCGGAAATACATTACGAAGGCTTGTCATTGATGCCGAGAGAAAAAACTTTCCACTATCAGAAACAATTTTGTCTACAATTTAGTGTTTCATGCCCGCAGACTCGAACTCGATATTCTTCTCCGTTATGTTATGTGCCCTTTGATGGTGTCTAACAAATAATGGGCCTCAGTTGTATATTGGCTCCAATAGACTTTATCAGTAACTATTTTATGACAGATTTATATATTTTTATTTAATATTTATTTAACACAGAATACAGAAATTTAAATTTATTCAATTACAGTCATGTCATCTTCTCATGGAACATCGTCATAAATAAAATTCTGAATTATATTCAGATTTTCTTCCAAATCCATTTTCTGTTGAATCAATCGCCCGAATCTCTCATGTTTTGCGATATATGTAGCTATCATTAAATGAATACTTCTTGTCCAAGTAACCTGTTCGTAGTGCATTGGAAACATCACTGTCAGTTATTTTGTCCCATGAATTTTTTACCCAATTCACAATTTCTTGTAAGCCTGGTCTTACAAAATTACCTTGATGATTTCTCACCATTCTATTTTCAATAGATTCATTGATTTCCATCCGCAAATCATCTTTGAATGGCTTGTTTATTGCAATGTCAAGTGTCTGGAGGTAACCAGTCATTCCTGTCGGAATCATTATTTGACCAACCTTCCTCTCAGCAAGAAAGTTTTTCATGTCTTTAGCGCGGTGACTACTGGCTGAGTCCCAAACTATCCTATTCTGACTCCTCAACAGTGGTGGCAGCATAAAATCAACCCACTTTCTTTTAACTGCTTGCGTGCACCAGGTTTTTTCACTTTCAATGACGGCCTAAATTCCTGAAACACGTTGAATCTGGTCTCTTTTACCTTTAGTGATTAAAAATGGCGAAAAGGCTTCTAAATATGGCAAGAAAGCATCTAGACGAAGCGCCAAAATATGTACAGGTAACACGTGCACTGTCGTAACCGGTAGAAGGAACGTAAATTGACGAAGAAACCTTGTGCTGAACTGTCGTTTGAGCCCCTTGGCATAGGAATACCGCGGTCTCATCCGTAGCAATCATGTTGGAGAGTTGGTATTTCGAAAAATCGATGCCATCAACAAAAAGCTTAGACGCAAGTGCACGCTCAACAACTTCATTGTCTTCCAGCTTAAACAATGTTGTTGATCTCCTTAGAGACAGTTCATATCGTTTAAGGAAGTTGTCCAACCAGTGTGACGATTCTTTAAATTCTTCTGTGGATATTCAAATTCAATTGCTGTTTCAAGGGCAAATTTTTGAATATCAGCCCTGCGCACAACCAAAGCTATTGCTCTCCTTTCTGCAATCCATTCCCAGAGATCTTCCAACTGAGAAAAAAACGGCTGGCGTTTTTTCTGATTTCCTTGGTCCACCAGTTGACACAGGTAATCGTAGTCTGCGCTATTTACGAACCATACAGAGATCCAGTATCTTTCGTTACAGAATGCTAATGTAAAATTATTCACTTTATTTTTAAATAAAATTACTTATGATGAAATAATAATAAAATACAAGACTGGAATGAATGAGCGTCACTGTCCCTCAATGTAGACTGCTGCCTTATGTTGTATTTTTAAGATACATTCCAAGTATTAATTTGAAACGAACTGTAGAGTTAAGCAATTAATTTCTTGGAATATTTTCTTTCAAACATTTCTTTGAAATCCGAGTGTAAGGAAAACTAAATATACCTATATTACTTACATATACTATAAATCCACAGCATTTTTTTAACGAATTCTTTTTGTCACATTATTTTAAGCAGGGATTATTTTCGGAAAAAAGGCTACATTTCAGGTAGTAAGTAATGAGTTGGAATCAAACCATTGGCAAGAGGCATATCATAATAAAATTATCGACAATTAAGAATACGGACAGGCAAGGGCTAGACATCAGTTCGCATAGTAATGCAAAACTACGAAAATACCAAAATTGGAGTTTCAAAGGCAATAGCAGGGTGTCTTTGTATGTATGTAGATTAACATAAAGGGGAAAAGTGCACTTTTAAAGGGCTTCTAAAGATAGATGCAAAGATAACCGCTTTAGAAGTGAAACATGAAATGAAGAATAAATTTCAAAAATACATATATTAACGCGAAGAATAGCTATGAAGAAGCCAATTATTTCTTTAATAAATAGTCATACACGAGCCTGCAGAGTTTTGGTAAATATATTTCGCACGAAAGCAAGGTTTATAGATTTGAGATCAAAGGAAGAAAAATTGTGTGGAGGAGATCTGGTGCAGCGCTGAATAAATAAAATTTATTAACAACAGTGAAACGAGGTGGTGGTAGTGTAAGAGTTTGTGCCAGCTGGTGATGTGGAAAATGGCAATTTATTGATTCAACAATGGACATATTTGCCATTTGGATATTCTGAAACAAAATTTAATGCGAAGTGCTGAGATGCTGAGGTTAACAAATGAGCTCTACATTCAACAAGAGAACCCCAAAGCAAAGTTATGGCTTCTTTGTAATGCCCCCAAGCTATAAACAACATCTCCACAATCGTCAGATTTAAACCTTATTGTATACTTATTGGTGCATCTGGAAATATTTAAATATTAAAAAACAGTCAATTACAAGCAAAGAGGTCGTGAAAGATGTTATGTGAGAGTAGTGGAAGACGACTACCATCGAAGAGGCTACCAAATTGGCAATTCTATGGTCGATAGACTCCGCGAAGTATTGAAAAATCGTAGGCACATCTACTTGTGCATAAATTTTTTGAGAGTTCGTTGAATATTTTAAATTTTTATAAATGTGCGTAAACTTTTGGAGCGTTTCAATTATTGGGTTGGCAACTAAATAATTGCGGATTTCACTTATAATGACCTCGTTGAAATTTTAGGTTTGCAGATGTAATACAAATGTAAAACACCTTTTTTTATTTGATAGTTGGCAATTCAGCTGTCAATCAGTTAAAAAAGTTTTTTGATCGGTTTGAAAAATGGAAAATCAAAAGGACCATTTTCGTCATATTTTGCTTTTTTTTATTTCCGCAAAGGAAAAACCGCACCTCATAAAAAGTTATGTGCTGTTTATGGTGACGAAGCCCTAACAGAACGGCAATGTCAAAATTGGTTTTCCAAATTTCATTCTGGTGATTTTTCACTCAAAGATGAAAAACGCTCGGGTCGTCCAGTTGAAGTTGATGGCGCCCTAATCAAAGCAATAATTGATTCGAATCGTCGCAGTACAGCACGTGAGATTGCACAGAAGCTTCATGTACGAATATCACATAGATGCATTGAAAATCACTTAAGTGTACCCGGTGGTCTAGAGCACGAAAATTTCACCAATTTTCACGATTTTTTTCTGCCATTAAAAATTTAAAAAACGATGTTTCAACTTTTCGGGCTTATTAGTACGTTTATTGAGCATACAAAAAATTTTTTTTTTTTACTTTTGAAACAATATTTATTATTATAAAAATGCCGCTGAAGATGACCCTCTCGAAAAATCGAACCCGGACGGCGTAGATGATTTCGAGACTTCTACTCAACTGAAACACAAAATTCAAGAAGATTCTTAATCAGAAAGAGTGCAGTTATGGTCGGAACTAGAACAAATCGAAAAAATTAAAAATTGACAAAATGGCGCACTTTTGAAAAAAAAGTTCGTAAAATCGGGTTTTAGTTTTTTAGTTCAAAAATTGGAAATTATTTAAATAAAATTATGATTCTAGTTCCGACGATAGCGATATATGTTTTGCACAACATGTCCAAATTTCAAGTGATTCGGTTGAATAGTTTTTTGTTTTCTTCCCCGCCGTGCCGAAAAAAGTCGTTTCGAGATAAATGAGTTTAAAGTTTGAGGTACAGGAGCGCGCGCACCGCTCTCTATCCAGTTAATGGGCTGTAGAAGCTATAATATTGGGAATTTCCGTATGAAAATTGCAGATACTGTACTTTCGAAATATCGAAAAAAAAAAATCGATTTTTTGAAAATTCTAGACCACCGGGTGGCCTTAAAACAACTTGGCTATGCTCAAAAACTCGATACATGGGTTCCTCACGAACTGAGAGAAACGCATTTAACGCAACTCATTAACAGCTGCGATTTGCTGAAGAAATGTAATCAAAATGATCAATTTTTAAAACCACTGATAACTGGCGATGAAAAATGGGTTGTTTAAAACACTATCAAGCGGAAAAGATCGTGGAGCAGGCCAGGTGCACCAACTCAAACAACATCCAAAGCTGATATTCATAAAACAAAGGTTTTTTCATCAGTTTGGTGGGATTACAAAGGAATTGTCCACTTTGAACTCTTACCACCCAACGGAACAATCAATTCCGATGTCTACATTGAACAACTAACGAAATTTAACAATGCAGTTGAAGAAAAGCGACCCGAATTGACAAATCGAAAAGGTATTGTAAAGGGTGGTTAAATTTCAAGGGCCGATGCTGAATGTGAACCACACCTAAACGTCAAGTTTTTTCTGCACTTTATTTGACATTTTTCAATTTGTGAAAAATTGTGCAAAAGTTTCAGCAAACCGGGTCTGTAGGAGATGTGTAAACACCAGTGCATGCCCGTCGACCTCAACTCGTCGTGGTGCCCAACAATTGCGCCTCTCACGCTCGTCGTTGATGAACATTTTGCATAAAGACTTGCATTTACACGCTTACAAGGTGCAATTGACTCAAGAACTAAAACCTCTTGACCATTTCAAGCGTCGTCAATGGTCAGAATGGTGGAAGGAAATGGCAACAGTGAATGACCAACTTTCGAAGAAAATCATCTTCAGTGAGGAGGCACATTTTCACCTCAGTGGATACGTAAATAAGCAGAATTGTCGCATTTGGACGAATGATAATCCAAGAGTGATTGCCGAAAAACCAATACAGCCACAAAGAGTGACTGTTTGGTGCGGTGTATGGACCGGCGGCATCATTGGGGCGCATTTTTTCCAAAATAAGGCCGCTCAGACAGTTACTGTGAATAGTGTTCGCTATCGTGAGATGATAACGAACTTTTTATGGGCCGATTTGAAAGATATGGATGTGGACGATATGTGGTTGCAACAGGAAGGTGCCACTTGTCACACAGCTAACGAAACAATGGCTCTTTTGCGCGAAAAATTTGATGGTCGAATAATCTCTCGACGCGTCCATGTCAATTGGCCGCCAAAATAATGTGATTTGACACCGTTGGACTTCTTTCTTTGGGGTTATTTGAAAAAAAAGGTGTACGTCGATAAGCCAGCAACAATTCAAGAGCTAAAGTATGAGACAATTCGGCACATTAACGGCATAGAACCTCAATTATGCCTCAACGTCATCGAAAATTTGGACCATCGGATGGAGGTGTGCCGCCAAGGGCACGGCCAATATTTTGTTCCATACATAATTGAGCCATACTAATATTATCATAATAAAGAAAAGTGATAATAATTTCCTTAAAAAATTGTATTTTATTCAAAATCAGCACCGGCCTTTGAAGCTTAACCAGCCTTTATAACATCATGGCAATGCAAGGCCACACACATCTTTGGCCACTCGGCAAAAATTATTGGAGCTTGGTTGGGATATTTTGCCACATCCACCATATAGTCCTGACCTTGCACCCTCTGATTACTCCTTGTAACGATCTTTGCAAAGCTCCTTGAATGTAAAAATTTCAATAATGATGATGATGTCAAATCGTACCTGATTCAGTTTTTTGCTAATAAAAACCAGAAGTTTTATGAACGTGGGATTATGATGCTGTCTGAAAGATGGTAAAAGGTCATTGATCAAAATGGGCAATACATTATAGAATAAAATTATTTAGTTCCATGAAAAAGTTGTCTTTGATTTTCTAAAAAAAAAATCGCAATTACTAAGTTGCCAACCAATATATGTATGTATATATATGTATGTTTTTTTGCCTCCTTTATTAATTACCTGTCGTACACTAAGTAATTCTTTCTACAGCTGGGATTTCATAACATTAATCATTATCAATATTACATTTTGGTTAAGTATTTGTGTGAGTTTACAAGTGTAGCTTTAAATTATTCTAGTTATCAGCTGAGTTGGGATTGGTCGTTTGAGCCGCCTGGAGTTTGCCCTTTCTGCTGACGGGAGTTGTCGTATGTCAGTATTTGTATAGTTCATTAGACGGACAATATGATTTTTGCTGCATTTGCGGATGATATCTGCTACTGTATCGATATTGAGGTCGCAATGAAATTCTTCGTTTGGGTCGTACCAAGGTGCATTGGTTATAGTTCTGAGTATTTTTGATTGTAGTCGTTGATTAATGTTAATGTTACTTTTACTTGCAGTTCCCAAGATTTCTATGCCGTATGCCCAGATTGGCCCAATCACAGTTTCATATACGAGGGGTGTCCTTTATATGTCGGGATTTGGCAACCCTGGTGTTGCAATCTGGCAACTGACAGCTGTATCGCAAAGTTTGACATTTTTTGGCTTTTACGTCCTCAAAAGGTTTTGAAATACCAGCGCTATTTGTGTTGTTTACAGTAACTTAAAAGATTCATCTCGGTCCAAAAATGGAATTAAATCGTGAACATTTTCGTGCAATTATTTTTTACAACTTTCGACATGGATTAACTCAGCAACATTGCATGGATGAACTTAATTCATTTTTTGGCGATGAAGCTCCATCAAGGACCAGTGTTTATCGATGGTATGGTGAATATAATCGTGGTCGTAGTTCACTCCAAGACGAATTTCGTGAAGGTCGTCCAAAATCAGTTGTTGTTCCGAAAACCATTGATGCTGTGCGCGAACTGAAGTGTGCAAGATCGGCATGTGACCTATCGTGAGATTGAGACAATCTTAGGCATTAGTGGGACCAGCATACATTCAATATTGCATAACCATTTGACTGTAAAAAAAATTTGTTCGCGTTGGATCCCACACAATTTTTCAATCGCTCAAAAAAAGGCTTGTGTCGATTGGTCGAAGGAAATGCTCAAATAATACGATCGCGGGGCTTCGAAACACGTCTATGACATCGTGACAGGTGATGAATCATGGATTTACGCGTATGAGCCCGAAAGTAAACAGCAGTCGACTGTATGGGTGTTTCAAGAAGAGCCAAATCCAACAAAAGTTCCAAGCAAATGGTCGCCTGTTTTTTCGGAAAAACTGGACATGTCGCAACCGTACCACTAGAACAACGCAGAACAGTAAATTCTGAGTGGTACACAACCATTTGTTTGCCAGTTGTCTTCCAAGAAATTAGGAACACCAATCGCCAAAGACGGATCACTCTTCACCAGGACAATGCGAGCTCTCACACATCGGCTCAAACAACTACATTTTTGAGCACCCAAAACATCGAATTAATGGGTCATCCGCCGTATAGTCCTGACTTGGCACCGAATGACTTCTTTTTATTCCCGTACGTAAAAAACAAACTGAGAGGTCAATGTTTTTCGACACCTGAAGAAGCGGTTGCGGCATTCAGAATGCATGTTTTGGAGGTACCTCATTCAGAATGGCAAAAGTGCTTCGACAATTGGTTGAAACGCATGCAAAAGTGTATAGGTCTTCATGGAGAATATTTTGAAAAACAATGAAGTGATTTTCGATAATTAAAATTTGTTTTTGTTCTCTAATCCCGACATATAAGAGGCACCTCTCGTATAAGGGTTTTATTCAGCAATGACAGTCCCGAGCGCCTGACAAGTAGCCAGTATAGTTGTCGGAATCTGTTTTTTACCTCATTTCTTTTCAACGTGATATGTTCTTTCCAGATGAGTTTGAAGTCAATAGTCATTCCAAGGTATCTTGCTTTGGTGTCTATCGGGATTTGTGAGTTGTTTATTGTCAGATTCTTGTGTCCAACTTTCTTGTTAGAATAAGCTACATTAATTGTTTTGTCACTATTGAATTGTATACCCCAAGCATTAAACCGTATTAGTGTTTTGTTCAAAATCTGTTGTAACTTGTTTGTTGCTGCTTCTAAGGTTTTATGAGTTGCCAATAGGACGGTGTCATCTGCAAAAGCTGCTATCATGTCGATACTTGCAGGCAAGGGAATATCAGCTGTGTACAGCACATATAGTGCAGGCCCTAGTACACCGCCTTCTGCCCTGAGGTACATCGGCTTCCATGAGTTGAATGTTAGAGTATTTGTGTATATATTTCGCAAAAAAGTATCAGTTTGCTAAATAGATTTCCATTAACAGATAGTAGTGTTTAAGTTTAAATATTAAACCCTTGTGCCACACGCTGTCGACAGCTTTCGTGACATCAAGATACACAGCAAATAAGGTATTTCTTTTATCAATTTCTGACAATATTTTATTTGTTACTCTATATACCTGTTCTATTGTTGAATGTTTTCTACGAAATCCGAATTGGTGTGAAGGAAATAAGTTTCGCGCCTGTAGTATGGGGTCAAACCGGTCAAGTATAAGCTTCTCAAAAAGTTTGGGTAATGATGGTAATCAATACCAACCAATACAATTTTTTATTTACTACTTCTTAAGTGGTGCGAGTTTCGCAAACATTTAACCAACTCATAACTACTATTTTCTGCTCCAAGTCTTCGTTTCCCATAAGATAAACTTTTTCATTCTTATTATTTAACTTTTTTCTGTCTTTCATATTTTAAATTGACTCGCCTTAGAAATAAGTTTTATATCCAATGCTGCAGCATAGCCAAAGGTTGTTGTGTTGGATATTAATAAATAAAAATAAATAAATAACGTCGTTCCATAGTAAAAAAAGTTCGTGTTATTTGAATGGCAATGCTGAAGTCAAACTTATATAAAAGTTGGAGCTGCGTCACAAAGTGTGAATGTACTCTGAATTGCCTAATTGTATCAACACTTCCCACCTTAGCTGTGATCGGAGCCCATCAACTAATCCAAACAGTATTGGGCTTGGAAACAAAGATAAACGAAGGGTATTAATCAATTTTAATTAGCACACAAATGATTAAGTTCAAAATGAAAAAAAAAAAATAAGACAAAATATTTAATGTGCAAATTAATATCCACACTTGCATACTCGCATTTACATACACATGTACATATATATACGTATGGGCAGTACATTGGCTGTGCTAATTTCTGTTCTAAATAACTTTTTAGCTTACGTATGTATATACATACATACATACGTAGGTGGGTATGTGCAAATATGTACACGGGAATAAAAATATGTTTACGCCACACCTCAGCCTGTTATTTATGAGTTAACCCAACGGTAGGAGGCTGACCGAAACAGAAACGGTTTGGTGACGATGAGAACATTGTCGTCATTGGAGCGTCCAACTACCGGACAGTGCAACAGAGTATGCTCATGAGCCTGAGATCTGATAATTTTACATTTGCTTGTCGTGCTTGTGTGCGATTTCGCATTTGGTTTTGGTCTCATGTGCAAGTGATTGTAACATAACAGAGACTCAATCTGCTTGTATGCATATTCTATTGGAGCCCAACCAAAATAAAGGCTCTATGGACCGAGTCAAGGCGGGATAACCTTGTCAGCTCCTTAACCTAAGGTGTTGAGCTAGCCGTGGCGAAAGCTGCATGACTGGTAGTGCCTAAATAACTAGTCGTCAACGGTCCCTTCCGATGCCCAGGCAAGGTCGGTTGTAGGAAGTGCCTTACCGCAGTATACCGGCTCTGCCGCAGCGTACCATTTGCTTCCGTACATACTCGTGTTACAAAAATTTAGATAAAAGGAAAACAAAATAATAAACATAACAAAAAAACAACAAAAACCGAGAGTGTACTCGGTAGGAGATGCTAAAAATAAAAAGAAAAAATCTTCTGAGTCGCTGCTCAAATCGCGCTATCTGAGAGCCAAATTCATTCTGGCTAAGATAGCTAAGAATGAAGTGGCCGCTAGACCAGATGATCGCGATACAGGGGACAAGGTCAGATATAAGGCCGTAATTTCGGAGTACGAAACCATGGCCGCGAGGAAAACTACCGAGCTCCAATCACATAAAAATCTGCGGAACCAACCAGCGGCTAAGAGTAACCGATCACAAGATGTGAGCGAGCGCGCTGCCAAGAAAATAAAAAATGTCTCGACTCAGGGCGTTGAGGGCCGTACAACAAGTGCGGTGGTTGCGCTGCGAGGGTTGCTTATAGTGAGGAGGCCAGGGATCATCTCCAAGTTTCCAATTGCCGATTGGGGTGTCATTGAGTAACTATTACTAGTAACTAATGTCAATCCATCTCCCTGCTCGGACGAAGCTGCAAATGGTGACTGTAAAGGTGAGACCTCCGCTGCCATTTTGGCTGAAGGACCAGTGTGCAGAAGGAGCAGTGTCACAATAACATAGCAGCGATTTTAGAAAACGAGAAGGCTGCGACCTCACGAGAGTGGCAGAAGCCTTGGGAAAACTCAACAAAAGGAAAGTGCACTTAGACGATAATCCCAAACATCGAAAGATGGTTGATGATGATTGAAGTTATGGTGAGCTTAACTTGCAGCTTAAACAATTTCTGATGGATAAAGGTTGCTACCAGAAGTACCTACACCGCTTTAGGCTACGTGAGTCGCCTTTATGCCCAATATATCATCAAGTGGGACAGGTAAGCCCTGTGTTTATTGTATGTCTTTGATTTTGTATGATTCGCGGCGAGCAGATGCAATTTGTCCGCACTATCAGGAGATGCGATAAGACCTGAACATTTAGTCAGTGTCATGATGACTTCAATGCGATGACTTCAAATGCGATGCGTGGGACTAGATTTCATCAGCAATCAACGACATACATAGAACATGAATTAAATCATACAAAAGGGAGTATAGCATCTGTCTACGAGGTCAGCGGCAGTTAAAGAGACGATACTTGACAAAAAAACGCGCTCTTAAATCGACGTGGGACGTGAAACAATCGTGGTGTTAGGGAGTGGGCAGTCCCATCTGGGACAGTTTGTTTCGAAAATATACGAACCTGTGCAAAGATTTAAGTGCAGGCAATTTTTGACGGTTTGCTTGCGAAGAGTAACTGACGTAAAGCCTTGTGCTCAACTCCCTCCCATGATTTACTTAATGGCAATACTGGTAGGGCATCGGCACTTTGATGGCAGGAGGTTTAGTTCGGGTTGCACTAAGGAGGAAAAGGCAAAAAAATTAAAAAAAAAATTGAAAAATAAATAAAAGAAAAAGCAGCTGTCATTGCGTGTCTAAAATGTATTGTTCGATTCCAGTACTGTTCACAAAGTGGTTGCAGTTCAACCAGTTTTATCACTACCTTTGTCTCCTTATCTCTATCTCTATCCCTCTCTCTAATTCTGGCTGTGTCCCTATTTTAATTTCTTTCTATTCTTTAACTTTATCTTCTCTGCTTTATGTTTATCCTCACCTTTAGGCCTGCCTTTATCTTTATTGTTTCCTTTATCTTTATATCCGCTTCCATCTTTGTCCTCACGTTAAGTATTTAAATCTGCCTACATCTCCGTCCTTATGTCTACGTACCTTTAGTTTTATTGTCATCTTTTCCTTTATCCTTTTTTCATCTACATCTTTATTTTATGCTTCGTCCTTTTAGTAATCTTAATCTGAACCTTATTTTTAGACCTCTGCTGAATACGTTTCTTTAATTTAGTTTAATTTTAGTAGGCATATGCAAGTATACAAATATGTTTTGGCATTTTTAGTGTCCTCTTAGTGTCCCTCGCATTAATTTTTTCGCATTATTTAAACCCATTTGAAATTTGATTGATTTTCTTCTCTTTAACATGGAAATACATCTGGAATAATAAATAATTCTTATAAACATAGTTTAGTCGTAAAATGGACGTAGAGATAACATATTTTCCTATTTATTTATACCTTCATACAGTTGCGAACACGAAAATAGCAGTTTTTATTATTATTTTGAAAAAAATTTCTATTCTTTAACTCAACACAAATTCATTACAATTCTAAAGGGTGGTTAAATTTCAAGGGCCGATATTGAATGTGAACCACACCTAAATGTCAAGTTTTTTTCTGCATTTCATTTGACATTTTTTAATTTCAGACTAAGTCAATTTGTATCATGGACCGATACTCAATCGAGTAACATGTTAAAGTTATTCAGGCTTATTATGAAAACGGGCGTTCAAATCAAAATGCATATCGCGCACTTCGTGATTTTTTCGGTCAATTTAATCGTCCAAATGTGCGTACAATCGGAAAAATTGTGCCAAACTTTGAGCAAATCGGGTCTATAGGAGATGTGAAAACACCAGTGCATGCTCGTGCAGCTCGTACTGTAGAAAATATTGCTGCTGTTTGCGATAGTGTGGTTGAAGAGCCGTCCACCTCAACTCGTCGTCGTGTCCAACAATTGCACCTCTCACGCTAGTCGTTGATGAACATTATGCATAAAGACATGCATTTATACGCTCACAAGGTGCAATTGACTCAAGGCCATTTCAAGCGTCGTCAACAGTCAGAATGGTGGCAGGAAATGGGAACAGTGAATGACCACTTTTCGAAGAAAATCATCTTCAGTGATGAGGCACTTTTTCACCTCAGTGGATTCGTCAATAAGCATAATTGCCGCATTTGGCGAATGATAATCCAAGAGTGATTGCCGAAAAACCAATACACCCACAAAGAGTGACTGTTTGGTGCGGTTTATGGGCCGGCGGCATCATTGGGCCGTATTTTCTCCAAAATGAGGCCGCTCAGCCAGTTACTGTGAATAGTGTTCGCTATCGTGAGATGATGTCGAACTTTTTATGGCCCGAATTGGAAGATATGGATATGGGCGATATGTGGTTTCAACAGGACGGTGCCACTTGTCACACAACTAACGAATTCCAAACGTTTTGCCTTATGTTTTGATGTCAGGATTGGTTTTTTCGTAGACTGCGAGTTATAATTCAACTTCCCTTAGTCGTCTACCTACAGTCATTTCAGAAACATTTGAGTTGACCTCGTTTTTGATTTGTATGGCTGATTTCGTGGGATGCTTTTTGGAGCACCTTACGATTCTGCGATCGTCTTTCAGGAACGTCAAAGAATATTTTGTATTACTGTGTAGATTGTCCATATGTTCTGAATTTTCGAATCAGCTTTCATTATTCTTTAGTACAATGTTTCGCTCGACCCACTATAGACAAAACATCCCTACTAATATTATAAATGTGAATGTAAGTTTGTTTGTTACGCTTTCACGCCAAAACTACTTAACCGATTATTACGAAACTTTGTACACATGTTTTTGGAGGTGATAGAAGTAACATAGGGTACCTATTGGTGGATAGGGTTTGAGATATATGTAGGTCAAAACGTGGACCTAGGTAACCTTCGGATGTGTATGTACAATATGGGTATCAAATGGAAGCTGTTGGTGAATGCTTTAGTTCAGAGTATTCTTCATGCCGCTCCGTGACTAGGGTCTCGAGATAGATACCAAAACGTGGACCCTAGAATGTGTTTGTACAATATGGATATCAAATTGAAGCTGTTGGTGAATGCTTTAGTACAGAGTATTTTTCATGCCGCTCCGTGACTGGGGTCTCAAGATATAGGTCAAAACGTGGACCCGGGTAACCTTTGGTTGTGTATGTACAATATGGGTATCAAATGAAAGCTGTGTATAAGTGCTTTAATATGGGGTAATTTTGATACCTATTGATGACTGGGGTCTCGAAATATATGCCACAACGTGGACCCGCCGTGCCTTCGAACCGAATTAAACCAAACTTACACACATTGTTAAGTAGGTATTGAAGATGGTTTCCGTATAGTTTGGATACCAATTGGTACATAGGGTCTCGAGATACAGGTCAAAATGTGGACCCGGGTAACTTTCAGATGTGGATGTACAATATGGGTATCAAATGAAAGCTGTTAGTTAATGCTTTAGTTCAGAGTATTTTTCATGCCGCTCCGTGACTAGAGTCTCGAGATAGAGACCAAAACGTGGACCCTAGAGTGTGTTTGTACAATATGGATATCAAATTGAAGCTGTTGATGAATGCTTTAGTACAGAGTATTTTTCATGCCGCTCCATGACTGGGGTCTCGAGATATAGGTCAAAACGTGGACCGTGGACCCGGGTAACCTTTGGTTGTGTATGTACAATATGGGTATCAAATGAAAGCTGTTGATAAGTGCTTTAAGGGGTTAGGGGTAGTCAGAGGCCCGAAAAAATGATGATTTTCACGAATTTTTTTTTGCTACTTAATTAATTTATTTAACAAAAATAAAAACATAGCATAAAAACATCATGTTTTAACTTGACTTCACCAAAATTTCAAAAAAAAAAATTAATAATTGCAAAAGTTATCGCTGTTTGTGTGAAGCCCGTTTCTCCAGAAGTCCCTTGCGGTGAACATCACAAGTCCTTGCAGATTCATCTAAAACTAATCAGACAAGAGAAATTAGTTTTATTAATAGATAATCTCGGGCCGGATCGAAGCTTTTTTTTTTTTTTTAAAATGAACAAAATGGCGGCCTCAGAAAATTTTTTCCAGATTTTAGAAAGAAAAACCAACAGTTAATTGTTAAAAAAAAATCGAAGTTTTTGAAAAAAAAAAAAATCCTTCGATCAGGCACAAGTTTTTTATGTTTTTCAAAAGCTGTATAAATTTTATTGAAATCTACGTAGCGGTTTTTAAGTTACAGTGTTCACCAGTTTGAAAAACATAGTTTTGAGAAAAACGCATATAAAGTTTAGCTATCTGCTCTGGAGCGCCCGAGCGCCCGTTGTAAATTGTTGAATAACTCGAAAAGTATTTGTCGAATTCACTTCATATTTTTACACAATATTTTTAAGATATTATACTTTAAGAAAATGCAAAAAAACACAAATCGATTTTTTGAAAATTCTGACTACCCCTAACCCCTTAATACGGGTAATTTGCATACCTATTGATGACTAGGGTCTCGAAATATATGCCAAAACGTGGACCCGCTGTGCCTTTGCACCGAATTAAACCAAAGTGACACACATTGTTAAGTAAGTATTGAAAATGGGTTTCGTAAAGTTTGGTTGTAATTCGGAACACTGGCAACGGGTACAGCGTTCTTTTGAACCAGCCATAATGTCGTTTACTTTTTTAACGCTTGGGGCGGAACTGAACTGTCAAATTGACAGTGTGAGTTACAATTTGTCAATATTTCTTTTTGATTTGGATGCCATAAAGAGAAGACGTAAGTGCAAAGTGTAACAATTCTTTGTGAATTTTTTTTAATTGGATTTTGGAACAGTGAAAAATTTCTTACGAAATTTGAGAATTTAATGTGAAATTCGAATGTTCAAATGAAATTATGTGTTCGTGGAAAAAAAACAATTTTTTTCGTTTTTTTTTTTTTTTGAAAAATATAAATGGAAATATGTATATAAATTGAAACGAAAAATTCATGGATGATCAGGAAAAAAGACGATTGTTTCTTAGTTATTCATTTGCGTTGATTTGAAATTCAAAAACAATCTTCTTTTTTCCTGATTTTCAATTTATATTTTATATTTACTCAAAAACAAATAGAAAAACAAAAAATATTGTTTAGGCCAAAGCGCTTGAAAAAAGAATAAAGAAATAAATAATATGAAAACCATATCTTTTCTGTTCTAGACCATATCTATTCTATTTTAGTGTGCCCAGCGAAGCGGGCCGGGTGTGCTAGTAAGAAATAAATGCAAGACACTCCCCAAAATTTAAAATAAATAAAAAATTAAAAAAAAAACACCATCGCGATAAAGCGCGATATTAATAGAGTGGCACATGCATCTCTGCAAGAAATTTAGGTCAAGCTGCTCTTCCGGCTGCGTTTTCATGTTGTCCCAAAATTGGGGCCGTCGCCTTCGTACGCCACATTGTTTCTACGATAAACGTTTTTAAGGGAAATATTGGTAGTCGAAAAAGTATTTTCGTATTTTGTCAATAGATATCGTTGGAGTCATCTATCTCCAGTGCTACCAATCATATGGTGTTAGAAAGGTGACATTTTAAGCTTCATTTAACCAAAAAAAAAGTTAAATTCGGAGAAGTTGAAAAAAAGTTATAGCGGTTCAAAAAGGAGTGAAAATAATAAAGAAATTCGCTATATTTCGAAATTTTTGTATAAAAAAGGGAAGAATGCCACGCAAGCCACCAATGAAATATGTGAAGTTTACGGAGACGATGCTGTATCAGTTCGTGTAGCACAACAATGGTTCGCTCGCTTCCGTTCTGGAACTTTCGATGTGAAAGATGCACCTCGCTCCGGTCGACCTATCGTTGAAAAAGTCGATGAAATTATGGAAAAGATTGACCAGGACCGTCACATAAGCTGCCACGACATCGCCAAGGCACTAAACATTCATCATCAAACGGTTTTGAACCATTTAAAAAAGGCTGGTTACAAAAAGAAGCTCGATGTTTGGGTACCACATGAATTGTCTGGGAAAAATTTAATGGACCGAACTAACATCTGCGATTCTTTACTGAATCGAAATGAAATCGAACCATTTCTGAAGCCAATGGTAACAGGAGACGAAAAGTGGATCAAATACGACAATATTGTGCGAAAAAATCATGGTGCAAGGGTGGTGAAGCTCAACAAATGGTCGCAAAGCCAGGATTGACGCCTCGAAATGTTATGCTGTGTGTTTGGTGGGATTGGAAAGGAATCATCCACTATGAGCTGCTCGAACGATTGATTCTACACTTTACTGTCAACAACTGATGAGATTGAAGCAAGCAATCGAAAAAAACTCCCAGAGCTGATCAGCAGAAAGGGCGTCGTCTTCCATCAGGACAACGCTAGGCCCCACACATCTTTGATGACTCGGCAAAAACTGGGAGAGCTTGGCTGGGAAATTCTGATGCATCCACCATATAGCCCTGACCTTGCACCATCGGACTACCATTTGTTTCGGTCAATGCAGAACTCTCTTAATGGAGTAAAGTTCGCTTCAAGAGAAGCCTGTGAAAATTAGTTTTTCGCCGAGAAACCACAAAAGTTTTACACTGATCGAATAATGTCTCTAGAAAAAAAATGGCAAAAGGTGGTCAACCAAAATGGTACATATTTGGTTTAATAAAGTTCATTATAAATGTGGGATTCGTTTTCCGTACAAAATAAAAAGTTTAATTCAACGTTAACAATTCTTTATTTAATTTTGATCTTATAACACGTCCGGCCAAAAAGTTTAATTCAACGTTAACAATTCTTTATTTAATTTTGATCTTATAACACGTCCGGCCTGTCCTGCGCTTCTATTCGGAAAGAAAAGTTCGTTTTCCTAACGCTTTAGTCTCGAGCCCTTTTCGTTCGGTCAGTGATGCCCATTGCCATTAAATTCGTCCAGTTACAAATAAATTCGTCCAGTATGCAGAGATGCATTTACCCATATCGTAATCTAAAAGTCATGTTCACTTATGTCCTTTGTTCGTCTGCCAATCCCATGCAGAGATGCATTTACCTATATTGTAATTTAAAAGTCGTGTTCACTTATGTCCTTTGTTCGTCTGTCAATCCCACATTCGGCCATCCTGATGTTTCATTCGCCTCGAATGAAGGGTTCCACGGCTTCATGTACTCTGCCACTGTATGCGTTACTCTCGGCCCTTCGATATCGCCGATCTTTTCCACGGTGTATCGACCATGATTTCTTTTCTCTTTCACCTTGTACGGTCCGTAAAATTTTGGCTTGAGCTTAAGTCCGGTTCCATATTGAGTGCGCTTAACGGCGACTAAATCTCCGACTACATACTCGGTTTCTATTTTGCGGTTTTTATTAAAATTCCGAAAGTTCTCTTCTTGCATATGGCTTATATTAGCTCGCGCTTCTTCTCGTACCTTACTCCTCTCTTCCTCCAACTCTTCTATAGCTGATTCTTCCAACAACTTGCGAATGTCATGATTTTCGTTAACGCGTATATCAACACCTGTTAACAGTTTGAACGGTGAATACTTCGTGCTTCGCGACGGTGTAGAGTTTATTACTTGCTGCACTCTATCCACATGCTTATACCATAGCTTCGGATTCTCTACGCATAACTTCGTCAACATTGGTATGACAATCTTATGGACTCTCTCTACCTGCCCGTTTCCACGCGGAACTCCGGTTGTTATAACTAGATGTTGTATGTTTTCCTTTTTGCAATAATCCTCGAACGCATTTGAAGTAAAACCAGTCCCTCTATCCGTGATGATCCTAAGTGGATGTCCAAACGTTGCTGCCTGCCTTTCTAGACGCTCTAAAACTTCATCGCTTCCGGTACTTCTAGTGGGATACAGCCAAACAAATTTAGAAAATGCATCGACGACTACTAGAATATAGTTATATCGCTTTTTCGTTTCTTCCATAGGTCCTACGTGGTCTAAATGGTACGTTACTAGAGGTCTGTCCTCTTTGCTAATTGGATGTAGCATCCCTTCCTTCTTCCCAGCTTTCGCCTCTGAAACCAAACATTCTACGCAACTCCTGACTACTCGCACTACCTTCGGTGCCAAATCGTAAATAAAAAAGTCTCTCTCGACCAAATCTTGCGTCTTTTTCGCCGCATAATGCCCTTGTCTATGAGCCATCTGGATAACCTCTCGCTCCATCGATGTCGGTACTACCATAAGTTCTTTAGCGAGATCTTTATGGAGAACCCCATGCTTTAAATAGAAATCGTGATACTCCTCGTGCTCTAAAACCTTTCGTACGGCTGCCAACTTATCGTCTTTCAGTTGTTCTTCTCGTATCCTATGTCGCAAGGTGTCCGTCATCATCAAGCAATGTATGCGACTTAATGCATCCACGTGTCTCATCTGACTTCCTGAACGGTGCTCAATCTCGAACTGATAGTCTTGAAGAAACATCGCCCAACGCGATACTCTTAGGGGAACGTCCTCTTTTTTCATAGTTAGTGCAAAAGCGTTACAGTCGGTTACTATTTTAAATTTCATACCCATAACGTATACTCTCCATTTCTTTAGCGCAGCTATAATTGCTAATACCTCCAGCTCGTATGAGTGATATTTCTGTTCTACAACCGTAGTTTTTCTACTCATATATTCAATAGGATGTAAACATCTATCTTCCGAATCTTTCTGTAGCAGAACTCCGCCATATCCGAACATGGATGCATCTGTATGCACTTCTGTCTGTAGTGTTGGGTCGAATAATCTAAGCAATGGTGGATTCGCTAAAGCAGTCTTCAACTGTTGAAACGCTGCTATTTGTTCATTCCCTATTTGAAACTCTACGTATTGCCCCATGAGATCAGTCAATGGTTTAGCGACCAGAGAATATCTCGGAATGAAGCGCCTAAAATATGACGTCAGTCCCAAAAAACGTTGTAACATCTTCTTATCGGTTGGAATGGGAAAATCACCCACTGCTATAGTTTTCTCTCGCGATGGTGCTATGGTGGACGCCTCCACAACGTAGCCCAAAAACGTGACTCGGCTCTTTAAAAATTGACATTTCTCCCATTTTATTCGAAGTCCATATCGTTCTGCGGTCTCCAATACTCTCCTTAAACTAGTTAACCCTTCCTCCACGCTCTTTGAAGGAATAATTATATCGTCCATATAGGCTATTATTGTGTTATTCCGAATAAGTTCGCCTAGCACAGCATTAACGTACCTCGTGAAAACTGCTGGGGAATTACTGATGCCAAATGGAGCATACAGGAACTCGTATTGTCCATTATGAGTTACAAAAGCTGTGTATTTACGCGACGTAGTATCTAACGGTACGTGGAAGAATCCGTTACGAAGATCCAAAGTCGAGTAAAAAGTAGCCGATTGAAGCCTCTGCAGAACATTATCGATTAATGGCATCGGAAAGTTGTCACGTATTATTTTTTCGTTTAACTTCCGGTAGTCGCAGCATAACCGTTTGGTACCATCCTTCTTTGTCACCAGTACTATCGGAGATGCATACTCGGATGTGCTAATCTGAATGATATTGTCGGCTAACCACTCGTCTACCTGCTTTTCAACTAAACATTGATCGGCGTATGACATTCGACGTGGTCTTTGATATACTGGCACCTCATCGGACAAGATGATCTTCATTTCGATAGGCGATGACTTTCTCTTCTCGCTTCTGTAATTCGTAATCAGGCTAAGTACCCTTTCCTTCGTTGCAGTTGGCAAATGATCGAGTTCAACCTGCAACCCAGCACTCTCACAAGACACAGAATGTAGGATTTGTCCAAACTCCTTCGCCAACTCATCAATGCGATTCGGGTCTTCACTCCCCACTATTTTCACGCTAACTTCCTTAAATTCTGATTTCTGCTCGGGAATTCTTTTCTTTTGGAACCTCACCCCCTCGTCGTCGATGACGACGTCTACCTGCCTTAGAATATCCTTTCCTAAAATCGCGTCGTACAAAATATCGCGCTCCTTAGCAACGTGAAACTCGATATTTACCTCGACCCCATCCAGGTCCATGATCGCAGAGAAACATCCAACAGTGGTTATCATCTTGTTGCCAATGCCATACAACGTTTTACTTATGGGTTTTAAGTCGATGTATCCAATGTTGAGTAGGGTGTCATATCTGACAACACAGATATCACTCCCCGTATCCAACAGTGCTGAAAACGTGTACCCATTTATTTGTAATTCGCGGAATAGGGACGCGTCCTTTGAAGCTGACTTCGCTCTCGGCTCTTCTTCGCCGTCGGTAACTACATTCACCCTTTCCTTTTCCATCTTCTCCGCTCGCGGTACCGTCTGCTTACATTCGAATGCCTTGTGACCGACTTGGCTACATCTAAAACATCGAATCGCCAATTGAGTGCATTGCCTAGCAAGATGCCCTATTCTTCCACACTGGAAACACGACCTACTGCTTTGCGCCTCATCTTTAGTAGAACCTTTATCTTGCGAGGACTGTGTGAACGGTCTGCTTCCTATGTGTGATCCCCTGTGTTGTGATCCCCTACATTTCTCATAAATGCGCAAGTTTTCCTTAAGGTCTCTCAAATTACGGGCTTGATATAAAATTTGGTTATTAACGCGCGTGTCTGGGATGCCATCGATAAAATATTCGATAACGCTCTCGTCGTCCATATTAATCGGACTGCCAATCTCCATCAATGAGTATAGATACTCCAGTAAATTCTCGTTCACCCGTTTACGTCTATTCTTTAATCTGCGATGAATTTCGTTCGCACTCAGCTTAACTTCGAACTCTTCCTTAAGGATGGACTTTAGCGAGTTCCAATCCTTCACTGCTCTCTGACTTCTCACAAAGGTTCTTGCCGCACCCCTGAGTAGTTGTTTTCCATAAATAAACTTCTGCAATTCGTTCCAATTGACGACAGCTGCATTATCCTCGAACTCCTGCAACCACTGATTAACGTCAGGTTGCCCGCACCCTGAGAATGATGACAGCGCATCTTCGACATCGCGAAGGCTAAAAAAATTCTGGACTGGCATTTGAACCTTAGCGGATCTATCTTCGCAACCCTCATCCGAACCTAGACTCACATGGGCGTCTGAAACCCTAGAATGACCGAAGTGCTCTAAGAGTGCGTCCTGCAAATCACCTTTCCGCTCCCGAGTCGGTAACCCTAAAGCCGTGAGTTTCTCCCTGAGGCAGTTTAAGTTCAATTCTAAAATTTCGTCCACGTCCATGTCAATGTCGTTTACAATGTTAGATATAATACAATGTTTACGTATAA
Source organism: Anastrepha fraterculus (assembly GCA_037575425.1). Taxonomy (NCBI): domain Eukaryota; kingdom Metazoa; phylum Arthropoda; class Insecta; order Diptera; family Tephritidae; genus Anastrepha; species Anastrepha fraterculus. The sequence goes on along the minus strand of JAYXIM010015384.1, from coordinate 196,906 downwards.
AGAATTCAATAAAGTATATTCAACACCAATATAATTTTTCTTAACTAGTTCTTAAATATAGGTTGGGAACCGCTGTAATGAGTAGAACCCAGCACTTTGACTTTGCAATTTCTTTCGTTTTGCCTATTACTTATATTCGTTTCTAATTTACTGTAACATATTGTACGTGCATTTTGCTATAAAGGGTCATACTCAACTTATGTACATTCCATTTTTAGAAAAAATAAAGTAAATTCGAAGTTAAGACAAATCAGTCTTCCGACTCTTAACAATATACTTGATAGCTTTTGCTATGCTTTTGTTTACAACTTCTTTTGATAACTATTGATAATTCAAAATACTTTTCGTGAATTTACTGCTGTTGATTTACTGTTTTTGATTTCAAACTTAATTTAACTTGTTTATTCATTTTAGATAAAGTTAAAATACTTTTATTGGGATAAACTAAAAAATAATTCCTATTTCCTACATTGTACTTTCAAATTTACTGTACCGAAATGTACTTGGTAAAAATAGTTCTGGCCAAAGGGGCAAATTGGTTTAAGTTATTACAAACTTCTTCGTAATTATTAAATATTGTATATAATATTTTTTTTTTATATAGCCATTTACTTTTAAACTGTATTGAAATTGATAAAATGCATTTAATTTTCACAAGGTGGTTTGCATAAAGTTGCTTAGTTATATTTAGGTATAAAATAAATGATCAAATTAATTTCCACTCTTTTAGTCAGCACTTAAGTTAAGAAAACTACAATATTATTAGCATCAGTTCATTAATTTTCACAAAAAAATATAGATATAAAATAAATGATCAAATTACTCTTTTAGTTAGCACTTAAGTTAAGAAAACTACAATATTGTTAGCATCAGTTCATTATTAGTTAGCTACAATAGTTTTTTTTTGTTAAATGTATACTTAACGTATTTTCTCCAACAGTCAGGATATAAGTAAATATTTTTGATTTTGTTTATTACACAAAACAGTTTTAAAAATTTTAATCGTTTTTTTTTTCAAAAAAAAAATTTTTTTTTATCAACTTCAACGCACAATCAACGTTTCGGCGTCACACTTTTCTTATACGCACTTACATACCTTCAACTTTGGTTCTGAATAAATTCCGGTAAATTTCCGTTACTTGCACTTTGCTGCTTCTTCACGCCGTTAGAATTCCGTTAATCGCATTCCCTCGTCGCTTCATCACTTTTCTTGAAAACCGCAAATCAGACGCACAATCCAAACGCTGACTCCTTCTTTCTTCCAGCCGCTGTTGCCGTTATCGTTGGCGACTGCGCCGTATGTACTTCCAATGCTACCAAATTTGATGACTGCGCCTCTCTGCTACGTTTCTCTGTTGCTTCCAACTGCGGCGCCTGTCTGGTCTTTCCGTTACTGTTGCGCTCGCGCTGCTACTTTAAATCCAATTTAGTGCGTGCTTTGCATCACTTTCGCTTATTAAGATTCGAAGAAAAAAACTTTCGATGAACGAAACGGATCCCGGACGAGCCCCCAAATTGTGGGATTCGTTTTCCGTACAAAATAAAAAGTTTAATTCAACGTTAACAATTCTTTATTTAATTTTGATCTTATAACACGTCCGGCCAAAAAGTTTAATTCAACGTTAACAATTCTTTATTTAATTTTGATCTTATAACACGTCCGGCCTGTCCTGCGCTTCTATTCGGAAAGAAAAGTTCGTTTTCCTAACGCTTTAGTCTCGAGCCCTTTTCGTTCGGTCAGTGATGCCCATTGCCATTAAATTCGTCCAGTTACAAATAAATTCGTCCAGTATGCAGAGATGCATTTACCCATATCGTAATCTAAAAGTCATGTTCACTTATGTCCTTTGTTCGTCTGCCAATCCCATGCAGAGATGCATTTACCTATATTGTAATTTAAAAGTCGTGTTCACTTATGTCCTTTGTTCGTCTGTCAATCCCACATAAATATAAAAAAAAATGAGTTGAAGTTTGATTAGAAATACGAAAAGACTTTTTCGACTACCCAATATATACTCAGAGACATTCCACTTCCCGCCAAGAGGCAAACGCAGACAGAAAATAGTTTTATGAGTTTAGTTATCCCGGAGGTACTCGATTCTAGGACTTAGCACCGATATTTGGCGCACAACACCAACTGATGCCACTTGCAGATAATAATAGTATTTTTTTTTATTTTTTATTTATTTATTTAGATAGTACACTGCAACCAGACTACAAAGGAGGTACTTTAATATTTACCGCCCATGTTGTTCGCAGATCATTCCAAAAATCCATTGTTCAATGCCTGAGTTGTAATTTCAAATATTTATTTCAACGCACTGACAAACAGCCATTTACATTGTTTGATGGAGTGGGTATGTATGTATTTATGGCATGGTGAAATTCACACATTCTAAAGCGTGCGTACACACAGACATTTCGATAGCAATTAAGTGCACATGTCGATATGGGAGAATCGACACCGTTGAGATTTGCCGCAGGCCGCGCACCGGCTCAGCAAACAATTCCAGCAACCAATGCATGCACATTATGGCGGATCGATTTGTTCCTAGAAAATATAAACGATTTTATTTCGAGGGCTGGAAATTCTGAACGAATAAGGAAGTATAGCTGCAAAGTGCATTTCGAGCCTCATACTTTTTAATTTTAGTTATTGAATTTGTCTTATATTTTGTAAATTTTGTTTTGAAAAAAAATTGAGGTACGAGAAATTAATTTGTATATCTGTGTGCGCTTGTGCACGAATGCTAGAAATGTTTGCCCAGCCGTCCGTCCGTACGTACGCACGATAACTCGAGCAAATATTTCAATGAAACTTGGTTTACATATTACTCTTGGTCCAAGAGGTAGGTTGGTATTGAGAGTGCCCGAAATCGGTCAATAATCATGCCCACTTTCCATATAACGGTAATTTTCAAAAGAGTAAAAACGTGACATTTCGGTTATGAGAGAGGCAAAATTACTCAAATTCGGTGCAAATAATGAATAAAAATAAATTAATATGAGACAAACATTTTGTGTTTATTTACTACAAAAAGTGATTCAAAAACAAAGTCGTTGATTAATTTTGCGCCACCTGGTAAAGGTTGTTTTTTAAGCGCTTGAGAACTTAAAATGATAATATAAAACAGAAATATTTTTGGAATGAATTTTTTTATTATAATCTGGTAGATAATTTCATAGCAATTTTTTTTTTAATATGATATCTGGCATTTGTGCGCCGCGGCTACGAATTTCCTGGCTCCTTCGCTCAATGACCACCTCGCCAACTTGTGACCACTTTTTCCAATAAATCTAAATCAGCAAAAATGTGACGCAAACGTTGGTCATTTGGCTTCAATTCTTGCACGATATATGTAGATCCCCACTTAAAATTTTCCACGTAGTCGGAACAAACGGACAAAGACCAATCAAATAAGTTAAAAATGACGAGAAAGCAACAGGAGACGCCGAAATCCTTCTATGTAGATTTCGCTCTATAAACGGCGCGAACAGATTTATTTTCTCATTCTTTGTACTATTTCTAAAAGCCCAACCTGTTTCTGCAGTAGATTTTTTGTAACTTTTTTTTCTTTTTATTTTGTTGAATTTCTGGTCATACATAATAAATACCTGACTTACACTTTTCTCAAAAAAAAAAAAAATTTTTGCAAAATGTTAAAAGAGACTTTTTATAAATAACTAAAATTAAAAATAAGGAAGTGCGAAATTCATTTTAGAGCTATGCACTCATGGATTATTTCTTTAGTATTTCCAATAAAATGCTTAAGTCCTCAAAACGCACTCGAGTAAAAAACTTACCCGCCCTAATGCACACACACACAACTGAATATAGATTTAATGGTACACTCGATAAAACTAGAAGTAGTACAAAGCCATGTATACATTTATGCGGATGTTTGTATGTACACGCATGAATGAATGTATGTTCGTGTGTATGTATGAATGTACGCAAATACTGGCAAACTAGAAATAAATGCTCATGGAATGTTCCAACTTAAATGTCCATTAATTTTGAATTGATTGATAGAGCCGACACATAATCATAATATAAATAAATTTTTACTAAACTGCAGCCTTTCTACTTGTTTTTCAACGAATTGCCCGATGGTTTTGTCGGCTTCGTATTTTTTGTTGCTATGTTGTGCTATGTACGTGTGTATGTAGGTTTGTATGTAGTAATTAAAATACCATAAATATTAATTAGTTTTAACGGAAATATGTATTCATGGAATTTATTCGCCATTTTTGGGATTTTAACATTTTTAATTTCATTAAATTTTTTATGACCACATTTTTACACTCACACACAACAAAATATGGTATGTCTGTGTGCATATTTTAAAATTATAAAAAAAGCTGACTCAAGTTTTAAGAGTAAAGCTGCGTTTGTTGCCAACACCCACTCTAATATATAAGTAACGTTTCCAACGGAACCTACTTTTGGCTGTGCCGCCGCTCCCGTTTTGAAGCGCCAAAACACTTGTCAAATCAAATCCCATACAAATGTCATAGTCCATACTCATTTCAAACCCATTTCATCTTTGGCAGCGCATTTGTGTTGGGTTGGCTTAGTTGGAAACAGTTGGCAATTCTCTCGAACCCAAAACCTGCAACGCCAGATTGGTATTATGAAGAAGCTCGGTTATGTTTTTGGCTTAGGTTTTTATGGGGGTTCCATGCAAGGATGATAAATCATCAGGTTTCATCATCCGAAGCAACATTGTGAGTTTAACTTGGCCTGCCACGTCACCGGGGATTCGTCAGCAGAATACATATGTATGTAGATACGCATTCATGCACTCGTCCAATCAGTCGTTGTTCATGCGAGTTCAAACGACAACGACATAACATAAGTGGAGGCTGCGTTGTAAGCAAATCTCAATTGTCGTTGAAGTCATTTAACAGCTGTTGAGGTCATGCGACTGTTCGTTCACTGAAAATTTATTTATTTATTTATTTTGCATACTTAGTTTGTGAAACAATAATTTCTTACAGACTAATTAACAAATTATATTTAAAGTAAAATGTGTTTTAGGCAAAGAAAAATCAAGATCGATAGATGTTGAGATTTGGTTAAATTCGCAAATAGCGCTTCCAATTGGTGTACTACGGATATAATTCGTTCTAGCAGTATATGCATAGAACGGCAGCGAAGCACGAACATACCTCCACGGAACATTAAAATTTATTCTTTCTAAAAGCAACTGGCAGTTATAAACTCCTTTTATAATGCAAAAAATAAAAGTTAAAGATAATATTGACATTCTTTTCTCGAGCGATTTCAAATTGAGCAGCGTTAAACGTGCAATATACGAAGGCATCGAATCCGAGAAATCCAATGAACGTAAGACAAATTTGAAAAACACCTTCTGCATGCGATGTTATTGTTGTTGTAGCAGCATAAGCATTCCCCATACATATACGAGGAATGCTGCTGAAGTGACAGTTCTTGGCCGTATTTAAATCCGGGTCGTTCCGGTTACATAGAACCGACTGTCGTGGGAACGTGCGCTCTATTCTAACAAAGTGGAACTGGTGGAAAGGACGCCAGATTATTTCAGTATACCCCAGATGCGAGCAAACAAAAAAAGGTATAAAGCAGTTTTATGGTGTACGGATCCGTAAATTCAGTACTATTGCGCCGCACGAAAACAAGCATAGCATAAGCCTTTGAAACGTCGAAATTAATATGACTGATGAATGAAAATTTAATACCAGAGATAACTCCAAGGTTTTTAAATTCTTGAAGGTACTACAAAATTCCTCCAGAGAAGCTGTATTGAGTTTTTAATAAACTGCGTGATTTTGAAAAAGAAACAAGTACGCATATTTTAGGTACGCAGGTTTATGAAACTCATTTTTTGAATACAAGGTGGCGCAAAATTAATCACCCTATGGGAAGATTTTTATTTTTTGCAAATGGCGTCGCTTTTGTGGAACAACATCAAGACGCACACCACAAATAGGAGGAGGAGCTCGGCCAAACACCCAAAAAGGGTGTAAGCGCCAATTATATATACATATGTATATATAAATGGTGTCGCACGTCAATCATATTTGACGCTTGTGAACTAGACAGCTGCAGTATACAGACAAACAACCAATTGGAGCGCGCAAAGGTCAAAATAAATATTTCCATCACTCAAATCATTTTGTGTTTATTTAATACAAAAAGTGATTGAAAAAACAAAATGGATGATTAATTTCGCGCTACCTGGTAAGTACGCATTTTTTAGTATTTAAACAAAGATGAGATCTGAAGCAACAAACTTATAATTCATCTAGCTCGGATTGGAGTTCCATCACACCTGCAGTATTCTTTTGCAGACTGAATAAATCTTCAGATGGTCGGTATACTCGTATAATAGAACTTTGGCGAACGAAAAGCAAGATCCAATGTCATTTATAAACAGAATAAACAGCAATGGACCAAGAATGCTACCTTGTGGTATGCCAGAAGTGGCGAAAAAAGATTCGGATTGAACAGCATCGAGTGTGACAAAGCACCGCCTTCGAATAAAATAGGATTTAAGCCATTGCCGAAAAGTCATTAAATCATTACAGAGCAAATAATTTCTAAGCATACCCCAACGCGTCCACTTAACGAACTAAAAATGCAAAATTGTTGTGTATCAAAATAACAAAAAAAAAAAAGAATCGAACGCAGTAGGTAGCCCGCAAAACTTTAAAAAGATATCCAGCTAATAAAGTGACTTTCAAAAGACGCGCCTAAACGTTGATCTAAAATAAAACATGTAACAATTTAGGTTCTTTCAGTTTTTTATTCACTATTTTTATTCAAAATACGGCTCTTAAAAGCTATATGCGAAAAATGGCATCATTTCTGCCATGAGCAAGTCTACAGGTAAAATCCGCCAAACAATCAATCCATGAATGCCTAATTGTTGAGAACGTCGAGATATCGATGTGGAAGGTTGTTCAGCAATAATCTGCGCTACAGCAGCGATATTCTCAACAGGACGTTCTGTTTACAACCAAAAGAGGTTCAGAAAACACCTAACTCTCCACAAGGATAAACAGAGAATGCTCACGCGTATTCTCACAGGCCATTGTAGATAGCGCAGTCATCTGCACATGATCGGGATATGGTCCATTGATTCTTGTCGTTTCTGCGACCAGCCCTAGGAGACTTCAACGCACTTTCTCCTTGAATGCAGTGCTATAGCGCTCAGCAAAGGTTAAGACATCTCGCTGTCAGAAGAAAGACGCTCTTCATTTTAATAAGCGTACTGGGTCTGGGTGAGGTACTGTCATGAGTAGGGGCACAAAAGGCTATGAGGTCGAAATGCGAAGCTCAAATCCAATCTATTCTAATCTACTCTGTATACCAGAGATTTTTCTAAAAATTTTGAAATTTTTATGAAATTTTTTCGAATTTTTATAAATCTTGTACAAAATATGACAACTGGTTTAAATTGGTCTTTAAGATCGAACAAACTATATTTTGGGGGGCCGCCGTAGCCGAATTGGTTGGTGCGTGACTACCATTCGGAATTCACAGAGAGAACGTAGGTTCAAATATCGGTGAAACACCAAAATAAATCTAATAGCGGTCGCCCCTCTGCAAAATGGCAAACCTCCGAATGTAGTTCTGCCATAAAAAAGCGCCTCTTAAAAAAAATATCTGCCGTTCGGAGTCGGCTTGAAACTGTAGGTACCTCCATTTGTGGAACAACATCAAGACGCACAACACAAATAAGAGGAGGAGCTCGGCCAAACACCTGAAAAGGGTGTACGCACCAATTATATATATTTTATATATTTTTATAGGAAAATAATTAATGGAAAAACAAAGAAATTTAAAAATAGTCAAAACTTTGTCAAAAAGCTAAGGTGCTGGTTTTTTTTTCGCGTACTGTAGGGTACAGCGTGGGCCATGTAAAATTTGCTTTTTGAATCGGCTATAAAAAAAAAACGAATCAATATTTTTTCAAACTTTTTCTTTATTTTGAAGATTGAACATTGTCATTTATGAACGAAAAATAATATCGTTCAAATGACTGCCACGACTGGCTTTACAGTAGACCATTCGATCAACCCAATTTTTAAGCACATTTTCGATTGTTTGGGCTCCAATTTCATGAATGGCAACTCCGATTTCCTGTTTTAAAGCATCAATCGTCCCTGGATGGTTAACATAGCATTTGTTCGTAACGGCTCCCCACAAAAAATAGTCCAACGGGCTTAAATCACTGATCCGAGGCGGCCAATTGATATCGGAATTTCGGCTGATTATTCGGTTTTCAAAAACGGTCGCCGAAAGTTCAAGTGTAACTTTGGCAGTGTGACAAGTTGCACCGTCCTGTTGAAACCAAATGTCGTCCTTGTCATCCTCCTCAATTTTTGGAAACAAAAACTCCAAACTCCGCACCAAACAGTGTCTCGTTGTAGATGCATTTGCTTCTCTACAGTAACGTGTGGATTTTTTGAGCCCCAAATCCGACAATTTTGCTTATTGACGTAGCCACCGATGTGAAAATGAGCTTCATCAGAAAAGAAGAAGAAGACTCACCACTTTGGAAATAGGTTTTCAATATTTCCCAATTTTGTTCAAGCGTATAGCGCCCCATTTCGTAAATGTCAAACCTTTAAGTAAATTATGAACACATTTGAGTTACCATTCTCAAAAAAATAGGTGGTTCAAAAAGCAAACGCTATATGGCCCACCCTGTATATGAGGGTATATATATTTATATCATTTATTTACTTAAAATAATAGAAGTGGGTATTCTTGAAAAACAAAAAAAAACACGTTTCCTTTTCCTCTTGATTTTATATTTCATATTTGATATACATATTTTTTTCGAGTTTCTATACTTAATTTTTGCTGTATTTAAGCGCATATGTACATACATATATACATACACACACGCGCAAACATACATATGTAAATGAATTGAGACTACCACGAGTATCAGTCATCGTAAAATTCGAGTATAAAAAATATGAATTTAATTTAATTCTTTTTTTCTTCTTCTTTTGCTTCTCTGCAATAATTTTCCACTTCCAGTGTCGTCACCGTCCATGTCCACTCAGACATTTAATTATACCTATGTGTGGCTCTGTGTTTATTAGCGCTTTGAAAGCAAATGTTTTTTATTTTTATGTTTTATGTTTTTTGTTGTTTTTTTTTCGTTTATTGTTATTTAACGCATTTCGTACGTATTTTATGAGGCCATAAAATTACTCGTAGAATTTCGACACACTGCCACACAAACACATTTCAGCAAATGCCGACAAATAAACGCGCTCCCAAGCAAATATTTGACTGCTGTGTTAGAGCTTCTTTACTCAAACTGCACTCAGATTTGATAAGGCATCAGGGGCAGCGGCATCGGCATGGGCATCGAATGCTCGTTGCTTGCAGTTGAGTTTAAATCCATTATTAACATAAAGAAAACACAATGGCTGGAATGAGGAGAAGCGGGGCGAAGTAAAAAACTGCTGGCCTTTTGATGTTTCTTTGTGGAATTATGTAGCTATGCATGCGTATGTGTGTGTGTGTGTGCATATTATTGTTGTCAGTGCGTTGTTTGCCGGTTTAAATGGCTTATTTCTTGCATTAGGCACTGCGAACGAAATACTTGACATTTTTAAAGTATGTAGCGTTTATTTTGTTTTTGCTTTTGTTTTGCTAAAGACATTTATTTCGGCAAAATGATTTAAGTGAGCAAAGACAAAAAGTAAGGTAATAAAAATAAAATTAAGTATGTACACACACACACATATATATATACATTTGTAGGTATTAAGGTACATATAAAAGAAAATCGCAGGCAAGAATCTCAATGACTTCTGGTCGCGACAATTTCTGCAAATCCTTATTACGTTGGCTTCAGCTGCCATTTACGTGGTGATTCTTTTTTTTTGTTTTTTTTTCTTTGTGCTGCCGTTTTTTTGGTTTTGTTCGAGCTTTTTGCTGATAATGTTGTCGTCAATGGTGTTGTCGACGGCAGACAACGTGTGGGTTATCAACTGGGTATTCTTGCTTTTATTATTATAAGTGTGTGCATGTGTATGTGTGTGCGTGTGTACATATTTGGCCACTTTGTTATTATGATTGTTTTAATACTTAGCTGCCACGTCTGAGTTTTTTTTTTGTTTTTGTGTTTGTTTTTTGGTATTGTTGACGTTGTCATTTTCATTTCTCAAACGTACAAAAATATGCTGAAAACAACAGTTTGGTCGTCATTATATTCTTCCTGTCAGCCGGATTTCATGTTGTAACCACTTCGCTCCGCTTCAGCTTGCTTCTGCCACTGACTATTTCTCTTCATCACTAGCGTTTTTCTTGGATATAAAATTCTTATGTTTTCTTTCCTGACGGCTTTCAGCTGTAGCTGATTTTGTTGTTTCCCTGGAATAGCACACATACGCATGCATATTTGATTAACTCAATGGCAGACAAGGCAAAAACCACATCAACCGCAGCCCATAAACACACACACATTCCCATATTCACACTTAAGTATCTACATATGTATGTATGTAAGCATGCGGCCATAAGCATTATTCAAGTATTTAAAAGATTTTCGGAAGTAGCAACAAGCACCAGGTCCATCGTGTTTTATGAATATCGAACTTGAATACTTGAAAACTGTACACAAAAACACTATTAACGCCACGATTTGAAGCTGTGTACTTGAAAACACATACATACATATGTATGCACAGAACACATATGTAGGTACATAAGCACATAAGAAGTGAGTACAAAAAGTAAGGTGACCTCTCAAAATTTCGCAGGCAATGGTACATACCTAGTTCTGCCGTAAGTTCTGTTACAAGTTAGGTGCCTTATAGATTTGAAATTATAATACCATGAGTAAAGTTAGTTTTATTTAATCAAGTAGGTTAGGCAGCTCTAGCTTAGGGCACATTTGGAAATTTACACATTTACAGGGGAAAGGAGAACGGAGAAGGGAAGGAAGAAGGAGCCTTGGGATTAGAGACGATGAGTACCATGCATTTACGACGACAGCTGATTTACGTTCGTAATTAACCGGAACAAACTACTGATGAACTTCACCAGATTTATAATATTTAGACCCGCTATATCCGCAGGCGTAGCGAAAAAATGATAGCCCAGATGCCTACATCTTTGCCAGACGAGAACAGAGCAGCTGAGAAGGTGTTGAGATGATTCCAACTCGTCCTCAAGACAGCTTCTACAGAACGGACTTGAGGCAACCCCAAGTCTCACCGCATGAACACCTAACGGACAATATGCGGTAAGGATACCCACCAAATTCGAGAGCTGAGGCTTTTTTAGACTTAGGAGTTTCCTCGAGCGTCCCCGATCTACCCGTTGCCAGAAGGATCTCGTGACCTTGCACGTTTGCGCTCGCTGAGTTGACTCGCGACCCATCTTTCCAGGAGTAGACTACAGGTTCTTAAGGGAACCCCAATCCTCTCATTTCGCGACGAAACCGTGTCCAAGTAAATATTAAAGCAAAAAATTCAATTTTCAAGCCTTCACAGCCATTCAGCCATTGCAGCACGCACGGTTCCCATGGATATTGAGGCCGCAGCTCGAACCAAAGCTTGTTTCAGACTGTCCAAGTTTCTGTGAGCTCTGCAACAGGGCATGTTCTCCAATTCTGACCACAAACTGTAGTCCAATGGATTCAGATATGGACTTCCACACGGCCAATCTTCTGCGTCTATGAACCTCAGCCACTGGGGTTTTTAGCCATTGCTTGGCGATTTATGTCTTGTGGGCTGGAGCGAAATCTTGTTGGAAGATCCAAAACTCTACATTGAAGAGACTACTGCTTCAGGATACCTTCTAAGACATCCTCCTGGTACAGTTTGGGCCGGTACGAAGACTGGATCGTGGCCACCCTGAACCCTTGGAACAACATTTTTTGCGTCTCCAGAAGTTTTAGCATAGGTTTTGTCTTTTTTTCTTATTAAAACTTCTTCGACGGTGGCAGTTTTCTCATCTGGTAAAGAATATTTTCATGGCCCTTGACCGCCTGCCACCGAAGAAGCGGCTTGCATCTATCGAGTCTATTTTTCGTCAAGCGCGTTGCCAAAAGATGACCAGTTGAGCGACGGAAGGCTTTCATGTGGTGTTCATCTCTAACTAGTCTTGACATGGATCTGCTCTATACATTCATTTCCCTGGACATGCTTTTCTGCTTTCTAAAGGGATTTCTGCGGCCGCCGGAGCCGAATGGGTTGGTGCGTGACTACCATTCGGAATTCAGAGAGAGAACGTTGGTTCGAATCTCGGTGAAAGATCAAAATTAAGAAAAAGTTTTTTTCTAATAGCGGTCGCCCCTCGGCAGGCAATGGCAAACCTCCTAATGTATGTCTGCCATGAAAAAGCTACTCATAGAAATATTTGCCGTTCGGAGTCGGCTTGAAACTGTAGGTCCCTCCATTTGTGGAACAGCATCAAGACGCACACCACAAATAGGAGGAAGAGCTCGGCCAAACACCCAAAAGGGGTGAATGCGCCAACTATACATGTGTATGAAGGGATTTCTGCAAAATTCTTTCTCGAACAGCTTTCATGGCTGCACTGGTTCGAACCACGCGAGGACGACCACGTCTTTGTCTGTCTGTCACTTCAGACGTAAAAACTCCATTGTTAACAAGCGAAATTTGCCACGAAATGGAGTACAATTCATGAGTATACATACAATGCATACGAGCAAAAGCAAAAAATAACGGATCTTTTTCTGCGAATTTATTCTCGTCGTATGACACAGAATTTATGGCCAGACTAAGTACAGCTGAAGAAGAAGTAATTTGTTTTATGTTAAATATTTTTGTTATTTTTGTTTTATGGAAGGGCTGTTAACAATAAAATCGTGAAATCAACACATCGCCAACGCATCGAGTTAACGAGATTTTCACATCGTGTGATCGTAAGTATCGATTTCCATGCCCGCTCTGCTGTTTCCCAAAGCTGATTAACATTTGTTGGATGAGCATCAGGAACTGCCTCCCACACATCGCACCACAAATTTTCTATTGGATTGGGGTCTGGAGACTGTGCAGCCCATTTCATAACCTCAATCCTATTTCTCTGAAACCATTGCTGAGCCAACTTGCTTGTATGCTTTCGCTCATTGTCCTATTGATGGATCAAAAGCAGTGGCATTTCTTCGCGAGCATATGGGAGCATGATTTCCTCCATAATTCGAGCAAACGCAGTACGATCTATGGTTTCCTTTAACCAGTACATCGGGCCTACAACATAAAATTATTCATAATATTTGATGCTTCGTGTTTAGGTGATTAGGTTGCGTATTTCGGTTTGTACCCGAGTTACCAGGTCGTCTAACGTACTGCCGAGATCCTATTGTATCATAAAGCACGATTTTGGACTCATCTGCCTACAAAGTATTTGTCCATTTATCGGTGAGCCAGTCGGAGTGCTCATTTGCTTTAGCCTTGCAACTTTAGCCTTTGTGCCACATGCCTTTGAGTTAGTAATGACACTTTTCTGGGCACTGAGCTGCCAAGCTGTATTCCCGCAAACGTCTAAGCATAGTTTCCACGCTTGCCTCCAGCTCCAGTGCACTTTTAATTTTAGTAGCAGCTGCAAAAGGATTATTCTTTGGATACCTAACCACACAACTAATTGATTTAGCAGTGAGTGCGGAACGCCTCCTACGTGCTTCAGGTTGGGATTTATATTTAAATGCATTAAAAATCATTGTGGGTGAACCGCGCACAGAATCTTCAACTTCTTTGTAAGTTTTCGCTTTCGAAATTAGTTTTTTGATAAGCTTGTGCTTTTCAGCGGTGCAGTGCTTGCTTGGGACGAACCCTTAGCTGAAAAATTTTCAATCCCATTTTTCTCAAAATGATATGGAAATACGTCACAGAATGCATTGCTTACCTTTTCGTAAATACTTTACACAAATAAATATTTTCAAGGCATCTTTATTGAAGGGGGACCAATCTAGACCAACAACAATGCTTTGCACGTTTAATTCTCACGGCAAAGTATTGGCGAAGTAGAAAACAAAAAACTAATTCGCCTTGTTTCATTCTGTGCTGACATGGACACAGGGAGAGAAAAAAAACAAATCAGCTGATTTACCAACACTATCTTTAATAGATTCGCCTTGAATATTTTATATGAATTTTTTCGCAGTTCACTTCTATTACTATGAGTGACCCAATACCCAGCCAATACACTTGAAAATAAATGAATTTACTACACCAAGTGCTAACGGATACAGTTATAACGGCATTTTTTTTAATGAACTTTTTCTATACAACTGTACTTAAGGAGGTTCTTCCACAAATTGAGGGACCTACAGTTTTATGTAGCCTGGGAAGGGCGAACGGTTTTTTGATGAGTGGTTTTTTCATGGCAGAAATACACTCGAGAGTTTTCCATTGCCTGCCGAGGAGCGACCGCTATTGGGTAAAACTTTTTCTATCATTTTGCTGTTTCGTGCACGGACATGCGAACTCGTACACTTACGAATGGTAGTCACGCACCAACCCATGCGACAGCGGTGGCCGCGTCATACGTTAATCATATTTGACACTTGCTAACTAGACAGATGTAGTATACAGGGTGAACGACATGTACAAACAGACAAGCGATGGAGTGCGCAAAATTAAAAAAAAAATAAAGATTTCCATTCCTCAAAATAATTTTGTTTTTATTTAGCAAAAAAGTTATTCAAAAACAAAGTCAATGATTAATTTTGCGCCACTTTGTAAGCATGGAAATTTTATGTCGTGTCAAAAAAGTTTTGAGCTACTCATTAGAAATGCCAACTAACTTTACCCCTCTCTGCTGAAAGTGCGCTGATCATATGTTTGTGGATAACTGGAAGTCAGATCTACGACTCGTTGAAGAGTGAATCTCTCTCGGTGTGTAGACAATTTTAATTTACCCAATACAAACTTCTAAAGTACACAAAGCTCACAAATATATCTACTCATAACACATCTATACTCACATACATACATACATAATGTAACCAAATTTAATTGCTTGTTTCATCTCTATGAATGATGATTGTTTGAACAATCTATAAGGAATAATAAAAGACGGTACTCGCACTTGGCCATAAGGAAATGAAAGACTAACGATGTTCGCTAAAAAAAAGAGAAAAAAGAACAGCAAAAACACTGAACATCTGAATTGAGATGCGTACCGCCGCCAGCAGTCATTAGCAACTTGGATTCAATCCCTCATGAACCTTTGTTTCCTGCCCTGATACTCCCCTTTCCGCTCTTCGTTTTCACACATCTTATTGCCATGACTTGAATAACATTCCATACACACGCACTTGCCCATACAAATGAGTACATATGTATAAGATTATATTTAGGGAGTGTGTGTGTGTGTGAGTGCTCGCGTAAACACACATTTAGGGCATTTCAAAAATCATATATTGAAAGATTTATTATATGTGGCAAATGAATTTTTCACCGTAATTACCGCCCGTTTGTTGTTTCTTTCCGCAGCCGATGTCATACGTACGGACTACATATGTATGTATGTATGCATGTGTATTTTGAGTTTAGTGCTTCCATTCCGACATCAAAAACTTCGTTCAAGGTTCGCGATTTCCACGACTATTGCGCTCATGGGAAACATGAAATGTGAACTTCTCTTGTTTTACGAGTGCAGATACAACAAAAATGTGTATGACATCGCCGCGTTTTTTTTTTGTTTTTTTGTTTTTACAAAATGCACAAATACTCGTATAACATATAAGGTGGGGAAACGAATAGTGGGGAGCAGGATATGTTGGCATTTGGTTAGTAAATTTTAACTGGAATTCCTGGTGAGTTGCGGTTGTGAATTTAAAATTATTTTGAATTTTTAAATGAATTTTAATTTTTTACAGTATCAAAAAGAAAAATAATATTTCCGGCTTTAGCAACATTTTTTAACTTCCAAAGTTTCGCGCTGTCCCTATTCACACACAATTGTTTGATAGTAATTAAGTGCTGTTAATGTCTCGCTTTTAATGTATCTCTAACTTTCATTACACATCCTTCTAGGTATCGGTTATAGTGCAGAAAATAGGTCTGTTCATAAAGCAAATTGCTACAAATTATCAAGTTTTGGTGTTCATGTATACAAAAAACTTGCAAAGTAGGGGAAAGTGAGAGAGTACAATGGCATTTCGTATTGAGGGGAAGTTGCAAGTTGTATTCGATAAATTTTTACTTGTAATATTGTAATTTTCAAGTGAGAAAAACAGCTGTCCGCAAAGTAAAAATAAACTCGAATTAAAATTTGCAAATTGTGTCAAAGTGCTAAATTTAAATAAAAATGATTATTAAAACGGAGAATGTAAGTAAATATATTTTAGATAAACTTTATATCATCGCCACCAAACTGCATGAATTGCGCTATGAATTGCTGCCGCACCCCCAGTATTCACCCGATCTGGCTCCCTACGACTTTTTCTTGTTGCCTAACAAGAAGAAATGGCTCACGGGAAACAATTTAGTTCAAAGTCATCGCCGAGACAGAGGCATATTTGGAAGAGTTCGACAAATCCTATTTTTTGGAGGGGTTAAAAAATGTGTGAGAGGTTAAAAAATGTGTGAGCGGTGTATCTTACTAAAAGGGGGCTATATTGAAAAATAAAAAAATTTGAAAAAATTGTGTATTCATGTCTAACGCGGGCACTTATTGAACCCTCCTCGTATAATACAAAAATGCATTCTTCTGTTTTGTATTACCATTTTAAGTTCTTTAAAAAACACCCAATTCACAAGCAACTTCACTCTGCCAAGATCTAGGCTCACTACCCTCGAAAGGCTGCAGCTCGTGAGTATTTCAATTGTTCGATACCGTTTTTGGTATTCCTTTGCCCAAATTTCTGCAAAGCTAATGCGTTGCACAATCTGTCCTACTCATATTTTCACGTTTGAGGTGTTTTAACAAAAACCACCAACCCCGAGACACCAAATAACAATGAAACGATGTTCTCTAACTGACATTTTTTATCTGCATCAGTTCATAGAGACAACAATACTGAGAGTTTCGAAGACTAGAAATACGAGAATGCAAACACACATACTTACATACATACATACAAACATTTGTTTTGGCAAACGTATTGCGATTTCATCAAAGGCCATACAAATCGTTTCGACGCGATCAAATACCGTGACCAATAAATTTGAAGCAAAGCAGTGAAATTTGAACTCTAGAATAACATATATACATATATACATACAACAGCAACATGTATGGTTTTTTGGCCAAAGCAACAAATATGGTACATTTCGTTAGCGTTCACTCACAAAAGAAAGAAATTTGAACTTGCAATAACTTGGTAATAATCCAAACTCGCTGTAGTGGGTTGCTTTTTTGGCACGAATTTACTGCGTATTGTGTAAATATGTATGTGTATATGTACATATAACGGTATTGTGTAAACTGTTACTCATCGCAAAACAGTTAGCATGTCATGCACGCCAAGTGAGGCTGTTGCGGTGACGTTTGAAGAAATCATACAAACAGCAAAGATGATTTTTTGCCCAGCCGGTTGCCACATGTAGCGCTGAAAATAGTCGGTCTTGAAGATCCACAACAGCGCACGAAATGAACTAAGATCGACGTGGAAACCTCCATTTCCATTCACTCTTTCAACGGGTGTTGGAGTTGTGGCCTGAAAAAGTTAGGGTTCCGAAGTTGTGGAAAAAGCAACAACTTGTGATGCTTCTTGGGAAACCAACCAACCAAATCGGCTCTCCTCTATGGATCTAACACCTGGCTCATCTCCGAGCTCATAAACAGATGCCTGCAAACGTTTATCAACAAATGCCTGAGGATTATACTGGGTTGCCCATATTCGACGGACCCATGTGTTTTTTTTCCATTCCATTCGACGAGGCTTGTCCGCAGGCAACAATCTTTGCGTCAATTGAATCTTATACGGGAATAAATGCAAATCAATGCGGATAATTCATTGTAAAGTGGTCCGAGCAATGCTCAACTGCTGAGAACGGCGATGTCTCAACACTGGCCCGTACAAGAGCAATATTCTCATTCGATCGCCTTGGTCGGTTTTGACTTGGCCTCTTCTTTTGTACAAACGTTTAATGGTCTTCTTAGAAGGCGAACTTTTCACATTATTTAATTTTTTATACGCACGTTGAGTTTTCACAATCGACTTCTTCTGTTGAATGTAAATTTCAACAATTTGGGAGCGCTCGGGTGGCGTGTACTGTTCCATGGTAAAAATCTGCTTGGACTGACGTTTTTAACGCGGTATGTCATTAAGTGATCTGACGTCTCTGTCAAAAGATACAGGGTTGCCAGATAGGTCCGTCGAAAATGGGCAACCCTGTATGCTGCATTTTTAGGCCAAGAACAGTCTCCAATACTAAGCTTATTTCCCTCACTGGTAGCTGTCCAATCAATCTTGAAACTAGAAGACAAAATTGCAACTGGATTCGGTTTTACACTCCGTAGAGAATACTACAATGTTGTAAAAATGGGTTTTCAATGGAACCCACAAGAATGCCGCTGCAGTGCACGCCCATGACAAACTTGGATAACCGTATTTGATCTAATAATCCAAGCTTTTTTCTGATAAATTCAAGTGAAGACTGTACTTTCCTCGAAAATAAACATAGGGCAAAATATTATTCCATCTAACGGCGGCCGCCGTAGCTAATGGGTTGGTGCGTGACTACCATTCGGAATTCAGAGAGAACGGAGGTTCGAAACTTGGTGAAAAAGCTCCTCATAAAAATATCTGTCGTTCGGAGTCGGCTTTGAAACTGTACGTTCCTCCATTTGTGGAACAACGTCAAGGCGCACATCACAAATAGGGGGAGGAGCTCGGCCAAACACCCAAAAAGGGTGTAAGCGCCAATTATATATATATATAACGGTATTTCGCAGCAGTAAAACTACAGCAGCTGTAAATGGGAAAGCAAAAAAGGTTTAACAGATAGCGAAAAAGGGTAAATCGATATCTCGACCTCAGACGGACCTTCAAATCGCCAAATTGCCAAAAAGATTGGTCGAAGCCCAGATGTTTTCGATCTTTACGTGAATGGGAAGAATTACAAAGGCAGAACTGCCATGGCCTTGACACCTAAAGAACCCCACAAAATCCTGGCTTGCATCAAAATTCGCACTTTCAACAGCAAAAATTAAAGAAATGGCAAAGGCTTTAGCCAGCAAATCCACAGTGCGAAGAGATATTTTAAAAGCGGCACGTCTGAAGCATACAAAATTACAAAAAAAAGAAATATTTTTAATAAATTTCGCAAAAAACACCGCCTCGATTTTGCAAGGGACCACATGGCTTGGAGTTCTGTTACAAATATTGATCCCGGTGAATGGAAAAAATTAGTATTTAATGACAATAAGAAGTTCTATCTGGATGGGCTGGATGGATAGAATCACGATTTCTATGACTTAACAAAGGAGAGAAAGTACTTGAGTCGACATCACAGCCGTGAAGATGGTCTTATGGTATGGGAAGCAATATCCGACTATGGCGCGTTCGAGTTGAAAATTGTAGACTACAAAATGACAGGAAATAGCTATAAAGCTCGGTTGGAGTCATCTTTTCCCGAGTTTCGTGAAATATTTGGAATTATTAATTGGACCTTTCAACTGGGTAATGTACCTATCACATTTCAAGAGTGGTCAAAACTTGGATTGCGTGTGAAAACATTGAAACTTTAGCATGACCACCCTAGTCCACAGATCTGAACATTATTGGAAATCAATGAAGATGGCTTTCTCGTAAGGTTTGTGAGAATGGGCAACAATTTGAAGACAAAAATGCTTTAATTCGAGGCATTAAAAAACGGCCTGGTCTGAAATTTCGTGGGGCTATCTGGAGAATTTGTGTAAATCTATGCATCAACGTATTTACGCAGTAATTTATAAACAAGGTGGCAGCACAAACTATAGTGTTTCTTTAAAAGCGCGTAAAACGGAAACGAAACAAGATTTTTTATTTTTGTTTGGAATATTTTATTTTTTAATCCATTATTAAAAAACAAAAAATGTTTTTTTTGGTCATACGAGGTTCGTTCAAAAAGTAGTCAGTCTTCAAAAAGTTATGGAAAATGGACACAGATATCAGGTTCCACTTAATCGATTTTAATGAAATGAAATTCAAATAGCGTAGAATTGTTATCGTTATTGTGTGAACTACGATCATTTGAAAAAAAAAATTTTGTAGTTTTTTTCGGGTCTTTAAAGTCAAAACAAAAATGTTTTTTCATCCTTGAATGATCGCCATTCTTTCAAATATAATTTTTTTAAAGATCGTAGTTCACACGACACAGCATCATTTTGTCTTTTTGATTTCAGACACCTGTGAGTCCCGGAATCCGTGCTGCCAACGGCCTACCTTTTTTTGGGAGGTCATTTTTTGAAGGCTGACACTGAAACTGTTTGAACGAAATCCGTATGGTCAAAACCAAATTTTTATTTTTAACACACTTTTATTAGGTCGGGTTGTATGTATGTATGTAACGGAATCTTTGAGCTTAATTTTCACTGGCTTCTAAAAATCTGATCGACTTGAAATTTTGCACACCTATCAAGGACCGATGACAATGCAATAATTTGTTAAAAGTTTTCCATTATCCTTATTAGGATTGCCAGGATTAATATTTTCTTTTTTTTACTGTGGGCAAAAAGTAAGGTGAATTTGGTTGTAAAATGAAAAATCTTTATTTATTCTTGTAAATCAGTTTCTCAGGCTACCTAAGTTCTTCATCCCGATTCCTTCTTTATCACGGCTGATAACTGCATAGCTTTAGACTCACAGTCGATAAGAAAGGAATTAAATATTACACGAATATATCGAATCATTTATTCACTGACTGCAATGATAACAATAATTTTCATTCATAATAAAAAAAAAATAATTTAAAGAAACTAAAAAACACGCTTCTTTGCTAATCGAACTAAAAAGTAAAAAATAAAAGATAGTTTAAAAAACTAAAAGACACGCTTTTATTGCTAATCGAACTAAAAAGTAGAAATAAATTTTAATGACAAAGAGACCTATAATGACGTAATAGCAAATCGAACGATCAGTCATAGTCAACTACCTCAGAACAGAATTATAACAAAAATTAAGATACAAATAGAATAATTCAAATTAGAGTTAAAAACTATCTTTTATTTAAAAATAGATCAAAAAACTGAAAAAAAATAAAAATAAAAATTTTGAATTTTTTTTCTGAAAAAAAATAAAAAATTTAAAATTTTTTTTCTAAAAAAAAAAATAAAAAGTTTGAGTTTTGAACTTTTTTTCGTTTTTTTAAGGAAATATCCAAAAACACCACTTCAAAAGAGGCGAGGGCCTTAAGCTTTAAATAATAAATATAAAAAAAATTTCCTATTTTTATTATTATTTTTTCTTATTCGGCAGGTGCCTCTATACAAGTGAACCAATAAATCAAGCACAATATTACAGCTGCTGAAGCTTTACTGCTGCGAAATATGCCTATGAAAATTCCTGCAGCCTCGATTAGCAAAGTCTATTCCCTAGACTTTTCGTGCGCCGCGTACGTTCGTCATCATACGAGAGCGCCAGTTTCATACCCACTCCGACCGAAATACGCAGCATTTTAACTTTCGACAGCCCTTAGAAATGTGGGTATGTATATATGTGTGTATGTGGTGGTGGCTGATAAAATCAATTCATATTCATAAGATTTTCTTCGCAGTTTACATTATTAATTTGCCATTAGAAACCCACATTTTTCGATTACTCATGCACATCTATTTATTTAGTTGCATAGTGCGCGTACGCGTATGTATATGGGTGTGTAAATATGTATGCATAAATTATGGAAATTAGGCGATACTAAATACATATTAATTGATTTCAATGGTTGTAAAATTATACGAGAATATCAAATAGATTTGAAGTTTTCGGTTGTATATGAAACGCAAATTACCATTCATACTTGTATGTATGTAGATGTGTGTGTAGTCACATGTGAGAATGTATATTGTGCCTGCGCGTATATATATATGTAGGTATGTACATACAAACACATGAATATAATCATTTTAAAGGCCCATAAATGTGTAGGCTAATTTAATGTTAAGGAGTGTACGAGGCGTTTTATTGCATTCCACTCGAATAAATTTTTTCTTTTTTTTCTGTGTTCGTAAATGGGCCTGCAAACATGGACTTGGCATTAATTTCGCTTCACCACCTCGCGACTTGTGAAAGTGGCCGAATTGCATTAAAGTTGAAATGGTTTCAAGTCATTAAATTCATACCTCAATTTCAGTTCATTACGAAATCAATTTACATTTTTTAAGCAAATTGTTATGAATGAGTATTTTTAATTTGAATTTGTGCCTTTTCGGTGCCATATGGAAGACAAAACAAAAATAAAAAAAATAAAATAATAACACAAAAATATAAATATGTATGTCTATCTATGTGTATATATCCTTGTACATAGGTACAACTTTGCATACGTACAGAATTCGCTTAAATGAACTCGTTTATTCTGCTAGAACTGCGGGTTCGACACTGAGCGCATTGAACAGGCAGCCAATTCTTTCACAGAGTTAAAATCAATTTGTAAAGAATTAAACCAGACATTGCGTGCGTATTCTATGTACGAAGGTGTGAGTAGAAGTAAGTGCGATTCTTTAGCATTTTGAAGCACTCTGAGGCATTTTGAATAATTCTGAAGCAATTTAGAATTGCAATAAGTTTTTTTAAACATAAATTTTCCCAAATACACAAACAATTACTTCCTCATTTACATTTACTGGTGTATACCTATGAAATGAGACTTTTTTTCAATTTCACAAGTTTATTAACAAAAAATTGTTACAAATTTAATCTTCAAAATTATAGTCATCGCTAGCGACACATTTTTCCCATCTCTCCGGCAATTTGTGGATGCCGCGCCAGAAAAATTGGCCGTATTTGGCCGCAAACCAATCATCGAGCCATTTTTTGGCTTCTTCGTGAGAATTGAAGCGCTGCTCGGAAAGTGCGTGGCCCATTGATGCAAACAAATGAAATCGGAAGGCGCCAAGTCTGGTGAGTAAGCCGCATGCACTAACGGTTCCCAATCGTACGTCTCCACCAATTCCCGGTCGCTCTTGTTCGATGTGGCGGTGCATTGTCATCAAATCAGTTCATGCGGCACCTCTCTTCCGACCTTTAAAATCATGCCCATGTCTTTCAAACGTTTGGAAATGGTTTTTTGGGTCACTCCCAACTGCTCTGCCATCATTTCTTGCGTTTGACCATCATCTTCATCCAACAATGCTTTCAATTCAGCGTCTTCACACTTTTTTGGTGGCCAGCCAGGGTCCTCGTTCTCCACGCTGAAATCACCACTTCGGAATTCTTCAAACCACCTGAAGCACTGTGCTCTACTTAGAGCATGTCCACCACAAGCTTCTATACGCATTTGATGAGCTTGAGAAGCGTTTTTCTTCAATTGATAACAGAAAATCAACGATGTCCGCAAATCGTAGTTTGAAGGCACGAAATTTGACATTTTTAAGAGCGACAAAAAGGCATTGTTGTATGAAACGTAACAAACAAGACATTTGGGAAGGTTTAAAAATACCCGTAGCGACATCTATGGACTAAAAGCTTTGAATCTCATTTCATAGGTATACACCATGAGGCAAAAATCCGCGAGTTGATTTCCCACAAATCTTTTCTTTTTTGGCGAATTGCTTCACGTAAACATCTCATAGCAGACAAATAATAGGCCTTATTAACTGTCTGACCTTCTGACAAAAAATCGTGGTGCTTACTGCATAACAACCGGAAACATCGCTTTCTTTTTTGACTGAAATCTTCGAGGTTTTTTTTAGTCTCGGTTCTTTCGGAGCTCTTCACTGATTTGCCTGATGTCTGGATTATGCGTCGTACTTATAAACCCACGAGCCGTCTCCAGTAATGATTCGTTTGATGAATATTGGCTATAGACCAGCCTTGGGAATCAGGTCTTTGGCGATATTAGCGCGGTCTCTTGCCTAAAATTCAGATTCTTTGAGACCAATTTTGCAGCTACATGGTGCAAATCTAAATAATTAACTACAATATTCTGAACGGATCCATAAGCAATTTTCTAGTCCTCTGCCAGCTCTCTGATGGCTAACTTGCGGTTTTTAATCAACTTTTCTCTCACTTTATTGATTAATTACTAATTTTCGATGTCGACGACCTGCCATCACGCAAGCCGTTCGTCATCCTCGATGGACTCCCGATCTCTTCTGAAGTATTCAAGGCACTTGTAAACTGCTGTTTTTTTTTACAGTAGTGAACAGTTTCTCAAAAGTCAAAGTACAGGAGTTGATCAATCCACTCCTGCCTGATAATCCACGTCGAAAATCATAGCATGAACATTTTCACGAGTTAATTCCATATTTTGGACGTCAATTCCACCTCTTTTTTTAAACGAGATTAAAATAAAACGTTTCACTAATAATATTTATTTACTCGAAATTTTGGTTCTTGCACGAATTTCAAAACATTTTAGAACTAACCAAATCGGACTGAGCATTCAAATTACAACCCAACCTTTAGTACGGATCTAGTTGGGTAACAGTTATTGTAGGGTGTTTTTTTTAGAGGTTAGGTTTTCAAGTTGGCACTACTTTTTTCGTAGATGGTCTTTTTGACAGCTGTCACTTGATTTATGCTCAGTTTGGTTTGCCATTTCATAATGAATAGACTTACTCCTGAACAATGTTTGCAAATCGTGCACATTTATTACGAAAATAATGGTTCGATTCGCGCGACGCATCGAAGAAAATTTTGTTCAGCGATGAAGCTCACTTTTGGCTGAATGGGTATCATTTTTAAAACATAATGGCAAACCCTTATCTTTATAATAAAGCTAAATTCTTGGCCATAACATTAAATTATATACGTTTTATTTCATCTTGAAAACCTAACCTCTAAAAAAACACCTTATACTAGGTGGCGCAAAATTAATTATCCCATTTTATTTTTGCACAGTTTTTTTACTGAATACAAAAAAAAAATAACTTTGAGTGATGAAAATCTTTATTTCACCTTCACGCGCTTCATTGCTTGTCTGTTTGTATATCGCGCTTATCACAAGTGTCAAATGTGACTGACGCACGCCATTTGCAAAAATCACAAATTTCGGACAGGGTGATTAATTTTGCGCCACCTTGTAAAAGGTGATCAATTTAAGGCTATCACATTTTAAAATTAAATAAAACAACGAAAATTCAAATTGATTGGGCAATCCTTGTTTTTTATATGTAGAACCATACATGACATTTATTCTTAAAGATAATTCAATTCAAATTTTGGTCAGAACTGCACCGTTATTCGGCCATTCGTGAACACCAATTTTGAATGACTCGCGACTTGCTTGAGGACTTCGGTCGGTATCTCGTGTATAACTTTAGTAATGTTGGCTTCCGATGCCTCATTCGCAGCTGGTTTATCCACAAAGCACTTAGAATTTACATACCTCCTCAAAATAAAACTCCAAAGATGTGATTTCACGCGATCTTGGTGGCAAATCCACTGGTCCGAGACGAGAGATGAATTCCTCGCAGAAACGACAACGCAGTAAATCTATTGTTTCACGAGCTGTATGGCAAGTAGCGCCGTCCGCCGTCTTGTTGGAACCAAATGTTGAAATGTTGCGGAGATCATGAGCTTCAATTTCTGGCATCAAAAAATCTTTAACATGGCGCGATTCTCTGTTATATAGGCGCCAGCCTCGTCCTGAAAGAAATATGGGCCGATGATTCCTCTAACCCATAGGTCGCACCAAACAGTTGTTTTCAATGGATGTAATGGCTGTTTTTGGATGGCTTCGAGTTGCTCTTCAGCCCAAATACGACAATTCTGCTTAATGACGTAGCCAAAAAAATCAATATAACTCAAAGCTACAAGCTTTGTACGAAATTCACAAACAATTAACGAGTTTCCCAAAATATACATGAAATTGTACAAAATTGTATTTAGAATTTTGAAAATTTTGAGAAAAATTCTGGGTACACAATTTCATAGTTCATTGAATTTTAATAAAATAAAGTTTAATTTAGAAGTCGTTTAAAAATCGCATTATTTTTTTTTGTTTATTTTATTTATTTATTAACGACTCTTAGGAGATGAAAGAGCTGATGAACTGGCAAGACAGGGAGCATCCTTTAACGAATCCGAAGCGGGTAGAAATAGGCTGTCCCCAAGACGTACGCAGAAGCGAGATTTTCTTGCTATTCCAGAAGCAGGCCGTTGACAGATGGACTAGCACGGATACCTGCAAAATAACTAAACAAACGTGCCCCATTTTCAACAAATCCAGAGCTGACGAGTTCTTAAGAAAGCCACAAGCAGACAAATGCAGAATTACGTCAACAATAACCAGCCACTGGCCGTTGGGAAACCATGCCAGGAAGATGGGCTGGACGTACAACGATAGATGTAGAAGCTGGAATCAAGAAGAATGTAAGGAAACAGTCTTTCACCATCCGTGAGAGTGCCCAATTCTGGCTGCTCTACGATATAGAACGTTGGGGGAATTATATATGGTTGGCTTGAGAAAATAGGCAACATAGGCATATTTATAGTCAATTCAAGATGATTCGACTAATACAAAGCAGTGGTTCTACAAGTGGTACATCAAAATGGCATCTTTCGTGCTAATTGGGTCCGGGCTGAGTCACTCAGGTAACCACTTCCACCACCACCACCACCAAAATGTTTGTTTGAATTCAACTACCAGCGTCCTCACAGCTGTTATAACGGGCCACTGCTCTATTGGCAGCCTAGCCTGTAGAATGGGTGTACCTCACAATGACTTCTGCAGAAGTTGTGGAGATGAAGAAGAAATTGAAACGATATAACGCCTCCTCTGTGAACGTCCTGCACTTCAAAGAAACCGCGCTTGGCGATTTTTTCTTTGACGACCTGTGAAATTTGCAAAATGTCTTAGTATGGAGACTGGTTACCTTCTTAAAAAGATCTAAGTCGTTTAAGCAGCTTAGTTAGGGGATGGAAATCAAATGCAAGCATCACAATGGGCGGTAGGGCAACCGAGCAACCGGGCCACCGAGCGTCTTATGTTAGACAAGCAACCTGGCTAACCGAACCGAACCTTATAAAAACTGGAAATTTTGATGAACATTTTTTTAAATAAAGGTTTTGAGCTTTCTTATATAGTTTTTGTTAAAGAACGCATTATAATTTCATACAAAGAAAAACAAATTATTAAAAAACAAAACAAAAATCATTAAAAAACAAACAAAAAAAATAAAACTTGTTAATTCATCGCGCTCATATTATTTTGAATACAGTTGTGGATATACGAGTAAGCGGCCGATTGCTTTTATCTCATCATTCAATTACAGCAATCGAATATTTAAGCGGACGAGTTTCAAAGACATTGCAAAAATCCTAAGGCTACAGCTAAGGGAAGCTAAATATAATACCTTAAAAAAACTCTTGAGTGCACCTTTGCTCATTTATGTACATATACGAACATATATACATACACAAACATGTACAAATAATTCAATTCACTCTAAAACTCGTCTTTTGTATTTGATTTCCATATAATACTTAGCCTTTGTGTGCCAAATGCTTCTCAATTTACACAAAAAAAAACCTCAAAAAAAACAATTAGCCAAGCATCACGGCAGTAAAATGAATTTCTGTTCAAGTTTCCACTTGAAAATATGTACATAAGTATGTATGTATGTATGCATGCACAACATGCTTGAATATTTGCTATAGCCCGAGAATTGATTAGCCGATTTTAGACGCCGAGGTACGTACCCTTCGCGTAACTCAGTGCCGTCTAATCGAATTTCTCGGACTAAATTTATTGCCCCAGCTATAGGTAGAGGTAGGTGCAAGACCTTTGTATTCAAATAACGGTTTGTCATGAATACCTTCATCGATTACACATGCGGCACATACGGGTATGTACGCATGCATGTACATACATACATATGTACATCCGTAACTAAATGCATATACATTAGGGTGGTTCAACTTGTACGAAACGATTTTTTCGACAACGTTCTTAGCTGTTTTGGATACTATATGAAATTCTAAGAAAAAAAGTTCACTCAAGCATAGCTCCAAAATCTATTGCGAGTGCGCCAAATTTTAAAATAATCTATAGTTAATTAATACCTTCCCATTTATGGTAACTGTGCGAAAAGCAACCTAAAACTAATTTACTCAGCTTACAACACGGCAGTAAGCAGAAACAGCTGTGATATGCCTAAATCCCCAACAAAATTTATACTGATGGAAGCCGGCCTCCCCACAATTGAAGAGAGATTCACGACGAATACGAAGAAACTTATACCTAAGTTATTTCTTTGCTACAACAACGGTTTATATGAAGCAGTGGCAGGCGAGCTTCAAAGAAGTAAGGCCCCACGTCAATCCAATCGACAATTGCACTGATTTAAAATAAAACCAAGTTTGTTAATAATACCTGTTGTTTTAATGTTATTATTATTAATTTTTTTATTATATATGAAGAAAAAAATGTATGGTAATATTTACCATATACCTTATAAGATATGTTGTATACTAATATATGTATATAAACATGCATATACATATACAATTTCGCGCAATTTTCAAAAAGAACAAATCTGTATGTAAAGATGCATACAAATCATATGGACATATCAAATATACGAATATATTCCGTATGCAAGCAAATGTAAGCTAATGTGCTTGAACTGCAAGCGAGAGCGCGGAACGAACGACCAAGAGCACAATCGGTCCCCGCGTTCGGCAACGTTCGACATCTGGCTCTGTCCTACTTGAGTGAGCATATATATATATGTATGTATATGCGCATTTGTATATAAATTCACATACTTGTATTTGCATATGCCTTCTTCCTGTGTGCATGGTAATGAACCATTTCTCTGTTGAGAATAAACGATGATAGGAAAGTGTAAGAATAATTATATTATTATTTCACGTCTGTAAGTAAATAATATAAATAATTAATACCAAGTTAATATGCAGTTTACTGTTAACCAAAGTACAAATAATATTGGCCATAATATTGGCGTCGTACCGCTATCATATTTGATAGTTGTGAACTAGACACCGGCAGCACGCAAACAGACAAGAAATGGAGCGCGTAAAGGGCGAAATAAATATTTCAAAACTATTTTTTTTGTAAAAAAGTTATTCAAAAACAATATTGGATGATTAATTTTGCGCCACTTTGTATTATAAATGTTTGTTTTTCATTTTAATGCAAACCTGTGATAAAGAATTTTTCGGTACTAAGAATTGGTTTTTGATAACTCATTTTTATTTAAGGGGGCCAGCTCCTCCAGACAGCGAGTTTTTCAATCATTTTTTGCGAAAAACTGAGCGTATTTATTATTTTAAAATAAATTACATATTAATACTCATACTTAAATGAATACACAAACATTTTTTTGAAAAAAAAAAAAAAATGGCTTCAAAGACAGTACGGTGAGGCTCATGGTCTTGGTGGCAGAACGCAGAAGGTTAAGACCAGAAAATTAACATCTCAGCCTAGATATGTACACGCTAGTGTTCCACAAGGGCTCATCCTTGGTCCACTTCTATTCAGTATTTTTGTCAATGATGCTTTTACCGTTTGTCAGTATGTGAATGTCCATGCGTATGCTGATGATATACAATTGTACTTGTCCAGTTGTATTGGTGGATTTATGTTTCCAAATAAACAGTGATTTGTCTGCTATTTCTGTATGGGCTAGTGATAATTTTTTATGTTTGAACGCGTCAAAGTCATATGTCTTACCTATATGTAATACTCGTAGTGTGGTGCATTTTGATAATATCCCTAAATTGTGGATAGGTACTAGTTCCCTTACCTTTACGGATAAGATAAAAAATTTGGGGTTTATTCTTAACTCAAAACTAACCTGTGCTGACCATATAAAAAGGGTTGTGGGGAATAATTATGTTACATTGCGTAAGCTGAGAGCCTCTGCAACATTCACGCCAGAGAAAACGAGGCGTAAATTAGTTCTCCAGCTAATTATGCCTCTAATTACCTACTCTGAGGTGGTATACAGCAAACTCGGCTCCACATCTTGCCATAAACTTAATGTGGCATTTAATAACGCCAGGCGGTATGTACTCGTATATAAGATTGGTAGATATCTCTGTCTGGCGAACAAGGTTACTGGGCTGTTGCCTTAACAGTTATTTGTCTGCTAGAAATTGCATATTTATGTGCAAACTTACATTATTCTAGTCACCGCCTTACCTCATAGAGAAGTTGATACCAGCAAGGTCTCGCAGACACAACAAATTTATCGTTCCAACATTTAATTACCTAGCGTCATCTAGATTATTTTTCATTAACGCTATTAAAGTGTAGGACTCAAGTCTATAATTACTTTAAAAGTGTTCGATTGCATTGAATTGGGACATTAAATTTCTCTCTATATTCTCTAATTACAACTTTTGTTTTATCTTTTCTAAATCCTTCTTTTCTTTTCCTACTACCAAAGCCTCATCTTCTTATCATATATATAATTGTTGCTTTACACCCTTTTTGGGTATTTGGCCGAGCTCCTCCTCCTATTTGTGGTGCGCGTCTTGATCCCCGGTGCCTCCTCCAGGTGGCGTCTTGATCTTGTTCCACAAATGGAGGGGCCTGCAGTTTCAAGCCGACTGCGAACGGCAAATATTTCTTATGAGAAGCTTTTTCATGGCAGAAATACACTCGGAGGTTTGCTATTGCCTGCCGAGGGGCGACCGCTATTAGAAAAAAATTTTTCTTAATTTTGGTGTTTCACCGAGATTGGAACCAGCGCTCTCTCTGTGAATTCCGAATGGCAGTCACACACTACTTATTAATAATTATTTAGTATACCGAGGAATCGGACCAGCTCCTTAGGAGGGAGCAATTGTAGGTCTTCCTCCTCTAGTAGATACGAGCCCAGTATTCTGTGTCTCCTGTGACCTAATACCTCACAGTTGGTGATTAAGTGTTCCATAGATGCCTCTTCATCACAGCAAAACCTGCATAATCTTGTACTAGATAATCCAATTGTGTTAAAGTGTTTATTACAGACAAAGTGGCCTGTATGTTAAGTGCTCCACAGAGTAATCTGATGCCCTTTTTATCAGAGGGCTATTTTCTTTAGGTCAAAAGCCTTTTACATATCGGGAACAAGTGGGTGTAGTGCTGTAACGGTGGATTTCCCTTTTTGATATGCAAATTGCAGGTTATGGCGTGGGTTTATCGAGATAACCTCCTCTCTTAGGTAACAGTCCAGTAGCTTTTCGATGGTTTTCAACATGAAAGACGTAAGACTGATTGGCCTATAGGATTTGGGAGATTCAGCAAGCTTATTGCCTCCCTTTAGTATGAAGAATAATACCTTGACCCCCCGCCAAAACTTAGGGACATAACCCAAACTAAGACTTGACCTGAATATTTTTACCAGAATTTGTATTAATTTCACAGTGCCTTTGGAGAGCAGGGCTGGAAAAATACCATCTGGGCCGGGTGATTTGTAGGGTTTGAACGAGTTGATTGCCCACTCTACCCTTTCGTAGTTTACTATGTATTCTGTAGATAGTAAGACTTTTTGACCTGAACAAAGTGTGCGCTGGCGCTCCTTGATCAGTGTCACAGGTTGCGTGAAGCCTACAATCGGGAAAGTCAGTTCTGAGTAAAAGTAAAAGTACCATCCGGTGCCTTTAGTGTGCCAATTGGATTTGTCACTCCTTTGGTCAGTGATTTTTGTATTCTTGCTGTGGCTGGGACATTGTTTAGTTCCGCACAGAACTTTCTTCATGAGTTCCTTTTTAATTTCCTCAGTTCCTTGTTGTACAATGTTAGGGCTTTCCTATATGCATCCCATGTTTGATATTTCTTTGCATCGTTGAATTTTGATCTTGCTAATAGACTCAAATTTGCAAGTTCTTTGTGCCACTAAGGAGCTCTCTTTGTTTAGGTTTTTGTCTTGAGTGGACTACTTTCATGATATGAGGATATGATGGAGTCAGTCAGGTTTACAACTGATGCATCCAATTCCTCTGTCTATTTTATAAGAAGCATGCTTTTGGTTAGTTTGGATGCAAGACAATCTGAGTATTTGCTTTAGTTAGTAGGCTTTGGACTTCTGTACAGTATTACGCTCTTGACTGGTCCTTTTATTTTAAAAATAATATGTTTATGATCAGATTTTGAGTCCTCATCGGAGACTCTCCAGTTGTTGATCATATCAAGGGAGTGGTTAGCTGTGAGTGTCAAGTCAAGACTTTCGTTCTTACTCATTTTTCGTGCGACGTTCATCACTTCAGTGACTTTATAGGGATTTTCTAGATTTTCTATTCAGCTTAAAATATTGAAAAGATATTCTTCGAAAATGCTGGAAGAGCTGCCCCCCTTAAAGAACTCCATGATGGCGCTACAAAGCTAATTACATGAATTTTTTAAGGTTATAATAGAAAACGTGTTAATAGAAGTTAATGTCGATGAGACAAAATACCTCGTTGGGTCTTTAAGCGCCACACGCTATGGCAATCTGGAGGTCAGCCCATATACTTTTCACAAAGTGGAGAGTTTTAAATACCTGGGTGTAAACCTTAGCAGCGCTGCAGACCTCTTTTCTGTTTTTGTTTTGTAGAGGAGGGAAAAACTATAGTCAAAGCTGTGATGTGGGACTTTAACCCAACTAAACACCCCCTCATGTCCTGCGGTATGCCTTCCCGGAACTGCACCGTGAAGTGGTACGTCTGGAGGCTGTTGTGAGTGTATTTTTACTCAATCGGCTGTTATTGTCATGCTGTTCTGTACATCGCGTTAAGGAGCTCTTTCTATGGATCTACGTGCATATTCTGCGTATTGAAGGTTCTTCGTGATATTTGCGGCCACTGCACATGTCATTTTCCAGTTTTGGAATATAGGTGGGATAAGATTTGACTCACTTATGACTTCAGCAAACTCTCTATCAAGCATATTTCGGTCATTAAAGAATGGCTGGCATTGAAACAAGATATGCCTCGCCGTTTCTTGTTCTACTTGGCACTGCGGACAGTACGGGTCGTTCCCAATATGGAACCTATGTAGGTATTCTTTGAAGCAACCGTGTCCAGTAAGCAACTGCGTGATACAGACCCCCTCATCGGCGATGAATGATAGACTACAAGCTGCTAATAGAAGTTTTTTTTGCTCACCTGAAACTTCTCAAAAATAAATTACCATCAAAGTCGGGTAAGCTATCATCAGGCTCATTTGGGTTCCCGGGCACAGCGGCATAGAGGGAAACTGCTGGGCTGATGAGCTGGCTAGACAGGGAACTTTGGAGACGGTTTCCTCGCGAAGAGAGAATTGGGGTTCCCCTGAGAACCTGTGGTCTGCTCCTGGAAAGATGGGCCTCGAATCAACTCAGCGAGCGCTGGGCTAGTGCGCAAACGTGCAAGGTCGCAATATCCTTCTGGCCACGGGTAGATTGGGGACGCTCTAGGGAACTCCTAAGGCTAACAAAGCCCCAGCTCTCAAATTTGGTGGGCATCCTTACCGGACATTGTCCGTTAGGTGTTCACGCCGTAAGACTTGGGATTGCCTCAAGTCCGTTCTGCAGAAACTGTCTGGAGGACGAGTTGGAATCATCTCAACACCTTCTTCTCAACTGCCCTGCTCTCGTCTGGCAAAGACTAAGAAATCTGGGCTCTCACTTTTTCGCTACGCCTGCGGATATAGCCGGTGTAAATATCATAAATTTGGTGAAGTTCATTACTAGCTTGTTACGGCTAACTACGAACGCAAATCAGCCCCCGTCGGCGCCGTCGTAAAATGTATGGTCATCATCGTATCTAATCCCAAGGCTCCTTCTTCCTTCCCATCTTCTTTCTCCTCTCCCCTGTAAGGCACCACAACGGACGAATTTCTTAGCATTTGTCCAAGTGAGCCCTTTAGCTACGGCAGCCATTTAACCTAACCTAACCTAACCTAACCTAAGCTACAAGTCTATAAGACGCTAATAAGACTAGTAGCAACACATGGCTGCGAAGCCTCTAACCTAAAGAACTTCCTTCTCCGCTTTCAGCGTACAATTTTATGAAGGAAGCTGATGAATCTTACAGAATAAGAAACAAGGATGAGATTGAGCGACTGACATCAGGTTAAAACTTTGTGCGTTTCGCTAAAGCTCAGCGGCTAAGATGGTTTGGACACCTACTCAGGATGGGCGATAGCAAGATTATGAAAAAGGCCTTTTATTATATTATAAGACTCTTTTATTATAAGTAGTAAAAAGCGCGAAAAACCTTGATGCAGATTTACGCCTTATAAATGCTAAGAGAAGCGACGCAATGAAACGAGTTGTATGGAGCGCGATGGTAAAGGAAGTACTGGCTCACCACGAGCTGTAATTGCTATGATGATGCTGAATAGAAAAAGTGATTCTAAGTAATTTTTTTATAGATTAAACAAACTGAAAATGGGAAAATACCAAAAACAATTAAATTTTACAATATTTCAAAAATTTAATTTTAATATTTTTTTCTATTCAATAATTTTTCATTTTTACATTTAATCAATTTATAATTATTATGGTTTTAGATCCTTTTTACTTCCACTAAGCGGAGTAGTTTTTCTACTTCATTTTCCATCCACCTCTGGATTTTCGTATTAATTAAAGATAACTGCTTTTACAACTTGGAGGGCTCGAATCTGACTTGAGACTCTAATGGACTTTTTTATTAGAATTTCATGAAGAATTTCGAAACTACCCAGAATGATGTAAAAAAACGTTCCACGCAAATTGAGCCACCCTAATGCACATATATGTTTGTAAGTATGTTTGCACGCGTCCATGGGGAATGTTTAGTATCATAAATATGTAGGTATAAATGTATGCCTTGCCCGGGTATTTTGTAATTTAATTTATGGCATTTCGCTAATTGCGAATTTTAGCGTTTTATGTTTTGCTGGCGTTACCTTTAGCGATATTCCTGCCGTCGTTCGCACTTTGTGTCGAATTGAAATTGTTTACGTCGTTCCTATGCTTCTCGACATTCTTCTCACACTCTACGAACATACTCGCACTACATTTTTGCATTGTTAATATTTTTGTTCTACGGAAAAATATTCAACTTTAGCCTTCGTTTGGGCTCTGAACAAATATAGGGTGCCCATTAAGACACCACCTGCTTGGAAATTTTAACAGTGCAATGTGAATTTCAAATATTCAGATGCGTGTAATTCAACGTGTAGGTGTGAAGGTCATGGAACACCATGCAAGCTTAATGGTCATCTCATGACGTTGGTTCTTTTGCTGAAATTCTCTTTAATTTTAACCCAGCAAATGTTTCTTGGATTCGTGGCACATATCTACCTTTTCTATCCAAAAGCCAAATAGAAATGTCAGCAAATGCATAGAACATCAACGCTGTACGAGCAAACAAAAAGACTGGTGTCTTAAACCAGCGCCGTACAGCGCTCGGCCACGCTGATGGTATTGTCATTTACCATACAGACAGAACAATTGGCGATACTAATAGAACCTGCTCGTTAATCTCGAGATTAACGAACGAGGAAACCATTCTCAGCCAAATCAAATGCAGAAAGTGGCGATGGATAGGTCACACGCTTAGCGAACCACCAGATACAGGCCCGTAGCTACGTACGGGCGTGGACGGGCCTTGCCCGTACAAGCGAATTCTTTGCCCGTACAGAGAATAAGTACAAGAAAAAACCGATGTTTGAAAAAATTTTGGCATATTAAATGGTTGAAGTTTTCAGTGCTAGTGATGTGATTGGATAGCGTTGGAGAATCGGCACACCTGTGTTTGTTGATACTACTTTGAGTTCGAGTTATTTCTATCGATATGGACAGGAATCGCATGTCGAAGCTGTGATTTTGAGGGAGGAAAAAAAGAATCGGCAAAATACAAACACAGAAATTTCCACTCTTGGCAATGACGAAACACTTGGTAAACATAGATATTTCATAAAATCTATCATTGAAGTCGTTCACTTCTTGGCGACCAATGAAATTCCCTTTCGCGGATCTTATGACGTTGATGAAAAAGCTGAACGTGGTTTAATCCTACAACTTTTCGAGTTCACGTTCAAAAATGATAGTTTTTTAGCTAAGTGCAACGAAACTATTCCCAAAACTGCTAAATGCACATCGCCAACAACACCTACGAGGGGTGCCTTTTATATTTCGGGATTTGACAGCTGTATCGCAAAGTTTGACATTTTTTGGCTTTTACGTACTCACAACGTTTTGAAATACCAGCGCTAATTGTGTTGTTTACGGTAACTTAAAAGATTCATCTCGGTCCAAAAATGGAATTAAATCGTGAACATTTTCGTGCGATTATTTTTTACAAACTTTCGACGTGAATTAACTCAGCAACATTGCGTGGATGAACTTAATTCATTTCTTGGCGATGAAGCTCCATCAAGGACTAGTGTTTATCGATGGTATGGTGAATTCAATCGTGGTCGTAGTTCACTCCAAGACGAATTTCGTGAAGGTCATCCAAAATCAGTTGTTGTTCCGAAAACTATTGATACTGTGCGCGAACTGATATTGCAAGATCGTCATGTGACCTATCGTGAGATTGAGACAATCTTAGGCATTAGTGGGACCAGCATACATTCAATATTGCATAAACACTTGACTGTCAAAAAAGTTTGTTCGCGTTGGATCCCACACAATTTGTCAATCGCTCAAAAACAGGCTCGTGTCGATTGTTCGAAGGACATCGTGACAGTTTGTCACATTTGTTTGCCAGTTGTCTTCCAAGAAATTAGGAAAACCAATCGCCAAAGACGGATCACTCTTCACCAGGACAATGCGAGCTCTCACACATCGGCTCAAACAACTACATTTTTGAGCACCCAAAACATCGAATAAATGGGTCATCCGCCGTATTGTCCTGACTTGGCACCGAATGACTTCTTTTTATTCCCGTACGTAAAAAACAAACTGAGAGGTCAACGTTTTTCGACACCTGAAGAAGAGGTTGCGGCATTCAGAATGCATGTTTTGGAGGTACCTCATTCAGAGTGGCAAAAGTGCTTCGACAATTGGTTCAAACGCATGCAAAAGTGTATAGATCTTCATGGAGAATATTTTGAAAAACAATAAAGTGATTTTCGATAATTAAAATTTGTTTTTATTCTCTAATCCCGAAATATAAAAGGTATCCGTCGTAAATCGTAAAATTCCTTACATACACTGCTTTAACCATCGTCTCCATCTCGTTGTTGTAAAAGCGGTGCCTGACAATGATTCGCTGAGGAACTTTTTCGATATGTGTGTGATGTTACATGAATTTTTTCACCATCCCTAAATTTCTTCTTTATATGAAGGAAAACTCATAGTGCGATTGCTACCGCAACGATGATCCGGTCACTTTGCAATTACACAGGTTGTGTCATCTAATTACCCTGAAATAAATCGAGTGCTTGATGAAGTAGTTACCCAGTCTAAATTGTTCAATGGAGAAGAAAGAGCATAAAGTATTGGAATGAAAACAGTCATAAAAACGGAAGAATTTCGATTTTGTTTAATTTTTGCTAAAAAGTTTCTGGGGGCTTTACATCCAGCGGACGCTGCAATGCAGTCACGAACAGCGAGCTTGAAAGACGGACTAGACGTCATAGAGTCAGTTCTTCAAGAACTTCAAGTTATGAAATCAAGCCGGAAGGAATTTGAATTGATTTTGGAAGATGCGCATAAGCTCATACCCATGACTGAACCCATGAACGAAACAATGTCCAAAGGAAAAATTCAAACAACTGAGCATCCAAGCCACATAACTGAGACCAGATTGCCTTCATACTCTGCGAATCGCGCAACTGATGGGAACCTACAGGAGTCAAATAATAAGCTGAAAGGGATTTACAATGAATGCCTTGATCTTACAATAAACGAAATCAAGCGACACTTCTCAGAGAATCAAGAGCTTGTTACTGATGCTTTCCATTTCAATTCAACCGGGCTATTCGGGTCATGTTCTTCGATTTCGGTGTAACTGAAATATGTTGCTCTCTGGTCAAAATAATGAGACACGTATTTTTTTTTTCGCCCGAAAAAATTTTTTTTCAAGAGTTATCGGCAATTTTGTTTTTCGGCTCAAACTCGATTTTTTTTAATTATATAAGAAAAATTTGTTTTTAAATGCCCATAACTTAGTCAAATATGAACCGATTTTAATAATTCTGGGTTCAAAATGATCGTAATTACTTACACGAGCGACTTCATATAGAAACAATTGCAAAAAAGTGGTTGAAAATTTTTTATTTAACAAAAAAGAAAAAAAATTGAAATTTTTTCAAAATTCAATATTTCAAAAAGTGTATTTTTTTTTTTTATACCTTTTTCCTAATCAAAAGGACATCTCAAACTTTAATTGAGCTGAATGCCTAGTAGCTAAAATGAATTGTTTTTGAGTAATGAATTTTTGAGTAAAAAACCTGTTTCGCACTTTTTGTTCTTTGGAAAATAAAAAATTTTCAACTACTTTTTTGCAATTGTTTCTACATGAAGTTGCTCGTGTAAGTAATGACGATCCTTTTGAACCCAAAATTATTAAAATCGGTTCATTTTTGACTAAGTTATGAGCATTTAAAAACAAAAATTTCTTATATTATTAAAAAAAATCGATTTTGAGCCGAAAAACAAAATTGCCGATAAAGCTTGAAAACAAATTTTTTTGAGCGAAAAAAAAATGACGTGTCTCATTATTTTGACCAGAGAGCAACATATTTGAGTTACATCGAAATCGAAGAACATGTCCCGAATAGACCTTTTGCATTGAAATGGAAAGAATCTATATAAGAAATTTTTTTTTTAATTACTCATAACTTAGACAAAAAAAAAGCCGATTTGAACGATTTTGGGTTCAAAATAATCGTAATTACATACACGAGCGACTTCGTGCAGAAACAATTGCAAAAAAGTAGTTGAATTTTTTTTATTTTCCAAAGAACAAAAAGTGCGAAACAGGTTTTTTACTCAAAAATTCATTACTCAAAAACAATTCATTTTAGCTACTAGGCATTCAGCTCAATTAAAGTTTGAGATGTCCTTTTGATTTGGAAAAAGTTATAAAAAAAAAAAAATACACTTTTTGAAATATTGAATTTTGAAAAAATTTCAATTTTTTTTCTTTTTTGCTAAATAAAAAATTTTCAACCACTTTTTTGCAATTGTTTCTGTATGAAGTCGCTCGTGTAAGTAATTACGATCATTTTGAACCCAGAATTATTAAAATCGGTTCATATTTGACTAAGTTATGGGCATTTAAAAACAAATTTTTCTTATATAATTAAAAAAAAATCGAGTTTGAGCCGAAAAACAAAATTGCCGATAACTCTTTAAAAAAAATTTTTTCGGGGGGAAAAAAAAATACGTGTCTCATTATTTTGACCAGAGAGCAACATATTTCAGTTACATCGAAATCGAAGAACATGACCCGAATAGCCCGGTTGAATTGAAATGGAAAGCATCTACTACGATTTCCAACATTAGCGAATTCAAAACGGATGATTTGAATAGCTTTAGAGAACTGGCAATTCGAAACATTTACCATCAACACGAAATTTGTCCCTTCCATTTTACTAGCACTTATAAATTTATATGTTTACAGGTTTGAAAGTTCCCAGCGAAGAAGAATTGACAGTCGTGAAAAACTTTTTCAAGCATCGAAAGGCACAGGCTGACGATAGAACAAAGTTGGAGGTACTTTTCAGAATACGTGAAGCTTTCAGTGATACGTTCGAGCTGATGGCAGCTGTTGAGACATTTGGGTGCAGTACAGCAACTTGCGAATCAACGTTTTCGGCATTGACCACAATTAACAGGCCGCAACGCCTGTCCATGACCCATGCCCGCATGGCTGATCTCGGCTATTTACATAGCTTTTCAAAGACATCGCACACGTGCAGTTAATATCAAAACGATTATCCGAAAATTTAATAATAATAACAATCGTGAACTGTCATTGTACTAAGTACCTATTCTTAACAATATTTTTTGTATGTTTTGTTTTAAGCATTAATTGAAAATTGAATTTTCTTATTTATTTTATTTATAACTATTTAATTGTGTTATAAAATAATTGATTGATTGATTGATTGATTATAAAAAAAATTTATTACACAACTAATTTTAACCAATTATTCATTTAATTATTTGTTTTTGTAAACTTTTAATCCTGCCCGTCCTTCGATAGTGTCTGCCCGTATAGTTGGTTAGGTCTGGCTAAGGGCCTGACCAGATAGCATCACGAGAATGGCACTGGTCTGAAACCGCGACGGTCGACCAAAAAACCATTTGGAGAAGATCGATGCTACGCTTACTAGCAGATGCCGACATCTCATGGGATGGTGCAAAAACAACAGCACGGAACCGTGTACGATGGAAATAGTGAAATACAAATGGAAATGGTGAATTACAATTTTGTAGAAGATTTTGCACCAAATTGCAGAAGCATTTCGTGTCAACCCACCATAAAAAAATTTAGCTCAAATATCGGAAAAAACTGGACAATTTTTAATAAATCGGAATCCCTTGATAAGTTTCTGTATAATATAATAACAATCACATAAACCTTCAAGTCGAGAAGACCGCAAAAGCTTTCCATGTCTACAAAAAAATGTTTTCATAAAAACTTCTGCTCAAGAAAGTCAAAATGCCATAACGAATGTCAATAAAATAGTCACATGAAAAACACTCAACGCAAATAATCTACGTTTTGATACATACTAAGTTGTTCAATAAGTTTTGCGGCTCGATAAGAGAGGGTTATCATTACTATTAGCCTAAATTTTTTTTTTTTTTTGTTATTTCGGTACACTCATCATATGAACGGATGTGAATTTTCATGTCAATTTGTCAATTCATTCTCTACTTACAAACCATTTGGCATCGATGAGTCACAGTATTTTCTACATTAGAAAAGAAAGATGGGATACTGGCAGAATTTAAACGAGGTCGTACAAGTCTCATTGGGCTGTGTAAGCAATATTTTGACCGAAGTATTGGGTTTCAAAAAGCTGTGCCCACAATAGGTGCCGCCTTCGCTAACAATATAACAAAAACACATTGGAATGGGATTTTCTCGGTTTTTTTTGTCGGGACAGACTAGCTTTAGTAAGTACAGCACTTACACACAATTAACCCATTTGATCCCATTGTACTCGCTTGAGTACAGAAAAAGCATCTTTTTCGAAACGACGTCAAAAGCCAACGCTTACAAATTTTTAAATGTACTCGCCACTTTATAATACAGAGCCATGTCGAAAAGGAATACACATGTTTCTCCTTCTTTTTTTTGTCCCGTTATCCGTTATTCACTTGTCTTTGCGTGCACGTTTGCTATTTTTCTTCTTTTCATGGTTTAGTTTGCAATAAGCTCTCTGTTTGACAAAATCTAAGTTATCACGGAAAAAGTTCAGTGTTGAAATATTCATAATACATATAATTTGTATACTTTATAACAAAAATACGAAAAAAGTTGTGGAAAAGTGCATTTCGGTAGGTTTAAATTCCAGTGCACTCGCATGGGTACAGTGGGAACATTAATATATGTATATTTTGAGTGCATATTTCATGTAGATTTGGTAATGGATGTAAAAAAATTTTACGGAAAGAGGTTTCACAACCTTTCTGCGGCCACCGACTATATTGAATCAAGCGACCGTAGTCACTTCGACTTCGCTATTATACCGCCAAATACCCACTGTGACACAGATGAGGATAACTCTAATTTAGATTTTAGCGATAAAATGGCAAAGATAAGACTACTCTATCAAATTGTATGTAAAAAATTTTGTCAGTTTGGTTATATGCACCAAAAGCTGCCTGTTGACGAATCTATGCTTAGGTATTTTGGAAACCATTCCGCAAAACAATTCATAAGAGGTAAGCCAGTTCGTTTTGGTTTCAAAAATTGGATGATCACGAGTAGCGAGTAGAGAAAGTCTCCCATTAGCTTCAAGGGTCGTCCTTGATCTTTTGGCAAACATTCCACATCCGACCGATCACATCGTATTTTTCGACAACTTCTTTACGTCATATGACCTTCTTAGAATTTTGAAAGAACAAGGATTTAAGGCTACTGGGACTACAAAGAACTACAAAAGAAGCAACGAGGAGAGTTTGATTTTATGTAAGTTTATCATAATGATTTATTTGAATAGTTGTTTTGTATCAAATTTTGTAGGTGTTCTGACTCAGGAATACTTTTTGTGAAGTGGAATGACCATAGCGTTGGGACAGTGGGAACAAACTTTGATAGAATTGAACCTTTACATACCGTCAAACGATGGTCAAGACAAGAGAGGCGCAAGGTGAATGCCCATCAGCCGAAGTTGATAGCGGAATACAACTCAGGAATGGGAGGAGTTGACCTCCACGACCAAGCTTTGAATACTTACAATATAAAGTTTAGAGGAAAGAAATGGTGGTGGCCTCTTTTCACCACAATGATAAGCTCGTGCGTAGTAAACGCATGGAAGCTTTATAAAATGGCAAGTAAGAGTCAATGCGACTTGTTGCAATACCAACGTGAAATTGTGCGATTTTATTTACGCAATTATAATATCCGGGACATATCTTCAAAACGAT
The DNA here is from genome assembly GCA_037575425.1 of Anastrepha fraterculus. Taxonomy (NCBI): domain Eukaryota; kingdom Metazoa; phylum Arthropoda; class Insecta; order Diptera; family Tephritidae; genus Anastrepha; species Anastrepha fraterculus. The sequence continues at coordinate 154,320 of JAYXIM010015384.1, read as the reverse complement.
CGACAACGGCATCAATAGCTGGTTCCTCATATAACCATTTTCCCAAAAGGATATCGAATCAGCTGAGGTGCAGGGAGTGTCACCAAAGAATTCGATGGATTTGCGAGTTATGCAATGTAGCCCTTTGCGTGGAGAGAGAATATTTCGAAAACTTCCATACTGTTAACCGAACTAATAACCAAGGAAGTCTTTGAAAGTGTCTTTTTATTTAATACTCCATATTTTCATATACAGGCAATGTATATACATATTATCCCATTGTACTCGATTGGGTACAGCCCAAAAAATGCATTTCTTTGATTTTTTTTCGTGTTTTTCTTTTTTAAGGAGCTTAATTACATTATTTAAATAAACGTTTTATAAACGCATTTAAAAAAAAAATTGTTTTATATAAGGTTGGGATTTAATGGGTTAAATCCATTGTACTGCACTCTGATTCCCTTTTTAATTTTCTTTAAATCTAGTCGACCTCCGAAGAAATTTGAGTAGATCTTGTGGTGCCAAGGAGCCCAGATGGTCGCTTCTTAACACATCAGTGCCAAAGACCTCAAACCTGATTCGAGCGAAGGCTGGGCAGGCACACAGAAAGTGGTCCGCCATGTCATCCTCGTGGAGAGGAGCTGAGCAGAGTGCACTGTCTGAGATGCCCACCTTTTCCATGTGCTTTGTCCATAGAAAGTAGCCCGTCATCAGTCCAACCAGGAGGAACTGCGACAGTCGATCGGACATGACAGGTAACATCAGTTTTGTCCATCTGCAGCCTCTCTCAGCCTGCCAAGCTCGCTTGTCGGTTAGAGTAACCCGTTTGGTAACCGTGGCATTTTCTTAGCTACATTTAGAGCTTTCTCGTAAGGATTAAGTGGACTTTGTGCTTCGATTCATCACTAGGAATAAGACTTGGGTCTACCACCATGAACTTAAATCAAAGCAGGAAGCTTACCTGTAGTGTGAAATTGGCACTTCTGTTCCTAAACGAGTTCGTGTGCAGCAATCGGCCAAGAAGGTGTTGGCATCAGTTTTTTGGGATGCGAAAAAAATTTAGTTTGTGAACTACTTGCACACTGGTAAAACAATAAAATCAGAATATTATTTTAATCTTTCAGACTAGCTGAAGGAGGAAATTCGTGAAAAAATACCCGGTTTGCAAAAGAAAAAAATTATTTTTCATTAGGACAATGCATCGTGTCGCAAGAGCATGTGACAATGCCTAAAATCTATGAATTGAAGTTCGAATTGTTGGAGCATCCACCAGATTTGGCGCCTAGCGACTTCCATTAGGTCTTCCAGACCTAAAAAACTGCATGCGTGGTAAGCGTTTCTCATCAAACGATGAGGCCATACCAGCTGTGGAAGCGTATTTTGCAGTCCTTGCAGGCTCTCACTTCAGGGATGGAATTTATAGATTGAAATCTCGTTGGAACAAGTGTATTGATGTTGAGGGATACTCTACCGAAGTGCATTTCAAACCACAAAATTGTATTTTTCTTATTGAACCGCATAACTTATTGAACAACCTAGTAGAGTGCAGGACTTAAGTCTGAATACAGCAACATATTTTTTTTACTTCACAGAAGGTATACAATAATTGAAAAAACTGTTGATGTGGTTTTTTTCCGAAAATATTTATTCATAAATTTACAAAAATCAAATTATTTACTTGCTTTATAACATAAAAATTAACAAAACAATAAAAAATAGGTACGACAAGAGTCTACATTCACTTCAATTACCTTAAAACCCCAATTTATTCATTTTAAAGTTAGCTTTTTTGAATAATTTCAGTATTTAGTAGATCCACCACACTTGTCAATCACTGCTTGAAGCTTCGTAACATTTAACCAACCATGATAATTGGGTAAGCTCTTTATGCCTCATTTGGTCCATGCCTCCATCAACTTTTTCTTTAGAATTTTGCGTCAGTTACTGTATTTGTCAAATTTTTCTCTCTAAAAGCTCCCAGACATGCTCTATCGATTATAATTATCTCGGTCGGTAGTACCTTCAATAAAGGTCATCTTTCCAATGCCGGATGCAGCTATAGCTCACCAAACCAGTACTAGCGTACCACCGTCGTGCTTGACAGGGGGTATAAAAATTTTCATTTCCATATCTGATCTTCCTCGCCTCCATATTTTAGCCCGGCCACCACTTCCGAATACTATATATTGAACTTCGATTCGTCAATAAATAAAACTTTAGTGCAGTAATCCATTCCCTTGTCAATATGTGGCAGTGCAAACTCAGGCCGAAGGCGGCGGTTTTTTCTGAAATCAGAGGCTTTTTACGTGGTGTGCTGCTGAAATATTAAGATATCTTTTAAGAGTTCTTGGATGAACACTTCTTATGGATGTCTCGACGATATCTTGGACCAATTTTGGGGCACTAATTCTCGTATTTTTCTTGACTGCTCTTAAAATGAAGCCTTTCTTCTGGGCAGCTTCTTTGGACAGATGTTTCGCTTTTTATTCGCACACGAATCAGTCTCCTTGTAGTTTTTAACAATAATTTGCACAGTTGCTAGATATTCTTGCAATTTCGCCGCATGATTTATTTTCTTTTCTGTGTTTAACCACCAATTTTCTTAAATCAAAGAATTTTTCTTTTGCCGAGCTCATTATTTTATCCACTTGACAGGAACAGCGACAAACCACGAAATAAACAATCACATGCACGTGGTGCTGCTGGTGGTGGAGGGGAGTGACACTCAGTAACTCAGCCCAGACCCAATTAGCACAAAAGATGCCATTTTGATGCACCACTTGTGGAACCACTGCTTTGTATTAGTCGAACCATCTTGATTTGATTATGAATTTGCCTATGTTGTATATTTTCTTTTCTGCAATTTCTTTCAAGTCAACCATAGAGAGTTCGCCCAGCATTCTAAGTCGAAGAGGGCCCAGACTTGGGCACTCACACGGATGGTGAAAGGCTGCTTCCTTAGATTCTCTAGATTCCAGCTTCTACATCCATCGTTATATGGCCACCCCATCTTCATGGCATGGTCTCCCAAGGCCAGTGGCTGGTTATTGTTGACGTAATTCTAAATATAGTCTGCTCGTAGCTTTCTTAATAACTCGTCAGCTCTAGATTTGTTGTAAGTAATGTACGTTCATATTTCAAGCAGCGACAAAACCGAATCCACCCTTAGCATGAAAAATTGCTGGTGGTTAACAAATGGCATTTAACACTAATCCTCACCATCAGACTAGACTGACTACTTTCTTTTACTCCATTCAAACCTGTGACTATAAACAATCATCTATGCATCGTTTTTATTCCTTTTTCCCCGCAAGAAAGGTATAAAATATTCTAATAACTTTAAGTTAACACAGAATTAAGTTCATTATTTAAGAAAAAGTCGCTTGGCATTGTAAATAGAGAGCTCGTCCGGAGACATTGTGCGACATAACATTACATACAGTTGTTTATTGAACTATTTAATATTATTAATATAACTGGAAATAAATAAACAAATAAAAAAAGCAAATAAACAAAAAAAAAAAAAAAATAGACAAACAAACTAAAAATAATGCTGAATAAAAATAGATGACATTACTAGGGCATCCAATACCAGAACTTAAAATGATAATACAACGCAAACAAATTTAGGAGGAATACATTTTTTTGTATTATAATTTGATAGAAAATTTCGTGGCATTTATTTTTTGAGTGGTTTAGATTAGATTATTTTCTTTATTATGGAAATATACATAAATATATTAAAAAATATCCGAAAATTACCCAAACGGTCGTCTGTCGGAAAAACACAATTAAATTGACTGCTGACCGACAGCTGAAGTGACTGCCCTTGGCCGGATATATGTAAATACGGGTCGTTTCGATTAAGTAGAACCGACTGTCGTGGGAATGAGATTAAAAAGTTCGCATCTTTCCCTCAAAATCCAAGAGATTTTATGATTTTTAGCCATATCGTTGGAATAGCTTTTTCCCAAGGTATGATCTTGGTCCTTGTATATGCGCATACTTTTCAAATCCCTTTCCCACAATCTCTCGACAAACGACTCACAGTTGCAAGAAGTACAATAAATCTATGTTAGTATTCCATAGCCTCCTCCTGATGTGTCGTAAGTCAGATTTAGATTTAAACCTCAACTACATTCGTTATATTTACTTACGTTTCTATAGAGGTTTTCAGTAAGAGCGCTTCAACTTTTGAACTTTTTTGAATAAAACACAAACGGTTTGAATTTTTTAACTAATTTTTTTTTTTATTATCAAGTTTGAACATATACATTTAAGTTTGAAATTCGATTTCTTTTGCATGACCACCGCGTGCACGTTTTACGAAGTCCAATCGTTGAACCCAATTTTCGACCACTCTTTTGCATAAATCGACCGAAATTTCAGCAATTTCGCGCTCAATATTGGCTCTGAGCTCACAAATCGTCGCCGTAATTCCAAGAAATTTCCTGCTTGAAAAAATATAGTAAATTATACTTCTACCAGAGTTCCGTCACAGACTTTTTTGGTGTCACCATATGGAATGTTATGATCACGATTACGAAGAATAAATATAATATGGTGATACAAAAGTGTATATTATTGAGCTCTTATTAAAATGGAACATTTTATGCGACTGATTAAATTTAGATAGTTGTATTTTAAATGAAGACCAATTTTGAAACGTAGTTATTCTTTAAAGCAATTTGTCCTTACGTTGATAAAGGGAAGGGTACTAAATTCTGCTTTTCAAAATTCTTTTGGATGAAAATTCTGTAAAAATAAAAAAAAAAATTCTGTCCAGCCTAAATTCTTTTGGTTCAATATTCTGTATTTAAAATTCTGTATGATCAAAATGATGGAGAACTGAAATTCTGTATATTAAAATTCTGGAATCAAAATTATTTTCGATCAGAATGCTGTAAAAATATAACCAAATAAGCAGATAACCTGATAAGCACGCTTACCTGAATAGCACATTTATTTTATGAATAATGGAATTCTGATTTTATAGAAACAATGGTGTATATACACACGTCAATTAAAGAAAAATTCAAAAATTTATTCAAATCAAAAGTTATTATATTATAATGGCGAAACAATTATTATATTATTAAATTTTTAGCAATTCGCTTTAGAAAAGAAACTTGCCTTAATATAAGTCTTTTTTTTATTCTTTTAATTCTGTTGTTTGCTTTTATATCCTTCTTTGTTTGACTAATTTTGCGACCATTTTGAATTTTAGCTAGTTGTGTTTTCGCACAAACCAGCTCGCCTTTTAGATCATTAATTAGTTTGTACAGCCCTGAGTTTCGTTTCCCAACAATAACTTTTAGCCGTCGATGTCAAGCCTCAATACTGTTTTCCGTTCTGGGGAAAGCGATATTGGACTCATCGTGCACTGACCAAAATTTTGGTGGGTATTTTGGTATACAATGAAAGAATGGGAATTGAATAAAACAGTTAAGTATTTGAACGAAGTGCACAGAAAATATTGCAATTATTCTACAATATTTTTTAGCACGGGTGCTCGAATTTCATTCACATTGTTTCTGAAGCTATAAATACATACAAACATATGTACATTTGCTTTATGTAAATCTGTTTTGATAATATAGGAAACCATATGGGTCAACACAAGTCATGTATTGGCAGTATTTTGTTTTGCAAAACTCTATATTGAAAAATCGGAAGAGCATATGGAAAAATAAAAAAAGTGCGCACTTTTTTTATTTATCCATATTCTCTTCCGATTTTTCAATACAGAATTTTGCAATGCAGAATTTCGACAATACATAATTTTGATTTACAAAATTTAAAATTACAGTGTTCCGCAATACAGAATTTTAACATTACAGAATTTTGCATTACAGATTTTTGAATACAGAATATTGAATACAGAATTTTAAATACAGAATTTTGAACCAAAATCATATTGTACCCAACCCGTTGATAAAGAATTAAATCTAGAGATAGCAATAATACTTTTTATAGACTAGAAGTTTTTGATTTTTCACTGGGTATGTTATTATATAAATAATTTTTTAAATTCGTTTCCCCAGTCAATTTCACACTTTTATTTTATTTTTTTATGTTTCGGCAACTAATGCGTGGCCCCTTTCAAGAAAAGTTTGCTGAGTGAAATAACGTTACATTCTGGTAATCTTGTCAATTATTTTGAGTTTAAAACATATACGTTCTGTTATCACTGGTATTGAAAATCGGTTTACTGCAATTAAAAACATAAACAACATTTTCTCATTCCTGTGGCTATTTCTTAAAATTGAAAAAGCAGAACTTCAGACAGCAGCTCTTAATTTTGCTAAAAAATACCCTTCTGATGTGTCGGAAAAAATCTCAATTGAGATGTGTCACTTGAAGAGTGTGTACAAGGCGAATTTTACTGGAAATTCGGAATGTTGTATGACTCCGTTCGACTTGTTGAATGCCATCACAGCTAAAAACTTGGATACTCTGTTCCCGAACATCTGCATTGCTTTGCGAATATTCTGCACCCTGCCAGTATGGGTTGCCGGCGCAGAAAGATCGTTCAGCGCTTTATCAAGGATCAAAGACTACCATCGTTCTTGTTCAACTCAGAGTCGAGTAACAGGATTGGCAACTTTGTATTTGGAATCTGAATTAGCAAGAAACTCGACTTCGATGATATTATAAGAGCTTTTGCCTCAGCTAAAGCAAGAAAAGCAAAATTCTAAGCATCGTGGCAGTAATTTTCAAATATTTGTAAGGCTCACAAAATGAATAAAAAATTTTAACTCTTTTCAGCTGCATTTTTTATTTCAGATCTGCTGAAGAGTTTTCTAAATTCATTTTAATCAATATTTCATAATTAATTCTATCAAAAATTTTATCAATGAGATTTTCAATATTTAAATGTTATATCACTATAACATAATACGCATTTTGATAAATAGAAAAAAATTGAAGGGGCCCGCATCTCAAGTTTCGCCCGGGGCCCGAATACTCTCTCCACGGCCCTGCTGTAGACCAATGACTTCACATAACCCCAAAACGGGACGGCTTGTTAAATGGATTATTTTCATAAAAAATTTGCACGATTTGCAATCGTTGCTCAAGTGTGTAGCGTTCCATGATGAAATGTATACTAATGAAGTTTACAAATGACAAGCGAAAAATAAAAAATATTGCGTTGTTCGTCCTCCCTATCGGAAAAAAGTTGAAGCGCACCTATTGAATAACCCTATACATTCGTGAGGTAGTTTTCTACCGCAATACATTTTTATCATATTTTTCAAGGCGTTGAATTACAAAAAAAAAAGTTTTATTACATTCATGGGGTAATTATCTACCCCAGTGTGTGAGAATAAACGGAATTTCAACACATAAGCAACAAGCAAAACTCAGTTGCAAACAAAAAACTGAACTGAACTGGGTAGAAATTAACCCCACGAATGTAGTTAAGGGTAAAGCTTTTGCCCGAAAGATTTGTCTTTGTGGGATAATTTTTGAGAATTTATGTGGCAGGTTATTGTATGTTATGTCCGCCAGTTACATAGCCCATTCGATCAGTCAAATAAATCGATTGTTCAGCGCGCTGTATGCCAAGTTGCGCTGCTTGTTGAAACCAAATATCGCCGGTGCAAAGCCCACTGTGAGTGCAAACATTTTGAAGCCGCTAGTGGAAGAGTTTTGGCAGAACGAGACGTTGCAGAACGAGCTTAAAAAGGCCTAATCGTTAACATTCCCAAAAAAGGTGATCTGGCGAAATGCAGCAACTGGAGCCCTTTTAAACATGGCGAACAAAGTAATCTCATAGGTATATAATAAACAAACGTTTAGCTACGCATGTAAATATAAGGAAAGAATAGGCTGGGTTTAGACGGCACATATCACACGTGGATCCTATAAATAGGATACAAATATTCGTTGAGTAATCAAATGAATGGCGATCCCCACTCGACCTTATTTTTATTGATTTCGAAAAAGCATTTGACCGCTTAGAACGCAGTGCAATTTGGGAAGCGATGAGGTGCAAAGGCGTACCATCAAAACTTATAAGGATAGTAAAGGCACTCTATGCAGATGGCAGCTACACGAGCTGATGGCCAGTGAACGAATCCTAACTGAAAAAGGCGGTTGCCAGAGATGCATAATTTCCCCCTACTATTTAGCATCGCTCTCGATGTGATACCGACGTCGGTTCTCAAAATAAAAAGAGGTATTCGCTTGGGCTTAACAGATCGTCTAGACGATTATGCAGTCGATATCTGTTGACTGGCTCATAATCATACTGGCATGCAAGGGAGCCTGGACGCAGTCACTTAAAATAAATATCGCAAAAACCAATCACTTACCTCGGCACTGCTTTCGTGGCGAACGGAGATGCAGATATTAAGGAAAGCACAAAGAGCGTTCAGTAAACCAAGCCCCATATGGCGCCTTGATAGGTATACTATAAAGTAAAATGCTTAGAATTTACAATACGATAGGAAAATCGTTTATGAATGCCTTTTGAAAATGTGAAATCGGTCGAAACATATTAAGTGTTCTTATAAATAAGGGAATACTTAGGTCAAACTTGAAGTACGTGATTATGTTGAAGAACTTAAGCTCAAAAAGTAAAGCAAACTGGGTCAAATTCGCGGAAAAAGAGCTGTAAAAACTGATGAACACCTGCGTATTTTGTTGCAGTATGAAAATCTTTCCAAATCCGATAGTTAATACAAGTAAGAGAAAAAACGAAAGAAACCTACATTTTAAGTATCACAAAGGATGAACCAAATTTCTTTCGCCCAAGTGGGCCCACTCTCTGGGCAACCATTACAATCTCACCTTACCTACATATCAAGTATAGTGAGCTACAGCATAATTTTAAGCTATGTAGGTTTTCCGCTGTTTAAAAATTTTATTTTTTATTTATGGAATGTTCACTTTTGTAGTTTAGCATAAATTATTCGCTTAGATTTTCATGAGAGTTTTCTAAGGTCACAAACACTGATGTTTGAATGTATGTAAGTATGTCAAATAATAGTAGCGCGACAAACTACGCCTACCGAACATGTGCTTTATGTGGACGAAAATAGTCAACATCGCACGCAAAATTTTTTTCACAAATTCGTGCCATTTTTGCGCGACTTCAAACTTGGCATTTATTCTACTAAAATTGTATGGGCTTTACAACTGCACACCTTCAGACCTCCTACAGATTCAGAATGAAAAGCTGAAAATTTTGATAATTTTTTTTTTTTTATTTTAATTTTTAATTTTTGTGAATTTTGTACACAGTTTGGAGCATTGAGTTAGTTTTTGTGGTAGAGAGTGTATTTTAAAAACATAAAAATAATAATTATATGCAAAAAGTAGTCAAAACGTGGTAACTCGTCGCACTCATGTTATTTTTAACGCAGCTGTATGTTTGAAATGAAGGGTGGTTGAGTTTCAAGGGCCGGTGTTGATTTTTAATAAAATACAATTCTGTTAGGAAATTATTGTCACTTCTCTTTATTATGATAATACTGGTGTGGCTCAATTACGCATGGACCAAAATATCGGCTACATGGCCGCCGGGGCCTCGGCGACACACCTCCATCCGATAGTCCAAATTTTCGATGTCGCTGAGGCATAATTGAGGTTCTATGTCCTTAATGTGCAGAATTATCTCATCCTTTAGCTCTTGAATTGTTGCGGGCTTATCGACGTACACCTTTTCTTTCAAATAACCGCAAAGAAAGAAGTCCCACGGTGTCAAATCACATGATCTTGGCGGCCAATTGACATCGCCGCGGCGTGAGATTATTCGGCCATTAAATTTTTCGCGCAAAAGAGCCATTGTTTCGTTAGCTGTGTGACAAGTGGCACCATCCTGTTGAAACCACATATCGTCCACATCCATATATTCCAATTCGGGCCATAAAAAGTTCGTTATCATCTTACGATAGCGAACACAATTCTCAGTAACAGCCTGACCGGCCTCATTTTTGAAAAAATATGGCCCAATGATGCCGCCGGCCCATAAACCGCACCAAACAGTCATTCTTTGTGGGTGCATTAGTTTTTCGGCAATCCCTTTTGGATTATCATTCGCCCAAATGCGGCAATTTTGCTTATTGACGAGTCCACTGAGGTGAAAATGTGCCTCATCGCTGAAGATGAAGATGAAGACGAAATGCGCGATATGCATTTTGATTTGAACGCACGTTTTCATAATAAGCCTGAATAACTTGTGCATCTTTCCCTGATTCAAATTGAGTTAGTCTGAAGTTGAAAAATGTCAAATAAAATGCAGAAACAAACTTGACGTTTACGTGTGGTTCACATTCAACATCGGCCCTTGAAATTTAACCAATTTAGAAATTTTAAATACAAAATATATTAATACAAAGTGACGTCCAAAATAAGCAAGACTGGCGTCATTAAAATGTTTCTGAATGATCATACGTGCCGCCCAAAATCAGTTATCACCGAAAACTCCATCGAAATTGTTCGTAAATTTATCAAAACTGAACCGAAATTATCATTGAAATTCATGGAATCGAAGTTGAATATCTCCAAAACAAAGATTTATCGCATTTTAACTGATCATTTGGACTTACGCAAGGTCAGTGCACGTTTCATTCCGCACATGTTAACTGAGGGCCAAAAATTGCTCAGAACTCAACATTCGAAAGACCTCATTAAAGGGGCGAGAAAAGACGAGAACTTCCAGAACAACTGGTGATTGGTGATGAAACGTGATGTTTCCAACATGAACCTGAAACTAAGTGTCAAAGTGCCGAATGGAAAGCCCCAGACGAGCCACCACCCAAAGAATCGCATTTGGAGAAGTCAAACTCAAATCGATGCTCGTTTGTTATTACGATCACAAGGGAATTGTCCACAAGGAGTTTGTGCCAACGGGCCAAACTGCCAATGTAATTTTGTATTCTGCCGTTTTGAAGCGTTTGTTGCATCGCATGCGTAAAAGTCGCTCTGAATACCGCGAAGGAGGAAGTTGGCGCTTATTGCATGATAATGCACCATCTCATCGATATACACTTGTAACTGATTTTTTGAGTAGACATCGCATTTTAGCTCACAATCACTCATCGTATTCGCCTGACATGGCTCCCTGTGACTTCTACCTACTCGGAAAATTGCATTTGGCCATGAAAAGAAAACATTTTCCGTCCGTAGAGGCCACCGAAATGCTTGTACTGACATCCTGAAGGACATTCTGGTCAATGGCCTGAAACACTCTACACTCGAAAAGCTTTTAAATCGCGCAAAACAGTGTAACGAGGTGAGAGGGACTATTTCGAATAAACAAACTCGAAATTATCAGCACAAAGCTCCTGTCGTTTCTATTTTAGCTCAGTCCTGTTTATTTTGGACTTCCCCAAGTATACCCACCTATGCGCACATATTTTCCACTTAAAATAACCTTTTCCATTTTCCAAATACTTATTCATCACTCAACTAAGCATTTTCTGTAATTATCGTTAAAAACTAAATTATTCACAACACAAACTGGGCTATTACATTTAATTTTTATGGATAAGTAAGAACTCAGTTTTGCTTGCTCATAAAATTATTCAACTCAAATAGAGCATTCGGAAGGTGAAATTATACAAGCGCTAACATTTCACACTTTCCTCTCCCTTTCGATGATCATAGTTCACTTCGCAGTTAAAATGTGACGGCTTTTCGCATTTTAACAGCAATTCATTGGATTCACTGAGTAATTATCGCTAAATGTGCGCCTATGTATGTATTTATGTGTTCATACCCAGGCATGTACTCGTGCATATCTAAGTTTCAATGCATATTTGCATATGTACAGATATACGCACACACTTGCATATATAGGCTGGTGTATGCGAAGGGGAAGTGAAACGCAGTTAATGTGTTGGGGAATTTCTCTCTGAAAAAATTCACTAATCATTTGATTGTCCAATGGCTTTCTAACCTTCCTATTTACAAGTAAAATGGCAAATAGACGCAGGCAATAACAAAACACAATTGTAGTAATGGGTATTATTCATATGGCAGTGTATTGTCTACTTAGTTATAAGTACGAAGATATTCGCTTCACTGCTGTTAATTGAAATTTATGCAGCTTTTAACACAATTTACCATATTCTAGTTTGTTTTGCTGGGAAATTTTTCACTAAGTACAAAAGGCATACCGAATGGAATATAATGGATGCTAATATACTTGTACATACATACATACATATGCACATATGGTATGTTTGTAACATTGACGGCACCTCACGTAAATAATTCATATTAACTGAGGAGTTGCTAGAACTTAGCTCAGGGAGAGTGGGGGAGCCAAGGATAGCAAGAGTGTTAACATGAGCTTCGGGGTGAGCTAATTTGCGGCTTATTTATTTGAGCTTTACCGCTCGTAAGGTTTGTTAGTGCACAACTGTATGATGCGGCTAATCACCTTTTAAAACATTTAATGAAACTTAAAATACTTGAGCGGTTGCCGTTGCCGAATGGGTTGGTGCGTGATTACCATTCGCAAGTGCGTAGGTTCCAATTTTTATAAATGAATGAAAATGTTTTTCCAATAACTGCCGGTTCTCGGCAATGACACGGTTCCTAATGTATTTCTACCATGAAAAAGTTCTTCATAAAAAACAATCTGCCGTTCGGACACGGCATAAAACTTTAAGTCTCTCCATTTGTGGACAACAACAAGACGCACACCATAAATAGGAAGAAGAGCTCAGCCAAACGTAGAAGTCCACGAAAGTGGCGTAAAGCCTCTCATCGCCATTCACTTGAGAGTGGCCAGAACGATTCTGGTGCATATGATCCAGGCAGCTCACAACTACCGGGCTTCGCCCAAATATCCTCTGAGTAGCTTCCGAACACCCGTTCGAGAGCGAGCTATTGTGAGAAGGCTAAGCAACGGGTTGTGCACTAGATTTAAGATCCGCCATGCGTTTAAGCGATGTCGTGTGACATCTTTAGTCTGATGCTGGAAAAGATCGTGCGAGGCGCAGAACTTAATCGCTCAGGCACAATATTTTATTAGAGCGTACAATTGTTGGCGTATGCCGACGATATTGACTTCATCGGCCTTAACAACCGCGCCGTTAGTTCTGCCTTTTCCAAACTGGATAAAGAAGCAAAGCGCATGGGTTTGGTGGTGAACGAGGACAAAACGAAGTACCTTCTGCCATCAAACAAACAGTCGGCGCACTCGCGTGTCAGCACTCACGCCACTGTTGACAGTTATGATTTCGAGGTTGTAAAAGGCTTCGTTTATTTAGGAACCAGCATTAAAACCGATAACAATGTCAGCCTTGAACTCCAACGTAGAATCTCTCTACCCAGCAAGTGCTACTTTGGATTAAGTAGGCAATGGAGTAGTAAAGCCCTCGCTCGACCTACAAAACTAACGCTCCACAAGGCTCCTATCATGTCCGTCCTAACATATAACGCAGAGGCTTTTTTCCTGAAATTGAATGTAAAATGGTGCAGAAGCTTGGACGATGACAACATCTGGTGAGGCGTCCCTTGAAGTGTTTGAACGAAATATTCTACGGAAGATTTTTGGACCTTTGCATGCTAGCGACGGCCAATATCGCAGGCGATGGAACGATGAGCTGTGTGAGCTGTACGGCGACATAGACATGCCGCAGCGAATAAAGATTCAACGGCTTCGTTGGCTGGTTCATGTCGTCCGAATGCATTAAAACGTTCCGGCTCTGAAAGTATACGATGCGGTACTAGCTGATAGTAGCAGAGGGAGAAGGCCTCCTTTGCATTGGAAAGATCAGGTGGAAAAGGACTTGGCTTCACTTGATGTGTCCAACTGGCGAAGGTTAGCACGAGAAAGTAACGATTAGCGCGGTTAACGCGCCAATCAAGAAGAAGAGAATTCATTCACTAAAAATTCATTCTGTTTATAATACTTTAAAATTGAGTATTTCTCATTTTTTAGTTTTGTGTGGAAAATAATTTGGATTTCTGTGAAATATTCTGCTTCACCGTGAGTATATATACAAGTATAAGGTGGCGCAAAATTAGTCATTAATTCTAATTTTTGAATAACTTACTTATTAAATTTAAAAAAATTAGAAAAATTTTGAGTGACGGAAATCTTCATTTTGACCTTCACGCGCTCCATTGCTTGTCTGTTTTTATACTGCGGTTGTCACAAGTGTCAAATGTGAGTGATGTAAGCCATTTGCAAAAATTATAAATCTTCCGGCAGGGTGATTAATTTTGCGCCACCTTGTATAAACTATGCTTTTATCAAGAGACAAACAAAATTTAATTAAAAATAAAACAAATACACAGAACTTCGCAATATGACGCGCAACTATTATTATGAACACAGGTGTATTAGGCATCAATTCCTTATTTGCTTCTATGACCTAAATAGCTAAAGGTATTTTTATTTTTTCAGATCGCTACCGCATTTCAAAGTTTGAAAAAATATTAAAATACTTTTCTACAAGTTTTCGTATGCGAAACACTTGAATTCCTTATATACGAGTAAAAGTGGCAAATATTGTCTTTGAACATCTTGCGACGTAGCGGTGTGCTGTTGTTGTTGTTGTAGCATAAATATTCCCCATACACGTATGTACAAAGAATGCTGCTGAAGTGACAGTCCTTGGCCGGATATAAAACCGGGTCGTTCCGGTACCATTGAACCGACTCCCGCTCCTCTAATTCGCTTTTGATGAGAAGGAATAAAACAAATGTTTGGCTAGTAGAACTAACTTGTATCAACTATTTAATTTACGTTACATAATCCTAGTTTTGTTGTAATTAATAAAAATCCTGAAAATTTACATATATTCCAAATTTTTCATGGGTTGACAGCGACCCCTAAATATTACTTTAAAAATGCGAAAAACTAGTTCGTGGTTTTTATATCTTAGAATAGAACAAAAGTATGGCACGTGACAAAATTAAAAAAAAGGTTTAAGTCAAATAAGGCACATCCTAATATATAAGGTTTTGAAAAAGGACATAATAAGCCCTCTTTACAGCGAATCCAAAAAGTTTCGAACGTTGCGTTGCTGTACTCGTAGTTGTAGCAGTTCACTAGACCCTGCCAGTGCAGTGTAGTCAACGATCGTTATCATATAACTAATCTAAGGGTAGGCTCAGGAAACGAGCTGTTTCGACAGGTTGGGTCCAGAGTGGGAGGGGTGTCAGGTGAGTAGGTTTGAGAGGGCATATGACTAGGTAGTTAGTATCGTGCGAGGCACCTTCACATGCGGAGCATATTGGGCTGCTGATCCTATTTTTGTGTTCGCTCTAGTAATATACTGGTGATTTGAAGGTGTATATGTGGAGTCTCGATCGCAGTAGTTGACATTCGTTTGAATATAGGGATCCTTTTTTACCTGACGTCAAAAATGTCTACGTTCGGCCTGAAAAAACAGCATTTGCGGGAAGTCTTGCTTCATTATTACCTTTTAAAGAAAAGTGCAGCTGAAACGTGTCGTATATGGATGAATATTTAGGGTAACCACGCTCCATCAAATACAATCTGTAAAGAGTAGTTTCGTTACTGGTAACAATGATACTGTCAGCACCGCGAAACGTCATGGAGGTGGTCATCAAAAGACTGCAACGTCACAAGTGAAAAAGCGACTTGAGCGAAATCACCGACGAAGTGCCAATCAAACGGCAAAAGAACTAAAAATATCTGACCATAGCATCAGCCGCGTACTGAAAAATGATCTCAAAGTCAAGCCATACAAGATCCAAAAGGCGCAAGATCTCACACCAAAGCAGCAACAAGTCAGACTTGAGAGAGCAAAGGAGTTGCTTTCCTTAGCCGGAAGGGGTCAATTTCCGAATATTGTGTTTTCTGACTAGAATATTTTTTCAAATTGAGCAATTCGTAAACTCCCAAAACGATAGGGTTTATTAGACCGACCGTTCATACGAGATTTTGAGTCATCGATTGACCACCAGAAGGCAGCACCCGCCACAGGTAATGGTTTGTGCCGCTGTAAGCGCAAAAGGGCGCTCTCCAATCGTTATCATCGAGCTTGGTGTCAAGGTAAATGCGAAATATTATCGGGAAAGTATTCTGGATTTTGCTTTGAAGCCGTGGGCGGACAAGCATTTCGGTGGCAGACGATGGACGTTTCAACAGGACTCGCCGCCGTCTCACAAAGCTCGAGAGAACCAAGAATGGCTAAAAACCAACGTCCCGAGCTTCATAACGCCCACACAATGGCTCTCGAATTCACTAGATGCGAATCCGATGGATTATTCTCTTTGGACCATTTCTTTTGGTCCGAACTAAAAGATTCATCAGTCTCGAGGCGCTGAAAAAAGCCGTTGTCTGCGCGTGGGCCAAAATACCTGCACGTCACATTCGAGCAGCTTACGATTCGTTTCTGGAGCGTCTCAACGCCATAGTCAAGGCAAAAGGTGGTCATATCGGGCAAAAGTAAATTGACTTTTTCTTAATTTTTTATTATTTTCACACATTGTTTTTTGCTTTGAATTGAATAAAAGTAATTTTCCAAACTAAATTTATGGCCGTTTGAATTGAATAAAAGTAATTTTCCAAACTAAATTTATGGCCTTTTTAATTGGCTACACTTCGAATTCCGAGCACTGTACAGCAAGCAAAGCCAGCCTGCATTGGGCCTGCACCTTAAGGGGTTACATGGGTTTCGTCGCGTAAAAAGGCTTATTTTCAATATTTTTTTTTTTCTATGTAAAAAAATTATTTATTTAATTCAAACATTTTTCTGTCTTATAGATACATATTTAAAGAATAATTTCTGAAATTTTCAAACAAAAAAAATGAAAACTCCTCCATTGTGACGTCATTACCGATAACCCCTCGAAAAAAAGGTGCGCCCGCGTTGTCAGTATAACTCCTGACAGGATAATCGAAAATGAAAAAACAAAAATAAGTGTTTTAGTTAAGCCCATAAACTCGTGCTTGAACGTAGGGAAGAAAAATAAAGTAAAAATTGGAATTTTGGCAGACATTTTTCCAAAAAAAATGAAAATTTCCGTCAAATTTGCTTGACATTTTGTTTTTTTTTTTTAAATAGTTGTAATTGCAAAAAAAAATCCTTCGTCCAAGCACGAGTAAATTGTATCTCGAACACCTGTGTACAATTTCATCAAGATCGATTGAGTAGTTTTCGAGAATATTTGACAACCGACTTTGAAAACACCGTTCCGAGGAAAACGCGTTTAAAGTTTTGAGTAACAATAAAAGTGGCTTGGAGCGCACACCTTGCAAAGGCTGTATCTCCGAAACTATTACACTGTGCGAGAGTGATATTATACTTTTATGGAGGCCTAGCACAACTTGAAGATATAGTAAAACTAAGAAAAATGGTATAGGAGCAATTTCCAATACACCCCCAAAATCTCGTTTTATGGCCAAAAAAAACGTTTTTCAGTAGGTTGATGTGAACAATCACTCCTAACTTCGCCAATTTCCATCCGATTTCGATTTTTTTCTTTTAGTTCGAAAGAACAAAAACGAGGCTTTTCTGACAGTGGGTCCCTTTTCAGCATGAATTCCATATGAAAAAACTCTGATGCGTGGAATAAAAAAAGGTAAATAGAAAAATCAAAGACAGATTTTTAATGTTTTGATCAATTCAATGATATTCTTTTTATTTTACTGCTGTTTTTTGTTTCATCTCTGTTCACTAGTCTTGTTTAAATTTGCTTTAATTTGTTGTTACTTCTTTCTTTAATTATTCAGCTTCGTTAAATTAAGTTCATATATGTATGTATGTATGTATGTATATGCATGTATGCATGTATGTACTTGTTGCTATTAATCTGTGTTTGTTGCTGCTGTTGTTGTTGTTGTTATTATTGTTGCTGTCTGAGTGATTATATATCTAATAATATTTCCTTGTATCATTGTAATTATTAAATATGCTACAAATTTTTTTTATTAATTTTAGGTATTTATTTATATAATATTTTCATATTTTCTTCGGTTTTTTTCGCTCAGTTTTCCTTCTCAATTTTTTATTAGTATTATTTAGCTTTCCTATATATATATATATATATATGTATTTATATATGTATGTATGTAGGTAAGTATATGTTTGTATACTAGTTTTCATAATTTTAATTTTAATTTTGCAATGTCTGTCTGTATGTATGCAGCTACATTTGCATATGCATGTATTTTACAGTTTGCAACAAAAGAATTTCATACAGTGTTACATACAGCTATTAGAATAATACTCATATACACATAATAATAGCAATGTTAATAATAATATAATAATCAATAGTCATCGTACAGTATAAATAAAAATTAATAATAATTTAACTGAATTCTTTATGTTCGCATCGATAATCAATATAAAACTACTATCACATTTAAATGTATCAAACTATACGTGTTTGTATGTATGTTTTCGTGTGTTTATATGTTGCATATACATATATATATATATGTATGTGTGAGTGTGTGAATTGTTTATATAAGCAACGCTTTTTGTTTTTGTACATTAGATATATACATTTGAGTGTGTGTATGTTTGCTTGGCATGTCCTTAAGCTAATCTACCGATTTTTCTTTCATAACCAACGTAAAGATTTCCTATGTGCATACATATATATGTATGTATGTATGTATGCATCTACCCTAGGTTGCCTTTAATCGATAGCTGGCGGTCTGCTTATCTCTCTCAAGTGCATTTCAATTGAGTCAGCTGCAGCCACATAGTAAACATGGATATGCGCGTACGTGTGTATGTCTTTTCATTGTATTGTATGAGGGCTTATGCGAAGGTATGTGTGTGTGTACGTATGTATATGTGTTTGTCTCGTATTTAGCCCTGGTTCGAATGTGTGCAAACAGGATTTTCTAATTTCCATACAAAACTAAATTTCCATATGTATGTATGCATGTATGTATTTATGTATAAATATGTATGTTTAACAGAACGTGCGCTCTCACGCTTAGTGAGAGGTATCATTTACAGGTAGTTTTGGGAGACCTTCTTGGTTCAATCAGCTTCTTCTAATTACTTGCATTTTAGTATGTATGTATGTATGTAGCTCTAAGCTAATATATAATATTTTTGTTTTATATTTGCATGTATGTATGTATGTATACTTATTCAGTTCTAGTTCTCTACTTGCATTAACTTGCATCTCAGTTTGTGGCTACTGTGGATGTACATAACTGTAGCAGAGAGCATTGAGAGCATCATCACTCAATGTTCTCTGGCTGTAGCTTATTGATTTTGTATTTTGTTTTTTTTTTCTTTCTTTTTTTTGTTATTTTTAAGTTCAACATGAGTTGCATCTTTTCATTTCGTGTTTACTGCTATTTGATCTCTTTACTGAGGGTTTTTTTTTGGCTTTATCGCGATTATTCTCAATGTAGTAACTGAAAAATGCGCTGAATATACGTCTACGCCCACATTTACTTGGGTCCAGAAATTTGTATGTACGTACGTATGTATGTATTTAAGTATGTATGCATGTATGCACGTATGTATTTAAGTATGTACGTATGTATTTAAATATGCACGTATGAAGGTGTAGGAGAGGCGAGAACAAACCTAAGCACTTGAGTACAATACAGTTGGAGCCACTGTCCGTTCATTTGTCCGAAATTCCGCATTTGTATCGATATTTGTACATATGTATGTATGAGTGAATATTGTAGCTGTGTATATCGCACATGGTTTCTATGTACATACAGATGTACGATCGCTCAAGTATGTAATATTTGGAATTATTTCTTAGAAATCGATTACTTGAGTTGTTTGCTAATAAGGACCAAGACTATTATGAGAGAGACATTACGAAGCTGCCTTTAAAATGGGTACAAATTATACAACAAAACGGGGCATATTTGACCCAAAACGGACACGCCGACACAGCTTAAATAAGGTTTTGAATTTTACGCCAAAATAATGGATTTCTTTAGCGATTTGTAAATACGTCGGTAATAGTCTAGGCAGCCGATGGCCTTAATCGGGCCCAACGACTTCATTCGCAATTATATCAGGAATTAAGTGCCGCTAATGCGGATTGACTACTACCCTGAATTCTCATAATTTAAGCGAAATCGGGAAATTTTCGATGGCAAAATTGCCGAAAAATTACAGTTAATAGCTATTGTGCATGAAAAATAATGAAACTTGTAAAGAGAAGAACAAGAAAGTCTGAATGCAATGCTAGTTTGCACTAACACATTCGAAATTATATTACATTAATTGTGTTGACACTTCGAAGTAGCTTGAGAAATTGCAATTTAAGATTTTTTCTAACCCTTTTGCGTTAGCGCACGAAATGCGCGAAGTATTTAACAAAATACCTTGCGTCGGCAAGACTTTTACTGTTTGTTCTAACGGAAAGGAATGTTACAGGATTACCAAATTTTTCATTTTACACAAACTTTAACAAAAAAATAATTTATCGTGGTTTATTTCGCGCTTGGTGATAAGAGAGAGTTTTTGTGCGCGCGAACTATTCCGTCGAATAATGCAGAAGGCTTTAATAAATAATTATTTCTTAATATCAGGGCAGCTAATACCTGCGCTCCATCTTTTACTGACCGAATTATATATTAAGCAAATCAGCTGTTCACATTAAATCCGCGCAACAACCGTGTGTCACATAATAATTTTAATCAGAATTAACTGTGCCGATAATCCCGATTAACGTCGCCGTCTTTCTAGACCTATAACTGGCGTGGTTCTATCGGACACCAATACGCAACTGATGTGTGTAAATAGACCTTTATTGGACATGCAAGTATACACTGCAAAGTGGCTGTATGTATGTACATACATATGCACACATAAATGACCGCGCGTCGCTAAGTTCTATTGCCGCCATCCCACGTGTATTGTAGGGCAGTAAAGTATTGATAAAGAGACAATATTTGGGCAGCAAGTATTTACCTAACCTAAGAGTGATGCGATGCACCTAAGCACTAATACACACTATACACACATCGTGCGCCTACATCTATACTCTGCAGTGTTTGTTGGTGCAGCATAAGCATTACCCCTACATATAAGGGGAATGCTGCTTTACATCAATCCTCTCTGCAATACTACACCACCAACTTTTTACGTGCTTTTTGTGTTGAGTGACCTCTCTTATTACGTTTCACCTGCACCTGCCTACGTTCTAACAACTTTTCGTCTTAAAGCGCAGCACTACTTCACTTCCTCCGCTCCCCATAGCTTGTTCGGCACATAGAGTTTTGAGTCATTTCTACTCAACTAATCAACTGGCTGGCAATTAACAGACAACAATTTAACTCTACACCCTATGTACATACATACACATATCTACATATGCACATGTATATGTGCGTATATCTACGTAGTCCAGGTTTCGTCAACAGTTTTAATCTTCTTTGCTCATCCCAACACAAGACCTCTTTACTAATCTTATTTAAAACGCTTACTCCGCTGTCTGAATCGACATTAACTACTTAGTATTGAATTTGTTGCAGTATAATTTTCATGACTCCACCTTTCCATTCTATATGCTTTCTAGCTTAATGCTTGTATATCATCTACACATATATATGTATGCGTATGTGTATGTGTGGTATGTGTATTCATTAAATGTGGGTATCTACATACATATAAGCGGCAGGTAGATGCGCATGCGCGCATGTGCTTCTAATAGGGGCTCTTCTCTTATGCATTAATTAATTGGTCAATTATTATTGTTTCATGAAGCTGTTCATATGGAACATTGGCTCATTCGGCGCCTATCTGTACATACATACTTATCATCAGCATACTCACTATGACTCATTTGCTAGTTGCTATTTGCTAGTTATTTTATATTCTAAGCGTTTATTTCAAGTTTTTTTTAACGCTGACGCCTTTATTGATGTTTGTGTGCGCGCGTACTTTTGTCCGCCAAAAACTAGTTGGGGCATTTGGGAGTATTCGGCAAATAATTTTGCTGGGCATGCACTTAATTCAATTTTCATGACAGAAATACAATACAATTTTGCCATTTCGCACCGAACACCGCGACCGCTGTTGGAAAACGTTTTCTTCGATTTTATTATTATATTACACATCGGTACAAAACCCAGAACCGGAACAGCGACTGCTGTTGGAATACTTTTGGTTTGATTTTAATATTTAATGTCAGCAGTCGATAGCGAGACCAGTACCAGAACTTTTTGTAGGATTTTAATATTAAATTTCATATCAGCAATCGGCACAGAGCCCAGAACCGGAACAGCGACCGCTGTTCGAAAATTTTTTCGACTTTAATATTACATTTAATGCCAGCAGTCGGCGCCGAGTCCACAACCTACTTTCGTTATGTCACGCACGTTGTTTTATTTCTGTTGACTTGCATTTAGAATATTTCATATCTGCTAGTTGGCGTTACTGCCATTTATATGGCATTTGGCTCATAAAATCGCTCTACAATTCGTTGTTATTTATGATCACCAAGAACTAACCGCCACATAACTTCTATTTCTATAATCTATGCTAATGCCGGTAGCCACATGCAGATAACGCATAGAAATAATCAACAAACAGCACAAAAAATCGGCCAGCCCTATTTATAGCTGAGCAAAGATAATTATTTCGCATGAGAAGCATATTTTTTAATCACGAAAACAGCTAAATGTAAACCATAGTTCAGAGCGAGAACTATATTTTTCTTTTTTTTTCACGACAAAAAACAAAAACTAAATATAAACTGTAAGCAAAAAGTTTAAGTCTGTTGGACCCAACCTCGACCGCACAATGGACCCTTACTTAATAAACAGTTCGTTGTCAACTAATGAAAAATATGTATGTATGTACATATGTACGTACATATTTTAATTTATAATTTCAATGCGACTGACCCAAATGTGGCCAATCGCATTGAAATCAAGCGCATAGACGAAATAAAGCAATAACAGTCACAGCCAGCCGACGGTAGTTCATTAAGGTGACGGAAAGCAAGCAGCGGCAACAGGAAAGCGGCGGACGGATCACATCAGACGCGTTTTGTTTGAAAAATGTGGCGCACACCCATTTACATACTTAGACACACGAATTTCGACGATTCACGCAAACGCTTTTTGTTTGTATGTGCATTTTCACTTCAACTAATCGCTTTTCGACTTAATTATTTCTATATTAATTTCAATTAAATATTTTTTTCTTTAATTTTAATTTTAAAATTTCACAAGCACGCGGTTTTTTCGTTTTTGTTTTTTTGGTTTTTTCAACGCCAAAAGACAAATTAAATACAACATTAATTAAGAAGTTCAAAGAAGTGCTGATGAAACGCCAGCGTTGAAGGTCATTAGTTTGCGAACGCACAGCTCACACAGACATGAGGCAATGCATAAGCAGTAAAAGGGATTTAGAAAACACAAAAACAAACAAAAAAAAACCAAGTGAAGTATCAAATAAATTTAAAACTTGAAATGGTATTACAGAGAAACACAGCCTTCACACTAAATGATCAACTGGAATGATGCGCAATTCGATTCAGCAAATGTATCTGATTTTTATAGCTTTCCACCATCGTAGGAGACACATAAATTTGGTGAGCCTTAATGAATATTTAGTTATTTTGCGCCGTAAAATACCCATTGCGCGCTAATAAATAACAAACAATAGACAATGCAGCCGTCTGCGTGAAACAATCGAATTCGTATGTTTGGCGTGTGGGCGTTCACTAAACTCAAAATGCCGTCGGCTTTTCTCATAAGCGCAAGTACGCTTTGGCGGCGCCTGTGCCCCGTCTCGACCTACACCATTCATACATATATACCCATGCAAGTGTGAGTGTGTGTGTGTATGTGTATGGAACGTGTTTGTACATTATATCTCCTACACTTCTGGTGCCTGCGACACCGGGAGGTAGGTGCTTTGACTGCCGTAAACCCTAAGGCTACTTGCCTACTTGAATTCTAACTCTAGTCCGTACTGCAAGCGTATAACAATAACTTTTAAGCGTTTAAGTATGTTCGAGTAACTGTTCGGGTCGTCCATGGCATAGCTTTATGTATATCGGCAATGTATTTCCATTAGTTTGTAATCTTATTTTGTCCAAACTTTATCTAATGACTTTAATATCAATTTAACAATTTTGGAATTCTCCTTTAACTCTTTTTTTTTTTTGTTTTTATTTTTGTTTTTTTTTTCATTTCATTTACTGTTTAAATTTAATTTTGAATAGTAGCATTTTTACTTTCTATGTTTCGAAATGTGATTTTTGGCGCATTTGAATGATGAATAATTTTTGCATATTGAATGCCGTTACAATTAAACTACCACCACTCGTCCTTTGAATATCCCCTGCGAAATCGGTTAACTCCAAAAAGCTTTGCGATAATATACGCTGGAATTGCGTATCGTCAATGTCGTTGCGTTGCCTCCCGGTGAGCGTATATTCGACCGGGCGGGCGCGACGTGGACACAATCTTGCTGCTGTACGCACTTATCCACTTGGTGGAACACTTACAGTTTCCGCTTCTGCTACAGTGAAAGCGCTTTACGTTGATCATACGTTGTAGCAGGAGATCTGCTGGAGATGCTGGAAAGACGGTGTGGCCGCGAACTGCGAAAATGTCTGTCCCAGATTGGCCGCTGCTGCTACGGCCGCCACATTCGTTGTTGCCGCCGACAAGTAGGGATGCAGGCGCTGTGATCGCAAATACTGGCGATATTTGCCGCTGAGTTTGTCGTCGCGTGCGTAGTGTGTGCTTATCGCTGGGGTGGTGTCAGGTCCGGCCTGATAGTTGCTAGGAACTGTTGCCATCGGGCTGCGGTCGATCATGAGAGCCGATGCGGTGGACGAGGTCGCAGCTGAAGCGGACGCAACACTGCTCGGATCGGGCCATATTGCACCTGCGGGCAAGCAATGTGCCTGTTGCGCTTGTTGTTGCTGCTGCTGCTGTTGCTTGCCGCTGTGATGCGCTGCTATGCTTGTGGCAGCCGTCGCACTGCTGCCGCCATATACACCACCCGATATCATCGCATCGCGCTTGCCCACGGCAGACAGACTTTTGCCAAATATCGCGGGTGTGCTACGGGGTGCCAGCATTTGGCTGGAGTGGACAGCTGCTGCAGCCGCTGCTGGGGTCATCGACGAGCGCGCAGCTATCGCTGCCAGCTGGTCCCATTGTGAGGCATTCTGGCTTAGGATATTCTGTTGGTTTTGGGAGGTAACGGCGGCTGCTGCAGCGGCGGCAGCCACAGCGGCGATTGAGGCAGATGAGCTGTGGCTGTGACTTTGGTTTGAACGCTCCTGCTGCTGTTGCTGATGCGCTTGACTGGCATTGCTACCAACTGCTGAGGCGGCGCGACTTTGGTTGCTGCGGTGCTGTGCAGCTGCTCTCCTTACAGCGCTTGCGTGCTCTATGTAGGCACCAGTGGCGGCAGTGGAGGATGTTGGGGCGGAAGAGGCGATGCTGGCTTGTTGTTGCGTCGCTTGTTGCTGCTGCGATTGTTGGTGGTGATGACTGTGATGGTGGTGTGTCACCACCACCGGATAATGCGCTTGTTGCGACATTTGTGACATCTGCTGCTGCTGCTGCTGCTGTTGTTGTTGTTGCTGCTCCTGCTGTGATGACTGGCGCAGCTGCTGGTGCTGCAACTGTTGTTGGTATTGGGCAACCACTTGATGCTGTTGCAAGTGTTGCTGCGTTTGGTGTTGCTGTTGCTGTATAACCTGAGATTGACGCCCAACCGATCGGCGAGTCGAAGAACTGGCCGCTGTTGGACCGGACGAGCTAACCACTGCTGTTGCGCCGGTCGTAGTGGAAATGACCGACGTCGCGGCGCTGTTTAGGCCGCTAACCAACAAGGCGGTGCTGTTGCGTGCTGTCGCGGGCATATTGTTAACAAATGGACTGCGTCGTTGCGATTCAATTTTGCGGAAATAGCAAGGATGGATCATTAGCAACGGCTCGACGCGCTGGCCCACCGGTGGTTTGGGTTGATTTGGCAATTCGTACTCTACGCTGCAGTCTACATGCAATGGAATGGAATAGTCTTTTTGTGGAGTTGCAGTGCCGCCGGCACTGATTATCGCCACCGTAGCGCCAGTCGACAACGCACCGCTGCTGCTATTCGCACCGGCGCTGCTGTTGCTACTGCGACTATTGCTTATGCTAGCGCTGCCAATATTAGTGCTGCTAATCACTGGATTGGTGACGGCGACGGCGGGTATGGATGTGGAGGCATTACCGCCTCTGGCAACCGCCGCCGCCGCCGCCGTCAAGGACGACGAACGACTTACGGCGGCGCTCGAGGGCGCACCATTCGATGATTGCGAGTGGTGTTGTTGTTGTTGTTGTTGTTGCAACTGCTGTTGCGAGTGATGATAAAGTTGCTGCTGTTGGTGGTGATGCGTGGGCTGCGTCTGTTGGTGATGACTGTGGTTGTGGCTGTGACTATTGTGGTGGTGATGGTGATGAGTCTGTCCGCTGAGTAGCGCCGCCGAGGACATGCCGTGCGACAAGGCCATGTCGTAGTTGGCATAGCATGCAGCCATCGTCATTTTGGCAATATTTTCTGGTTGCTGTTGTCTTAAGCGTTGCGATTAAACTACTATTTGACTTCAACTACAAACTTCGCCACTTTTTTTTTGTTTTTTTTTGTCACATAAAACTGCTTTCAAACATTCTCCGCGCACACTGTTTTGGCTGCTAATTTCACTTTATTTGCAAGGTTAGGTTAGACACATAAGCAGTTATATTTGGGCTTAACTTTACTTTTGTTTGTTGTTGGCACTGATTTTCCTCAAATTTGGGTAAATTGAGACAGGGAAAATTTGTTAATTGTGTTTCGAGCGCACTTTTTTTTACTTCTTTTTTTTTGGTTTTGGCGATATTTACACTGATTTTTTGTAAACTCTCACTTCTTACACTTCTTCAACTTCTTCAACTTCAGGCACTGGTGTTTCATACGCAGACAAATTTTCATGCAAGTCTCGATAGTTTAATGCGTTATCGATACCTTCTAACGGGCGCAAATGGCAAATGGTGCCCGTGGACTGTTAGCCAAGCGCTGTTGCCAAGTGAATTGAACAGTTATAATATATATAAATACGTGTAGATAATCACTTTGGTGCGACGCCACTGCTGCTCCAACTGCTACTGAACGCTGCTATGCGGGTAATTACGTGCGTAGTCCACACGAAGTTTGCTATGTATTTTATTTACAGATGATTATAATCCACTTAGGCATGCGTCTACATACATATTTATGCGTGGATAGGGTATTTTAATGTTAATTTACCAGGAACGTTAATCCATATGTTGCTGTTGTTTTTCTGTTTTTCGAAATTTCAGTTTACGAAGGTTTACTGTTGTTGCTATTTTAGTTTGTAATTAGGTAGAAATATATATTTACTTTTCTTTGCGTTAGTAATATTTTTGTAGGCGCAATTTATTACATTTATTCATTACATATATACATATATCTGTGTATGTATGCGTGTAATACACGTGAACTAGTTATTTATTATTTTTTATTTGTTTAGTCAACCGATTTGTACACGTATATGTATGTGTTTTTTTTTAACTTTCAACTATGTTCGGCTGTTGCTGTTGCATTGGCTTGTCTATGTGTTTTTATTTAATTTATTGGTATATTTGGAATAATCCTTGTAGTTACTTGTTTTCAGTCTTTACTCACGAAAAATTAAAAAAAATTACACTTTGCATTTTATTGTTTTGTAATTGTCTTTTGTTTTACAAAAATTAACTCAGCCTTAATAAGGTTTAATTTAATTATGTTGTGCTTGTATGTGTATAAGTAGTTTTAGTTACAAATGCAGCGATCTGCAGTATTATTTTAATTTGATTTGCAACGCGACGGCGACGCTGACGTTTCTCTTTTTTGACTTTTTTTTCTATTTGCGTTCAACCAATCGACCGTTTACTCTGACCAGCCCAAGCGTTGTGAAAAAAATTCTTAATGACTGCCCTCGTTTGCTAGCTGCTAGTTTATGGCTACGACCATACAACTACATACATCTCAGGGCTTAGAGTTGTTCTGTGGCGTTGCGTCGACTGCAGCAATTATGGCTACCGCGTGTCTGGCTCACTCTGCGCTGAGCTTGTAGGGGCCGTGATAATGACGTGACGTGGGACAATTCAGCTTTTCTACTTTGAGTTTGAGAGTTTTATCGTTTCACTCCGTTCTGCCCCGAGTCCATTCAGCTCTGCCACGCTGCTGTTGTTATAGCTGTTATTGCCTTATTGCCGCATGTCTTTAAGCAATCGATTCCCCTTGAACGGTTTTTCTCTTTTTAGGGTGTACGCCTGTAAGCGACCAACAACAAACGACTCTACAAAGGAAGTATTTGGTCCTTTGCTGCTTTCAGGTAGTTTTTTTTTCGTTCTTTTTGGTCGAGTATTACACTCAGAGAGAATTATGCTGATATGCCATCTCGTTTGCACATACAATTCTCAGTAATAGGCCATTAATAAAAACGACAGACAGATAGACTGACAAACGGACCGAACGACTCACCGCGCGACGATAATACGACTGACTGTTGCCGCTTACAATCAAAGAGACAGATGCAACGATTGTTACGCCGTTCACGTAAAACGAAGGCCAATTGACAGCAGAAAAAAGTCGCTACGCCCTTTTCGTCTGGTTTTACAAACTTATTGAGGTCAGAATTTTCTTTCCATTGCCCGATGCAAGTGACGTTCAGTTTAATATGTACACATTACAACGCCCATAGTTTTTCGTTTATATATTCACTTTTCAACTCTAATTTGTCGTATTTTTCCAATTTTTCACTTGCATCTGCTTTTCTTTGATTTTTACTTTACTTTATCACAATTTTTGTAATATTATTGTTGTTTATCTAATATAAGTCGTTTTTGCTTATAATCCTCCTTACTTATAGAAAAATATTGTATTTTATGTTATATTTTTTGGCTTTGTTTTGTATTTATTTACTTAAGTTTTTTTTTTAATTTATTTAGCTGAGCTCCTTAACGTCGCGATATGTTCAATTTCACGCACGACGAAAATATGTGTATCAAATGAGCTCTCTCAACCGACTGTAGCAGCATTTCTTGCACAATCGATCAATTCAAACATTTTCGAGCTACCAACGACAAACGAATGGTTATCACCACCAGCTGACAAACAATTGAGTAGCCGATGTGGCAATTCGAGTCAAAGCTCTGAATACTCAAGCCACTCAAGAGTAAAGAATTTCCATTGTAGTATTGAAAAATAGGTTCACTCATCTACACTCATAGGCTGCGTACACTCAGAGCGCTCATAGAGCCCGCATGTCAATAATCAGCTGTTTATGGAGAGCCAGCACTTCCTTTCTCATCGTGAGAGCGGAAGCGCAAACACATAAACCAATTGCATAGGCTGCCACCGCCGCTCGTTTTCACAACAGCCACTGCCGTTACACCACTAACACTATTACTACTGCCGCAAACAAAACAAGCCGCTCGTACCTGCTCTTCTTCTTCCGCTGCGTCGTGATGGTCAAATACCTTATTGTATATGAGTGTATGTATGTATGTATGTATGTATTTATGTAGGTTTCAATTGCAAATCTTATTCCATTTTTACTTATTCAGCCATTGCGGCGGCCATCTTTACATTTGAGAAATTGTTGTTTGTTGCACGAATATCAAATACATACATATATAGAAATTTTTCTACAATACTTTACTCTTTCGCATACTCGCTCACTCACTCAATTTGATAACACACAATGGCTCGCACAACAAAAACGCCGGCGACGACCAACGTCTGACGTACTCTGCAACGACAACCCCTGCGACGACTACAACAATACCGACAATAACGACTGAAGGGCTTCCATTACTTTGCTGCATTGTTTGTTGTTGCCGCTACCATGTTTTTACTTAGCATTAATGTTGGCATTGTGTGCCTGTGTGTGTGTGCGGGTTCTATTAACTTTGTTGCTACATTAAATACGATGTCAACATGTGCACATGATTTGTGTTTTGATTTGTTTTGTTAGCGCCATTCCTTTCTAAAACGAATATATCGGTTGCTTTCTAGCACACACGATATAAAATAGCGTCGGCAAAAACGGCGAGGGCTTTTGCCATTAAAAATCGCAGTTTCAATTTGCCACTGTGAAATGTTGGTGGATTTATGCACCAGTTAGTTTTAAGACATTGTTTTTATGCTCGGCTAATATTTTCGTGTAGTTCTGGAATGCAATATATTACATACAAACATATGCAACCAACACATAGATTCATTTATACATACATATGTATATACTAAATAGCAAAACTAAATCATAGAGTATAAGATGTGTGTTATGGAAGTTTTGGAAATACATGCATATGTATGTAGGTATGCATGTATCTACTACTGGGTGGTTCCTAATTCAGATAGTCAGCTGATAACTTTGTTGTTGCCAGGCTGCGCAGCTAGCCGTCGCATTTCCATCGTAATACTTACATGCATACATATGTATATATGTATGTATATGGGGAGGGGGGCAAAGCGCAATAAAGGTAGAGACAACTAAAAATCGATTTCACACCAACAATCCGCTGAGAAATCAATGCAAAGTATTCAAGTTGACAAATTACGTTGATGTATATTTAATTGTGATTGAGAGAATTTTCATAACTGGTTATCAGCGCTGCAGTCGTCGGCTTAAATTAGTTTTTACTACGAAATCCTCCCGCAATTATTGTGCTAAAAATTTAAATACATACAATTGTATGCGACCTCCAGAGGCTATAGACTATTAGGAAAATCCTCTTCTATCATTTGGTGTCTCATATACATAAGTACATAACGGGCGTCAAACCCCGGACAAATCAAATGGCAACCGCGCTCAAATCAAGTCGCTCAGGGTTAACAAAAAAGCTTCTTTAATGTAAAATTTAGGACTATTCTACTGCAACTACATTCAAAACAGTGAGAGAAAATCTTTCGTTGGTTTTTACATCTTCTTATATATAAAAATGAATGTTTGTCTGTATGCCATCGATGAACTCAAAAACTACTGGACCGATTATTATAAAAATTGGTATTTATATGTATTTTTCCACGGAGAGGGTTTGTAGAATATGCTCATTGATGCCACTCGCCATCAAATGGCGCTGCAGAATAGCAACTTCTACCCCATTCAACCGATTATAAAATTAGTATGACCATGCATTTTTACACAGAAGAAACGAAAATGAAATGTTTATAGATGTAAATTTTGCAAAACAATTATTGGATATTGGAAATAGGCATATGGAAATTCATGAATCTACACAATGTATCACCCTGCCAGCAAACTTCTGTAAGATCACAGAAAGCATCGACGAATTGGTGCAAAAAGTTTTCCCAAACATTGCACAAAACTACAAAAACCATCAGTGCCTCAATACGCGTGCTATATTAGCAGCCAAAAACATCGATGTCAACACCATCAACTTCACCATTCAGCATGGAATACTCAGTGAAACGACAACATATAAATCCATCGATACTGAATCAAGACGAGGTTGTCAACTATCCAACCGAATTCTTGAATTCGCTTGATTTGCCAGGCATGCCGCCGCACGTTCTTACATTGAAAATTGGCATACCCATCATTCTTCTTCGAAACATAAATCCACCACGACTTTGCAACGGAACCAGACTCTCAGTCAAGAAAATGATGAGCAATGTTATCGAGGCAACAATTTTGACTGGACAATTCAAAGGTGAAGACGTACTATTGCCACGTATCACAATGATCCCGAAAGATATGCCATTCGAATTCAAACGTTTACAGTTCCCGGTGCGACTCGCTTTCGCAATGACTATTAACACAGCACAAGGGCAATCGTTACAAGTGTATGGATTAAATTTGGAGATTCCTTGCTTCTCACATGGACAGCTCTATGTGGCTTGCTCACGTGTCGGAAAACCTTCTGATTTATTCGTCTACGCACCAGATGGAAAAACAAGAAATATTGTGTGTCCCACCACAGCACTTCAATAAACATCGAATTGAAACTAAACTTTGTAATGTCACAATTTTTTCGAAATAAACAAAATCAATAAAATGGTTTAGAATGAATGGAATATTTGTGTGCTGATTTGTCTTAAATTTATTTTAGTTTCTGGCGTAGCAACGCGCGCGGGGTACAGCTAGTTTATTAATAAATGATTCATTGGAAAGGTGCGGGAAATAGATTTGTTTTTATGCATTATGCAATTGGCATCACTTCGATTCCCAAAACTCTCAGCAATACTTCACTGCTCTTGCATTTTCATTCTGCTCGAAAATTTAGAAACGACAAAATAAGGGTCGCCTTTTGTATTTTGCGCCCAATAATGAAGACACACTAAAATAATAATGGAGCTGGCTTTATTGTTTTTCAAAATATTCTGCATAGAAGTCAATACTCGCAGGCGGAATGCAAGAGATGCAGGGAGCAAAGCTCCAGGGGAAACTGCAGAGCATCTCCTTTGCGGATGTCCTGCGTTCTTCAAAACACGCTTAAAATATCCAGGAGCACCACCGCTTGGATGGATTGGAAGTTATCTCAGCAGTGTGTTGGCAATGTCTCCTTAAATTCGCAATAGAAACAGTCTCGAGTGGACTATTTCAAAACGCATAGCTAATGAACTCCATCTGGTATCATCTATGCGTGACAGCAAGTCAACCATTTCAACCTAACCTAACCCAATGCTCGTACACTTTTGCATTCGTTTGAACCAATCTTCAAAGCACTTTTGCCACTCAGAAGGGGATACCTCCAAAACGAGCTATTTAAAGGCCTAAGTAACTCTTTCAGGCGTTGAAAAACATTGAGTCTGCATTTTATTTTTTATGTTCAGGTACAAAAAGAAATTCTTAGGTGCGAAATGGGCACTCTAAGGCGGATTTCTCATTAATTCAATAGTTTGAATGCTCAAAATCACTCTTGTGCGAGCTGATACCTGAGAGCTTGCATTGACTTGGCGCAGGCTGGTTCCGATTTTCCTTAATTATCAATAAGCTTTTGGCAAGCAAATGCCCTTTTACCACTCAGAATTAACTGTTTTAAGTTTCTTTAGTGGTACAGTTGTGATATGACCGGATTTTCCGAAAAAACAGATGCTTATTTGGCTTGACGAGCAAATCTTCCGCACACAATTTTTGTTGGATTAAGCTCGTCTTGGAACACCCCTAGTGTAGATTGCTGTTTTGTTTCCAGCTGTTTGGCTCATGTGTATAATTCCATGATTCGTCCCGTCGAATTTCTTCCACATTTTTTGGGCAATCGTCAAATTATGCGGCATCCAACGAGAAGAAGATTTTTATTCATGCAATATTCAATGTATGCTGATCCCACAATGCCCCACATGACTAACTTGTGTTATCGGTTGAAACCAACTTTAATTGTTTCTGGCACAGCAACAGTTTGTGGAAAATTGTTGCTTTCTCACAGAAATGAGCTAGTTTTTGGGTGGCCTGCTCAAAACTCATCCTTCAAGGATCGGCGTCCACGTTTCACACTGGCCAAGTGAGATGTTTTAACGCTAAAAGTCAAAGCAAGTCGATCAATGCACTCCTGTTTCGATAATTCACGTTGAAAATCGTAATATCTCATCGCACAAAACTTTTCACGAGTTAATTCCATTCTTTGTATGAGTAAAATGTTTCAACTAACTGAGAAAAAATCGAATAAGGCTCCGAAATGCAAAGTTATACGTAATTTTATGTTGGTGCAAACCAATTTCGTGTCTGCAATGCAGTTTCCGGTTGTTCAAATCCAGTTTACCGCGCCAACGTTTTTAGTCTAAGTTTATGTTAAAAAATACCAAACTTTTCGATAAAAGAATAGGGAATTACAACTCATCACAAGTAGTGGTGCAAAATATAAAAGATAACCCTCGTATTACTAAAAGTTTAGAACACTAAAATCCGCACGTTTGGGTAGCGCTCAATTACAGCTGAACTTTGACGGCTTAAGAGACTTTATTTGGCGCTTAGTTCAAATAGCTTTTTTGTCATTATTTGATTATTACCGTCTTTTTCCGAAAATAAGACATCCTCCGAAAATAATGTGACAAATAGAATTCGTTAAAAAATGCTGTGGATTTATTAAGTACCAGCTCACCCGGCGAACTTTGTTCCGCCCTAGAGGCAATAAAAAAGCAGATTTTTGATTTTATTAAGTTAATTTTTTTATTAATCAAGTATTTCAATGAAGGTTTAATAGATTGCACTCTTCAGTTAAGCACTTTGTGGTACACGACATTTTTTGTTTTATTATCAGGTGCAAGAACAAACAACGCGGATGGTTTTCCGACCCGTGAACATATAATTGACCATGTGAGAAACATTGATTTTCTAGATTCAGACCACACACAAGGATTGGCTTTGTGATTTGTTAATGTTCATGGCGAATGCAAGACGGATCGGAAATTGTAGTCTTTTAAACTCAAACGGAAGATCGGTTGGAATCCTCGGAATGAGAAATTCTTCACCTTCGAATCTTTCTTTGAGTATCGTCGCGTAAATCACATTGGTTATCAATTTATTTACCACCAAACGCGTACCGTTGCAAGGTTTTGGTGGGCTTATGTTTCGAAGCATGATTACTACGGAGCCAACTTTTAGGCGTAAATTGTGCGGTGGTAAGCCAGGCACATCCAAGGAGTTTAAAAATTCAATTGGATAGTTGGTGGCTGCATCTTCATTTGTTACACAGTCAATGGATTTGAATGAATGCATTGTTCCAAAGATATCATTTTGCTTTATGTAGTCATCTACATCTTTATTCTTAGCCGCTAAAATTGCTCGCTCACTCAACCATTCATTATTTTTGTAGTTATTAATGATGTTTGGGAATACTTTATCGATAAGTTTGTCTTTCGATGAGACAAAGTTACAGAAATTCTGAGGAAATGAAATCAATCCGCTCGATTCGTCGACAGGTACTCGACCATTACCGATAGTCAGTAATTGCTCAGAGAAATCTTCAGTAGATGTATCATTAAGTAATGCAACTCTCATGTTTGTTGTCAGCTGAAGTTTCATCACATAGCGCCATAGATTCGTTGATTTGAGGCAAGCGTTTATTTCGTCAGCAGCCGTTGATATTGGAATTACTGGCAGTGTTTGGCGGAAGTCGCCAGACAGTAAAATCATTGCGCCTCCAAAAAATTCAATAATGGCAATTTCACTCTTCCACTAAGGCCGCACAATCCGGGCGTTTCTCCGGAAAACTTCAATGCGCCAAAATACTCGCAAACAACGTTCATTGGCCCAATGCAAACGCTAGGATGCAAGCAGTAATCAGTGTTGCAATCATATCGAAACGCTGCTCGATTCAAATCAGCACTTGATAATTCTCTTCTTGTGCGTCGAAAATGATCTACTTGCTTATCTCTGTTATTCGCTCGACGATTTCGCATTGCTAACCGAGCCGTTTCACGGGCTGCCTCGCTTTGCTCTTGTGGTTGAGAAGCACGAAGTCGAGCCATACTAACGCGGCGCTCTTCCCAGGAAATTCCTTGCACTTCTTCAGTCGTTTCATTCGCAATGTTTCGTATCCTTCTTGCATTACGGCTTTGTCGGGAAAGACTCGATCGTCTTGGTCGCGGCATTGATAATGATGACTCAAAGAGAATACAAATTACTGTGATTATATATTTCTGACAAAATTTATATTATCAAATTTTCTACTTAAGTCAAAATTACGTTTAGCTGTCATTTGCCTTTTGTTATTCCGTATCAGATGCGTTTTTTTATACCACATTTTATAGTGACTTCACGGAAACGCGTTCGAATGGGATAAAAAGTATCCTATGCCCGTCTCCTGGTTCTAAGCTACCTCTCCACCAATTTTCAGCCAAATCGGTTCAGGCGTTCTCGCGTTATAAATAGTGTAACTAACATGACTTTCTTTCATATATATAGATAAGTAATAATATATTTAGTTTTCCTAATACTCGTATTTCAGAGAAATGTTTGAAAGAACATATTCCGAGAAATTAATTGTTTACCTCTACAGTTCGTTTCAAATTAATTCTTGGAATTTATCTTAAAAATACAACATAAGGCAGCAGTGACGTTCATTCATTTCAGTCTTGTAAGTCTGATTATTTCCTTATAAGTAATTTTATTTAAAAATAAAGTAAACAAATTTTCATTAGCATTTCTGTAAAGAGAAGAAGCTGGATCTTTGTATGGTTCGTAAATAGCATGCAGCCTACGATTACCCGTGTCAACTGGTGAGCCAAAGAAATGAGAAAAAACGCAGAGTTGCAACAGGTCGGCAGCCGTTATTTTCTGATTTGGAAGATTGCAGGCAGGAGAGCAATGGCTTTGGTTGTTCACTGGGCCGATATTCAAAAATTTGCCCTTGAAACAGCAATTGAATTTGATATATCACAGAAGAATTTAAAGCATCGTCTCACTGGTTGAAGAACTTCCTTAAACGATATGAACTGTCTCTAAGGAAATCAACAACATTGTTTAAGCTGGAAGACAATGAAGTTGTTGAGCGTTCACTAGCATATACGCTTTTTATTGATGGCATTGAGTTTTCGAAATACCAACTCTCCACCATGATTGCTATGGATGAGACCACGGTATTCCAGGCCAAGGAGCTCAAACGACAGTTCACCACAAGGTTTCTTCGTCAATTTACGTTCCTTCTACCGGTTACCTGTATTTTGGCGCTTGGTCTAGATGGCAAGAAAGTATCGCCATTTTTAATCACTAAAGGTAAAAGAGGAATACGTTGATTCAGGAATTTAGGTCGTCATTGCAAGTGAAAAAACCTGGTGCACGCAAGCAGTTATAAGAAACTGGGTTGATTTTATGCTGTCACCATTGTTGAGGAGTCAAAATAGGATAGTTTGGGACTCAGCCAGTACTCACCGCGCTAAAGACATGAAAAACTTTCTTGCTGAGAGGAAGATTGGTCAAATAATGATTCCGGCAGGAATGACTGGTTACCTCCAGACACTTGACATTGCAATAAACAAGCCATTCAAGATCATTTGCGGATGGAAATCAATGAATCTATTGAAAATAGAATGGTGAGAAATCATCAAGATAATTTTGTAAAACCAGGCTTACAAGAAATTGTGAATTGGGTAAAAAATTCATGGGACAAAATAACTGACAGTGATGTTTCCAATGCACTACGAACAGGCTACTTGGACAAGAAGTATTCATTTAACGATAGCTACATATATCGCAAGACATGAGAGATTCGGGCCAATGATTCAACAGGAAATGGATTTGGAAGAAAATCAGAATATAATTCAGAGTTTTATTTATGACGATGTTCCAGAAGAAGATGACATGACTGTAATTGAATAAATTTAAATTTCCGTATTCTGTGTAAAATAAATATTAAATAAAAATATATAAATATTCTTTTATTTTTACCCTCCCGCGAGATAAGCCGTAGCGCGTATTTTGGACCAAAAAAGAAAGTAAGACAGTGTCTTATTTTCGGAAAAGGACGGTATTAATGCTGTGAAAATAAAATTTTAGTTTTATGCCACATAAACTACAGCCTTTGCAAAATTAGTGCTAAAGTTAGATTATGGACATGACTACGAAATTATGGCATGTCACCTCTAATCGATTGCAGTGTTGCAGCTGTACACAGCTCCCCGTCACGTTTCGTAGGGAGTGGTACAACATTTTGGCACAGAATAAATGGCACATTATTACGAGAAAAGAAAACACTACGCATAAATTCTTAACAGCAGACGTAGCAGCATAAAAGTATCGAGATAGGAAAGTTAAATATACCAAAATGTTCAGAATGGTAAGAGAAGTCGATTTAGTTTATCGCTAGTCAATTGTTCCTCCGTTCGTCTGCCCGTCGGTCCGTGCGCACAACAATTTATATATTTCTATGAAACCTGGTATATACACCTACCCACAAATATATAGTGCACTTGCCCACAGTTGCTAAAAATCAAAACTTTATTAAAGATGTTTTGGATTGTCCGATTTGGGTCAAATATGCCGCGTTTTGTTGCATAATTTTTTGGCACTTTAAAGGTAGCTTCATAATGCCCTCTCACAGAAGTCTTGGTCCTTAAAGGCGAAAAACTGTAGCAATCAATTTTCACAATCTTCGCTTCATACCAATTTCTTATCACTCAGGAAGTTTTGCAATGAGCGAAAAAGGTGGTCTTCGCTCGCGGAGTTTGTGGCCAGTCCCTGTAGACGTGTGTGGTCTTGCGTTGTCCTGATGGAAAGCAACACCTCTTCTGTTGGCCAATTGTAACCGTTTCTGGCCAATCGCTAGCTTCAATCCAGTTATTGACAGTGGAAATCTGAATTTAGTGTTTGACCATACGGAAGCAACTCATAATAAAATATTCCTTTCAAGTTCTTATTTTTACTGGATCGCACATAGGGACAGTGATGCCACTTAGACCACGAAATGGGTCCGTTGTGAGCCGGAGGCGCCGGGCCACATTTCTCCTTGCAGATTGCACCCTTTATAAGGCCGCAATGAGGTCAAAAGCACTCTAAATGTGAAAAAATTAGATGCAAAGTGCAAAAAATCAGAAAAATATTTCCCGGTTTAATTATGACGGAACAACACCAAATACTGGAGAGATTTGCGAAAGTCTCCGCAATAATATTGCGCACTCATACGTTGAAAACAGGCCTATCGATGATGTCAAGCTTCTAAACCCTGTACCCAAGCCGAACTGTGAAGCCCAAGCATTTGATTCTTCAGAGGACGTGTCAGGTCGTTCACCAGAAACCCAAATGCCAGAAAAAGCTGTTGATATAAAAAAATGCTCTAATTTGCAATATCGAAAATACAAAATTGTGTGGCTGAAATAGCATTTAAAATGCAAACTGCAACAGTACAATCAGCACAAGAATTACGTGCCGACTATTTTTTATTTTTATTTTTGGTGGGTGAGGTGCGGCTCAAAATGTCTTCGCACTTACAGCGCACGTTGTCTACTGCGTCGAGTGGCATGGCCACCAAGCAATACCTCCTCTCCTGCAGGGGAAACACCTTTCCCGGGACTACTTTCTGCATTGTAAGTATCCGTGGCTCGAGAGGGCAAATAAGTAATTCACTTCTCCGGAGTTCTTTCGAACCCATTTGCCTATTGAGGGAATGAGTTTCGCCGCCCATCTGTCACGCAGCTCAGTGTCCCATCGGCTTTGCCACCGCAGCTTGATTTGGCATCTCCATTCTGCGACGTTATTGATGACGTGTTTCTTCTTGGAGTCCCCCGCATCCATTCGCTCCCGGGCCATGAAGTCGACGGGCATCGCTAATAACAAAGACTGCGGTAGGCTGAGGCAACTCTGAGTTCCGCTGTCCGCGCTCCACCGGCTCCAGTGCTCTGCGTTTGGCTTTGCAGTTTAGCGCATCTTCCCATACTTCGCTGCCGCATAGGAGAACAGAGTTGGTGACCGCCATGATTAGCCTTCTTTTGCTCTGTGGGCCGGTGGGTCGGTGGACCAACACACCAATGTTTGCCATTAATCTGCTTAGTATTCCCGTGGCCTTTGCTGCTTTGGTGGTCGCATGCCGTATCTCGTCACAGAAAGTAAGCCTGCAGTCAAGTTGAATACCTTGGTTCCGCTTCCTCCAAGCGTCCTCAGTGTCCCGGGCTGGTATGACCGCCGCTTTATCGTCTGCGTATCCCACGAGATATGCATTTTCTGGCATTTCTCTACCCAAGCTATCGCCGTAGCTCAGATTCCAGACGTTGCGGCCGAGAATAGATCCGTGGGCTGCGCCAGACGTTACCGCTTTTGTTTCCTAACCGTCTGGTGTCGGTCGCGAGTTTTTGCAGCGCGATTTAGTAAATGAAGAATATTAATATATTTAATATCATTTATAATTAGTCAAAATTACCTACCATAATCAGTTATTTCCTAGCTCGCTCTTGTCGAAAAACTTGCCCAACTTGAAGTGCGACTGGTTGGTGGTGGGCTGTTTAGCGGTTTGTGTACATTTTACTGCTGACTTTGTCGATTGCTTAATACCAACGGAATTTGAGTCGTTCTAAGCTTTGCCATCCAGAAGAGTAATCGCAACATCAAGCGTGGAACAATTTGTTTGACCAACTTCCAGCGTATGGAAATAATCAAGACCACGTTCTGCCTTACATAAATGGCCTTAATTGCAAATTCGGATTTAAAAAGACACTTTACTTTAAACGCAAATCAGAGATTACCGTACCGACAATCTGGCAGGAGGGATAAAATGCATTTATTTTCTTAAATGTGGAGGCTAACGAAGGATGTTTCCCACTTTTAGGAAATCCTCCCGTCTCACAATCAACGGCTTGGGCATTGGATGTGCAGGCCTGAACCCCACATCCCTTTATAACCGGAACTGACTCCCTGGGAAGCGCACTACTAGTGGTGAAACATGGCACATTGGCTATGTCAATGGAGAGCCGAGATACACCGTCGTCGAAACGATCCGAAGCAACTGAACAAGTTGTGGAGGATGTAGAGATGGCGGACAATACGAGTATGTCAGTAAGCTCAGATGGATCTCTGGTACCGAGTAAGTCTTTGACAACGGTCAAACCTGACGCGAATCAGTTAAGTATCGGTAAAAAGACTGAAGTTATTGGAGATTCGACCGCAGGTGCTGGTCTGACCGCAAGACAGATCAAACGTAAACAGAAGGCGAAGGGAGCTGAAGCATTAGCTAAGCCAAATATTCAAGTTCCGTCAACTTCGACAATTGTAATGGAAACGGGAAAGCGCGGCAGAACAGAGGATTTCTCTGTAACGTTACACTTCGGAAACGAAACCGGGTCTGTGCCAACGACCGGGAAGAGGAGAAAGGCAAAGAAGAGCAAAGTCAAGAGACGAAAGTCGGAAATGCCTGCATCCTCGATCCAATCTAAGGCAGATAAACCTTTACCTGATAAGGCAAGTTCTAAGGGACCTCACATGTCGAATGACACTCTTCCGTTAAGGTCATTCGTGAGAGTGGCAGCAAATGCAATGATTGTTTTAAAGGAAACGAAATTGCCGATGAATTGGCCAAACGTGGAATTGGAACCGTGGATCAGTGATTCCCCACAAGGGCCAGAACCAATAATCGGAATCAGTTCCGCAGGAATCATGAATTGGATCAGCGATTATGTATGCAATTTACATAAAAAGCGATGGTCCGGTCTAGAACGCCGCAGAAACTTTCTACTTAACATCTCCTTCTACTTACTTGGAAGGAAAGACGTTCGGTTGATTATCGGTATTATTACAGGACACACTGAGCACTTTCTCTGTGAGTGTCCTGCCTTTGCTAGAGCGAGGCTACGAGTTTTTGGTTACGATGTCGTGAGAATGAGTAATATTCGTACTCGAAAACTGGAGGATATTTACAGATTTACCAAAGAATCTGGAAAGTTCTCACAGGACTAACTCTATCTCTGTCTCTGTCTCTATTCTTTCCTATGTCTTTCTCTAATACTTTTCTCCTTTCCTCCTTGACTATCTACCCTCTTTCCGGAGCTCTAAATACAATGGGCTTTTTAGCCTGAGTGTTTTAGGAGCCACTAAATCTCTTGGCGCGATCTATTCAATTTTCAATTTCAACAGTTTAATATAAAAAAAATTCAATTCAATTCATTCCACATTTTCGGTCTTTCATTATGGTCACTTATCACAAATATATTTCGACTGACGCTGGTTGCCTCTTTTATTTGATCAATTCCTCAAATTCAATAAAATTTATGTATATTTAGAAACGCGTGACTGTTTAGTTCCCGGTTCGAGTTTCCTCGCAACGTGTGGAGAAATCAACTCATATACAAGGTGGCACACAATTGATCATCCATTTTTGTTTTTGAATAACTTTTTTTGCGAATAAAAAAAAATTTTTGAGCGAACTTTCGCCGGTTAGCACGAGAAAGAAATGACTGACGCACTTTGTTAAACTCGGCCAACATCGCGTAAGCGGTTATCGCGCTAATCAAGAAGAAGAAGCGCATCGAAAAAACAATTTTTATTTGAGTTGTAATAGTTTAAAAAAATTATGTTCGACCACACGCCCTGAAAATTCAATCATTCACAATTCACACTGTAGGTTTTATCTAATTTCAATTCAACTATAAGATGTAAATATATAATCATCATAACCAAGAACCTCTGGGAATCCTGAGCTCAAAACGCATTTTTTTAAGTTTTCCTGAGACTAAATATATCAATTTTTTTAAGCGAGCCATAAAAATTGTTTAAGGTTTTGAAATTTCCATTGATTATTTATATTGTATACACGATATGAAATTTAAATTTGTATGGGATGTGACACGCCCCCTTTTGGTAATGTGTGTAACTGTATCAAATTTCATTACCTTTTGTGGTTTCGGAGAAAAGCGATTTGGAAATTTCAGTTTACATGAGAGGTGCCACGCCCCCTTTCTAACGCTTATCATTTTTCACCATAAGGCAGGTATTGACAATTTGTGTAACTCTACCAAATTTCCTTACCTTACCTTTTGTGGTTTCGGAGAAAAGCGATTTGGAAATTTCAGTTTATATGGGAGCTAGTACGCCCCCTTTTCCAATATTGAGCACTTTTCCTCTTTAGTACGGTATATAAAATGTATGCATTCGTGCTAAGTTTCAGTGCCGTAGCTTAATTGATTTTAGAGATATAATGATTTTCACATTTTGGTCCATATGTCAGATGCCACGCCCCTGTATGTATAATTTTTACGTACATACACTATATATTACATATACTATATGTATATATAA
The DNA here is from genome assembly GCA_037575425.1 of Anastrepha fraterculus. Lineage (NCBI taxonomy): Eukaryota > Metazoa > Arthropoda > Insecta > Diptera > Tephritidae > Anastrepha > Anastrepha fraterculus. Next base: position 111,723 of record JAYXIM010015384.1, on the reverse strand, counting down.
AATATATATAAGACATACATACACACTTCCATAATTTTTGGTTGTCCAAAAATTCACAAAACTTGTTTTTTTGGACCGCCATTGCGACTTGTGCATATAATTTTTTATAATTTTTTTTTTTTTTTACTTATAATTTTCTTATTGCATACATATTAACACTAAATTCATGTTTGTGTTCAATACGTTTTTGTTACCAAGTTGTGTAAGAAAACTATTTTGTTCGACGCTGCAAGTTATCCGCTCCCTTGGTTGTATTTTATTATTATTATTATTTCCTATGGCTTCAGGGCGGACCAAAGGGTCACAAGTTTATCTTTAGCGGGCCTGCTGATACTTTCTTGCTCCAATAGGTCATCATTCGCATGACCAATGAATCTTGAGGCAGGATCCAATATTCAGAGCTATGGGCCGTTTCTTCATTTAATCTTCTGATCTCGAGGTAAAGTTTTATCTTTATACGGCATTTTTCACAGCTTTCGACAAAACGATCGGAATGGAACTAAAGTAAACAAGAATTAAGAGTTGTAATTTCATGATAAATATTTCAGTTCAATGTATGTAAGATTTTTTTTTTTTCGATTTGCCGCTCTAAAGCTGCATAGAAGATTTTGCGTTTGTAAATACATGTAAATTGGCAGTGCAAACCTCAAAGCACTGGCTGCAAGTGGATGTAAACTATAAGATATTTGTTGATTAAATTTAAGTGATTTTTTTTTAATTAAAATATCTTAAACTTAGTATTATCCGAAATATGTGCATATGCACGTAAATAATATATTATAAGCTGATGGTCTAGCCGCTAATGCTTTTTAATTCATTGTGATTGTAATTCATTACTTTCCAATTTTTAAATAAAAAAAAATATATATGTACATATGTACTATATACATTATTAAAATTAAATTCGTATTTATTTTTAAACAACTCATATTTCTCAATTCTTTGAAATATTTCCAACATATTTTTGGTCTTTAATCAACCAAAATCCCAATCTTTCAATATCTCGTAGAAGAACAATTGGAAATACACCACCGCTTTAAAAACGGCGCTCATTTATTACCTAACTTTGTAAAATTAACATTTGGACTCATACATTTTATAAAGATTTTCAATAAAAACAAAATAAAAAAAAACTGCCCACTAAAACATTTGAAAGTAATAAATAGCATTTTACAGCCATACAAAGTTCTCGCTCAGGCACACACACGCACACTCAGATCCAACAAACCAATGCTAATTCAGCAGACACAGTCATGCCGACATTTGTTTGTGTGTGGCGTACTTTTCTCTATGTGTACAAATTACAACTCTGCCCCCAAAATGACTTCAAACAAATCCAAATCGGCGCTCAATACATTGAAATGGGAAGGTCGTTGCCATAGCAGCGTCCGACGACGGCGACGATGACGGAGATGACGACGACGACGACGAGCTTCAGCCGACGTTTGTGCGAACACAAAATGGGCTTCCGCCCTTTCCCCCTTCATTTGTACGGCGCGCCATTGCTCCACGTTCGCAACCACATTGTTGTCGGCAAACTTCGCATGCTCCATACCTTTTGTTGTTTATTTTATATAATTTCATTTTACAACAAGTATGTCGGCTATTTCTCACTTCGCTCAGCCGCATCTGCAAACGCTCTCATGGTCGCTATTGACTTGTTTCAGTTACTTTACTTTTACTAGTTTTGTTGTAGTATTTCTTGTTTTTATTTTTTTTATTATTTTTTACTATACAAACAATAAACGCCTAACTATTTGGAATCAGCTGTTTTTATCGTCTGGTTGGTTGGTCGCACATTATGATACTCTCAACCACATTCCGAGGAGGTGCTACGCTCTCTCAAGGTAATTTCGTAGAAGTGGTTTGACGAGAATACGCTATGCATGTGTGTGTAGATATTTGTATGCGCATATGTTGAGTGAGGTTAGCTTTGCTCAGAAAGAATTGGGCACTGACAAATGTTGTTGCTGAAAATGAGCGTAAGCGAGATGTACGTAGTATTTGCTGAATAAGGAGAGATAGGAGAGACACACGAGTGAGTAAATGAGTGAATGAGTAATGAGTTTGAAATGTGATTGCTGCTACTGAGTAAAAGTGTCTACTTCCGTATTTGGGTACTGCCTGCCATTGTCGATGACCTTCCCGTCTCCCGCGGCTTGGTAAACACAAAAGCAAGGAAGGTAAAATAAATACAATGCACGAACACACATGCACCCATACGTATGTATATGTATGCAGTTTGTGCTCTCAGCTGGGGCTCCACTTCGCCGGCGTGCTCTTCTAGTGCTTTCCTCAATTGACTGGCGAAATTGCTGTCAGCTGCAAACATTATTTCCCTACTGCCTTCAAAGCTTTCTGCCATATTTATGTAATAGTTTGCATGTATGCGCATTTTTATGTATATCTCTAAATTTGGCTATTGTTTGTTCTGTATTTGCGCGCTGCCATCAATTTTATGTATCGGACGTCATGTATGTATGTATGTGCATGCATATACATATGCATCATCTTTGGAGCCGAAATCAGGGCTTAGCGGCTGATGTTATCAAACAACCTACCACTGCATAGTATCGCAAACTGGAGCGTCCGTCAAACATTTACTGCGAGTGTGACAACTTTGCTATCGCCCCATTCGATATCTTGGCAGAAACATTCTGCAGTTATGCTTCATATTTATCAATTTTATTGTTTTTCATGTAGTGTTACCGTAACACGCCGGCAACGATCTTATAATCAGTTTGTCATTGAGATCGAGCGAAGGACTTTACAGTTTCGCGCATATGTTTCACTTAGCGGAACACACTTGCCACATTCATCGTCCGCCAGAGAATGTCGGGGACCCTACCTGCATTTTTCTGCTTATGGAAATACTGGTGTTTTTATACCCGCCCCTATTTGTGCATAAGGGTATTTAAATTTCTTGTCTTTGAATATTAAAAAATGTCATCGTTTAACATTATCGAATCGTCAGTACGTTTTAAACACATTCGTCGCCATTTCTACTAAGCGTAACAGACTTTAAGGTTCCTAGAGTTTTATTCGATGAGAAATTTTCTTCCAGTGGTCAAATAGAAATTGAAATTTAAAAAGGTCGAGCCAAGGAGCGCCAGGAGATTTGGTGGCTCCTAAAACACTCAAGCTAAAAGACCCTCAGTGCTATTCACCTCCTCCAAGCAGGACAGGCATATTGGGTCCTCAATGATTCCAATGGTGGTCATATGCTGACCCTATGGGCTGTGTCCTGTAATAATACCAACCATCAACCGAATGTCTTTCCTTCCAAATTTTAGTAGAAAGCTTTACAGTTTTCTCTTCGGACTTGTCACAAAAAACTTTGCACTTCTGCAGCGTTCTAGACCGGACCATCGCTCTTTATGTAAATTGATTATTGGCTCTGGGCCTTGTAGGGCAACCGCTGCTCCACGGTTGGCCAATTCATCGGCAATTTTGTTTACTTGAACACCGGAGTGTCCTGGAACCCATATAAGCACAAGCCCGTTCTGTTTGCGACCGAATTAAGATTCTTCTTGCATTCATATCAGGCCGTCTTTCGGTGCCAAAACCATTGGATACTGCTCGGATAGCATCTTAAAGATTTCTCTGTGTCTCGAAGTTCCATCTTCGTGCCAGAACCCATTGCTTTTATTGCTTCCTGATGTATCTTGAGATCCAAGGGGAGCAAATCAAGCATAGCATTCAGAGCATCGCCAGTGGTTGCACTCATGGCACCCGTAATGCATAAACATACGCTTCTTTGTGTTCCTGTTCCTGTGTAGTTCCCGGAGTGTGGACTTAACCATGCTCCATCGCCACCAGGCCACAGAGGTGTAAGTGATGATTGGTCTGATAAGTGCTGCGTATATCCTTAGGACCACGGCAGGTTTCAGACCCCAGGTTTTACCAAAGGCTTTGCGGCATTGATGAAAAATCCTTAATGCGTGATTCACCTTCAGTGAAACATGTGTCTCCCAAGTCAGCTTCTTATCCAAGATTACTCCTAGATATTTAACTTCTTTGGAAACACCTTTCACTGATAGAAGACTGAGTCCATCTAATTTCCTTTTTCTCGTGAACAAGACTATGGTGGTTTTGTTCGGATTGATGGAAAGACCCTGTCACATGCACCAGTCATCGATTTTGTCCACAATCCTCTGCACTTTCGTGCATAGCCTTCTTAGGGATTTATCCGATGTTAGCGCACAGACATCGTCCGCATATGCTTCGACATGACAACCGAGTTCCAAAGAATGGATACTATTTTGGCTCTTTCCGGCAGTTGGGGAAGTCAGCTGTTGTTAAAATCTCTTTTATAACGTAGGTTATGGAAGGTTAGGGAAGAACGCAGCCAATCTTTATCTATACCTAATTTTGTAAGCAGTTTTAGTTTAGTTGCTTTATAAAGGGTTTTCCAACAAGAAGTGTTCTTTTGATATTCAAAGAAAAAAATTATTTTTTAATATAAATAATCGGATGTTTATTTCATTATAAAGAGGAAGGTATGCTGTTAATAGTGGGAAATAACATCAGGCAAATGACCACCACGACCAAGCTTACAGGACAATATCCTTTTCATGAAATTTTCCATAACCGAATTGCAAAGAGGCTGCCCTATGTCCTCGATAGCCTCGCGAATTCTATCTTTGACGTCGTGCATCGACCCTGGGCTGTTGGCGTGTAGACCTTCACTTTCACGTGGCCCCAAAGAAAAACGTCACAAGGTGTTAAATCACCAGATCTCGGTGGCCCATTGTGATCACCTCTTCGAGAGATAACACTTTCCCGTAAATTAGAAACTTTTCCCGTAAAAGATCAATGGGTTCGTTGCTTGTGTGGCACGTAGCGCCGTCTTGTTGAAAATGAACGTTGTGCAGATAAATACCATGCAATTCCGGCCATAAAAAATCGTTAACCATCTCTAAGCTTATCTAAATAACAGCTGTTATTGCAAACCCCTATATTATAGTTGCCAAATTTGTTTTTTTTTTCATTACATTTTTGTCTAGTTAAAGACTAAAGGTACTTAAAGGTACTTTGTGCTCTGGATTATTAAAGTAAAATTAAAAAAGTGTTCAGAATCATGAGGAGTCGATTTATTCATTCCGCCCGTCCGTCTGTAGCTGCAAGTTATAACTCTAAATTCTCTACGCGTTCGTTTGATACCCAAAATTAACAGCCAGCGTAAATTAAATTCCACTAAAATGTGCGCGCGTACATAATTTTCGGTCCGGACCGAATTGGGTACTTCCTTACGCGTCTCTTATTGTTCTGCTTCTTCTTGCTGTATAAAGACGCCTGACTGTTGTTTTTCACTTATAAATAAAAACAGGAAAAGTCACTTTGTAATCTGGGCTAAATCGAAAATTTCTTGTATATCCCCGCCTATGCGCGCATCCTTAGCCGCCCTATTGGTGGTGTGCATTGAATATTTCGTCTCGCCTTTGAGCCTCGCATGCAGGTACTGCGATTGTGCTCGTATCTGCATTCTATCCATGGTGAAAATAAATGAGTGCGAGCGCGTGTTTATGTGCATGTGTGCGTGCACGGGTGCATCCCGCGGTGTGTGCCTGCTTTGCCTAGTCGATTTTTTATGTTGCTGCCGTCGTTACTGCTGTTGTCTAATCTTTCCGGCAATATCGCCCCTCGTTCACTCACTCGTTTGCTTGCTCAATAACAAAACTAAAAAAATAAGCATAAAAAGAATTAAGGCACACAAAAAAAAAACAAAAAAAAAAACAACAAAACGGAATAAAGACAGGAACAAAGAAAGAACACATAAAAGGCGAAAAAGATGACTACGGCAAAATTGTATAAAGTGTACAAGCATTGGTGGCAGCCGCATCCCATCACGGCGCGTTGCACTGCAGCATAGCGAGTCCGTTTTTATATTTCCAAGTACTCGTGTATGCCCCACAGGCTGTCTTTGTAAATCCTGCCTCTTTCACGGTGACATTTGTTACAGGAAGACAGACGATCAAGCCGTACAAAGACTGCCATGCATGCAGGATGGTCTCAAAGAATTAAAATTTATTTATGTAGACATACTCGTACATACATATATACTATATATATTTACATAACAACAAAGCTGCATATATACATACATAAAAAGGTATTTATCTTTGAATTCATGCATCTATTACTCAGCCGTGCGAGTCAGCATGGAAGCTGGCTGGTATTGCAAAGGGCATATTCAGGGTAGGGCAAACGACTCGCCACCACCCGCAAAGGACCGAATTTTCTTTTGTTTAGAGAAAGCTAGCAAATTTTTTGAGAAAATACATATTTTTCACCTTTATCGGCAATAAAACCATCAATAAGTTTGCCCCTTCTTTTCCAGGTGAGTTCCCCTACAGCGGCGTAATTACGCAATAGCCGCTTAACAGGGCCACCTTTGGTGAGTTTTGAAGATAACCGGCCGTGTTTGAAAATTTGCTTGACTAATTAAAATGTGCTTGTACATACATACATACATATATATATATATATATATATATATATATATTGTTGTTGTAGTAGTATCAACATTCCCCATATATGTAAGGGGAACGTTGCTGCCGATCTAATTAAGGTGAATTGAGTACCGAAGGTGGCGCCATTAAAAAACAGTTACTTTACTCTGACATCCGCTCCCTGCGCAATACAAAATAAACGAACAAAACGAACAAAAGTATGAGAAATTATATGTTTGTGAAAATCCAGCGAATAGCTTGGTAATATTGTGATTTGCGAGATTAAAACTAAACCAACGAAGTGCCGCGTCTTAAATTGTTTAAGCACAAATGAATATAAAGCCTCCAAATGCAGTTTTTTTGCGTTTTTTTTGCGTTTTTATGCGGAAGACGCCTTGGCTAGAGAGTGTGTGTGTGTACGTACAATTTCTTGTGTTTGGTTGTTTGCATTGCTTTCGCCTACTCTTCTGCTTCATAATCAAGTAATTCCCCTTCGTTTTATTTGTTTATTGACTCTTGCGACATAGCGAATTCTAAAGGCGCAATCTGTTTCTCTATCATTCTTGGATCTGATGATCAGGTGTGTATTACGTAATACTTTTGCGATGTTTAGTCTAACGATACAATTTCCACTGACGCTTGCACAAAGGTCGTTCATCGTACATACAGGGGTTGATTGAAAAGTAATGAGCCTTATTTTTTCAAGCTTTTATTAAACCTTTTGGCTTATACAAGTAATATTCTTCAAAATAGGACCCTTGAGCGTCAATACACCCCTGGTAGCGGTTTTTCCACTGCAGGAAAAATTTTTTAAACTCATCCGCCGGAATCGCGTTCAATTTGGCTGTCACAGTTTTTTGGATCGCCTCTATGGAGTCGAAACGCCTCCCCTTCAGCTTTCTTTTCCTGCACATTGTAATAAGTTAAATTTAACTCTTCACTGATCTCACGTAGACTAGCACGACGGGCAATGTTCAAAAATTCACGAACCCGGTTCACATCTTCGTCTGTTTGCGTCGTCGAAGGCCTTCCAGATCGCTGTTCGTCTTCGACGTCCTCCCAGCCTTCTTTGAACGACTTGTGCCACCGTTTTACCTGGGCACTGGACAGAGATTGGTCCCCGTAAGCCTCCTTGAGTAGCCTAATGATTTCGGTACTCGTTTTGTTTAGCTTTACGCAAAATTTGGTCGTTGCTCCAACGATCGCTGCATTTTCGCCACTGCGTGAGAGGGGCAATTGTTGGGCACGACGACGAGTTGAGGTGGACGGCCCTTCAACCACACTATCGCGAACAGCATCAATATTTTCTGCAGTACGAGCATGCACTGGTATTTTCACATCTCCTACAGATCCGGTTTGCTCAAACTTTTGCACAATTTTTCTGATTGTACGCACATTTGGACGATTAAATTGGCCGAAAAAATCACGAAGTGCGCGATATGCATTTTGATTTGAACGCTCGTTTTCATAATAAGCCTGAATAACTTTAACGCTTTGCACGATTGTGTATTTTTCCAATGGTTCAAATTGAATTAGTCTGAAATTGAAAAATGTCAAATGAAATGCAGAAAAAACTTGACGTTAAGGTGTGGTTTACGTGCAACATCGGCCCTTGAAATTTAACCACCCTTTATAATAATAATATATTAATTGATTTCAAGAGCAAAAACACTATGGAGAGCCTCAGAAAGGGAATTCTTTCAGTTATTTTTTATTGTTACATAAATTACGCATTGATAATAGTTTTCGATTAATATGGCTGTTTCCCTTTTTGCTCTATATTTAAATTATCTTAACTGTTCTGACCCGATTCTTTTCCATGAATTAGTTGATTATGATTATCACGTTCGTCTATTTTAATCTCATTGTCATCAATATTGATTATCCTTTTCTTCTTCAGAGAACTTTAATGTTCATTCATAATTATTTAATTAGTATCTAATTATGAAGTTTTTCGGTGCTAATGGTCCGATAAAGAGAATTCAATCTGAATTTATTTTTTTTTTAATTTTTTTGGTTGAATACACTTTATTTTCAGTTTCTGTATTTTTTCTTAGAAAAATAGATGAAGCGAACCCAATTTGAATTTATTTATTTTTAATTTTTTTGGATTTATATTTTTAAATTTTGTGGATTTTTTCTTATACTAAATCGGCTTGCTCTACAATTTAAATTAGAAAAATAGATAAATAGAACTCTAATTGAATTTATTTTTATTTTTTAATTTTTTTTGGATTCAAATACATTTTTTCTTTGATTTTTTGGATTTTTTCTTATTTTAAATGGGTTTGAATTTTTTCTTATATTAAAACTAAAACATGACTGATCTCTAACACCATCACACAGAGGCTACAATCTTTCGCGAACAAATGCTTCCGCATCGTCTGTAGAAGATTCTGGCCGCGCACCATCTGCAACGACGCACTGTGGAGATCAACGAATGAGGAATCCGTACTATGGTCAATAAATCGCAGAAAGAGGCGATGGATGGGTCACACTTTGAAAAAACCACCAGATAGCATCACGATAATGGCACTGGACTGGAACCCAAAAGGGAGCAGAGGTCGTGGTCGATCAAAGATTACTTCGAAATGGTCGATGATGCACGAGCTAGCAGGTGCCGACATCACATGGAAAGGCGCAAAAACAACATAATAAGGAATAAGAATAAAAAAATTGGCAGATCTAGAAATGAACATCATAGGATTCAGAATGGAGAAACACCTATCTTCAATTAATTTTGGAATAACTTTTTTCCCAAGGCGAATCTATTAAAGGTGGCGTTGGTAAGCCTGCTGTTTTTTTTTTTGTTCTTCTTTCGCTATGCCCATGTGACTGTCAGCCTAGAATGAAACAAGGCGAATCCATGCTTCACCAAAACCTTGCCGTGACAATCAAACGTACAAAGTATTGTTGTTGGTCTAGTGCCAACACCTTCAATAAATGCGCCTTGGTTTTTACTAAATAAAAAATAAATGATTTTGAGTGATTGTTAAGTCTTTACTGTCTTGTCTGTTTGTATGCTGCAGCTGTCTAGTTCACAAGTGTCAAATATGATTGACGTACGAGCCCTTTACAAAAATTATAAATCTTCCGATAGGATGGTTAATTTTGCGCCACCAAGTACAATATTTCCGAGAACCAGTTTAGTTGTCGAAAATCATCAAATAATGGAGAGTTGTGAAGAGGTACCCCATTGCTGTTTTTTTTTTTTCTGAGGAAACTGCTTTCTCGCTGCTGATTATCTCGCCGCTCTAAACTTCGTGTTTACTGCAATTATTTCGAATGTATGAACATATGTATGTGTGCATGCAAATTATATTTCCCGTTCAAAACCATGTTGTGTACACTCCCAACCTTCGTCGGTGGGCTTTTTCTGGAGAATTTACAATACGTTGCCACCGTCTGCTGGAAAAACGTTAATTTTGTAGCCAAATAAAGAAAAAGGTGCACGCACACGCATACAAAAACATCGCTAATAGTCACTTCACACCTTGCTTAAATGAATATTCGTCCATGCAAAACAACATTGTTTTTTTGTGTGTTTTGGTATGCGAATGTTTTTATTTTCAGGAAAATGTTCTTACTTACTTACCAATGTATGTATGTATGTATGTATGCAGCCTACTATATAAATTTAACTTACCTCACAAATAAGTAGTACCTACTTCGTGTCTCTGTCACAATGACGTCGAGTTCTAAGTTACGATTTTCATTAATTTTCTCGATTCGCGTGACCTTTACAGTTAGCAGGGGTGCACTTAAAACTAACATAAAAGGAGGCATAGCGTAGTTGTAATTGCCAATGGCATTGTTGAGAATTTTACTTTCTCCTACTAAGTTACTCCCTATTTGATGCGCCAGACATACCTACACACACATATATATATATGCCTATGTGCACGCACATACATTCACATTTTGGTAAATTATTCCGTCGCAAACGGCAAAGGAAACTATCAAATTGCTTTACAAATACAAAACCAGGGGTGGGCAACAGATAATGCACGAAAAGAATCGTGAAAGCGGATAAAAGAACCGACGGGCAGACGGATGGACGAACGAGCACAAAAAGGCGTAAAACAAATGAATATGCGGCAAATGATGTTGCAGGTCACACCTGCTATGCAAACGAAAACAACACCAACATCAACATACAAACCCAGGCAGCGAACGTGAGTCAGCAGAAATGCGAAAAATACAAAAGTAAATCTACTTACGTTTAGTTTTCCATATGTATGTATATGTGCATGCTGTTAAATGATTTTATTGGGGCATTGCTTTGGAAGGTTGAGCTGCTTGTAAATGTAACTGCAGCCAAGGCATTGGAAATTCGCTCGCTGTTATGAGTCAAACAAAATGGGATTCGCATTGAGTTAAGTTTTTATCAACTGTCACACGGCCATGTGTGTCATGGAGAGTGAAAACAATTTTAGAAAACTAGTACATTTATATTTAAGAGTAATATTGAAATAATAGCTCGGATTCGCTACGTCCAAGCTTTGTTTCATTTCTGTTAAATGAACGCATACATACATTCTGTCAAAAAGTACCGGGAATTGTTCAATAAAACGCAAAATAATTGTTTAATCACCAAAATTTATTTTATTGCCTTCAAAATAGGCTACATTCGACGCAATACACAAGAGCCAACGATTAGTCCAGCCATCACTTTTTAAACGCGTTTGAAGAGATCCTCTTCAGCTCCTTCAGCGAATTCACCTTAATAGCCTCTAACGACGCAAAGCGGTGTCCGCGGAGTGGCAATTGAAGTTGTGGGAAAAGGAGAAAGTCACAGGGGCTAAAGCCAGTGCATACGGTGGTTGTTCTATGATATATATTTGACGAGTTTTTGGTCAAAAAAGTGTTCACAATATGAGCCTTGTGAGACGGTGCGTTATCATGGTGCAAGATCCATGAGTTTTTTTCCACAAATTGAGCCATTTCCTACGCACATTTTCTCTCAAACGTCGCATAACTTCCAAATAATATACTTTATTTACTGTAGAACCATTTGGAATGAATTCCGAGTGCACAACACCAGGATAATCAAAGCAAACGAGTAGCATAGCTTTCACTTTTGACCGACTTTGATGTGGTTTTTTGGGTTTCTGCGCATGTGATTAGCGCCATTCAGTCGCCTGTCAAACTTTCTTGGAACGAGTCGAGCAGCCACGCGTCTCGGCGTTTCATGCCCAATTGATAGTGTAAAATGTTGCGTAGTGATTCGTGAGACACTCTAAGGTCACGAGCTGCCTGCCTCAAACTTAAATGATGGTTTTTCAGCACCATTTCCTTGACTTTGTTTTATGTTTTTGAGTTCATGCAAGAGTTTAAATACTTTGGCGTAGTACTTAGCATAAATAAAGATCCGTCCTTATCTATATAAGACCGAATTCAGGCAGCTAACAGAGCATATTTTGGACATATCAAACTTATATCTTCATTGATATCTAAGGCACAAAAACTACTGATGTACAAAACTATAATAAGACCGGTTCTCACCTACGGCTTCACAGTGTAGGATCCTTAAAGTTAATGACATGAATTCACTGATGCGATTTGAAAGAAAAATTCTTAGAAGAATATTTGGCCCTATACGATTAGAAGACAGTACATACCGTATATGGTATAACCACGAGCTCAGTGCCTTAATCGCGGGAGGAAATGTAACGCGGTTTATAAAGTCCCAAAGATGACGGTGGTATGGACACGTTTTAAGAATGAGCAGCGAAAGAACGACCAAAAAAGTATTTGAAGCAAGCCCTGAAGAAGCAAGAAGGAGAGGCCGGCCAAGGAGACGATGATTGCAAGACGTAGAAGACGATATACCAAAGATGAGAATCTCACAACTTAGAGCGAAAACGGACTGTCGAGAAGAATGGAGGCGTATTGTAGAGGAGGCAATGGTCCACCCCGGACTGTAACGCAAAAATGATGATGAAGCTTGTTATTTTGCATTTTATTTACATATTTTTATTTAAACTAAATTTTTTTTTAACTTTTTGTGATTTTCCCCATCAACAATTTAATCAGCTGTTCCTTAAAATTGCAAATGTTTACTAAGTTTGCGTTCATGCTTTGTTTTTTTTTTTTTTTTGTTTTCTACATTTTTCTCTTTGAAATTGAATTTTTGGAAATTAAGTTACTGGCACGTTAGTGGCTAATTTCTACATTAAAAAACCTAATATCGCACCAGTTCGCGCATACGCCGAGCTCTTCAACTCAACATTCACCGCTTCAAATCGTTCATATTCTCTGTACATCATATTGGCGGATTAAAGTGTCTTCATTCTGCTAGCAGCACTAATTTGGTCTGCCCGCCGCTCCGCATAGCTTCCTATAGGGAATGTGATTAATGAGTGCGATTTTAATGGCTCTTAGGCTGTTCCACAATGTTTCATATTTCATCCAGCTGCCGCATGATGGAGTGCCGCAACCCACAGGCACAACATAAGTACATATGAACCTCGTAGATATAAATTCGTACATATGTACATACTTAAGTGCGACTGGATGCCACCATACCCTTGTGTCATTGTTAGAAGACACATATACATACATACATACGTACGTACCAACTTCCAAGAAACAAATGTAGAAACATTTCAAACGAAATACACAATTTATAACCTTCAGTACAATAAAGAGAGATTAGCATTAAGTCGGTAACATGACGATGAATAAAAGTATTAAAAGTGTAAATAAAATACGACTGAATGGAAAGACGATAAAGCGGCAGGTAGGAGTCATTCGCTCAACAATACTTTTTGCTGGTGTTCTTTGTCTTAAAATCTAAATTTGTAATTTTTTTCTAGTAAAAGTATGCACAAAGATATTCGAATGACCAGCATTACAAAAAACATACATACACGCATACATACATACATATTTGCAAAGCGTTCACCAGGCACGTACAGCTACAACACGAAAAAATTGTATGGCCAACTAAATTTCTTATATTTTTATTATCAGTTTAGGGCAAAGAATTTATGTGTTTTAATATTTAAATTTTTAATGAGAAATGGTTTAAAAACATCCAGAAATAAGCGGAAACTTCATCCAACTTAAATTAATTGCTAAGAAAAGTAAAATCCGCTGAACGTAAAAAGTTACTACACAGCCCGGCACGCGAAGTGTAACCAATTAAAGGGGCCATAAATTTAGTTCGAAAAATTACTTTTATTCAATTCAAAGTAAAAAATGTGTGAAAATAATACAAAATTAAGATTCGATTTACTTTTGCTCGGTATGGCCAGCTTTTGCCTTAAGGGGTTAGGGGTAGTCAGAGGCCCGAAAAAATGATGATTTTCACGAATTTTTTTTTGCTACTTAATTCATTTATTTAACAAAAATAAAAACATAGCATAAAAACATCATGTTTTAACTTGACTTCACCAAAATTTCAAAAAAAAAAATTAATAATTGCAAAAGTTATCGCTGTTTGTGTGAAGCCCGTTTCTCCAGAAGTCCCTTGCGGTGAACATCACAAGTCCTTGCAGATTCATCTAAAACCAATCGGACAAGAAAAATTAGTTTTATTAATAGATAATCTTGTGCCTGATCGAAGTTTTTTTTTTCAAAATGAACAAAATGGCGGCCTCAGAAAATTTTTTTCAGATTTTAGAGAAAAAAACCAACAGTTAATTGTTAAAAAAAATCGAAATTTTTGAAAAAAAAAATCCTTCGATCAGGCACAAGTTTTTTATGTTTTTCAAAAGCTGTATAAATTTTATTGAAATCTACGAAGCGGTTTTTAAGTTACAGTGTTCACCAGTTTGAAAAACATAGTTTTGAGAAAAACGCATTTAAAGTTTTGCTATCGGCTCCGGAGCGGCCGAGCGCCCTTTGTTAATTGTTGAATAACTTGAAAAGTATTTGTCGGATCCACTTCAAATTTTTACACAATATTTTTAAAACATTATACTTTAAGAAAATGCAAAAAAAAAATCGATTTTTTGAAAATTCTGACTACCCCTAACCCCTTAACTATGTCCTTGAAACGCTCCAAAAACGAATCGCAAGCTGCCCGAATGTGACGTGCAGGTATTTTGGCTTACCCACAGAAATTGGCTTTTTTCAGCGCCTCGAGACTGGTGAATCTTTTAGTTCGGACCTTCCTCCCCAAAATGACCCAAAGAGAATAGTCCATCGGATTCGCGTCTGGTGAATTTGAGAGCCTTTGTGTGGACGTTGTGAAGCTCGGAGCGTTGTTTTTTAGCCATTCTTGGTTCACTCGAGCTTTGTGAGACGGTGCCGAGTCCTGTTGAAACGTGCATGGTCTTCCACCGAAATGCTTGTCTGCCCACGGCTTCAAAGCGATCTCCAGAATACTTTCCCGATAATATTTCGCATTTACCTTGACGCCAAGCTCGATGATAACGACTAGAGAACGCCCATCTGCGGTTACGGGGCTCAAATCATTACCTGTGGCGGGTGCTGGCTTCTGGTGTCCAATCGATGACTAAATTCTCGTATAAACGGTCGGTCAAATAAACTTTATCGTTTTGATAGGTTACGAAATGATCAATTGGAAAAATTGTCTAGTCAGAAAACACGATGTTGGGAAATTGACCGCTTTCGGCCAAGCGAAGCTAAGCAACTCCTTCCCTCTCTCAAGTCTGACTTGTTGCTGCTTTGATGTGTGATCATGCGCCTGTTGGATCTTGTAAGGACTGACTTTGAGATAATTTTTCAATATGCGGCGGATGCTACGGTCAGCTACTATCGGTACTTTCGCCATTTTATTTTCACTTCGTCAGGGATTTTGCTCAAGCCGCTTCTTCACTTTTTCTACCATTTTACGTGACATTGCATTGATGACCACCTCCATGACGTTTGCGGTGCTACCAGTATCATTGTAACGAGTTATGGTGCGATAAACGAAAACTTTATTTACTTGAAGGGGCTCGAGCTCACGAACAATCGCCGGTTGTGATTTTCCAGCAAAGTATAATGCATTCACACTTCTATGTTTGAAGCCTATTACTGATTTTCTTTTTTCGCGTTTACTCTCGGCAAAACGCCTCCACGTGCCTGTAAACAATACTCTGGACTGTCATTTAGCCAACTAACAAACAGCCGATGCCCGTTCATCAGGTGCGCGAGTGGTCTGAAGTTGGTTACACTTTGAGTGCCGGACCCTCTATATATACACTGCCAATTTAGTTAATAACCAAGAAGTAGAAGCATAAACACAAAATATACCCTCAATGTTTTCCATATGTGTTTCGAAAACTGCAGCAACGGTGACTTGAGGCTGTGGTTCAGAAGCACCTCCATATCATTGGCCGATTCTCATTTAATATACTTACATATATGACTTCAAGTAAACTTTATAAATTCTATTTAAAAAATATTTACTTGAATTCGCCATTTTAATCACTTTTTTTTATTTAATTTCACTATTTATTAATTTTTATTTAATTTTCTTTGCAAATTTTAATTCCTTTTTATTTCCATTTTGCGATCAGCTGTTTTTCTCACTTGCGAACTATTACGAGTAAAAATGTATGCAGTAAAAACATGCAACTTCCCCTCAAAATGAAATGTCATTCTGCTCTCTCACTTTCCTCTACTTTGCAAGGTTTTTGGATAATTTGCGAGTTGTTTGAATACAAGAACACCAAAACTTGATCATTTGTAACAGGATTCTCCACTATTGAATTTTCTGTCGAAACATAACCTAAGCTTCATGAACAGACCTATTGCGACCGAAGAAGCGCGATTTCAGTATATTTGTGATTCGTTGAAAGGTAGGTTAGGTTAAGTTATGCTGGTTGTCGGTCTGTACGACAGCCTTCCAAAGGCGAAGGTAGAAGCTTGGCATGCCATCCAAGAGGAATTGCGGCAGCTTTGCAACTGATAATCGCATAACGGATTGGCCAATCTTGCGTATGTATGTGTGTGCATAACTAAAAACCTTATGCTTCTCAAAGTTTTACTACTAGGCGCAAAGTGAAGCAGTACTTTTTTCAGAGCACGCAACTCAGGCACTGGTTAAGCTTCGCTCTGCTGTAGCAACAAAATTATCACAAGTTAACATTCCATGAAAATAAAACATATCAAATTGGGTTGAAACGGTAGAAGCAACAGCACCAACAGCAGCAACAGCGGCAGTGGAAGCATTAATTTAAACAGTCAACAAACGGCAACAATGAAAAAATGTCATAATAATCCCCAAAAGGAGCTCGCATGCTACGGCGCATGAAAATTAACCAGATTAAAGTAACAACAACAGCAACGAAGCGGTAATAATGCTTATAAAACTAAAATGATCACTAGAAGGCAAAGGCCAAGTGACGTTGGGCAAAAGCAACGCGAATAATAAGGAAAATGAAAAGAACCTGAAAAGTTTGTATTGCCGCTAATGCCAGTGGTGGTCGCAAGGCATTGGCAGCGTAAGCAGTTAGTGGAAACGTAAACGTACAACGTCGGGTAAAACGTTGCGAAACAATACAATAAAATTACTAATTTAATGCAGATATGCGATACAATAATACTAGCCATGTTATGTGTACGTTGACATTGGTTTTTGGTTTTCTTTTTCAGTTTTAGTTGTACCAAGTTTCTCCTGTCGTTGCCTATTACTTCTCGACCGTTCTGTGCTGTCTTCTTCGAATACAGATACAAGATGCAAGATAACCTTGAGCTGATACTGGTCGCACAGGATTCTGCCACAATTGAATTTTCTGTCGAAACCTAACCTAGAGGTGTCTTACAACAACACGACTGATAACAATAACAACTTCAAATAACACCAACGAACATAACAATAGCAAAAGGGGGATAAAAAGTCTTTAGCAATTTAGATTTGACTGCCTGCCGTTCGCCTAGTCTGTGAGTGAGCGCACATCTACACATACATACGTCTACATGCACGCCGAGATGTACTCACTACTTACCTATGCATGCATGAGTGTATGTATGTAATCTATACATACGCGACGGTTAGCATGGAGATGGTCAAAGCTGATGAAAGTACTGCAACGCATTGATTACTGCCGAACAATGTCCGAAAATTCGAACAATCCTCGCTTTCTAAGCAACCAGATATCGTTCGTGTAGTCAAACATTAAAGGCAAAATGGGATAGTCTTCAACAAAGAATTGGAAAACGCAGAAGAGCGTTGTGGAACTCGTTTAGAAATGCAGATACGTTTGTATTACTTTTTGAGATCCAGATTATTTTTATCAACCATCAATAAAAGATAACCGAATGCCGCGTAAAAAAGAAAAATTATTGTTTTGGCTGCGACGCACAGTGGTGCCTTTAACCAATTTAACCGGACAAATTTCATTGTTAAATTTTGAGATAATTCAAAATGGCTTGAGTTAACAGATGTCCAGTGACTGAAAAAAAGAGAAAATTTTATTTTTTAGCTTTCATTTCAAAATTATTCTCACATGTATAGTATAGGGTGATCAATCATGAGGTGCTTTTTTTAATAGTTAAAAAAAACAAATATGTAAATTATGTTCAAAACCTTTATTTATCATTTGAAAGGACATTCTTTGACATTTACTTTTTGAATATGACTTCATTCAAATGTTGGCCGCAACTACGCTTAAGGTGGTTCTGAAGGTCCAATTTTCAATCACTCGTTCGAGCATTTCGACTGGTATGTCGTGAATAACACGCGTAATGTTGGCTTCCAGAGCTTCAATCGTAGCTGGTTTATCAGCATAGACCTTGGACTTCACGCATCCCCAAAGAAAAAAGTCCAAAGGTGTGATATCACAAGATCTTGGTGGCCAACTCACAGGTCAGAGGATAAGATTAGAGATAAATTTGTTCACCGAAACGACGCAGTAAATCTAATGTTTCGCGGGCTGTATGGCAAGTAGACGTTGTTGCGGTGCGAGTCTTTCTATGATGAAATGCCAAACGCTGTTCAACAAATTCACGATGACAGTTTGCCACTACTCGCGCGCGATCTGTAAAAAAAACGCAAATGAAAAAAACTCCTCTTAATTGATCACCCTATAGAACTCAACTTATCACCGATTGATAATGCGGCGGAATGTCTAACAGCTAAATCTGCCGTAAGACTCAGCGCGACAGGCGAATTGAGCTGTAAAACATTCGGACATAGCTCAATAGGCACGACTTACAGGTTCCTGACGTACTATATGACTCCGAAATGCAATTGGGTGAAGAACTTCCGAACAGCAATAGACGAAGAGGGGTGGAAAAGAGGTATAAAACCTAGCCCCAATACGCTTAATATATTTACTGATGGCTCGAAAATGATGGACGGGTGCAGGGATTTATTGCGCAGAGCTGGACATCTGGCGGCCAATTAAGCTCCCTGACCATTGCAGTATTTTTCAAGCAGAAATCTTTGCGGTAGGAGAGACTGCAGAAATAGCACTAGCAAGGACATCGAGCAACTCCAACATAAATATCAGGTCAGTCCATAAGTTCGTACGTTTTTTAAAGGTGGTTTTAAAATTAATAAAATAGATGTTTAAAGAATTTATTAATCAATAATATATTTTCCTTCATTATTTACAATGTCTTCCCAACGTTTAGGCAAATTTTTAATTCCCTGCTCAAAAAATTTGTTGTCCTTGGAGCAAAAATACGCTTCGATATCCCTTTTTATAGCCTCTTTTGAGGAATAGTTCTTGTTACTCTTATGGGATTGAAGTCCACGGAAAAGAAGATAATCACAAGGTGCAATATCCGGACAGTATGGTGGAAGCGGCATTAGCTCCCATCCGAGCTCGTTCAGCTTGCCTAATGTTTGCCTTGCGGTATGAGGTCCTGCGTTGTCTTGGTGAAACAAAACTTTGCGTCTATTCACTAAAGACGGTCGATTTTTGTTAAGTGCCTCATTCAGGTTTCATAGCTGATAGGAATAATAATCAGCAGTTATCGGCTGGGTTGGTTCCAGAAGTGCATAATAAACAATACCGGCCATATCCCACCAAATAGACAAGAGAATCTTTTTGGGGTGAAGGCCATCTCTAGGGGTCGGTTCTGGTGTTTCATCTTTATCAAAGCATTGGCGTGTGCGAACAGGATTATTGTAGAGGACCCATTTTTCATCACCAGTAACGATATGATTCAAAAAACTTTCATTTTCACGCCGTTGCAGCAGCTGAGAACACAGATTCACTCTCTGCTGAAGGTTGGCGACGGAAAGTCTATGCGGAACCCATTTTCCCAGCTTTGGAACCAACTGAACCAGGTGCCTGTGAACTGTTCCATGCGATGAATTTAACCTCTGAGCTATAATATCGACTGTATACGATGAGCCAAGCGGCAATAAAGGCAATAAACTCATCTATAAATGTTCTATAGTAAAAAGCAGGACCGCTGTTTACAAACCATTTGAACGAGAAAACGATATATTAAAACCCCTAAAAACGATCTAAAGTGGCATCGTTGCGTACATGAAAATACGGATAGACAGAGGTGGCATAAGCTAGCCACTTGCAAAACCGCGAAAATCATGGATACACAGTGTGCAGACAAATACGACAGATTCGCACTAGCCCCGTCTAGAAAGGAAGTTCTGCTTTCCTTCCGTAGGTATGCTGACAGGCCACAATTTGTTAGCGGCACACGCATACAAGATGGGAATTGCAACAACGATAGCTGCAGATTTTGCAATGAACTGGATGAGAGCGAAACGCTTGAACATCTTCTATTTTCTTGCCCTGCGTTAGCTAGAACCAGAATAAAATGCTTCGGAGCTTTACAATGTGGGAAGTTAGAATGCCTCTCGGGGTTAGAGCTCCAAAGTTTACTTAGATTCGCAAGAGACGCAGACGTATTACAAGATGTCTACTACAAAGAAACGTAAAGGTCTAGCTCCATCTGGTAACACTAAGGACCAATAGGTCTATGTGATGGCTTTCAACCAGCCAAGCCAACCTAACCTAACCTACATGGGGGAATTGAACTTACTAGTAAGTTCCGTGTTCGCAAATTTGGCCCATAACAATTCTCACTGTAAGTAGTCATGGAGGAAAGATTTTTAATGGTGTGGCTAATATCAGAACATTAGCCGGGTTTCAGCAAATTCAACAGAATCGGAGGATAGGCTGACATAATTGGGGTCATAAAGTAGCTTGTATGCGAATAAACTAAGATTATGTTAGTGGTACACGAAAAAATCATCATAGTATTCGCTCATGGCGAAAATAATTGAAAATATGTGGTCATTAACAGACCGTTACCCGGCTTTCAGCGAATTTGACAGAATTAGCTGATGGACTGACGTAACTGGGGACGCAAAGTACGAAAAAACTAAGATTTTTTTAGTGGTATACGAAAAAATTAACACAAAATGGCTTCGTTGCCGTCTGAACAACGACAGATTGGATGAGTGTGTGAATAAATGTGAAATGATGAGAATTCGGCTGAATCTTCCAAGTGACGTGGCAATCGAAGTTTTCCTCACAATTTTGTTTTTCACCATAGTTATTGGCCAAACCTAGTAATCAATTATCCTTGGTAATGAAGTTGCAAATATAATATTTGAAAATGGTGAAAGTCCACTTTCCTCAAAAACATACTACAACGAGGTGTGTTCAAACAGTATCGCGAATTTTGAATTTTCGCAGGTTACATATATTCGAATTTCGATTTTTTTGTGGCGATATGTTGGTACTCATGCCCACGAGTACGGCCATTTTGAATGTTCAGTTAATTGTTGACAGCTGCTTTGCTTGCACGTGTTTCGGCTCGTCTTCGATTTTTACCCATTCAAAAAGATTGATCAAAGAACCTGTAGCAAATTTTGTGAGGAAAACGAAATTACGTGCGCGGATGCATTCTGACTGTTGACTCAGTGCGGTGTCAGACGGAGAAGCTACTTTGAACCAAAGCAACGTTAATCGGTGGTACAAAATGTTCGCAGAAGGCAGAGAAGATGTGAACGACGAAAAGCGTGCCGGACGCCCGAACACTTCAACAACAGACGAAAAAATTGTTGAAGTGAAGAAAATGGTATTGGTCAAACGTCGAATCACCGTTAGAGAAGTTGCTGAGTTTCTGTCTAGGTCAGACATATCGATTGGCTCGTGCCATTCGATTTTTTCAATTATTTGAGCATGAGACGGGTCGCCGTAAAATTCGGACCAAAACTGCTCAATTTCGACCAAAAGCAGCATCGCATGAACATTGCTAATGAGATGTTGGACTCTGTCCGCGACGACCCAAATTTGCTCCAGAGGGTCATAACTGGTGACGAATAGTGGGTTTATGGTTACGACGTGGAAACCAAAGCTCAATCATCTCAATGAAAGCTGCCGCATGAACGAAGACCGAAAAAAGCGCGCCAAGTTCAGTCGAATGTAAAAGGTTTGCTTACCGTTTTCTTCGATTGCAGGGGCGTTGTGCATCATGAGTTCTTGCCACAGGTCAAAACGGTCAATAAGAAATATTACCTGCAAGTTATGCGCAATTTGCGCGAAGCAATCCGCCAGAAACGCCCGGATTTGGGGAAGAAGAAAAATTGGAATTCTCGGTTAATCGCTGTTTATTATAGAATATAAAAGCATCCCGGGGTGCCCAAGAAATTACTTCTCGTTGCTTGAAGCATTTACAAATTGTAACCACGCAGCAACAGCAACATATAATAGCCTGCAGCGATATGTGCATGGGACAAAATAACTAGAAATTTATTTATTTAATTGGCTTTAATGTGGCTTAAAGTTGTTCAGTTCCGTAAGAACGGCGTAGAAATTATAGATCATAAATATCTACATTCTGGACACTCTTATCTAGCAAATGCTTCCGATTTTGGAAGTACCGAGGGTACTATAAGAAAAAAATATTTGTTGAGTGTCCTTGAAGACTGTTTATTATTCTATTATAAACAATGCCGAAAATATAAAAAGTTGATTTTGCATGAAATGAAGAAAGCTGATATGGTTTCTACAAAACCCTTAGAAGATGCGATTCTAAGAAGGCGAAAAAATATCAATCGTCAAGAATTAAATTGGTTGAAAATATGTTGGATAAGGCTTTTAAAAAGCAAACCATAAACAATGTTCCATAAAACTTCATTTAGTGAGATAGAGAATTTTAAATTCAATTTTTTGCTCTCATGGGGAAGTCCAGAGAACTTTGGAAATATGTTTAGTACTAACACGTTTATGTCATCCTTCCAGACCCATCACATTCGAAAAATGTACAGACATGATTGATTTATTACCATATATTCTTCCAATACATCTTGACTATTTTCGAAAACTTGATCATTATGAAAAAAAAGGTGAAATGTATTCACAGTAAGAGTAGCAATAATTTTGGTCAAATGCCATAGCAAATGTTAAAGTAAATCCTTTTTATTTTGTTAAGTTTTCATTTGTTTAAATTTGCAGTATTTAGAATAGATCATAAAAAATTGGTTTGTTTCAATTGAGATCCCGAGTTTCTTTAAATATAAGGTTTTTACTTTTTCAATTCAACAAATTATTACATTATAAATTTAAATCAATCAGAATTGAATGATCTGGTTCGCGGATAAAAATTGTAATTAATTATTAGGTGCACAATCCTCCTATTTTTTTATGAAGTGAATCATTGAAAGTATTGCCTATCGCTGGCTACTACTTTTCCCCATCTTTCAGGTAGATCTCATATACCGTCGCGGTAAAATTGTTCATCTTTTGAGGCTATCCACGGATCAAGCCTTTTTTTGATGTCTTCATATGAATGGAACTGCTGGTCAACTAGACCATGTGTCATCGATCGGAACTGGTGATGGTCGGACGGCGCCATATCTGGAGAATATGGCGGGTGGGGTATGATTTCCCATTTCAGTGTTTCCAGGTAGGTTTTAACGGGTTTGGCAACGTGAGGCCGATAGTTGTCATGCTGTAAAATCACTTTTCCATGCCTCTCCGCGTATTGCGGCCACTTCTCGCGCAGTGCTCAATCGCATCAATTGAAGTCGATACCGACAGGGTTCGCTTGGTTTTAACAGTTCATAATAAACACATAACACCAACTTGGTCCCACCAAATACATAGCATAACCTTCGCAACGTGAATATTCGAGCGAGGTGACGACGTAGAAGCATGACTGGGCAGTCCCCATGACTTTCTTTTCTTTGGATTGCTGTAGTGAATCCATTTTTCATCACCCGTCACGATGCGATGAAGAAACCCCTTCCTTTTTGCCGCTGGAGCAGTTGTTCACAGGCGACGTTCAACATCCATTGGTTTTAACTCATAAGGAACCCAGGTGCCCTGTTTCTGTTTCTGAATTATTCCCAAACTAATACTGAAACAAGCTCTTCTTGCATTTGACACGGATCCTCATTGCGCAATGCCTCCAATTCAGCGTCTTCGAAGGTCTTTGGCCTTCCTTCACGCGGATGGTCGTCAACATTAAAATCACCGTCTTTAAAGCGACGGAACCAATCTCGGCACGTTGTTTTACTTAAAGCAGGATCTTCATAAACTTTTTGTAGCTCTCGATGTGCTTCAGCCGCCGTTTTTTTCGATTGAAAGAGGAAACTCAACACTGCCCGCAAATGAGGATTACTCGGCACAAAATCAGATATTTTCACAAAACCAAAAGTATATGATACCAAAACAAAATCACTAATGTGTCGAAGCAGCTTGGTTTATGACGTTTAGGTTATGTTAAAATCGAGTAGCACACACTGCTGACGGCATCTATTGATAAACAGCGAGAACTTAGTTGCGCTCGTAATATTTGCAGAGAACGACCGAAGATCAATTTTTTAAGTTGAATCATCGCACCGAACTGAGCTTCGACAAATTTCATCCGCAGTCGAGTTGAAACCGAACCGAACATTTTAAAGATTCCACGTAATAGAGAAGCAATAGTTTTCAATAAATCCAGTATTTTTTTTGATAAAACAGCAAAAAAGGCACGCAAGCCTGCCATAATAAGCACAACCATGCGTGAATGTAAGTATGTACAGATGTATGTATCATACATACTTATGAAGAAGTGGGGCATCTGTTTATTTGCTGGCCTGATTACCAGAGTGCGTCTGGCAGAATCACATTCACATTGAATTGGCCATTTTTTTGAGAATTTTTTCTGTTTAATTTTGTTTACGCACTGAAAATGAAATGCATTGAATAGGTTAAAGTAAGTTTACAAAAACAAGGGAAGTGCAAAGTGTTCGTGCAATTATCGTTTTCCAACCATCACCTGAATGCACGCGTGTGTGTGCGCATGAGTCGGGTTATATGCATTCAACCAAGCGGCAGTGATAGTAGCGGAAATTCATCTCCCTGCTGATAAATAAAATTGAACACAAATATTTCTATCCGTTTCGCACATTTACCACCACATGGTTGATTGATGTGGCTACTGTTTGTTCAACGTAGCAACCCTACTTTTTTCAATCACTGTGCGCTGCGTGTCAACTTGGAAAAGCGTGAAAGCGGGTTACTGCTCGCATTACTCAACTGAAAAGCGGGCAATTAAAAAACTTAAGAGAACGGCGTTTCATTCTTCAAATCGGCTTCGAAGCTTTATAGTTCATTTGTGCTTTTTTTCGTGTGGATAAACATACTAGTAGATGATACGGCGGCCGCCGTAGCCGAATGGGTTGGTGCGTGACTGCCATTCGGAATTCACAGAGAGAACCTAGGTTCGAATCTCGGTGAAAGATCGAAGTTAAGATAAAGTTTTGTCTAATAGCGGTCGCCCCTCGGCAGGCAATGGCAAACCTCTGAGTGTATTTCTGCTAAGAAAAAGCTCCTCATAAAAATATCTGCCGCTCGGAGTCGGCTTGAAACTGTAGGTCCCTCCATTTGTGGAACAACATGAAGACGCACACCACAAATATGAGGAGGAGCTCGGCCAAACACCCAAAACGGGTGTACGCGCCAATTATATATACTCGTATATGTATATATATATATATATAGATGAAGAGCTAGGCCCACACCTGTGAACCTGTTGCCTATACCAGGTGGCGCCAAATTAATCATACCATTTGGTTTTTGCATAACTTTTTTTATTAAATAAAAGAAAATGATTTTGAGTGATGGAAATCTTTATTTTCAGTATTACGCGCTCCATTGCTTGTCTGTTTGTATACCACCTTGAACAAAAAGTACCGGAACAACCACCAGGTGACGCTCTAAGTCAACGGATTTGAGTTCTCACATCTGTGATTGACATTCCTACCAAAATTGTATCGCCATTGATTAACATTTGTAAAGTTACTCCGTCTTGAGTGAACCCAGCTCGCCACGTGTTTTCGAGTATTTATAGTTTCGAAAATTACTTGAATTTGCCACAACGAATTTGTATTAAATTTTGAAATAAAAATGGATTCAAAGGTGCGAATGGTGTCCGGTTACGGGAGGTATGAGTGCTTCGGAAAAGCTCTGAACTCACGGTCCAGGATGACGAAAAAAATTGTATAATTTGAATTTACTCAACCTTATAAATTTTGGTATGGAGTTCTTTGAAGGGAAATATGTTTGGATCTCTTTAATATATTATGATTATTTTTTATAAAAGACAAAAAAAATAATCTTCAACTAAATTGTGAACAAAAAATGTATTTTGAACAAAAAATATAAACAAACTAATTTTTAAAATAAAAAAATTTCATTTGTAAAATTAAAAAAAAAAAATTGTTGTTAAAATTAAAAAATGAATATGTTTTTTTGTTTAATATTTTGGGGAAAGACTATTTCTTGTTTTATTTATGAAGTATATTTTATTCTAAAATATTATTAGAAAAACAAAAAAATTTCTTTGCGTAGTATCGGGACGTCGAAATCCAAAACTGATGAAAACATCATTTCGATCATTTTCGTCAAAAAAATTGAACTTCTTTGGTTTCTTTGTTGTTGTAGCAGCATAAACATTTCCCAGTCCTTGACCGGATGTAAGTCCGGGTCGTTCCGGTAACATAGAACAGACTGTCGTGGGAATGTTCCTTTTTCTGTGTTTGTTGTTGCTGTCTTTACCATTGCCATCATCATCACCGTCAAAGTCAACACCGTTCGTTTACTGCATCTGCTGCCAAAAATATACTCTATTCTCTGTCATTGCTATGTAAGCATGTTTTTACATACATACATACACGCCTAATAACGGTATTTCAATTCCGTCTGAGTATTTATTTATTTACGAATTTGTGCTGCTTCAATTTTGCCAATTCAGAAATTTCACATTTGGCATCACCGTCAATATTGACGCTGCTGCCCTCGGCATTTCCACGTCTCCATCCACTCCTTCCCAAAAACAACCTTTAATAATTTTCTCATTCCTGCATTTGTTCACTCATACTTTGTAGTATGCGTATATATGTACATATGTAGGTATGTATGTATGTATGTATATATGCCCACTACGTTGCCTTGCTGATTCGCTGCTCCAGCCGTTATGCTTGAGAGTTTCTGTAAATTTGAAATTATTCACAGTTGGCTGAGTGGATAATGTCGCCAAGCATTCCGTTAAGTGGTTGACAGCAAAACTATTATGCGTTGGCACTGGTGAATTGCCAACTCGGCAAAGGGGTTTCATTTCTTTCCTCTTTGATATTTCTCTCAACAGCGCCGCCTGCACCGTTGAATTATGTCATTTTTAAGTTTCGAAACTAATGCACTTCCGCGACGATTGTCTCATGCCCCAGGGGCCAATTACGTAAAAAATTAGAAATTGTTTTCGCCATTGATATACAAATTTTCATAAAATTATGCATATTTATATGGTGCCTTATATGTATTGGTATGTTTGCGTTTACAAATCTATGTAAGTACTCCTATAGTAGTGCGACCAGGAGGGGTAACAATGACATCGGGGTGCCATAAAGAAATACACACACATACACACTTAAAAATCACATACCAATTAACCCATTAAATATCTCGGTTTTCACTTGCATACTAATTCACAAGCTGTATTCTGTTGCAATCGACCTACCAAAGAACGCTAGGTAGTTTAGCGAATCAAGTTCAAAGGAACAACTCAAAATAAGCTTGTCGAGTTGATATAAGCGTTTTTGTTGTTGCAAAATTGAAATCACTGGGAATGGATGGTGATACATTCTCTGGCTTAAGCTTACTTTTATGTGCCCTATCGTAGAAATGGCTGTCATGGTTTATCACCGTCCAGTCGAGTTCCTTCGGATTGGAATTCTTTTATACCTGGTTACAGCGACTTTGCAGTAAATGTGTCAGCTAGACAAGGGACCTACGCGGTAGTTTTTCCACTAAACTGCTAAATAAGACAATTGGAATCCCCTTGACTACCTGTGGTCTGCTCCTGGAAAAGTTGGCTTGGCACAAATTCAACGAGCGCTGCGCAAATACACAAATTTGTAAAGCCGCGAGATCCTTCTGGCTACGTCTGGTCGAGTGAGCTTCTAAGGTTAACAAAGCCACAGTACTTGAATTGTTTAGATGCTCTTACAGAGAATTGTCCACGAGGTATGCATGCTGGGACACTCGGCATTACTTCGAATGCTTTTTGTGCCAGCCAAATGAAGGACGAGATGAAACCATTTCACTACTTTCTTCTTAGCTGCCCTGCTCGCGCGGTCACCTTGGCTTTACACTTCTGCTGCATGCCTTGGATTTAGCAAAGTGATGAATTTCATCAATAGCATGAAACTGTTAATGACCTCAGTGACAATGGCCAATGTCAATCTCTTTCCATCTCGGAAATAAGGGACTCTCACTAAACAAGTTCGACACTACAGTCTATACAGATGTCAGTAAAATGGATTGTGGTGTTGGAGCTGGTATATATTCTCATAGACTTAAAATTGAAAGATCTGCGCGTCTCCCTAATGCTTGCAGTGTCTTTCAGGCGGAAGAACTGGCAATTGGGGAAGCTTGTAGGCTACTAATCGCAGATCCCTCTTTTAAGAGTAATATCGCTATTTTTTCGGATATCCAAGCTGCAATCCAGGCACTGGGTTCAGCTACAACAACCTCTAAATTGGGGGAGCAAAGCAGGACTAGCCTTACCACCTTGAGCGGGACATCGGAGCATCGAAGGTAATGAAAGAGCGAATGAACTGGCAAGAAGGGGATCTGCCATGAATAACGCTCTTGCAGAATCGATACTCACACCACTAGGTGCAGTCAAGAGTTAAATTTCCCAAAAATACCTCCGAATCGTAGACTGTAGATGGAGAGACCAGACGAAATGCAAAATCAGCAGACGTTATGGCCCACCTACAACCTTAAGCAATCGTCAATATTGATGAACATGAAACGACGGGACGCCGGGAGACTAACGGCAGTCATAACTGGTGTTTGGTCTGTCGGAGAACAAGCAGCCAAAATGGGCATCCCTCACAGCACATACTGTCACAGTTGTAAACAACCGGAGAAAATGGAAACAATATTCCATTTCCTCTGTGAATGCCCTGCCCTATGGAAGGACAGAATGTTAACCCTGGGCAAACCGCTGTTCGAGAGCCTCGAACAACTGTCAGGCTTAGATGCCAACAACCTGATAAGGTTCCTGAACCGCGCAGACTGGATATATTCATGCGGTAAATAACTGTAAAACAAGTTGGTAACGAGGATGTGGCAAAAAGATGGTGCAGAAGCGCTAGTTGGACTCTGGAAGAATCACCACTTTAACCAACCAACCAACCAGCCAATGGCAGCAGAAAAATTAATAGATGAAATGAGAAAAGGTCTCCAGTTATGGGATTAAGGACTATTGCAAAAACATCAAATGGTGGGCTGAAATATCTTTGGATAAGAACCGCCCAAGTTCGTTCGACAATGAGGTCATAGCTTTCAATAAAGTACCTTTTGTCGATAGCCTCTTTGTCAGTAAAAATATTATGGAAAGCCATATACATTTTGTAATAGGATTAGCCGTGTCAAGATTTGTCTCAGTTAAAAATAATAAATTTGTCTCAGTTACCATCCCTCAAATTCGCACATAACCAGGTGCCCAAAAGCCCACTCTCTTTTTGCTTTTGATAGTTTTTTTATTAAGACACTCGTCTCATTTGACATGGTGCTGTTTGGATGTTTCCTTTTAAGCGTGTAAAACGGAAACGAAAAAAGATTTTTTTTATTTTTTGTTTTCGTTTGCAGTATTTTATTTTTCGATCCATTGTTAAAAAATAAAAAATAAAAATTTTAGCCATACGAGGTTCGTTCAAACAGTTGTCAGCCTTCAAAAAATGGTCTTCCAAAAAAGGGTATGTCGCTGGCGACACGGATTCCGCGACTCACAGCTACCTGAATTCAAAAAGAGAAAAAAGTTCTTTTTCAGTATGAAAACACCAATAACGACATCATTTTTTGAAGGCTGACAACTTTTTGAACGAACCTCGTATGACCAAACAAAATTTTTTGTTTTTTAACAATGGATCAAAAAATAAAATATTCAAAACAAAAATAAAAAATCTTATTTCGTTTCTCTTTTACGTGCTTTTAAAGAAACACCCAAAAAACACCATTTCAAATGAAAGTTTCTTTTTAGCGCCGCTTAAATTAGGTGAGAAATGGTCGCAACAAATAGTTTTTAATAGGGTACACTTAATCCCCTATGAGAACTAAAGGTGCTTCTATTTCCTATCCTGGCAAACAACATCGCTCTGGTTTTCGCACGCATTTTTAAGGTACAATTTAATACCAACTCATTGTTGCAAATTCAATTACATTTTTAAAACAAAAAGAAATCGATAGCAAGTGCAGTGGTAGATTTAACTTTTACAAATGTTAAGCACTGCCGATTAATTTTGGTATGAATGCTAATCACAGATATGGCCACCCAACAAAGAAAAAAACAACAGAACTCAAATCAGTTGACTTAAAACGGCACCTGACGATTGTTCGGGGATTTTTTTAGTTATCGTTCAGTCGTCATCCACATCCCTCCTCCTATCATATTTGACTTGTTCTTTCCTCTCCTTTTCCTATGCAGGTAGGTAGGTAGGTAGGTGAAATGGTTGAAGTGCCGGTCTGACAATCCTCAAGTAGCACTAAAGCGTCGTTTTGATACCATTACGAGACCTCCAACAGGCAAGCACAAAAGATTTTCGAAATAGCACTTAAAGAAATGGAGCTCCATCTTTTCTGCATGTTCCTGAGAAATAATTTGTGAAGTTCACCTTTAACAACTGTCAGGGGGATGCCGATGGCCGGTAGGAGGTATCTGAGGCCAATTCAGTGCTCTTCCTGGCAAGCTCATCGGCAATTTAAATTCCCTCTATGTTCCTATGTCCTGGAACCCAGACCTGCACACACAAGAGATCTGATCTCCTTCTTACAGGAGTTTACTAGTTTCATTCTGCACCAAAGTGGCGTCAGAGCCTTGATCGCGGCTTGACTATCGGAGAAAATGTTAATATCTGCTTCGCTCCCGCGTTCCCCAAGCATTTTGCATGATCGCAAAGATCAAGATCGCTTGAAAAACACTAGCAGTATTCGGCTCTTTGAAAGAGATAGATAAATTGGCTGATTTAGAGAAAACTCCTGCTCTGACTCCCGATTCCATCTTGGAACCGTTAGTGAAGCAAACTTCGGTGCAGATTTTCCCATCGATCGAATCCTGTCTATTTGGAAAGATTGCCCTAGTACGACCCTCAAACTCTAGTTTGCGGATAGAGAGATCTGTTCGAAGTTCGGAGAAATACGGTGTTAACTGCCCGAAAATGCTACCATGTCCCTTGAGAGATTGCCTCCAGAGGTCAACCTCCTTTAACCTGATTGCACTTTGAGCTGCGATGGAAATAACGTAAAAGTCGATGGGAAGTAAGTGCAAAACGACATTCATGGCAGCACTGAGGCAAGTTTTACATTTACCAATGCATCAGTCCCTTGCACCCTCCCAAGTTTAGTGATTTTATAGCCTTTCCGAAGAGCTTCCCACGAAACCAGGCATCCATACGTTAAAATTGGCAAAACCACTGCTTTGTTCATCCACAGCACGACCTGCGGTATGGGTCCCCGTTTTTTACCGAACACAGATTTGCAGGAGTAGAAGGCTATACTGACCTTCTTTAGCCGATTTTCAATGTGTAGCTTCCAATGGAGTTTAGAGTCCTCTAAGATGCCTCTATGATACCTAACTTCCGATTAGAGCGGGAGAACGTGGTTGTTTAATTTGGGAAGTCGAAAGATGGAGGCCAACATCGACTCGGATCATTACCTTGTTGCAGCCAAACTGCGCACACGCCTCTGTGCAGCAAAAAACGTACATCTACCTACGTAAAGAATGTTCGACATCGAAAAGCTGCAATCACAACAGACAGCCAGAACATTCGCCACTCGACTCTCACTCCTGCTCTCGGAGAGCACTGCCCAACACACCGGCATGCGCGAGCAATGGAGCAACATTTCTCGTTCCCTACGTACCGCCGCCGAAGAAGAAATCGGATTCCGGCGAGCCCGAAAAAACAATTGGTACGACGAGGAATGTCATGCTGCCGCCGAAAGAAAAGATGCCGCCTATAGAACCACGCTGCGATCGGGGGCAACGCGAGCCATGTGGGATCGCTACAGAGAGCTGAAAAAGGAAGAGAGACGTATTATCCGACAGAAGAAACGAGAGGCCGAAATACGTGAGTGCGAGGAGCTTGAGATGCTGGCCAATAGGAACAACGCCCGAAAATTCTACCAGAAAGTTCGGCGGCTTACAGAAGGTTTTAAGACCGGGGCGTTTTCTTGTAAGAACAAAGACGGCGATCTGGTGACTGACGTACAGAGCAATCTTAAATTATGGAGGGAACACTTCTCGAACCTGTTAAACAGTAACAGCTGCGCATGTCACCGCGAATGTGACGATCCCGATACCCCAATCGTTGACGACGGAATTGTCGTTCCGTTACCCGACCATGACGAGGTGAGAATAGCAATATCACTGCTAAAGAACAACAAAGCCGCGGGCGCCGACGGACTGCCGGCTGAGCTATTCAAACATGGCGGCGAGGAGCTGGTAAGGTGCATGCGTCAGCTCCTATGCAAAATATGGTCGGATGAAAGCATGCCTGCCGATTGGAATTTAAGTGTGCTCTGCCCAATCCATAAGAAGGGCGATCCTGCAATTTGTGCCAATTACCGCGGGATTAGTCTTCTAAATATCACCTATAAGGTTCTAGCGAGCGTATTGTGTGAAAAGCTGAAGCCCACCGTCAACCAACTGATTGGACCTTATCAGTGTGGCTTCAGACATGGAAAGTCTACCATCGACCAAATATTCACAATACGCCAAATCTTGGAAAAGACCCATGAAAGGAAAATCGACCCACACCATCTTTTCGTCGACTACAAAGCTGCATTCGACAGTACGGAAAGGAGTTATCTGTATGCCGCGATGTCTGAATTTGGTATCCCCGCAAAACTAATACGGCTATGTAAGATGACGTTGCTCAACACCAGCAGCGCCGTCAGAATTGGGAAGGACCTCTCCGAGCCGTTTGGTACCAAACGAGGTTTCAGACAGGGTGACTCACTGACGTGTGACTTCTTTAACCTGATGTTGGAGAGCATCGTACGAGCTGCAGAACTTAATCGCTCAGGCACAATGTTTTATAAGAGCGTACAATTGTTGGCGTATGCCGATGATATTTATATCACCGGCCTTAACAACCGCGCTGTTAGTTATGCCTTCTCCAAACTGGATAAAGAGGCAAAGCGAATGGGTTTGGTGGTGAACGAGGACAAAACGAAGTACCTCCTGTCTTCAAACAAACAGTCGGCGCACTCGCGTATCGGCACCCACGTCACTGTAGACAGTTATGATTTCGAGGTTGTAAAAGACTTCGTTTATTTAGGAACCAGCATTAAAACCGATAACGATGTCAGCCTTGAAATCCAACGTAGAATCTCTCTTGCCAACAAGTGCTACTTTGGACTAAGTAGGCAACTGAGCAGTAAAGTCCTCTCTCGACGAACAAAACTAACACTCTACAAGACTCTCATCATGCCCGTCCTAATGTATGGCGCAGAAGCTTGGACGATGACAACATCCGATGAAGCGACGCTTGGAGTGTTCGGCGAATATCGCAGACGATGGAACGATGAGCTGTATGAGCTTTACGGCGACATAGACATAGCGCAGCGAATAAAGATCCAGCGGC
Source organism: Anastrepha fraterculus (assembly GCA_037575425.1). Lineage (NCBI taxonomy): Eukaryota > Metazoa > Arthropoda > Insecta > Diptera > Tephritidae > Anastrepha > Anastrepha fraterculus. The sequence goes on along the minus strand of JAYXIM010015384.1, from coordinate 78,249 downwards.
TTCGTTGGCTGGGTCATGTCGTCCGAATGGATACAAACGCTCCGGCTTTGAAAGTATTCGATGCGGTACCAGCTGGTGGTAGCAGAGGAAGGGAAGGCCTCCTCTGCGTTGGAAAGATCAGGTGGAGAAGGACTTGGCTTCACTTGGTGTGCCCAATTGGCGCCGGTTAGCACGAGAAAGAAACGACTGGCGCGCTTTGTTAAGCTCGGCCAAAATCGCGTAAGCGGTTATCGCGCCAATTAAGAAGAAGAAAGGTGGAGGCTTATATTTTCTGGTAAACAGCACCAGCTCCGTTTTGTCAGAGTTCACTCGGAGGCCGCAACTTGCAGCTCAGCCACTGAGTACAGCCAGTGACCTTTCCGAAATCTTAGCCAGGACTGATAACACAAATTACGAATTTGATTTGTTCCTCTAACCACCCTACAGCTCCGCTTAGGCATCATCAGAATGGCATTAATTCCAATGTTTGTAGGCAGGAACTTTCCGTAGTGAATTAAGCCTCAAACCTCTTTGGTTAATTTTTTTTCTGCCGATAAGAACCAGAAGTTCTGTGAGCATCAAATTAGAAATTTTCCAGGAAAAAGGCAAATGTTCGTCGCACAAAATATAACATATGGGCACATACAAGTAATTATATGTATGCATGTGTGCCATTGATTAAAGTTTATGCTTGGCAGAAAAATCTCAGTTCCATTCAAATCATGCAACCTCTTTCAGTGAACAAAATATGCCAGCGTAGACCCAAAATAGAATAGGCTTTAATGAAAGCACGTAGGGATAATTGCAGAAAAGGATTATATGCATTATGACTGGCCAACAGAAATATTTTATTCCTTTCTCACTGTTCACTGTTCGCTGTTCACGGCGAAACAAAGGCAGCTAACACTCTTTTATTTATTTTTGGTTTTTTTTTTTTTAGAATAACAGGAAACATGTTAGCCCATTGTAGACAATTTAAATCTTTTCCATCTCTAATCATTTTCTTTTTGAGAACGGTCTCTTCGCTCTTCGAGGTATACAATTATAAGCCATTTCAATTTAGAACGTTGCACGACAGATTTTTGGGCGTTCAATCAGTTACGACGGCTGCCCGGCCTGTTGTTCCTATCAACCACTTCCATCAGCAATCACCATTGTTGGCGCTGTCGTGACAAGAACGTATAATTTTTTTCTCGCTCGGATAAGAATAGGCGACTCAGGCTACAGTTTTGCTTTTATTTGTAAATTATTTGATTAAAAGGTAATGACTCGTTTATGTGTGTGCGTGTGCATTTACTTGTGAATAACCATCTGTCGGCATTTAATTTAGGTAAGACTACACGGAATGATGAACGAACCGGACAAACAAGTATTGCATGCGCATCGGACACTTACAGCCGTACATACAAAACACGCTGATTGTCTGACTGGCCAACTCACTGGCTGACTGACTGGTGACTGGTGGACTTTCAATTTTACTGGTAAATTTAGATATTGGAAAAGGATAAGCATTTCATATGCAAATGCGATGCTGCTGCCAGTCGACAAACGAGCCGCCGTGAGAATGTTGCTCCATGCGAACGCTCATAAATAACTACATATAAATGCAAGAATTCCTAGTTAATCCAGCCAAACAATTCTGCCAAGATGTCAATTATTTATAGCTGTCACGCTAGGTTTTGTGATAACAAAGCAACAAAGCCGTTTTATTATTTTGGGTTGAATGATTTAACTGAAAGTAAAACCTGTTGTTCCTCCACTATGAAGTCCCTTATAGCGGATGAATAAGCAAGAAAGTGACGTGTTTTTCTTTTAATTAATCGCACATAAAATTACTTTATTTATCAAATTACTTTACTTGGTTATCACACACGCAGCCATTCCAACGGCATACATTTTTTGCTGCACAAACTTAGGTGGCACTCGCCTTCGGTGCGCATGAGGCATTACGAGGGGTGTTCAATAAGTACCCGTGTTAAAAATGAAGACACCATTTTTTCAAAAATTGTTTTTTTTCTTCAACATAGTCCCCTTTTAGAAAGATACACTTCTCCCAATGTTCCGGCCATTTTTTTTGACTCCTCCAAAAAGTAGGATTTGTCGAACTCTTCAAAATACGCCGCTGTCTCAGCGATGACTTCCTCGTATGAACTAAATTTTTTTCCCCGCGAGCCATTTCTTCATGTTACGAAACAAGAAAAAGTCGCAGGAAGCCAGATCGAGTGAATACGGGGTGTGCGACCCGGTTCATGCAGTTCGGCGGCGACAACTCTGGATAAATGTGCTGGTGCGTTATCGGGGTGAAACAACACCTTCTTTTTCGCCAAAGGCAGCCGTGTCTCCTTCAAATTTTTTTTTGTGAAAGCAGTCCAATAATTTACTGTAGCATTGTCCAGTAATAGTTCTTCCTTTTTCTAAAAAATCCATGCGGATGACGCCATTCGCATCTCAAAAACTCGTCCACATGACCTTTCCGACCGATGGGACTGTCTTCGACTTCTTTGGAGCAGATTCAGCGGGAGAAATCCATTGTTTTGATTGTTGCTTAGTTTCTGGTGTGTGGTGATGAATCGAAGTTTCATCAACGGTGACAACTCGACGCAAAAATTCCTTCGGATTTTGCTTAAATTGCTCCAAACACTGCCCGAAGTTAACAGCCGCATCTGCTTGTTGTTCACCGTGAGCAATCGCGGCACCCATCGGGCCCACAATTTCTTCATCGTTAACTTATCATGTAAAATATTAATTGACCTTCCGGTCGACACACCAACGACCTCTGTTACTTCGCGCACTTTCGTTCGTCGATCAGCGAAACTCATCTTGTGGACTTTTTGAACGATTTCCTCGGTAACCACGTCTGCCGGGCGTACTGGTCGCTCCTCATCAAAAACGGATGTTCGTTCACGTTTGAATTCGTTGAACCAATATCTAACTAACTAAGCGTCTCCGTAGACAGCATCCAACTTTGAATGTTTGCGATGAAAAAAGCTCCTTGCCGTTCGGAGGAGGGCATACAACTGCGATTTCTTCTATTCCTTCAATTTATCATTTTCTAATTAACAAAGAACTTATGGGGATACATTTTTTTATTCCTTTATTATTCCACTTGGGATCAAAGGGCTTCAACAAAACATTTGTGTTTTATTCTAATAACTGCCGTTCTCTTTGCGACATCTCTCGTTTGGTTAACTGCTTCTAAATCACGAGGTTAGAACGCCTCCAGGTACTTCGTGGACGGCTGCCATTTTGGCCAGCATGTCGGAATGTCTGGGTGAAAGCAGGCAAATATCGTCCGCGTAGTAAAGGTGACTTAGTTGGCGAAATAGCATCCAACTGACTCCATGACCGATTTTTTCCACTTTTTACATTACTTCGTCAAGTGTAACCGCGTATAGAAGTGGCGACAGGGAGTGGGCAGGCCTGTTTGCCATGGGCATAGATATGCGACAAGAAAGACTAAGAGTATTTTGAAAGATGGTTGTGATTTATCTATTGAAATACTTTTTAATTGCTAATCGGTAACTATTTTAACTGTGACTGTCTCCTTCGTACTATTTTTGTTAGGGTCGTTTCTCAACTAATCTCTCACCTTACATGCCATAAATGAATGAATTTTCATTTTATCAGGACGCAAAATCCACGGACGCCGTAGCAAAATGGGTTGGTGTGTGACTACCATTCGGAATTCAGAGAGAACGAAGGTTCGAATCTCGGTGAAAGACCCAAATGAAGAAAAAGTTGTTTCTAAAAGCGGTCACCCCTCGGTGAAGGAGCTCGGTCAAACACCCAAAAAGGGTGTACTACTTATACCTATATATACATATATATATAATATAGATCTTTTAACTGTCTGACCTTTCTGGTGTACAATGCCGTTGTAATCCATAAAAACTGTGAGCATCGCCCTCTTTTTTGACTGCAAACAACGAGTTTTTTTTTGGTTTTGGTTCATTCATTCATTCATTCGAAGCTCTTCACTCAACCGCCTGATGTCTGGGTAGTCGTGTTTTACTCATAAACCCACGCATCGTCTCAGCCTTGGAGGTCATGTCTTTAGCTATACCAACGCGGTCCCTGTCGGCGGTCCAAAATGTCTTACATGTCCTGTAAACTACAATGTCCTGAATGAATCCATAAGCAATGTTCAAGTCCTGTGTGAGCTCTCTGATGGTTAACTTACGGTTATTGATCAACTTTCACTTGATTGATGTTTTCTATCAGTTTTCGACTTCGACGGCTCGATACGCGATACGCCTACACAAAGAAAATTTTTTTTTTGCCATCTTTTAATTAAATTAAATAAAAAAATGTTATTTTTAAAATGATTTTTTTTAATTATATTAATTGGTCAAATTAAATAAAAAAAAAACAATAAATTAAAAAAAAAATTAAATTAAAAAAAAAATAAATAAATTATTAAAAATGAATTAAATTAAATTAAAAACATATAATTTTAAAAATTAAATCTTTAATTATGAATTAATTAAAAAAATAATTTTTTAAAATTTTTTTATTAAATTAATTTTATATAATTTATTTTTAAAAACTAGTTTTTTTAATTTTTTTTGTTGAAAATACATTTCTTTTTGTTCAAAATTTATTTCAAGATGGTTTTTTGTCTTTTTTTAAATAATCATAAGAAGATGTTTTCCATATGACAAAAAGCTAATCTTCTCTAAAAATCTTTAAGAAAATTTTTCTTTTATTTTGGAAGAATAAAAAAGTTTTTCTTGAGTAAATTCTGTTCTAAATTATTAACAAAACAATCAATAAAAAGATATTTTGAAATATATTAAATAGATCCATATATATTTCACTTTAAAGAACTCCATACCGAAATTTTTAAGGGGTTAGAGGTAGTCAGAATTTTCAAAACATTGAATTCTTTTATATTTTCTTAAAGTATAATATCTAAAAAATATTGTGTGAAAATTTGAAGTGAATCCGACAAATACTTTTCGAGTTATTCAACAATTAACAAAGGGCGCTCGGGCGCTCCAGGGCAGATAGCACAACTTTAAGTACCTACGTTTTTCTCAAAACTATGTTTTTGAACTGGTAATCACTGTAACTTTTTTTTTATTTAATTTTTTTTTTTTCAAAAACAGGATGTATTAATCCTGTTTTTATTTTTGTAAAATAAAGCAATTGGCTAGCAAAAAAAAATATGTATATGCAATCATAATTTTTTCGGGCCTCTGACTACTTATAGCCCTTTACGGTTGAGTAAATTCAAATTATCAAATTTTTTTCACAACTCTTTTAGTTTACTTTTTATTCTACTCAAGCCTGCCAGCACTCAGGCCGTTCGTCATCCTCGACCGTGAGTTCAGGGGTTTTCTGAAGCATTCAGGCCTCCTGTAAATGGGCAACATTCGCACTATTGAATCCATTTTTCACGCAAAATTTAATACAAACTCGTTATTGCAAATTATAAAAATAATAATAATAATACTAAAAAAATCGAAAATACGTGTCGAGGTAGATTTAGTCAAGACGGCATAGTAACCTTTAAAAATGTTAAGCAATGGCGATACAGTTTTAGATATAAAATTTTAGATAAAATTGTTCGGAATGTTAAATACAGATGTGGCAACCCAACAAATAAAGGGTGGTTGTTCACCTGGTGGTTGTTCCGGGAACTTTTTGATTAAGGTGGCATACAAACAGACAAGCCAAAGAGCGAGGGAAGTTCAAAACAAAAATTTCCATCCATTTCGGTTTTTATTTAATAAAAAAGTGTTTCAAACACAAAAGTATATAATTAATTTTGCCTCACCTTCTGCTTGCCGGCTAACAGCAGGAGCCAATGTTTCGTCGCGGTCCTATAAGTTTGCAATAGAAGGTACACCCATAGAAGTGTATACATAAATGGACGGCGAAATTACTTAGAATCATTCAAACTTATAGCAACACACAACCGCTGACGAATTCCATTTCCATTGTTTTCCTTTAGAATTACAATGACTGTTGCTTTTTCAATTCATTCCTTTTTCGTTTGTTGTCTGAGCTGATTATCTACGGCCATTCCTTTTTGGGGCTACCCCATTAAATTCACTCGTTCAGCTTCAGTGCCGTCGTTGATGATAATTTCAACTACAGATTACCACTACAGCCACCACCACCACCACCTTCCAAGTTGCACAATACTCGTAATTATAGCCAGATATAAGAATGACAGAACTTGAACAACAATAACAATGACGTGGTATGGAAAAGTAATAATAATGTCAGCAATGGCAGCAATTCAACTCATCAACTTCAATTGGTGCACATTAACATCAGGCGCAACCATTTAATATCGTATTATTCCTATGCCGATGTGACCGTGCAATCAACTAACCAAAAACACAACGTTCAAACACAGACACACACATACACATTTATACATACATACATGCACTTGTATAATGTATATTCACGAAATAAGTGAGTAGCCAGGCAGTGACCAAATCGTCTACTCATTTCATTCATTCCAAGCGACTCGACGCTGTCCAGATAAATGCACACATACATACTCACATACATATGTGTGTTTGTATGTGCGTATATGCATAGGCGTGCTTTAATGGGTTCTCCGCATATGACCAAATAATCGCAATCTGTTATTTTCTATGCCCAATTTTGTTTTCCAGCGCTCAGTGTTGTTGTAAAAACTTTGTTCTGCGTGGATCTTTTGCCTTGGTGCACGTACAATGTCACTCGTTCATCCAACTACAGGCATCCAGCCTGCAATGTAGCCAGCCATCGAGCAGTCACGCAGAGTCTGTTGATCAGTCTGTCGGCTCAGCTTTGGCGGCTCTATAATTCACCGATTGCCTGACTCCAACAGGCGGTTCTAGGCGTTCTGACACCCAGGAGAGCGATGATTATTGCGTGTGTGTGCATGTATGAGCCATTTACGTATTGGTCACAAAGTTAATGTTGCAATTCATATGTATGCATGTGTATGTGTGTGCAACAACGCATTTACTTGCATATACGACTCGGCACTTACCTTCGGGGTAGAACAAATTTGTAGTTTCATGGTATTTATACGTGAAAATTATCTGTAATGCCTAATCGGCCCCTTGCTGCACTTAATGGAAATTTTTATTTCATTGCCACAAACCTTGGAAACATCATCAATTCATTTCTTGAATTTTATTAATGTTGCATAACCATTGAGTATCTGAATGGAAGAATAGTGCGCATTGTTCTAAGCCACTAATGGATTATGCGCCTAGCGGAAGGGAGTGCCCAGTTATTAGTTTTTGGCTGGAAGTAACTGTTTGCTAATTTATTCGTATGTAAGATTAAAGTCCATTCATAAAATATGATTTGCACACAAATTTTCATGCTGCTGGCGTATGTCGTCCTATATAAATTTGGTTACGCACAGCGCTCACTAATCAAATAAAAGTGCAAAGGGTAGAAGTTCACATACTCGTATGTGTGAGGCCTGATTGGTGTAAGATGACATTGGAGAGAAGCAGATGGCGAAATTAGTTGCAAACTGCCGTACGATTATTTTTTCCCTGCTTACCTCAAAATTCATTCCAGAAACTTAACAAACGAGCGATACATTGCAAGGAAGAAAATTTTGTTGTATGAGCCTGACGCGGAAAAAATTAACAAAATATGTACGAGTATGGAGAGCAATAGAATCTGGTAAAAAATGTAATCAAAAGAAAATTATGTAATTTTTTGAAAATAGTTGATGTTGTGGTTGTTGTAGCACTTCACTAGGCCCTGCCAACGCGGAGCTAGTGTGTCATCGACTTGCATCTTTAATTGCAGTTTCATCTCCCTCGTCCAGGTGGTAAAGAGCGTAGCCATAGACTTAGTGGGGGAAAGCTGGACACTCCTCGCAGTGAAAAAGCGAGAAAAGCTGGCGAGATAACCGTTTTGTAAAGCAATAGAAAATGTGGTGGTTAATATTTGCAATATGAGGCAGAGCTACACAAGAAAAAGCCCGCTTCAAATATTCCATATTGACCTAAAAGCAGACAGCAACAATCCAGATAGGATTGCGACAAACTGTTCAATATAAAAATTAAGTTTGAAGATCCAAGAAAGAAAAGTGAAATTCCGCAATGTGCTAGATGCCAACGATAAAGACATATGAAGCACTTTTGTAATCGCAGCCCACGATAGTTTAAGGCACCTTTCTGGTCTAGAGACGTGAAAATTGAAGGCGTTGAAAATTGAAGAAAAACAATCGGCATCAATTGAAAATCATTTTTATTCATTAGATCAATTCTTTATTTACAAAAAAATATTTTTTTCAATGACAATAACAGAAAAATTGCCTCCCCTGACGTAACACATGCCACTGGCGTAACGGATTAGCCCAAAGTAGGTGAGTAGTGAAAAAAACAATTCGGTCAATTATTCATCAAGAGATATGTCGCTATGGTGGATAGCAGACTTACAAAAAAACATTTTTTTCTAGATATTTTATCTGTTTATTGGAAAAACAAAAAAACAGGTTTTTTCACGTGCTCGTTCTTAAAAAAATAGAAACATTGATTATAAAATTATAATTCTGCTACCCGCAAGAGCCACAGGTCTACTCAATAACATATTAAAAATTCAAATCAATCGGTTCAGTACTTTTTGAGAAATTACCTACGCCAACTCGGAAAAATAGTTTCGAGAAAAACACGATTAACGCGCTCATACCTGGGCGTCGTACTCCAAACCGCTCTCGTTTCAAAGGACTGTAACGTCCAAACTAGAACGAATTTCAATATAAAAATTGGCAAGTATATTTTTGAAAGTATAAACTATCATATCAAGAAAAAAAATCGATTTTTTCAAAAATGCTAGATCGTAAAGGTGCCTTAAATATATTGTCTACTGATTGTCCACGAAAAGGGCAATGAAAAGACGAGAATTGCGTACTAAAGGGTTTTCCAATAACTGGTGTTATTATATATTATATTGCGCTATCGAGAGATGATTAACGATTTTTTATGACCAGAATTGGATGGTATTGATCAGGACAACGTTTATTTTCAACAAGACTGCGCTACGTGGCACATAAGCAAGGAAACCATTGATCTTTTATGGGAAAAGTTTCTAATTTACGTGAAAGTGTCGTTTCTCTCTCTCTCGAAGAGGTGATCACAATTGGCCACCGAGATATTGTGATTTAACACCCTGAGACTTTTTTCTTTTGAGCCACGTGAAAGAGAAGGTATACGCCAACAGCCCAGGGTCGATTCAAAAGCACAAAGATGGAATTCGTGCGGCTATCGCGGACATAAGGCAGCCACTTTGCAATTCGGTTATGGAAAATTTCATGAAAAGCATATTGCCCTGTAAGCGTGGTCGTGTTGGTCATTTTCCTGATGTTATTTTTCACTATTAACGGCATATCTTCCTCTTTATAATGAAATAAACAGCCGATCATTTATATTAAAAAATAGCATTTTTCTTAGAATATCAAAATAATACCCCTTATTGGAACACGCTTTATGTGATGACAACCAAATTATGAGGGTTGTACAGTTTATAAGGAATTGCGTCAAAAAAAATACACTTCAGTTGGGGAAAAGAGCTTGGAGCTATGCTGCTCTTAATACCCGCGTGTCCCAGCCTACTAGAGCTAGAAATACGAGATATGCGAGAGCCCTAAAAAACAATTTGCCTACACAGCAACAAGCACAACTAAGGATAAAAGAACTCCACCTAAATAACAAAATAATGAGTTTGAAGAACTGAAAAAAATGGTCAGGACATTTCTCTACCGGAGCACACTTGACAAGCAAATGTTACTCGGACAGTCAAGCAGCTATAAAAGCGTCAAAAACAGACATCGAATATTTTAAATTTCTAAATGTCATATCAAAATACTACAAAATACACCTTATTTGGATGCGAGACCACAGGAATATAGCAGGAAACTGCAAGGCACGGTATAACTCTTGATATCCAAGTGGATAACACGCTGATACTCATGCCTATAGCCACTTGTAAACTAAACTTATAGTTGGGAAACCATCAAGCTTATTAAGATTTAACAGGGAAGTTATAAGAAAAATGATAGGGATTTTAACTGGTCATTGTTTAATAGGCAACCACGCCAGAAGGTTAGGACTCACATACTGCGATTTCTGTAGAAGCTGTCTTAACACAGAAGGAGAGGAAACAGTCAGACATCTTTTATGTGAGTGTAAAGGCTTGGCCAGGAGGAGGCTTAGCATTCTTCGTACTGCATATTTAACTGATGGAGCGGATATAGCGCATCTAAAACTAACGATGCTTTGCTCGTTTAGTAAAGCTATAAAGGATAAGTTCTGGTAGTATCACAATGGATCTACGACAGGTCTAAGTGTGTCATTGTGACAGCCACCCTACCTACCTACTTACATAGACAACACAAATCATCTTGCTGGTACTGCTAGAGAAGGAACTGCAGTCATTATTAAAAATAGCAGCACTCAAGCGGTTTACGGCCATACTCAAAATGCAATCGACAGCTATTATAATAAAAGATTACACGAGTCTTCTAGTAACACATTGCATTAATTTAGTGCTTATCAATTTTCGCCTATCCAAAATTCGTTGTTATTTGATTCCTTTAATGCGTATTCCAACACTCACTACTAGACTTCCAGTATAACATATATATGCCCTGTTTCGATCTTTAATTAGGTGCAGAATGTTATTAGTGAACCAGGAAAGTGCATTTTTTCTACTTTACAAATTTTCTTTTGTATGATTTATAGGGGGAAAAAATAAATGACTTGAAAATACATTTTTAAGGGGTGTTGCTTTTTTCATGTTCACAGCTGTAAGTCCTTCAACTGAGCAGTACAAGACTTAATTCAACACAGCTTTTGTTGGAGGTAAAATGTAATTAAAAAATATGATTCGCCATAGCCAGTCAGCTTGAGCTTGAAAGATGCGCTCATTTAGATAAACTTCAAATCAGATGTGGGATCTGTGGTACCAAATATCATGTTTCTCCCCTGTGTAATGCTTTATTACTTTGGTAGCTTGTGTGATTTGCTGCGTTACAGTCGCTGGGAAGCGAATTGACTCTATGGTTGCGGACATCAGTTGGTCGATTGTAGGCAAAAAATAAAAAGGGAATTTAATGATTTCCCACTGCAAGCACAGCCAATTCAAAACATTGTAACATTCGTAAAAGAAACACAAAATACAAAATATTTTAATACGAAAATTTTGTAGAAATATGTAAGTCAAAACGTGCTCGAAATTGGAAATATAAAAGGTGAAGTCCAAAATAAACAAGACTGGCGTCATAAAAGTGTTTTTGATGGCGCCATTCTTTTAATGAGTGAGCGCGTTGGAAGTTACATCCCTAGCTGACTTCCAATGAAAGCTTGGTGACATTCGGTTCAGTGGAAGTCAAGTTATTTCGTCTAAAGTGGCAGTATGTTTGTGTCAGCGGTACAAAAATGAGTTTTGCCCAAGGAGTTTTTGTTTTAAAATCGGTAAAACGGAATTGATGAAAAAAGTTTATGGCGATGGTTTTCTATCTCGTCTCAGAGTTCATGAGTGGTTTACACGTTTCAGAGATGGGTGTGAGGACATAAATGGCAATGAGCATACGGGCCCAAAATCAGTAATCACCGAAAACTCCATCGAAATTGTTGGTAAATTTATCAAAATTGAGCCGAAATCATCGTTGAAATTCATGGAGTCGGAGTTGAATACCCCCAAAACATCGATTAATCGCATTTTAACTGATCATTTGGGCTTACGAAAGCTTTGTGCACGTTTCACTTCGCACAACTTAACTGAGGACCAAAACTTGCTCAGAATTCAACATTCGAAAGACCTCATTAAAGAGGCGAGAAAAGACGAGAACTTCCAGATCAACATTGTAACTGGTGATTGGTGATGAAAGGTGGTATTTCCAACATGAACCTGAAACTATGCGTAAAAAGTGCCGAATGGAAGGCCTCAGACGAGCCTCCACCCAAAAACTCGCGTTTGGAGAAGTCAAAAATCAAGTCAATGCTCATTTCTTTTTACAATTCCAAGGAATCGTCCACAAGAAGTTCGTGCCAATTGACCAAACCGTCAATGCAATTTTCTATCTTGGCGTTTTGAAGAGTTTGTTGCATCGCATGCGTCGAATTCACCCTGAAAGGCGCATGATAATGCAGCACCTCACCGATTCACTCTTGTGACTGATTTTTTGACTAGAAATCGCATTGTAACCATCAAACACTCATCGTATTCGCCTGATATGGCTTCCTGTGACTTCTACCTATTCGGAAAATTGCATTTGGCCATGGAAGAAAAACGTTTTGCGTCCGTAGAGGCCATCCAAAAGACTTATACCGACATCCGCAAGGACATTCTGGTTAATGACCTGAGACACTCTTTCGAAAAGCTTTTAGATCTTGCAAAACAGCGTATCGAGGCCAGAGGGGGAAGTATTTTGAATAAATAAACTCGAAGTTATAAGAACAAAGCTCCTGTCGTTTCTATTTTAGCTCAGTCTTGTTTATTTTGGACTTCTTCTTGTATGAATGGCAGCATTGACAGTCCGACAGTCGTCGATGTTATTGTTGAGTTTAGAACGAGTTTATGACTTTTTCATTCCAAATGAATCGATAAATCGCCTGAGAGACAAGACAATCTCTACTGATCCGAGTGCAAAATTAGAGGTAAAAGCACAATTCTTCTTCCTAGTTTTTTTACAGGCGCCTAGTTATGAGCCTACGCTGACGACCTAGTAGTTTATGTATTAGGCTGGCATGAGGAAACCATTTCGGATCGCATGCAGCAAGCCCTTACAATAATAAACAAATCGTGCACGGAAAAAGGGCTCTCCATTAACCCATCCAAAACAACACTTGTACCGTTTACTAGGAGAACGAACATAAATCTCAAATGTCGACCCTTAATGGAACAACACTTCAACTCTCGACAGAAGCGAACTACAATATCTTGGCTTCAGTCTTGACAAAACGCTTATGTGGAATTCCCATATTGAGAGAGTTATTTCAAAAGCCACAAGGGAATTCTTTGCCTGCACAAGGCTTTTTGGTAAGATATGGGGACTAAACCCTAGAATGACCTTCTGGACATTCACCACAATTGTGAAACCCATAGTCACTTATGCATCCTTAGCATGTTGGCCCAAGGTCAAGCAAAGAAAAGCAGTAAACGAATTAAACAAACTGCATCGCCTGATATGTGTTGGTATTACAGGGGCTATGAAAACATGTCCCACGGATGCATTGGGTGTGCTCCTGAACATACCACCGCTTCCAATCTTAATTGAAAGGGAAGCTCGCTCGAGTGCCTTAAGATTAAAAGGTATATCTGAACTTAAAAGTGGGGATATGAAAGGACATTTAAAGATCTTAGAAGACTTCCTACATAGTCCCATTCTTCATAGGGATGATATACTATCACCCAAACCAATACTCTTCAGGAACTTTTAAGTTATAATTACAGTTACAGACTGGAGAACTAACTCTATCACTTTCAAACCTGGCTCCCAGCTATGGTTTACTGATGGGTCCAAATTGGAAAATTGTAAAACAGGGGCAGGAATCAATGGGCCTAAATTCAAAAAATCGATTCCGATGGGATTCTACCCAACAATATTCCAGGCAGAAATACATGCCATCGAAATATGTGTGAGAGAATGCCTTAGCAGGAAAATGAGAGGTACTCACATCTACATACTTTCAGATAGCCAAGCGGCTCTAAAAGCCCTTCTATCAACAACTCCAAATTGGTAAATGATTGCCTAAACCTTCTCAACACGTTAGGGAACCTCAACATAGTAACACTAGGCTGGATTCCGGGACATGAAGGACACGAGGGAAATGAAATGGCTGATGACCTTGCAAAACAAGGAGCAAATATGCAACTTACTGGTCCTGAGCCTTTCTGTGGACTCACAAAAGGCCACATTAAAGAATTCCTTAGGAAATGGGAAGAAAGAAAACTTGCTGCACACGGGCTAAACTGTGCCGGTCAGCGTCAAGCCAAACTATTCCTAAGTCCCAACAAAGGAATATCTGACAAGCTTCTCTCACTAAGCAGAGTAGATCTGCGTCTTTTAACAAGATATCTTACAGGCCACTGCAGCCTGAGGTATCATCTAAATAATATTGGTATATCTGAGACCAATGTCTGCCGCTTTTGCGAAATAGAAAATAGAAAGCTCAGAACATGTGCTTTGTGAATGTCCTGCGTTGGGCAGACAGAGACTTCATCACCTTGGTGGTATCGTAGTATCTCCATGCAATCTTTGGAACAACAAACCCAAAATTGTGCTAAAATTTTTAAAAAGCCTAAAACTCAAGGGTTACAAAAATAGATTTCTAATCTGTGATACAAAATGAAGTTTACGTGCCTGCGCTTTTTTGTGTGTGTGTCATTTCAGAACTTGATATTTCACCTACAGCGTAATGAGCCAAAAAAGCAACATATTCAATTTATTTTTCTTTTTTTTTGTTTGTTTTTCGTTTTTCAAATTAAAGCAGTCAATAATTTTTAGCTAGAATTTGGCCATAAGTAATGGTCTCCGACAAAAAGTCTAATAATATATGCGCGCATGTGTGGAAATTATGCACGCCCGTACACACGAGCACGTGTACGTATGCTTCTTCTTGTATGTGTGTGTATGGTATATAGAACAACAATTCCACTTAAGGATTCACGCACAAGTGGCTGCGTCATTAGGACTCAGTAGCTCAGTGCCACACCGTAAAAGAACGAAAATGACAGCATGTCGCCAATCAACGGCAAACAGGCAAACAAGTAAAATCAAAAACTCATTCTCGTAACAGTTGAAATGTAATGAGGGGTGTTGAATTTTCACAGAGCGCAGACAAAGCGTGCAAAGAGGACGTAGAAACACTGAAAGTAGATACTAAAGGATGGCATGTACGTGCATACACACGCACACGCACACACATATATACATTTAGATGGCGTAGATAAAACGCTGCGGGTGAAGCGGGTCAATGGTGAAATTAATTACATTGTTTTATATTTCAGTTTTTTTGGTTTTCGGCGTTTCCTACTTATACATCATTTGCTACTTCAACTGCTGCGGGCCACATGCAATGCGAGCATTTTGTTTTTGCTTTTTTTTGTCTCGTTTTTGCTTTTTTTGTTTGCCTTTTTTAATAGTTATTTATTAATGTTTTATGTACCTGAATTTATGTTTATTTTTGTCGGCAGCCGCAGCTTATGTTCGGCATGAGTAGTTACCAAATTGCTTACGATTACTGCAATTTTCATGAAACGAGAGGTTGGCATGGTTTGGCCGATTGCTTGGTTAGTCAGCATTACACCACCGCTCACTCACTCCACCACTCCGCCGTGCGGGTACACCGCCACTTAACTTAAGTTTGCCGCACTCCGCGCCAACTACCAAACCATATTTGTTGTGAATGCGATCGCAACGGAAAGGCATTGCGGCTTGAGCGAACAGGAGGCAATCAGGCAGTCGGTCACGTCTTATTGTGGTCGGGCGGCTTTTGCCCGAATCACCGTACGTCTGAGTAGTGACGTGCTTTTCCGATATGCGTTCGATAATTCCCAACTCGATTCGTAGCCGACCAAAGAAATATTTTAATAACCACAAAGGCAACGGTGGTAGATACGTATAATTTCACCGGCAGACAGTTGGCCAGCCAGCCAGACGGCCATTCATGCGATTTGCTATGCTTATTTATTCTCATTTCCATTTTTTCGATTTGTTTCATTTTGCTGTTTTTTCGTTTCTACTATTTTTGCATTTTTAATGAAGTACGTGCGCTGAAATTATAAGAAAAGGCTGTTTGCATTGGGAAAAACTTAATGACTTTGCCCTAACGCCGCCCCTAAAAGGAAATATGGGAAAAAATAACCGATGAATTGAACTGTGCGCTGCGTGCAACCCTTCGATATTGGCTTGAGAGTTAACCAAGTCAGGGCAAGCGAGTAGTTTGGCTCAATAAACTTAATCGTTAGGGGAAATTGAAATGAACGGCAATATGAACGCAAGTGGAATGCAACAAAAACATTAAACCATTTAACACAATTTGATTTCTGTACTGGCAACGAAATTATGCAAATTCTTTGACTTGTTAAAAAAGGCAGCTTAAGGCATTTATTATTCAAGCCACGAAGTGCATTTTAAAATACAAGGTGGCGCAAACTTAATCAACCTGTCGGAAGTTTATAAATGGTTTTGTAATTTGTGTTGTACGTCAATCATATTTGACACTTGACAAACAAGCAATGGAGCGCTGGAGCAAAGGTCAATATGAAAGTATCCATCACTCAAAATTAGTTCTTTTGTTTTTTTAGTTAAAAAAAAATTTCAAAAACAAAATGTTGGATGATTAATTTTGCGCTACCTTGTACATACTCAAAGCTAAATGCATTTAGTTTGGAAAAAAAGCTTATTTTTTGAAAATCTGTTGATGTGAGTGCACTACCAGAATAGAGATAAATTTTTCTAAAGAGTTAATACAACATATCGCATGCATATTTATTTATATGCCGGTCCGACATTGAAGAAAATTTTTCTGCAAAGTCTTTTAGTAGCAGAGGTGAAAGGATTGCCACAATTTCCAAAGAATAAAGAAACGAATTAAAAAAATTCTCTATCATTTCATTGTTTTTCTTCTTGGTTTCATATTACAAATTTATGTTAATTTATAATAAAAAAGTGGCGCAAAATTAATCACCCTTTCGGAAGGTTTATAATTTTTGCAAATGACACCGCACGTCAATGTTGTTGCTGTTATAGCAGCATAAACATTTAAATATCCTTGGGCGGCTAAAAATCCGGGTCCCTCCGGCAAGGTAGAATTGACTATCGCGGGAACGGCATTACGTACGTCAATCATTTTTGACCTTTGTCAACTTGTAGATAACTGTAGTATAAAAAGAAACAAGCAATGGAGCGCGTAAAGGTCAAAATAAAGACATTTATCACCCAAAATCATTGTTTTTATTTAGAAAAAAGTAACAAAAAAAACAATATTGGATGATTAATTTTGCGCCACCTTGTACTTATTCATAGCTAAATGTATTCAGCTTGGAAAAAATATTTATTTTTTGTAATACTTGCGATGTGAGTGCACCACTAAAATATTGGGTTGGGGAATAAGTTCCTAGCGTCTTTACCGAAAACTTTTAGTTAAACAAAAACAATAATTATATCAATAAGTGAACCAATTATATATTCACTGTTGCTGTTTTCAACCTCTTCCCACCTCCCGACCAATTTTTGTATGCCGTTCCGCAAAAGTCGCCCGGTCTGGTGTCAAAGAAGTTGTTGAGCCAAAGAGGTCCTTTGCAAATGAAAATAACGCCCTTCATAAGATTTGACAGGGAGCTAAAAAGATGGTAATCGATCAGTGCAAGGTCTGGAGAAAACGACGGATGCAGAAGGAACTCCCATTCGATCTCTTGGGGTGCGGCTTTGGCGGCCTGTGCAACATGGAGCCTGGCCTTGTCGTGAAGGAGTATGGTTTGACCAGATCTTTCAAATCGAATAACTCCATTCATGTGGTGTTGCTGGACAATTTAGAGTTCTTTGTTGACCGTAACATTCTTTTCGAGCATTTCCCAGTGCACCATGCGCTCCCAATCCCACCAAACACGTATCATGATCTTTTTTGGGTGAAGGTCCGGCTTGACTCTCGGCTTTGGCGTATCTCCTTTTGCCACAAACTCCTTTCTTTGCTTCCTATTGATGAATAGACACCATTTCTCATGTCCCGTGACGATTCGATAAAAAGGATGCTGAAGAACAATTTCTTTGTTATTTTCCGTAGAGCTCGTGAGGCACCAGGCACCCAGGCTCCAACTTTTCGGCAAATCCCATTGAATGTAGGTGATTGAGAAACGTTTTATGATCGCAGTTCATTTTTTCCGCCAATTCACGAATTGTTCACCTTCAAAAGTAATTTGAGACGTTCTTCATCGAATTCAGAAGGCCTTCCGCTGCGGGACGTGTAATTAACGTCAAAGCCGCCATTTTTTAACTTTGCAGGCCATTTCTGTGCCGTAGACTCACCTATGAAACCTTCTCCTTCCACTTATGACACCTTCGCAAATGTCCCGGGCTGCTTCGGCAGCTTTTTGACCTTGATGAAAAGCAAAGAAGAGCAGGTGTCGAGAATGCTGATTTTTGCCTCTTAGGTATTCCATTTCTAAGGCTCGAAACTAATAAAAAATTAAATATGTAACTCAAAAATACAATTAACATAGTTTTGTAGAGCAGAAAGAGTTCTATCGAACGAATTCGTACCCTTTGCCAAACAGCAAACAAATCGTTGTAAAATAAAAGAAAGTATAAACACTATGAACTTATTCCCCAGCTCAATAATTTCATAGATAATTTCTTGACATTTATTTGAATAGATTAAATCTTAGCGGCTACGTTGGCTGGGTCATGTCGTCCGAATGGATACAAACGCTCCGGCCTTGAAAGTATTCGATGCGGTACCAGCTGGTGGTAGCAGAGGAAGAGGAAGGCCTCCTCTGCGTTGGAAAGATCAGGTGGAGAAGGACTTGGCTTCACTTGTTCTGTCCAATTGGCGCCGGTTAGCACGAGAAAGAAACGTCTGGCGCGCTTTGTTAAGCTCGGCCAAAATCGCGTAAGCGGTTATCGCGCCAATTAAGAAGAAGAAAAAATCTTAAAAACTATTTATCTTTAATAAATAAATGTATATAAATAAATAAATGTACGAAAACGACCCAAACGGTCGTTGATCGGAAAAACACAATTAAATTGACATTGAAAGCCAAATTTGTTCCAAATAAATTACGCAAAACTTATTAAATTTCGTTTACAATTAACTGCCTATATTTTAAAGCTCTAGTGACAAATCAAACTAGACTATTCCATCTGCCTGAACTAACTCCATCCATCCAGGCTCTTTTCTTCAACAGGCTGGGGCAGTGCGCTAACCTAAATACCATCAACCTTCTCTATTACATCAACCAGCTCTGGTTGGCTATAGATATCTGCCTGTTGCAGGTCACATAATAATATCAAAACGGCGATTTAGTGCTACTTGAGGACTGCCAGGTGCACTTCAACCATTTCACCTACCTACCTGCCTAACTCCATCCATCAGCTATTACTAACTTCATCTTGGTCGTGTACTTATACATATACACAAAATTTTATGTTATTTTCATTTCCGGTTTCCCATTAGTATAAACCACCTAATGGAGCTTTAATTATTTACATATTTAGCTATATACATACATATGTAAATATGTATATGTTTGCATCTGTCTATGATTGCGAATTTGCATATACATATATGGACACATAAACAACATACATCCGCATCTACATGCGTATACTTATGAGTACTTAAGTAATTACTTATTCAACCTGGTTGGTGGCCCGTTTTACCACTTTGGCAATCCGACAGCTAATAAACGCGCCCAACTGCCATTAAACCGAAGCAACCGCCTCGATCTTGGTTACTGTGTTTTTATGCCAGCCACTTTGATTTGGTTCATTCCCACTTAAATATGTGCCTACACGTTCGTTTAAATAAGCACAAATTTTTATTTATTGTGTACTTTCCGCAATTTTGGCTCACTGTGCTTTAATTACAGATTTTTTTTCGTGAATAGTAGGCAATAATTTTTGTCGCTCTGTTGATGAACAAGTGTCAACGGGTTTCTTATATAAGCGTGTACATATTTACATAGCTGGTCGTTTATGCAATGTTATCTTGTCATATATGTATGTAGATATGTATGTATACATATGTATTAGCACAAATAAATTTAAAGTGCTTGTCTACAACCCGAATTGACATACATATAAACAAACTATGTATGCTCAGATTTTCTGAATTGCAAAATAATTTTTCATGTTCTTATGCAAAAAGAAAAAAATTAAATATTTGAACAAAAATGTGTCGTGTGTTTTTTTAAGAGCTTGAGAACTTAAAATGTTAACACAAAAGAGAAATATTGTTGGAATGGATTTTTTGCATTATAATTACAACCAGAAGTGAAACCGCGACTGGGCTTATTTGTGCAAGGAGATACTGGGCATATAATAATAGCTCTCTCTCTCTTTTCCACAATGAAGTCTTTCTAACCATACAAGTCTCGAGCACAAAATGACATAATTCTGGCTGCACAAGGAGCAGACTGTGGAGTTCTAAGAAAGCTGTTCCCACTTTTTCCGACAACAACTTCATCCGAATTGCATACCACTGCGATCGTTCGCATTATCTTTGAAGCAAATTTCCGGAGTGGTTTTTATGCCCAAATAAGGCAGAACCACATATGTAAAACCAAAGGACTAAAGGCATATAAACCTCACCTATTTTCTTCTCAATATGTTTAAGAGGTTGTTGGGCGTCCACATTCTACAACAAACCCATCCAAATCCCATCTCTCCGTGACAGCACACCTACTTTAAAAGCAACTCTCTGGAGTTGTTTTCTTGATCCCCAAAGTGCCCGAGACCTCACATGTTAAGCCAAAGGATTTTAGGTCTATAAGCCTCATTTATTTTCTTCTCAAAATGTTTTAAGAGTTTGTTGGGCATCCACATCCGAATTGCATACCATCGCAAAAGCTCGCACACTTTAAAACCAACTCCCCGTAGTCGGTTTCCTCCAAAAACGACCTCATCCGTAAAACCAAAGTGTTTTAGGCCTATAGATAAGTAGGTGAAATGGCTGAAGTACCAGACTATCACTCTCCAATTAGCACTAAAGCGCCGTTTTGATACTATTATCAAACCCCCAGGAGGCAGATATCTACAGCCAGCCAGAACTGGTTGATATAATAGAGAAGGTTGATTAGATTTAGAAGAAAGCAGCACCCAGTGACCTTAATCATCCAGCTGCCAAACCCGGACGCTTACCGAGAAAGTGCTCAACAGTCTCCTTCTCTGAAAGATCCTCACAGCTTCTGCAATGGGCGTTAAATGGTAAACACAGCTTTTCTGCGTGTGTCACGATCATCCAATGGCCGGTAAACACAGCCTCGAGTTTGGAAATTGAGTGGTGTGGCGTACACAGAACTTTCTGAGTCCTGCGTCTATTGTACTGGGGCCAAAAAGTTTTCGAAATAGCAGACGAAGAAATAGAGCTCCATCTCTTCTGCGCTTTCCTGAGAAACAAGATGTGCTGCAGTCCCCTTTAACAACAGCCGGGACTTATATGCTTCACCTATTTCCTTTTAAAAATGTTTTACAAAACAGTTGAGCTTCCACATCCGACAACACATCCATCCAAATTCCATCCCTCCGTGTCAGCTCGCCTACTTTAAAAGCAACTCTCCGGAGTTGTTTTCATCGCCAAGGTGTCTAGTACCTCATATGTAAAACCAGGGCTTTAGGCCTGTTGGCTTCTCTTCTCTTGTCTTCTCAAAATGTTTTAAGAGTTAGTTGCATGTCCACATCCAACAACAACTCCATCCCAAAGGCATTGCATCGGGTCAGTTCGCCTAATTTACCCTACAGGAAACAGCTCTCCACGAAATTGTAGACGAAATATAAAGAGGCTCCTTTGGGGAATTTGCACTGAGTATCTTGTGTCACTGAAGAATATAAGGAGCCTTCAACAACTAGGTGCCTAAGTACCTAGAATTGAAGTAATAGTAAAGTGACGAAAACTTTTCTGTGTCACGTTTTTAAGCGACGTCCTCAAGAATTAAAAATAAATAAATAAATAATAAATAATTGGCGCGTAAACTTCTGTTAGGTTCTGTTTGGTCGAGCTCCTCCTCCTATTTGTCATGTGCGTCTTGGTGTTGTTCCACATATGGAGGGACCTACAGTTTTAAGTCGATTTCGAACGGCAGATATTTTTTTTTTTAAGAGGAGCTTTTTCATGGCAGAAAAACACTCTGAGGTTTGCTATTGCTTGCCGTGGTGTGATCGCTATTAGAAAAAACGTTTTCTCCACTTTGGTGTTTCAGATTGGTTTGGGGATTTCAAACCTACGTACTCCGAATGGTAGTCACGCACCAACCCATCCTCAACCATTTGGCATTCATAAATCGACTGTTTGGCGGATTTTAACTGCAGACGTAATTCTGTGGCGCATTTAAATGATGACATTTTTCACATATACTTCTTAAAAGCCGTATTTTGAATAAAAATAGTGAACAGAAGCCTGAAAATCTACATTTTTAAATGTTTTATTTCAAAATAACATCTAGGCGCGCCTTTTGAAAGACCCTTTATAAATATTCCTTATACTGTGGATATATAATACTGGCATATGTGTGTATGTGTGTATGTGATACAAACATACATACACATATATGTGCTTCTGTAATTTATATTAGATCTGAAATGGAAATAAATCGCGTCATGCACACAAAAGCGCCAAGAGGCTGAAATTCCATGTCAACGAAAATTGAAGCTTGAAGACATTAAATACCAACAGAACTTAAGCGATTCGTGCCATATGCCAACCCACCAACCAACCAACCAACACTTGCACCAACTATGCCAGCAGCCACGTATTGCATTCACTCACGATTTCCTATCGACTGCCCGTTTCTTCGACGTTCGCTTCAAGCTGATGGACCGACTTCCGAACCGGTTGACTACTTGTCTGGCGTAATTGATGTGGATGCGGCAGCTGACGCACGTCTCTTTGCACAATTCTTATGCCGTTCAGGGTCTTTTGTTCATGCAACTTTTCGCTTTCTCATGCAAACTTTGTCTTCCACTTCTTTACAATTGTGCAACCGCACAACCGCTTTCTCATTATTCCTTACGCAACACAGCGCTTTTTGTTGCCTACTCACGTTCATCTTTTATTGCAAAGTTCTATGCAAAAGGGTATTTTCTTTCCATATATCTCGTTTTTTTTGTTTTTAGTTTTTATAATTTTATTTGTTTTTATGCTTTTTTCCATATTGTTCTGGTTGTTGCCACAGTTGCTACATCCTTTGCTCAAAGTTGCTGAGTTGAGTTGAGTCATCTTGTGCGCTGCACGAGCATTGTTGCTGTAGGCCAACTCAGCGCATGTATGGGTCTGTTTGGCCTGAATAAAAGTCTCGTTTTATGTATGCAAGTGTGCCATGTTATTATGCACATACGCTTATGTATGTAGGTGGGTGTGTGTATGCCCTGTAGCTTTAAGTTTTTAGGGGCTTTAACGAGGTTGCTAAGATTGCTTAGTCGATATTATGCACACACACAAGTGCGCTATCCTTTAATTTAATGCAAAATTTCCATTTCCCTTCTGAAATGTTGTATGCCTTAAAATAAACAAGCAAAGTAATCAGATTCGAAAGAGAATTCCGCCCCTTGCCGGCACCACTTCTGTGCGCTAGTTTGTGGAATTCTTATCTTTGCGCACATCCCCTGTCGAATTTCAGTTTTCTGTTTCGGGGTATTTAGCATAAAAAACGCCCTTAAAATGAACAAATTCTGTTGCAAAAAATCATAGATATGTACATATGTACGCAAACACATACATGCATACATACACAGCCAAATGTTAATTTATTTTTTATATGGGTCCCATGTGGTTGAGTTGTCTTGTTTCTTGTATTAAATGTAATATTTTACGGTTCATAAAGGCCGAATGAAATAAAATCAACGAACAATAAATTGTGGCGACGGCTGCATGTCGAATAAAGTGGGTGGAACTGCTCTCCGTTCATCAGAAAGCCAGGCTTAATGAGCGCATAAAATAAATATCAAATGATGAAAGAGGCAGGCGCTATCGCAAATCGTAAAATTGACTTTATGGACCATTTTTATATACCGAGTCTTATTCTTATTTACGCGTGTAATCGAATTATGTAAAAGGTTACTGAGAAAATCCGCCGAAAATACTGAAAATAGATAAGTTAAAAAACATTAAAAACAGAAATTAAAAAATACATTTAAAAAATGTATAAAAAAAATCATATTTGCCTTCGAAAAACTTGTTTGCCACACGGGAAGTGTGATTCCGATCAATGGATTGTTGAAATTTTTAAATTACCAGTAAATTCTCTTCCGCATGAGGTGGCATTACATTTTGAAGTCTCTGAACGCACTTGACCGCATCCATATTAACTTCGATACGATGAATTGGCCCGACATCGTTCCAGGAAAAGCAGCCCACACCATTTTTGAGCCTCCCCCGTGCTTTATGATTGTTGAAACGAACTTTATTTACGTTCGTTTCATCCCTGACAAAAATATAACGCCACTGTTTTTGAATCCAGGATATGGGCTCTCAAGCAAACTCAATTCGGCGTTCTCGTTGTAATGCTGTTGCCAATGGCTTCTTCCAGCGCTACAGCTCTTTTCAGTATTGCCTTTTCCAGGTGAACAAACATTTCTCGATGTATGGCAGCAGCACTCTTCCTGGGATCATTTTGCCAGCGCATCGTTCGGCAACGTTCGGCTGTATACAAAAACGAAATTGGATGATTAATTTTGTGCCACCTCGGAATAGGCAATTTGGCCGCACTGTGGCCATTTGTTGTGTCGGAGCTTTTCCGACTACTTCAGGCCCGGCAGATGCTCTGATTAGTCTACCACCACTTGATGTTTTCATTCAAGGAAAGACCTTGAAGGCCATCTGCCGTGCCCCTTGACTCTATGCCATCAAGAGTCTTACTTGACAAGAGACAGAGTAGTGCTGCCAAAGGCTCAACTGTGGTCAAACTCAGAAAATGAGTCCGGCAAACACTGTTCTCGCATTTTCACAGATGGCTCCAGGACCGAGCACGGCTCCGGCTCTGGAGACTACGTGGAATCCAGCAGGACAAAACTGCACTTTTCTCTTGGAATGCATGCATCTGTGTTTCAAGCGGAGGTGTATGCTGTTCAAGAAGCGATCAACTTTGTTGTGGAAAACCGATGGAGAGACAGATCTATATGTGTCTGCAGCGACAGCCAAGCTGCGCTCATGGTCTTAGACAGCCTCCCAACCACTTCAAGGGTAGTCGAGTCCTTTTAATCCAGGCTGAACTATGTCTGTAGACATAATAGCATGATGCTAGCATAGGACCCGCGACACGTGGGTATTGTGGGTAACGAGATCTTTCACTCTTTAACCAGAATGGGCTCTGAGGCCAACTTTCTTGGCCCGGAGCCCGTTCTGCCACTCCCTTCTGCAGCCGTCAAAGCCACGGTTAGCAAATGGGTTACTCTAACCCACAAGTGAGCTTGGCAGGCTAAGAGAGGCTGCACATGGACAAAACTGTCTTGTCACTAAGCAGAGGGGACTGTAGGAGGCTGGTTGGACTGATGACGGGCCACTTTCTATGGGCAAAGCACATGGGAAAGGTAGGCATCTCAGAGAGTGTACTCTGCCCAGTATATGGAGAAGGGGATGGCACGGCGGACAACTTTATGTACGTCTGCCCGCCTTCGTTCGAATCAGGCTTGAGGTCTATGGCATTGATGGGTTAAGAAAAGACCACCTTGGCTCCTTGGCATCACAAGATCTACTCAGTTTTCTTCGGGGGTCGAGTAGATTTAAAGAAAATTAAAACGGGAATCCGAGTTCAGTAGAATGGATTTAATTGTGTCTGAGTGCTGTACTTGCTAGTCTGCCCCGACAAAAGAGAAGGCAATTTAGTGGATACTAATCGTTAATTTATTGCAAAATCTATAATCAGAAAAAAATTTCAGCACAAATAAAAGAAAAAAAACTAAAACACGTAAGACTGAAAGAAAGAATAGTCGCAGAATATTTTGCGTATTTCTACGCTGATGCACAGACGTCTCCTGCAATAGATCCTGCTGTGAAAGGACATTTGCGAAGTCCTTAGCTGCAGGCGAGTATTAAATTTCTAAGCAAATCATTTTTTTCATTATATAAAAACACACGTATGTATGTATATGTGTGTGTGCATGTGTGCGGAAGCATAAACATTCAGTTATAATTTTTTACGCACTTATGGATTTTTAAGGATGCCCACATACATGGATGCGCGCTTAGAATTTTATATTACTTTATTTATTTCCTTTGTTTGCAATTGTAAAATTTTTCTCCCATACTTTTCGCTGGCATATCTGGAGCTTAGCTTTTATCGTTTTTGTTCTTAAACAATGGCTTCAACTTTGTTTTGTTATCCTCGACCGGTGCGACGTAAAAAACACACAGCCAACCATAAAGAGGATAAATGAGGCGGCCAAGGAATAGACGACGATGAGTTTGCATCCATTTCTGTATGCTTTAGAAGGCGAGGAGATTAATAGTCGTACATTGAGTGTGCTTTTGTGCTTGGGCAACTTATTCAAATGAACGCATCTGTATGTGTGTGTGTGTTCATATACATATGTATGTATGGTATATATGTGCATAGGTGTGCGTAAATATTATTTGTGTGCTTTATACACATTTGCCGGAACATTTTCACAACTTTCTTGTCCTAAAATGTGTGATATTTCTTCTATTCAAGATTTCAGTTAGTCGTAAGGTATCCATAGCGCTAGCAACCATTCTTTGTTCGTACAAAAACAAGGCGTCCTTCGAATACTTCTTGCAATCACATTGTGTTGCCCAAGTGCTGGTGCGACTTACATACAGACATATATACATAGTTTTTTATTATAGTATTTCCCTTGCCTGACTTTGCTTGCTTCCTCTTAGCTTGGCCTCCTTTGTGTAATAAAGTTGAAGAAATAAATCAAATCATTTTGAAATTTATTCGCACTTAAATGCCCCTGATTTCAATGGACGAACTCGTCGAGCGCACACCCTCCTCCTGGGTAGCAGCATTCCGCCACTCGCTGCTACTACCTAAGTTGAGTTCACAGCTGCTTAGTCAGTCAGCCAACTCCACCACTCAGACAGCGAGTCAGTCAGCCGGTTCATTGAGCCACTCGGTGGGCAGCGGTAACAGCAGCGACCACAGCGACAGCAGCAGCTCCTGCGTGACATCACTGCAAAACGCGGATTAAACAGCACAAAAAACCAAAAAACAAAAAACGCGTATGGAAAGGATGATGATTTTGCGCTAAAAGCACATTATTTCTTGCGCTCGCTAACTGTTGGCCTTTGATCGTGACGAAAAACATTGCAGCAGGCACGAATTGGCTTCGCGTTGAGGTCGGCAAGCTCTAAATCTCGCTCCCTCCGCTAACTATTTTCCAACTATGCACAAGCAGAAACTATGTAAAAACCGGAGCACAGTTGTCAGTTACTTTTATAAAAGGAAATATTTTCATGCCGCTCCTCGTTGGCATTTCTATGCAGCATTCGTATTTCACTATTTACGTATTCCTGCACACTGCGACCCTCGCCGTCGTCTCCTGTAACTGGCTATTTTTGTTCGGCTGGAGTTGGGTGCATACTTTTTAATGCTAAATTGTGCTATTTTTGTTGCAAATTAAGCCCTGGAGGGCTGTGCAACTAAATCGCTTTGAAAATCGAGCATTCATAATGAATGCCAGAAATACTTGGGCAAAGATGGTCTTCGCTATGTCTTTTAGGTCTATGGTTATCTGCCCGCTCGGTGTATGGTATACTATATATGGATTTGTGTGTGTGCGTCAACGGCGCGAAATATGCGCTTCTAATAACACACATACATACATACATACATGCATACATATGCACATAATAACACACATACCTACATACATATGAATATATGTATATGTACATATGTATATATGTATGTACATAGGAAGCGTAACTACAAAGAACTTTTTACCAGTCGCTTGTATGCTTTTATGCGAAGTCTTCTGTGTTTTTTGTGATAAAAATATGCATAAAGACAGTTAAGACTAAATCTTAGGCACATATACATGCGCTTGTATGTGTATTTGTATGTATTTATCTATGTATGTACAAGTATATAGTTTTAAAAAAGAGTTGTATCTATAACAAGCAAACAATCAGTGCAGCTTTATTTATTCCAGCTTTTTGTTTTTGTTTATAAATTTCTTGTATCCTTTAAATTGGTCAAGCGAATTCGTAAGACAGCCACAAAACAAAACTTATAAGCCCCTTTCGGTATGATTTAATAATGAAAAAAATTCACGAAATAACCATTTCATTGTTATTTAAAAAAACTTTTTTCATTTTATAATTCTTACATATTCTTAATTAATATTCAGTTCAGTAGAATTAAGAAAAACTCAGAGCAAACTTTAATAAGGTATATAGTTAATGGTCTTCAAGCGTATGGTACTCTTCAAAACACTCTGGTAAGTGCAAAATAATCCTGCATTGTTTACACTGCCAGGAAGTCTCACTTCTAATTATATTCTTGTAACACATACGGCATCTCTTAGGTAGGTAGGTAGGTAAGATGGCAAGAGTACCCCAGGTACCGTTTTAATACCATAATGTGGACCACTACCTGTGAAAAGATTTAGGAAAGAGAAGGACCGCCTTTCCAGACGTTTGAGTTCCTCTTTACAGGAGTTCACCAGAAGAGATCTGCAATACGGCGACGACAGGGCCTTGATCGCAGCTTGGCTATGGTAAAAAATATTAATGTCTCCCTCCCAACAGCGATCCCGAAGCATTTTTCATGCCTGCAGGATCGCGAAGATCTCTGCTTGAAAAACGCTGCTTGTTTTCGGCAGGAGACCGAAATCCTGGTTGATTTAGAGTAAAGCCCCGCTCCCACTCCAGACTCCATTTTGGATCCGTCAGTGAAAACAGAGGTATCTATATCCGTACCGACTCTCCCCTCTTTCCAATCTTACCTGCTCGGAAATATAGCCCTAGCACAACCCTCAAAACACAGTTTGTGGATGGAGAGGTCAGTGCGAATAACAGAGAAGGAAGTTGTCTCCAAAGGCCAATTTCCGTGCTCTACCGACACGGCATCTCTTAGTAGGCGTTCTTTTATTCTGAGTTGAAGAAATCTATTCTGCAAAATGTCCCCATCAGTTATCCTGCAACCTAGCCGGGGTGTCACTACATGAAGGACGTCCGCGGGTATTATAATCCGGTAGTGTAATTTTTGTAGGATTTGTTCTACTATGTCCAGTCGAAAGCTCCCGAATTTGTACGGTGGCCACCGTAGGCGAATGGGTTGGTGCGTGATTACCATGCGGAATTGACAGAGAGAACGTCGGTTCGAATCTCGGTAAAACACCAAAATTAAGAAAAACATTTTTCTAATAGCGGTCGCTCCTCGGCAGGCAATGGCAAACCTCCGAGTGTATTTCTGCCATGAAAAAGCTCCTCATAAAAATATCTGCCGTTTGGAGTCGGCTTGAAACTGTAGGTCCCTCCATTTGTGGAACAACATGAAGAAGCTCACCACAAATAGGAGAAGGAGCTCGGCCCCAAATCCAAAAACGGTGTACGCGCCAATTATATATATATACATATATTAGGGTGTCCCAGGCTACAAGGGGGAATTTTTTGTTTTCGGAATTTCAATACGCACACCCTTTATTTTTTTTCCATTTGACTCTAAAAACTTAAATATAAAATATTATTGAGATCGGATGTCATTAACCCGTGCCGACTTGATGTCAAACTTTGAGTTTAAAAGTTAGTATGAAAGCTATAGGCTCACAATAGAGAAAGGTTTAATTGAATTTTTAGATGAATTAAATAAATAAATATAAAACACATATTTCGTATTTATTTTCTTTTTATTATAAAACATCGAATTTTCTTTTCAAAGTTTGCTTTTTACAGTCGGGATATACCTGTCGGTGTTCTTGTACGCAACGTAATAAAAATTGCTTTTGCTCCTCTTGAACAGTGATCAAACCATGGAAGTCTTGCATTAACTTAACCGCTCTTTCTGCCGTATCATTAACTGCTTTCAGTCCTAGCAGCTTCTTTTTAGCCTGTAGAAACGAATTATCATTTGACCACGAAGAGGGGCACTTGTTCAGAAAACTGTCGGCAATCTGGAGTCGATTAAACAGGAACTTGCTTTTGACAGAGACGAAGTCATCAATGTTTCTCTCTGAAATTAAAACAGATAGATCAGTTATCAATTATACCTATTAGCAAACTTAGTCATAGAACAAAATCAAACCTTAATTAACGTACCAAAAAGTGGGCCACAGAGTTCTTCTTTGGATGCAATGTAGCGTTTATTGTGGGCTGTTGGGTTTTCTCTAGTTAAGTTAGCAATCATTCTTACTTTAGTTTCTAGATCGACATCATCATCAAATAAAGTCAGAATAGATACTTCATCTGTCAAATACCTCAAATGCTGGCAAAACTTCTGCAAAGCTGCTTTTGAAATGCTTTTGTCTATTGTTTCGTAATTTTTCATGACCTTCAAAAAACACAAATCCTGATACGGCGCCTTTACTGCTAAAATACATTGAAGCCAGGGTTTTACGTAGGATGTCACGATGAGCAGACATACGTCCAACAGAGCTGCCTTATCCTTGTTTGAAATTCTGAATTGAGAGCTAAGTAACGATATTTTTAATGAATAAATGGCTCTCGCCATCCATCGAGCCTGGTGCATAGCACCTGGAGGCCGAATCTTATATGTATTTCTTTTCTGAATCTCCGGCAAGAAATATAATTGAAAGCTCAATTAATTCCCGATAGTCATCTCTAACGATTTCTTTGGTTAATTCAGTTTTGTAGAATTCTAGCAGCTTGTCAATTCCCGAAACATTAAAACAAGATAGCTTTTCTGTACAGCTTTGTTTTTTCTCAGGATCGATATTTTTCCAGTTTTCTCGGAATTTCTTGAATAATGGGATGTCTGGGCTTGTATTTATTTGACTGATTTTCGCTTCAAACACGCCTTTAAGTACTAATTCGTAAACGTGATGACGGCAAGCAAAAATAAGCACTTCTCTACCCAGTTTTTGTTCGAGAAGCACACATGCTCCATTTATGCGGCCTATGTTAGAAGCAGTAGTATCACAACAGAGAATCTGCGCTTTGTCTTCAAGGTTCCAGTTCGTAATAGCATCCCAAACTGCGTCTGCCTGTCCTCTTCCTGTCGAGCTATCCAATTTAGGAACAGCAATAATTTGTTCTTTATTATCGTACGTAATAACTACCGGTAGGCGTTCTTCTTTACTTTTACGTGAATCTAGAGCTGGCAACAGTTTTCCGTCCCAGTGGACAGTTACCGTGTCCGGGACCTTGTTTTGAAAATCAATTTTTATAGCTTCAGCCCGTTCTTTTCGCATTTCCGTACGAACTCTATGGATGGAGGACTTGCTTATAGGGAATTCATCCGTATTGTGACCCAGAGCCTCAATAGTAGCTTCAATTATAAAGACAGAATCCCTCACACTTAATTGACACCTGTCTAATGCGGCAACTAACTTGGGAGTTATAATATTTTTCCGCATAGAAGTTTTATCGGGCTGAGAGGAGGCTTCCCTTGCGCTGGGCCTATTTTCTTCTAATTATATTATTTCAGAGTCAGAAGATGACTTTTCTAGTGGTGGTTCGCAAGATGATGTTGATGGTGCAAAGGATGAAAAATTTTTAGCACGTCGCTTTTCCTCCTCGATGATTCTAAGGCGCGTCCTTTCCTCTTTTTTTGTTAGTTTTTTGTCCACTCCGGCTAAGTGACCGGGCCGACCTGGTTCTCTTTGGCGCTGCAAGAAGATCTTATCTTCATTTATTTTAATCAATTGAAGAGCATCGGCATGTGCGATGTCAAACAAATTGTTTAAGTTTGAAACAAACTCCTGTCGACGCTGTTCAAACCCTTCTTGAGTTTTTTTCGCATTTTTTTGCAATTCTCTCCAAACTTGGTATAAGTTAACTAGTTTCTTAACACAGTGAGATATTGATCTGGTCGGTATACGTGCCTTTTCCCAATAAATAATACACTCACGAATTGTGAGATTTGCACTTTCATTGACACTCAAGTTCACTTCACGAATATTATAGAACAAAACTGCCAGTACTTGCCCGTTAGAGGGAAGTTTAGAACCGGTAATTTGATGTTTTACGCCCCCTATTAAAAATATTTCCTTTTTGGAACTTCGTAACTCCACTGACATGTTGACTACACGAAAAACCCGCGATTACTAATAAAACAAACAAGTAATTACACGCAATCAATCCGACAGTTCGCGCGCGCCGTACTATACAAGTACCGTTAGGTTTCCGCGCAACTCGGCACGGGTTGCCGTGATTCTAAATAGACGAAACTTTATTTTTAGATGTTTTGATACCATTCGAACAAAATAAGAGGGTGTGCGTTAAAAAAAAAAACACTTTAATTTTTTTGGGACACCCTAACATATATGTATATATATATATATTGATTTTGTTATATAAAACTTATGAATTGTAGAGTGCAATGTCACACATGTAGAAAAATATTTTCTTATATCCTTACATATATTTTCGCATAACCGGAAAACACGCCAACTGTTAATCATTTTTGTCGCTCACTCAATCACACAACTTGGTTTTAAAACATTCACCGATTTTCCATCTTTCCTCTTTCTCTTTATTCCCATATCCATGTGATCTCAGCATTACAATGTTTGCTGCGGAGTATATACACACCTATATATTAGTCGCACCATCTCAAAGCTAGTTAAACCTCGACTGGAAAGGCTTCAAACTTCTCCTTTTCTCAGTTTTGATTTTGAAAGTTCCGTTGGCATGTTTTTCCTGTTTTTTCGTACGGTTCCGACGACATTTGTATTGTTTTTCAAAAAAATTTGGAGATGAATACCAATTATACAAATATATAGTGTACCCTTTTCCTAATACATGCTTTGATAGTTCCATCCCCACACTTTCATGTGCAGACATATCACCAATCTTGTCCTGACCGATATATATTTTGAACTGGCTACCATTTCCTGACTCGCACAGTTTATAATATTTTATTTCAAATCTTGCTCGCCTGGATGCAATAAATTATCATCATCACTAATTAGCCGCCTAGCAAGTTTTCGGTTTCTTGGTAATATTTCCCTATCATTACCTTCATTATCAGTATCAGGTACACTTATTTCTTGTGATTCTTCATAATCGCTCCAATCACCTTGACCTTACAACACGTTTTTCCTTTACAGAAATATATATTGACCGATGCTCACATTACCTTTTTAAGACTAAAATCTTGCAGACTAACAACAATTCGCCCGTGACTTGTACAAAGAAATTTTAACGATAAACAATATGTGATATGGATCTGTGATATTTGCACAAGTAAAAAAGGTGTTGCTAAATTCAGTACACTAGAAATTTTAAACTAAATTAATTATCATATTCAACAGTTCGCATGACGAGTGCAGCTCTATAAAAACAGATAAATACATAATTCAATCAAAAATAAATTAAACTTAAAATTTACTACTTTTAGTTTTATTATTTATTCAATTTTAGTAAAATATATTATAAATTCGAAATCGCTCAAAAATCGCGTTGATTTTTGACAGTTTTCCTCTATATAAAGCCTTTCATTAGCTTTTCATCCTTTGATCTGCACAAAAATCAGCCTTCCTCAAACGCACTTATTTTCTGCTGTATTTACTTTTTTTAGCCCAGTTCGCATTTACCGAAATTTCATTACTTCTCAAATGTAAGTGATTTCACTACCTCTACTTTAGAATGGTGCATTCATCCATAGCTCCTGCCGACGCGTCGACTTGCTCGCTTTCAATTCACAGAATACACGCGCAGGCATATTTACTTTGCAATGGATTTAAACTTACCCTGAAGAAAAGATGAGCACAATTGGCAAAATTTATAACCCTAGGCGTAGTAATATTTTTAAATAATAGAAATTTCAAAATAATGGAAATGTTATGCTCGGTAGGTCATACGCGTTGCAGTGGTCCCAGCGTGAAGCTAGGGTGTCAATTCTACTTAAATTGGTTCGAACTGAATGGACCTTTTTTTAATTTAAATTTTTGTTTTTATAACGGGAGGTTGTTCTGTCGTTGTGGTTAGCTGAAGTAATTTTTTTTTTTTTTTTAATTCCGTTTAAAACAGAAGAGCAGTTAAAAGTACTTAGCAATGAAGCAAGTAATGACGGCGCACAGTATTTCCCGTATATGAAGTTAAAATAAAACATGCTGAATTAAAGCTTAAAATTAAAAAACAAAACAAAAAACATGGCTTAAAGGAAAAAGTGTAGCTCTTTCCATTTTCTACTCCAAACAAACTTTTAATTTATAGGGAGGATTTTAGGCTTAACATTCGACAAAAAATTACATATAAAGAACACTGTAAAGCCATTAGAATAAGCTTATTTTTAAGGCTTAACATGAATTTGAAGAGGTCGAGCCAAGGAGCACCAGGAGATTTGGTGGCTCCTAAAACACTCAGGCTAAAAAGCCCATTGTATTTAAAGCTCTGGAAAGGGGGTAGATAGTCAAGGAGGGAGGGAGAAAAGTATCAGAGAAAGAGATAGGAACGAATAGAGACAGAGATAGAGATAGTTAGTACTGTGAGAATTTTCCAGATTCTTTGGCAAATCTGTAAATATCCTCCAGTTTTAGAGAACGAATATTACTCATTCCCATGACATCGGAACCCAATACTCGTAGTCGCGCTCTAGCAAAGCAGACACTCACAGAGAAAGTGCTCAGTGCTATTCGCCTCCTCCAAGCATGACAGGCATACCGGGTCCTCGATGATTCCAATGGTGGTCATATGTTGACCCCATAGGTTGTGTCCTGTAATGATGCCGACCATCAACCGAATGTCTTTCCTTCTAAGTTTTAGTAGAAAGTTTGACAGTTTTCTGTTCGGACTTGTCACAAAACACTTTGCAGTTCTGCAGCGTTCTAGACCGGACCATCGCTCTTTATGTAGATTGCCTACATAATCGTTGATCCAATTCTTGATTCCTGCGGGACTGATTCCGATTATTGGCTCTGGCCCCTGTGGGGGCACCGCTGATCCGCGGTTGGCCAATTCGTCGGCAATTTCGTTTCCTTGAACACCGGAGTGTCCCGGAACCCATATAAGTACAAGCCTGTTTTGTCTTGCGACAGAATAACATTCTTCTTACATTCTTGAACAATCTTTGAGGTTTGCTTCGCGTTCTCCAGGGCCTTCAATGCAGCCTGACTGTCACTGAAGACTCCAATCTGTTTCCCGCTCCATCTCCTCTCGATTATCCATTCGGCTACTTTTAGGATGACAAAAACTTCTGTTTGGAAAACAGTTGCCATTCCCCCCATAGCATAGTGATACTTATTACTATCGTTTAAGTACCATCCGGCTCCAGACCCTATTTCATTCTTGGACCCATCGGTAAAGAAAATATCCGTCAAACCTCCCTGAATGCATTCTGGATTGCTCCATTGCTCACGCAATGGAAATCTGACATCAAATTTCCTTCCGAATGAAACTGTGGGTATCAGGTCATCTTTAGGTGCCAAAAACAGTAGATACTGCTCCGACAGCAACTTAAAGATTTCTCTGTGTCTCGAAGTTCCATCTTCGTGCCTGAAACCATATTTATGGAGTCTACACATTGCTTTTATTGCTTCCTGTTGTATCTTAAGATCCAGGGTTAGCAAATCAAGCATAGCATTTAGGGCGTCACCAGAGGTTGTACTCATGGCACCCGTGATGCATAAACATACACTTCTTTGCAGCCTGTTTTGCCAAAGGCTCTACGGCATTGCTGAAAAATCTTCAATACACGATTCAAATTCAGTGAAACGTGTGTCTCCCAGGTCAGCATCTTATCCAAGATTACTCCTAGATATTTAACTTCGTTGGAAAGACCAAGTGTCACACCTTTCAGTGTTGGAAGACTGAGTCCATCTAATTTCCGTTTTCTCGTAAACAAGACTATGGTTGTTTTGTTCGGATTAACGGAAAGACCTTGTCTCATGCACCAATCATCGATTTTGTCAAGAATCCTCTGCACTTTCGTTTCCTTAAGGATTTATCCGATGTTAGCGCACAGACGTCGTCCGCATATGCTTGGACGTGAAAGCCGAGTTCCTGCATCTCCGCTAATAGGGAGTCTACGACGAAGCACCACAGCAGCGGAGAAAGAATACCCCCTTGGGGACATCCTTGCTAGGCCCTGACTGTGATTTACTCGTCATCGCTCCCACCAGCGGTTAACAGCCTCTCAGAGAGCATGTAGTATATCCATTTTATAATGGCTTGATTAACTCCGTGTCGTTCGGCAGAAGAACATATCGAGCCGAAAGTGGCATTATCAAAAGCCCCCTCAATGTCCACGAACACGCCCATTGTGTATTCGTCAGCTTCCAGCCCAGCTTCAATCTTGCTAACAAGATCGTGTAAGGCTGATTCACATGATTTTCCACTCTGGTAAGCGTGTTGATTTCTACTAAGTGGACTTCTCGAATATGTTTCTCCACCACTCGTTCCAGACTTTTCAACATGAACGATGTCAAACTGATTGGTCTAAAACTTTTTGCTAGGTAATAGTCATCTTTTCCTGGTTTCGGAATAAATACTACTCTTACGCGTCGCCATTGGGATGGTATATAACCAAATGCAAGACAGGCTGTAAAGATCCTTTTCAGGGCCTCAATCAGCCTGTCTCCTCCTTTTTTAAGCATTGCTGGATATATTCCGTCAGGTCGAGGGGACTTAAAGTTATCAAAGGAAGATAAGGAAAACCTTATCGATTCCCTTGTCACTATCCGACTAGCAATATACCAGCTGTACCTAGAGGTTCCACCGTTGCCACCGTCATTGTTCATGCCACTCTCAGCTTCAGAGAGAGTTCTACCACCCGGAAAATGGGTTTCGAGTAGAGCATTAAACGTTTCCGATTTGGAAATGGTGTATGAACCATCAGGTTTTCGAATGGAATCCAGCCTTACTGAGCGGTCTAAATGAAGGACCTTACAAAGTCTCGCTGTTTCCCTCATTTCTTCGACGTTACTGCAGAAATTTCTATAGGATTCAAGTTTGGCTTGCCGTACTTTTTTCTTATATTCTCTCTGTGTAAGTCGATGATTGGCCCAGTCCTCTTCTGTTTTGGTCTTCAAGGCCTTATTAAGAAGTTTCCTGGACCGTACACGAAGCTTCGACATTTCAGGGTTCCACCAAGGAACCGCTTTCCCCTGTCTGCTTTGCCTGAGTGGACACAGTTCCTCAAAGCAATTGATTAAAGTACCTTCTAATTTCTTAGTAGCATCTTCAATCATTTCTGCTGATTTGAGTTTTTTCAGGTTTGGTAATCGCTCTGTTACAAGCTCACCATACCTGTCCCAGTCCACATTTCGAGGATTCCTACCGGAAGGTATTGATATTGTGTCAATTCCCAGTCGGAATTCGATAAGACGATGATCAGAAAGAGAGTCCTCTTCCAAAACTCGACATCGGTTGATTTGATTTCCAACTGACCTATTGGTAAGTGTTAAATCAATCACCTCTTGTCTCCTTCTGGTCACAAAAGTTGGTTTGTTACCAGTGTTTTGAATGACCAAATCGGATGACAGGATAAAATCCAGTAACTTGTTCTGTGAATTTGCATCACAGCCCACTATTAGCCCCAGATTATTGGATTCTGCATACTTGACCACTTCTCTTAGCTCCCTCGAAGGAGGTGGCTGTAAAGAGTCGTAGGGTAGGTAGGCCGAAACTATGATAGCTTCCACACTGTTCCCACTTTTCAAGTACTTTATTTTTGCAGCAACGATATCTCCAGAGCATAGCTCTTTTAACATCGTGTGTTCGATCAACCTCGGCATGATAATATATGCTCGCGGTCTCACATTCCCTTCACAATGAAGTATTTGTCCCCACGACATAGCACTTAGACCACAGATACGCTTGTGACATACCCATGGTTCTTGTATAAGTATTATGTGTGGGTTTGTTTGCAGTTTTGCATGCCCACGGCACAAGAGAGCCGTAGACGCTTTGCTATGCTGCAGATTTATCTGTGTAAATATTACTTCAGTCATGAGACTGAGTATATTTACGCTTTGTCCTCCACCTTATCTTGGACACGGAACTGGATCCGCCCCAGATGTAGGTGTGGACGGCACCCGTACTTCGACTTAACCACCTTGAGGGACCCAAGATCGATACCCAGTACCAGGTGGGAACCCGCCTCCGAAGTGGTAGCGGATTTCTGCCTGGTGCACGAGTATACTCTCCAGAGAGTCGTGTCAAGATCCTTATTCTAAACACAGATGCGTTTGAGGAGTTCTGCTGAATTACAGGAAGGACCCGGAATCCAGACACTCGCTCGTACCAGCCTTTCTTTGCTACTCTCAACAAGAATAAACTTGCTGTTTTCGCAAACTGAAATCTTTGACCAACAGCTGTAAATTTCTGTCACCTGTCTTCCAGTAGAATTACGTATTTCTTGTAAATACTGTCGCACTCTAATTAATAGAAATATATTACTTGATAGTTGTCACTTTGTTTAATGGAATGAAATGTATTTCAGAATTTATAACATTTCAATAAAAGAGTGTAAAAATAAAACAAATATGAAGTTAGGTGGAAAAAACAAAAAATCAATCAAAAATTATTTTGCTTTTCATCTCATAGCGCATATCTTTTAAAAATAAGTTAGGGAAGCGTTTCAACCCGTTGAATACCTTCATTGGCTACGGTTGGACTTTTTGGTTGTTTGGCTGAGCTCCCCCTATGTCTTCGATCTTCGAAATTTTTCGTGGTAGAAATACACTCGGAGGTTTGCCATTGTCATAGGTGTGTAAATATTCTCATTTTCCCATTTTTTTAATTCGTTTCGTGAAATTATGCAAAAAGCAGCTGAAAATCTCAAAAACTATGAAAATTTAAATTTACGCATACAGCTATGGTCATATAAATAGCACATTTAGACTTTGAAAGCAAAGAGTTGAATATGTTTTTAAATAATAAATACTAGTATGTAACCCCCGAAAATCGGGTGGGCTTTTTTCCCACGGAAAGTAAACAGCATATGTGACACTTTTATATATTAAAAGTTATGATGATTAGAAAAGTGTATATTTTTATTCATATGTAATATGTAAGAACTTATGCATATAACATTTTTAAAATTTTTTTCAGTTAAATGAGTAATTTTTTTTTTTAATTACTCCTATGCGCAAAAGAAAATTACAATAGTCGGGTTCTTGACTACGCATATTGATTGTGAGCTTAAATGATTTAAAAAATTTCCACAAAGAGCAACGCTTTAAACAATTACCAACTATGCCAGTTCGCGTACTTCTCGGTACCACAGGCAAAACTTGCCTAAAGTCTCCACCCAGAATAATATTTTTCCCACCAAAAGGCGCCTCATTTTGGTGAATATCGCGCAAAAGACGATCTAAACACAACAGAGCTCTGCCAGGTACCATGCTAGCTTCATC
This sequence comes from Anastrepha fraterculus, assembly GCA_037575425.1. Lineage (NCBI taxonomy): Eukaryota > Metazoa > Arthropoda > Insecta > Diptera > Tephritidae > Anastrepha > Anastrepha fraterculus. The sequence goes on along the minus strand of JAYXIM010015384.1, from coordinate 39,137 downwards.
CCAAATAACAGCTTTTGCTGCCTTTAATGACTGACAAGCTTTAGTGTTTGGTTTTACCAAAGAAACTGACGATTCAGTCAACGGTATGGGAAATTTAAAAACGCTGTGAGCAGTTCGCCTGCCTGGCAACAAAATTGAAGCTATACCTGTCCAAGCTACGGTAATCACTGTTTCTCCAATACCACGAATATAGTGAGTAAGAGTTTTATATAGAAATGTTTTTCCAGAGCCACCAGGTCCATCAATAAAAACAGCTTTAACAGATATGCCCTCATCATTTAACATTGTACATACTTCGTCAAAAATGTGTTTTTGTTCTCGGTTAAGCTGATCTTTTAAAGTTTGTGCGCATATCAAATCGGCTTCAATGTCAGTTGGTCGTCCTTTAAGCATGTTTTAAAATTAAATATGGATGTACTTTTTTCTTAAAATAAATTCTATTTTGCGTCTGTCCAAAACTCTTGCACTGTTACCGTTGTTTTAAGTGAATTGTCAAATTTCAAGTCAATTGTCAATTCATACCAATTATTGCCATCACAACAATATTTTGAAAAAAATTCGCAGCACCCGTTGGGACTATGTTCATGAATACATATTTATTAGTAAGGATAACAAAGCAAAACAATTATTGAGAATCCAAATGTATACAAGGCTGTGCTCATTAGAAAGGGAGCTAAACAAAGCAAACGTACACATATACATATGTGCGTATATTTGTGTGTCAACCCGCTTTGCATAGACATCGCTGTTATCAATATGAAAATTTTGATAACTTTACACGCAAATATTTCATGAACTAATTAACCAATTTTAATTTTTATAATTTTCCGGAAATATGCTCATCAAAACCTTTCTTTTGATATATATTTCATATCTGTACGTGCTGTAGTTTAGTCAGAATAAGCGCCATGTTTTAAAATAATACTATAGATAGATTTTTTATTGGAGAAAAAGCAACATAAAAAATAAAAACAAACTTATTTACTTGCATTTTAAAGCAAAAAAAAAATAGTCAAAAAGAATTTCAGTCCTGATTTAATTTACGAGAACTTTGATAACTCACGACACCTCCTGGACACATAAACTGCACATCCTAAAAAACTCCAAATAAAAGCAAAAATAGTAAACCAATCAGATAGTTAAGTAATAATATTGTTTTATCAGATTAGTATTTTGTACTATATCCACCGTTTTTGATTGCATCTTCAAGTCGTCGCTCCATGCTTTCTACAAGCTTGTGACATCTTTCCTTTGGAATTGGGTACCAAGTCTCCTCAACTGCGGCCCGCAAATCATCAAAATTTCTATTGGATTGAGATCAGGGTTCTGCGCCGGCTAATCCAGTACATTAATTTTTTCTCTTCTGAGTCATTGCTTTACTGTCTTTGCAGTATGCTTTGGATCATTGTCCTGCATAAATGTCCATAAACTGAACCATTAATGTCTCCATTTTATTCTGGAGTATATCCAGATAGTGAGATCTATCCATCTTACCAACCACGCGAACAATCGGCCCAACACCATGCCAGAAAAAAACTCCCCTAACCATGATGCTTCCGCCGCCGGTTTGATCGTCTTTTTGAACCAGGGACTTAGCGCTTGGTTTTTTGGACGACGTACAATATTTTTCCCATCTAGTCCCGTCCTATTTATTTTAGTTTCGTCGGTCCAAAGTATGTTTTTCCAAAACTGAATAGATTTGTCTTTGTGGGCTTTTGCAAAGGCAAGTCGGTGTTTGATATGTCTTTTTGAGAGGAGTGGTTTTTTTCTGCTTATCCGGCCAAACGCTGTGCTTCGTTAAGTCGCCTTCAGACAAGCTTTGTGGAAACCTGTAGACCAGATTCTTGGTTAATTTCAAGCATTAATTTGCCGTGCCGACTTAAAAGGATCTGCTTTTCTCTTGCGTATTATAGCTCTATCCACATTAACATCAGTTTTTCCCGGCTTTGGTTTTCTTTTCCTTTTTTTTGCTTAAATAGGATGAATTTTTCCTAACTAAATTAAGGGGGGGGTGGGGGGTGGTAAGGGATAAAAATCGATTTTTTTTTGCATGTTATTGTAGTAAACATTTCAAAAATACCGTGTTAAAATTTTAAGTCAATCCGAGCAAAACTTTTTAAGTTATAGAGCATAAAGCCGAGCCGCCTCAAACATCTGCCGAGGCGCAGCAGTTGCGCGCGTAGTCCGTTACAAACTTTAAACGCGGTTTTCTCGAACCTCTTTTTTTAAAGTGCGTAGTCATTGGCATTTGAAAACTACTCAACCGATCCTTTTGAAATTTTGCACACATATTTTACATATAAAAAACCTCCCCCCTTTTTTTTCGCCATTTTTTTTTATATTAAGGTGGTTTTACACCTACAAAATGGCGGCATTTTTTCGTCAAAAATCACTTTTTACTTCAAACGACTACCAAATGGCTGAAAATGAAAATAAATCGTCAAAATAAACGTTGGGGGGAAGTTTAACTCATACTTTAACTAAATTATTCGATTTTTTTGATTTCAGATGATTCTACGCTGAGATATGCTGACTACTGCAAAATGTATTTTTGAAAAAACGTCTAGGTAAATGTGCTCTCATTCGCTCATTTTGCAATATTTTTACATGAAAATTTTATCAAATACTCTTGAAATGTTACTTTATAATATGCAACAACTTTTAATAAACTGACTTGAACCGTTTCGCTACAATAAATTAATGAAAAAAGTGTTTTTTTTTAGCGTTTATCCCTTACCCCCCCCCCTTAAGAGCATTATAAACCATTTTCCGAGAGCACATAATCATTTCAGCCACTTCTGCGTTTTGACTCATACGGTATATAAGAGCTCTTTTCTCCGGCGTGCAATGTTTTCCACGTCCCATTTTTAGTAATTACTTTAAAGTTTTATTTAAGCAACAAAAAATTATACTCAAAATCGCTGAAAAAATATTAAAGTTTTACTCTCCACTGCACAGGTTAAAATGTACTATTTTTGTGTCCGCTTTAAAACAGCAAAAAGCATAAAAAAATAGAACGCAAAAAATTCCATCGAAAAAAAAACAATAAATTCCTCGCATAAATGTAAGCTTAATAAAGGTAATAAATGTAAGCAAACAAATTTATTTGATCAATGCAGAGTTCATACTAAAAGCTTAACTTAACATATTTCAAAGTCACGCGCAAAATTGAATTACACAAGGAATCGGAAGATTTATAATTTGTTCAAAAATTTTCATTTGTTTTTTATTTAGAAAATAATTATCCAAATATTATACAAAATTGAATGATTAATTTTGCGCCACCTGGTACGAGGCGTGTTTTTAAAGTATATATATATATATATAATTGGTGCATACACCCTTTTTGGGTGTTTGGCCGAGCTCCTCCTCCTATTCGTGGTGTGTACCTTGATGTTGTACCACAAATGGAGGGACCTACAGTTTCAAGCCGACTCCGAACGGCAGATATTTTTATGAGGAGCTTTTTCATGGCAGAAATACACTCAGAGGTTTGCCATTGCCTGCCGAGGGGCGACCGCTATTAGAAAAATGTTTTTATTAATTTTGGTTTCACCGAGATTCGAACCAACGTTCTCTCTGTGAATTGTGAATGGTAATCACGCACCAACATATTCGGCTACGGCGGCCGCGGTTTTTAAAGTAAGTAGCGCTGCGGTCACCGTTTAGCGTACGCGCGTCGTGTAGCTACATCTGTTGGGAAGCCACAGACGCCATTACGGAACCATCCGATCGATCGCTACATCCGTTAGCGTGATTTTAAAATGCCTCTCCACGTATTGAGAATCCCGACGACTGTGAAGTGCGTGCTGTAATACGGTTTCTCTGTGCTTCAGGCTTCAAATCAGTTGACATTCATCACCAAATCAGTGAAGTGTATGGTGAAAACATTATGAGTGATGGAGTGATGCGGAAATGGGTTAGGGCCTTTAAAGATGGCCGCACAAACATTCATGATGAGGAACGAAGTGGGAGACCTTCAGTCATTACCGATGAACTGATTCAAAAAGTGGGCTGTAAAGTGAAAGAGACGATTAACGATTTCGTCCTTAGCTGAAAAGTTTCCTGCTGTCTCAAGAAGTGTTCTTTACGAAATTGTGTTCGAACGTTTCAATTATCGGGAATTGTGTTCACGCTGGGTGCCAAAAATGTGAAGCAGTGGTTGTCTAATCAGGCGGCAATCTTCTTTGACGATGGCATACAAAAGCTGGCCCCAAGATACGTTGAATGCCGTAATGGGAATTGTGTATGGCCTTTCAAGTGAATAAATTATTTTTGGAAAAAAAATACTTGTTGTTTTTTTATGTCAAAACGGTATTTACTTTAAAAACACGCCTCGTGTAGCTGCATAAAATCTTCTAAACTAGGCATCTACTTTTCATCATCTACTAATCCTTTTTTACATATACATATGTATGTCTGCTGTAAGAAAATACACTTTCGAATCTAGTTTTTGATTAAATAATAAATGCGAAACGACAAATAAAAGAAGTAAACTAAAAAAGTAGAATTAATTAGAGTTGAAAAAAATATATATAATTTTCCATGTGTTTGGCTCAAACTTTGTACCACCGGCAATCGGATGATATGTTGTGTAGTTCATGGAGTCCCTTAGCCTATTCCGTAATCCTAGCGGGTGTGTATTGTATTACATCTACCACTGTGAATGCACCCATGTGTCTGTGTCCCATTTGGCTGTGTTCTACTTTTTTCCAGATAATCTGCTTTCCCTCTCTCTGTTATTGCTGGAATTTTGAGTTTACAATTTTTCCTTCAGGCTATTCTGTCCGCCTCTGCTCTGTGGGTAAAATTCTAAATCCTTCTGATTGTTATTTCATCTTTGGATTGTACAATTTGGCGATTTTGTTGCTATTGGCGATGCTGTGTAGTCATTATTTATCTGTATTTGACAATTTTTCTTTTTGCTGTTTTGTTCATTTTATTGTTTCGTGCCTTTTGTTTTTTCATATGCAGCCTTGCCACGCTACACAACAATAATGTTTATGGATTAGTGCGGCTTATACTCACCATTTTTGCAGCGCTTTTGTATGTGTGGAATATCCCTTGCAGTGCGCATCAGCACATGGGGTATACTTTATCAAAATCGGCATATGGACAAACAAACAAAAAAAAAAAAGGCCAATTTAAAATGTAATGCAGAGAAAATTTATCTTGCAACAAATTCTTTTGAATAAAAATTTATTTTTTCAGGACATGAACGTATGACGTGTCTATTTTTTGTTGTTTTCTTATTTGGTTTTGAAAATTTTCAATTGAAATGAAAATTAATGTACTCATTGAAAAAGGGCTTCATACATATGGAGATACATACTTACATACATACAAGCGTATGTATGTGCATAGGAAAAAGAACAATTCTTTGAGGCAGTGCATGCTGAAGCATTCATGAAGGATTCACCGTTCAGTTCAGGGCAATTTTTTACTTTTTTATATTCTGACGTAAACAGCTGATGACAGGTATTGGTGTTTTTGTCATTATAGAAATTATGATTTTTGTCCTGAATATCCACAATTGATTGGCCTGAAGGATTTAGGATGACGTGGGTGTTTGTGATAAAGCTTCTAACTCCCAAGGCCCTAGTATTGAGTATTTAGGTTCCAATCACAGGGAGTTGCTGTTCTCACCTCATATGGCTCGAGTGGCGGTATGTCAGCTTCGTGCTTGAATATTTGTGTTGGTCAGTTGTTGTTGGTTAAAATTTAGAAATCATAATAAAAACTATTGTAATAACTGTTATTTGCATTGCCCATTTACGCTTTTTACGACTAAACGCTACGAGTAGGTTCTCCAAACATTTCGGAAGTAAATATAAATACATGCAATACGAGGGTGGTTCAATAAGTACCCGTGTTTGAAGAAGTCATTCCTAAGGGAACCAGCATCTATCAAATGAAGGCAAATAAAATTTCGATAGATAGAAAAATCGATAGGTTAGTTTGGATTTGGCAGCTATTCGTTTAAGACGTGTTTCGTGACTTTAGCTGAGATAGAAAAAAAACAGCATTGTGTGGTAATTCGCTTTTTGTTTTTGGATGAGGAAAAATGCGAGGAGATAAAAGCAAAGTTGCTTGCTGTCTATTGGGACGCTTCGCGATCTGTGACCACAGTTAGATATTGGTTCTACGAATTTAAAAGTGGGCGTACATCCGTTTTTAATGAGGAGCGAAGAAAGACGCCCGGCAGACGTGGTTACCGAGGAAATCATTCAAAAAGTCCACAACAAGATTCTCGCTGATCGACGAACGGAGTGCGCGAAGTAACAGAGGTCATTCGTGGGTCGACCGGAACGGCAATTCATATTTTACGTGATAAGTTGGCGATGAAAAAATTGTCGGCCCGATGGGGGTCGCGATTGCTCACAAACAACAACAAACGGATGCGGCTGTTAACTTCGAAGGAGTGTTTGAAGCAATTTCAATGAGATCCGAAGGAATTTTTGCATCGAGCTGACAACGTTGATGAAACTTGGATTCATCATTACACACCAGAAACTAAGCAACCATCAAAACAATGGATTTCTCCCAGTGAATCTGTTCCAAAGAATGCGAAAACAGTCTCATCCGTCGGAGAGATCATGGCGACGATTTTTTGAGATGCGAACGGCGTCATCCTCGTGGATTTTTTAGAAAAGGGAACAACAATCACTGGACAGTACTACAGTGAGTTACTGGACCGCTTTCACAAAAAATTGAGGGAGACACGGCCGCATTTGGCGAAAAAGAAGGTGTTGTTTCACCACGAAAACGCACCAACACTTCAATCCGAAGCTGTCGCCACCAAACTGCATGAATTGCGTTATGAATTGGTGCCGCGCCCCTCGTATTCAGCCGATCTGGCTCCCTGCGACTTTATCTTGTTCCCTAACATAAAGTAGTGGCTCGCGGAAAAAAAATTTAGTTCAAACGAGGAAGTCATCGCCGAGACAGCGGCGTATTTTGGAGAGTTCGACAAATCCTATTTTTTGGCGGGGTTAAAAAATAGTCGGAGTTTTGGGAGAAGTGTATCTCTCTAAAAGCGGACGAAGTGGAAAAATAATAAAAGTTTTTAGAAAAAATTATGCCTTCATTTCTAACACGGATACTTTCTGAACCCCCCTCGTACATACGGATAAGCAATTGCCTTAATAGGACAATGTCTGTTACAACAAAAAGATTCTATAAAATTGCTATGCTTCTATAAAATGCAGCACATTTTGGCAATGGCAACAGAGAGAAAACAATTTATTTCAATAAAAATTGCGGCAAGGCCATAAAATGAATTACAACGAAACCAAGTGCTGCAATAATCCTAAAATTAAAACAATAAACTTGTAACTCATTGATGGCAACAAACAAAAACAAAAATATCAGCAACCATTGATGACGCCAATCTTGATGTTGGTATTGGTGATTAAGGCAACAAGAGTCGGTCACCATCATCAAACAACCACACAACAACAAGGCATTCCAACAATAACAGGCATTCCAAACTCTAGCACTCGTACACACATACATACATATGTACGTCTGTCCGTGAACGCTTTACGAGCTCGAAACACGTCGACTCGTCGTAGCCGGTCACTGTGTTTCATTTTATGACGCCAACAGCGGCGAACAAGCAGCGGAAAAGCGCAAAGTGCAAGGCGCGCCTACACTGGTCGTTAATGGGCGATGGCCATGTGATGGGGGCGGTGCACGACGGGAAAGTTACATACGCAGAAGCGCCAAGTGAACGAGTAATTGCTGCGCCCACCAAGCAGCCAACTCGCAAAGGAATAAACTCAAAACTTGCTGATAATGTAGGAGATTGCGCAATAACGCCACACAGCTGACGCTAAACATCTTTAATGCAGTGAACATACATACATAGATTGTCTATAAGTTGTAGGTCGCAAAGCATGAGGATGTGCGGCAGTGCTCGCATTGCAATGCATAGAAAATACACCAGCTCTCACATTTTATGGCATTCATAAAATAACCCTGACTTATTACATTTCTCCGGCAGCACGTGGCATGCAGTGAGTGTTGGCGCTGAGGACAAGCGGCTCATTCTTTAACTGCACTACATCAGTTAAATGGGCTTGGGCGGTTAAAATGAAAGGTGCCGCTTATGCACGATTAAATTACGCTCATCTAAAGGCCGCATTTTAAAATGACGTTAAATGCAATGCTACTTAAATTAAACAACTCAGCGGTAGAAGTCACACCAAACAGTTACTCGTTGTGGGTGTATAGTTTTTGCTCAAGGTAAGTAACCCAAATGCGGCACTTTTGCTCGTTAACGCATTCGTTTAACCCTCCGTGGACACCTTTTTTAAAACCCTTGGTTGGGCACCCTGGACTGGCTTTATTTTGACCTGTTCGAGGATGCTTTTTAAAAGGTTATATCCATAAATCGATAGATTAGAATTAAATTTAGAAAGCTGCCTGGAAGCTCAAGTTGTTAGCTATGATAGAGCTATGTTAAATTCACGTCCAAAGACGAGAATGTCTGGCCAGACCCGGGTGCTCAACGGAGGGTTAAGTGAAAATATGCCTAACCGGACTGTCACGCATTGCGAGAAATGCAATTTTTGCAGAACGAAAGCTTCCATAAAACGTCTGGACCACTTTTACGCATTTTTCAACAGAGTATCGCTCCATGACTCCAAGTTTGCCAAAGCCTGTTGTACCATTTATCTGAAAAAAATATGAAAAAATTAACTTATCGCAAATAGTAGCCAAAGAACTGCATCACATTTCAATCACCCTCTACAAGGCTTCGTAGCGATCGACACTGTTCGTTTTCACGAGTGAAGGAATCTAAATTTGCTAAACTGGACGCGTTTTCACAAAAGCACGCATTGTCGGCATAATTTTAGAATAGAATAGTGGTCGCCCCCGGGTGTATTTCTGCATGACAAAAGTTCGTCATAAAACCATCTGACGTTCGGAGTCGGCGTAAAACTGTAGGTCCCCCCATTTGTGGAACAACATCAAGACGCAGGCCACAAATAGGAGAAGAAGATCGACCGAACACCTAACAGAAGTGTACGCGTCACTTAACATATTATATTTTTTTTTATGTTTTTATAGCTGTATCTCAAGAAGGGCTCGCACGATATTCGTATTCAGTTTGTAAAAATTTCCAAATCGCGTCGATATTTTGTTTCATGCGATGAGTTTCCCGATTAACAACGCCAAGACGGCTAATCAAAAGACGATTATTCTGCAGTTTCCACCATGGGCCATTCTACATACGTTATCGGAACGACCCAGATTTGTACCCGGCTAAGGATTGTCACTCCAGCAGCAGCTCCAGTACAAGTATGGAAAATGTTTATGCTGCTACAACAACAACAACACCGATTATTCTTTGTGCTATGTGGCATGATACGTCATCCTGCTAAAGCCAAAAACCGTTCAAGTTCATTCCTCAATTTCAGTCCATAAAAAATCGCTTATCATGACTTTGCGCTGCGTCGATATCTGAATACACATTGGGTTCGCGTTGTTTCTTCATTCTCAGAAGCAGCAGTTTCGTGTGTTAACATAATACGCCATCATTACGCTCAGTTTATTAAAATTTAATTTGGGCTCGCTGTTAATTTTTTGAATCAAGCAAACTCCGAGACAATGAGAGTTATATGTAGCTTGTAACATCAAACGCAATAATGAAAGCCGCGTCACTGGTACAGTGTGATGCGATATCTGGAAATGACATCTACATTTTCACTGACAGCCAGGCGGTGATAAAATCCCTCACAAAATAGTCGACAGGTAGCCATGAAATGCCGCACATCTCTTAACGAGATGGCTGAGTCATTTCGCTTAAGAATAATATGGCTTCCTGGCCATCGCGACATTGAAGGTAACTGCAGAGCCGATGAACTAGCGAGAATCGGCACCAAGTTGACAGATGAGTTCATAGACAATGACATAGGAATACCCTTAGAAACGTGTAAGCTTCTTATCCTTGAAGAAATTGTAAGGAAAGCAAAGGAAAGATGGCGTAATCAAGCCACCTGCAAAATCGCACGTCAACTGTGGCCGACTCTAAATGCTAAACGCACAAAATCTTTGCTAAGCCAAAATAAGCACAGCCTTAGCACACTGATTTCAGTCATAACGGGACATTGTCTAATAGGTAGGAACGCGCAAAGGATGGATGTGCAAGCACATGACTTCTGTAGAAGTTGTTTTGATGAGGAAGAGACAATCTTGCACCTTCTGTGCCATAGTCCTGCTCTATCCCAACGGAGATTTGCTATTCTAGGCAGACAATTTTGTAACGAATTGGAAGATCTCAGTTCTGCAGAAATAGGAGGTATTCTGAAATTTTTGAAAAGCACACTCTGGTTTTATGGGAAAAATAGGGGAAGCTCCCCACGCGGCATCACAATGGGCTATGAGCGTGAGTGTGTCCCATAGGACAACCACTTCAACCTAACCTAACCTAAGCTGAGTATAAAAAAAAAGTTTGATACGCAGTTTTATTGGCAAATTTTAGTATAATAAAATTATAATTTGAAGTAGCGCAAAATTCTCGCTGATTTTGGATCGTTTTTCCTTCTGAAGGTGTTACCCATTTCCTCCAGAGAACAGAAGCACCACATTTTTGTTCATTAAACGGAGAGAAGGCACGCGGCAAAATGACCACCCCATTGGTGGTGAATGTTTCAATCGTTTTTTGTTGCGATTTTAAGCAGTTTTTACTAGTCAGGTCGTACAGGGTGGCACAAAACTAATCACCTTTTTATTATAGTTTATTTTTTTTAGATTTATACATAGAGTTAAGGAAAAAATTCTACATACACCCTACTATTTTCAACTTCTAGGGAACTAGTGATAATATTCAACATAATTTTGATGTGAATGTTTACGACATAAATAGTTAAGAATGTTGGAAGAAAAAAAGTTTGAAAAACTATTGTCAAAAGCTATAAAAAACTCAACAGTACCGAAAACAAGCCAAGGTCTGGAAGGCCGAAGAAGCTTTTAAGACGCGATGTCAGTAGTGTCCTTAAAGGAGTCCACAAAGATCCAAAAACAACTGCCCCAAAACTAGCCGAATATCTTGCAAGATGTTCGAATATTACTGTTTCATCAAGAACAGTAATAAACCTTTTGCATGACAGCGGCTTTAAAAGTAGAACAGTACGCAAAAAGCCATTTATTTCAGCCAAGAATCGTCAACTTCGCCTGGATTTTGCTAAGGCACATTTACAGAAAGGAATGGATTTTTGGAAGAAAGTTATATTTGCTGAAGAAAGTAAGTATAATATTTTCGGGAATGACGGCCGAAACAAGGTTTGTCGAAAACCGAAAACTGCACTTGATCCCAAAAATATTATACCTACTGTGAAACATGGTGGGGGTAGTGTTATGGTGTGAGGAGCTATGGCGGCATTTGGAGTTGGTCGATTGGTTTTTGTTGAAGGCATTATGGATAGATATCAAGACAATATTGGAACAAAATCTGAAGTCATCTGTGGAAAGCTTGGGCCCGGGAAACTAATGGATTTTTCAACAAGACAACGACCCCAAGCATATTGTGCATATTGTTCGAGACTGGCTTCTTTATCATGCACAAAGACAGCTCAAAACACCTCCCCAGTCACCAGACCTTAACCCAATTTGGGACGTTTTGGAAAAATCTGCTCGCAAATATGATATCAGAAGTCGTGAAACACTGAAAACTGCCCTTACTCGGGCGTGGTCGGAAATTGCGCTCAGTATTACGGAGAATTTGGTGATGTCTATGCCACGTCGTCTTCAGGTGGTTATTGGAGCCCTAGGTGGTCCTACAAAATATTAAAAATATATTGTTTTCTTTTATTTATTTAAAAGAAATAAAATATTTTATTCGATTTTTAACACAGTATGTAGACTTTTTTCTCATGATTTTTTATTGTTTTTGTTATTTCTGTTATTGTTATGCTTTTGAATTAGCTTTTTGTTTTGTAAATAAACTTTGTTTTTGGTCCTCTAAATATTAATGCAAACGCTTTATGAATTTACCTTACGAATATCTTAGAAATACAAAATAAGGGGGTGTATGTAGAGTTTTTTCCTTAACTATATATCTTCTTTAATTTTATTTATATTAATTCATAATATTTAATAATATTCTAATCGTATGGAAAATTTGGAAAATTTCATTCCTGTGAGTGCGAGCGAGACCGACTTTCGTGAATGTGGGCGCGCGAGAGAGAGCGTATATTGTTCATATTCTCTCTCTCCGTACAGTCTTGCAAAAATGGGAAGGATGAAAGGTTTGTTCATCAAACAATGAGAGAATGGGATTTTTTTTCTTTTTCTTAAAAAAGTTTTTATTTCTAATGTATTATTCCTTTATTTATTTATTTATTTAATCTATTAAATGAATAGAAAAATAAAAACAAAATTAAATTTTTAATTTTCTATGTCGGAAATAGATTCCGAGTCTGAACTGAAATAGTCATTTTCTATTTCTTCAGAGTCTCGCTTTTTTTGAGTACGGTGTAAGTTCTGTGGAGATTGCATCAAATGTGCGTCGTGTTTTTGATGGACCTGCAGCAGTTGTGTCACGTTGACATTCATCATCAGCAACATTGCTATCATTATTAATTACATTTTGATAGATGATACCAACCGTATCATGTAGGGTATCTTTCCCGCTGGTTGTTTCGACAAATCTGTCGAAATCATCGAAAGCCACCCCAGTATTTAAATTTGATGCCAACGTAATACCTTCAGGACATTCCTGAGTCCTTTCTATAAAAGAAACTGTAGAATCGTTTTCCAGTTCTTCGAGAACATGATAGCTGCAGCAGTGACCGTATTTGTTGAGAATATCGATAACTTTACGGCTGCTGGTTAAACTTTTCATAGCCATTCCCAAGGTAATATGCTTTCCAGGCTTCATATTTCCATTCGTAACCGCGTAGATTGTGTCGGCTGCAATTGAATTGACTTTTGTATATAAGTCTGGAGTGTTCTTACGTCGATTTCGGGCACCGCTCAACAACATCATGTAAAAATTTATCAAATCACGGTCGATCATACATTCTCCAGCCAGCAATTCATTCAACTTTACATTTGATGATAAAGGCTTTTTCAATATTTAAAATTCTTCTTCGTAAAATTAATGCTGCTTTTTGAAGTATTTCATCTTCTTGTAACAGCGAAAAAAGGCCATCATCTATTAATTTATTTTTCGGTAAAATTACGTTTTTATTTCTGAAAGCTGAGACTTTAATTTCATCACTGAATTTATCAAGAATTTTATTCAGCAAATGTTGAAGGTTGCATGAACCATCATAACTATAGCCACGGTCTTCGTACAATTTCTTCAATATATCATCGTATATCTCACCCAGAGATATTAAAAAGAAACAACTGCCACGAGCAATGATGTTTGTTTGGATGAACTGATCAATTTCATCATCAGCTTCCTGGTGTAGTTCCCGATTCAGATTAAATTTTGTGTCTGCAGTTGGATTGGTTTTAAATTTATTAAAATATTCAACCCGACAGATTTTGTGATAAAATAAGTGCTGAGGCTCGTTAGAAAGTGACTTAAAAAATTCACTATCTCTCACAACATCCAAATATTCTGCCAAGGCTTCAATGAGAATTTTTTTTTCTCCTCTGACAAGTGGTGCCTGACGTCCTTTGGATTTTTTATATTTTTTATTACAAAAAGCACAAATATCCTGCTCCACACTTAATGCTGCCTCCGTTAATTTTTCACCTGAAGGTTCTTGTATGGCAGATTGACCTTCCTGATGTGTTTGTTCTATTTCGTGAGCAGATGAAGTGCTTGGTGTCGGTTCATCTGTGAAAATATATTTGAATACAAAAAAAATTATAATCGGAACTAGTATTATATTCCTTCCCTTATTACAGTAAAATAAATATTTTCATACCTGTTTGAACTGAAATATCCGATGATGTAAGTGCCTTTTTTTCATAATACTTTTTCATGACTGCTAAGAACATTTTATGGCATTTTATATGATAGCCGTCATCACATTCTGATGCTGGTAAAATAACATCTTTATATTTTAAATAAAATTTTTTCCGAATGTCCAACACTTCCCGGCACTTTTTTAACGTATGCACGGTAAAAGCAACGAGTTTATCATTTGTACTTTTACTGTTACATAAAACGCACTTGATGGAAGATTCCATTTTAAATAACAAGTAAGAAAATCGAACGAAAAGTTAAAATTTACGTCTTTACTAGCCAACACTGTGGAAAGAACTAACTATACATGGCGTCGTACTTTGGGTCCGGAAACTGTTGTCCTTGAATACCGCCCCTATTGTATTGCAGGCAGATGGCGACTTATGAATCACCATTCAAAATTCCTAGTGAAAAAGTAGAGCCAGCGCGTGCGAGAGAGACAGTATATAAACGGTATACGCTCTCTCTCGCGCGCCCACATTCACGGGTCTCGCTTTTTGAAGCATTCGGCATTCGGTCTCGCTCGCACTCAAAGGAATGAAATTTTCCAAATTTTCCATGTGATGGGACCATCAGAATGGGCTGGCTGTACACATTTCATCAATTTATTGTATTACCAATGTCGTTTAAAAAAGACAGCCGGTATAAAATATGTTGACTTGTGCTTCCATCAACGCACTTTCAACATGGGCTGGCAGTACTTTGGGACCATGAGAATGGGCTGGCAACCATCGTTTCATTTTATACAGACCGTAAATGAAATTCTGTTAAAATTTCAAGTGGTATAAAATATGTTGAGTAAATGGTTTTTATTAACAATTTAAAAAAAATAAAAACACATAATTAAGACCGTTATTGAGCACCCAGCCCGCCAGATATCGATTCTAGTATTAAAAAACTAATCTCACATAAAATTTAAAGAAGTATAAAATATGTTGGGTTTTTTGGTCATGAGCTCTCCGTCTATAAAGGGCTGTTTTTTAGAAAAAGCTATTCAAAAACAAAATTGTACCACGGAAAATAAAGTCGAATGAGATAAGAGCACGGTTGAAGAGCTCAAGTCTTTGGCGATTGAACTCAACTCAAGCTTTCACCTGTGCAATTGCCTTTGAAATAAAGGGGAACATTTCAGATATTACCGTCGAAGGCTTCCAGCTTTGACGAATGTATACTCAATGGACCATAAATGAAAGTGTCATAGAATTGCTTAGCTTTGAAGTACGTAACAGGAAAATAGACTTGGGTTCACAAGAAACGAAAAGTTGTCTGTCTGTTTACTTGTTATAAGACGCGAATGTTTAACCCTTTAGCGCATATGGGCCCATATGTGGTATTGGTATGGTAAGTATTATAAAATAATTCAAATCCGTTTTAAATTTAAATCCATCAAATGACGTTTCAAAATAACCTCACGTTTGTGCACGTAGGTGAAAAAGTAGAATTGAGGTACGCGTGAGTCATTTTCAAAAAACGACAACAGAGTAAAACGTGAGTACTTTCTGACAAAAAAAAGTATTTTCATGGAGTCGATATACTCAGCTTTCTAAACGGGTAAAAATTTTTCCGCTTTTGAACTGTTTTCTATACTTTACAACTAGTTTTTATATATGGTTCCATAAAAAAAACCGAAATATAGAACTTTTTCATTATTTTTTATTGCTTTTCTGAAATAATTTTTCTTTTCTTTTGTTGTTGTAAGACGTATAAGGGGCCGTTCAAGTATTACGTAAGCACTATGCGGGGTTGGGGGGTCTTTGTTTTGCTTATTTTGGATGACATGGGGGGTTGGGGAGTCTAGATGATGATTACGTCATCGGTAGTTATTTACTTTTTTACACGAATTGCAACCCTCGCATTGTCTATGCTTGAAAACGAAACGCATTTTCGGGGATTCCCGCAAATATACACGCATACGTTTAGGCACTCGCTTTAGGGTACGTTTATAGTGAGCCAGGTTGTCGACACTGCAGTATACTGCAGTACACGTACTGGTAGCCGTACATAATGAGCCAGGTGAATCTGGCTGTTGTGACAACAATTTTTTTTTTATTTGGACTGATTGCAGGCCCTAGGCGCGATGAAATGATTTCGTTATCCGGAACAGACAGACACCCTACACCAAACACAACAGGTCGGCCAAGGTAACCCGGTGCGCTATAAACGCGTACACTTTGTATTCTGCCAGAGATACTATGCCAAGCCGTTAATACCATCTGTTTATGCTGTTATCAAAATCACTTCCAGTATACTAGGACAACCGGAAGCCGTTGGATATTCTGGACCAACATACATCGCTATTCGAAGTGCAAAGCATAGTTCATCTACTGCTAATACTCATGCTCAGGATTTCGAGACGCTTCTCGAACTTGAAGCGTTTCGACCATTAGCTAAAACTGACCATGGACTAGTAAAACCAGTGGTAATCATGACGGTTGATGGAGGCCCAGATGAAAATCGGCGTTATGAAAAAGTCATAGGGTTTGCTATACAACACTTTAAGCGATATGATCTCGATGCATTGTTTTTAGCTACCAATGCTCCTGGAAGAAGTGCGTACAACAGAGTAGAGCGCAGAATGGCTTCTCTTAGTCGGGAACTGGCTGGTTTAATATTGCCTCATGACCATTTTGGGTCTCATTTGGATGAACGTGGCGTTACAATTGATGAACATTTAGAAAGATCTAATTTCGAATTTGCAGGAAATGTATTTGCTGAAGTATGGAGTTCAAGGGAAATGGCTATAATGTTACTGCAAAATATGTTGGGGCAGGTCAACAAGATAATCCTGATTTTCCAGACATTAAATGGTATTCAGAACATCTGCGTGAAAGCCAATACTTGCTTCAAATTGTAAAATGTAGAAATACAGAATGCTGTCATCCAAGAAGTGGCCTATTCAGATTACTAGATAACAGGTTTCTTCCACCACCTGTAAAAGTAAAACAAACAGTTGATGACTTGGTTTTGGATGAAGGAGGGCAGATTCTTGATCTTCCAGTCAATTTATCTCTACGCTTAAGTGCTTCACTCAAAGATTTCCTGCAAATGTCCTGCGATTATTTTTGTCATGGTAAAATTGAGGCTATCAAGTCGAACATGCAAAACGTGTGGTCTTTATCATGCTTCCATCAAGTCACTAAATCGTCACATCGAGAAGATCCATAAAAAAGTAAACACGCACACTGATAGGAACGTTAGACCTGTAAGAGTCGCTGCTCGTCGTGCTAATGAACTGATGTGCATTAGTAGAGCACCATGATGTTGAATGGCTCGATGAGAACGACGTAGACATTCCAAAATCGGATGAAAGTGAGCAGACTCACAACACCGAGCAGAAATCGAAGCAATCCAATGTCATCGAAAACTTAGAATCATGGATTCGGGTTTCATGGACTGAAGACTGTCAATTTGAATTTAATATGTGTACCAAAAATTTTAAATAAGCTTGTTATGTTCGTAAGATTATAATATTTTTGTCCCTTACTCTATGTTGAATACTGCATCAGTAAAATCTAATCTCTATTCTAAATCTATTTTCTTATTTTTAAAATTATATTTATAACATTATAATTATAATATAAAAAAATACATTTTTAATTGAAAAATGTTTACTTAAGCATGGGGGAGGGGGTAAAAGCTTTGCTTACTTTTGCTGACAAGGGGGATGGGGGGTAAATAATTGTAATAAATCTGCTTACGTAATACTTGAACGGCGCCTAAGTGCTTATTTTGTGGAGGCTTTTGGGAGTTCATCCTCAAACCTCTACCGCTGCTATATTGCAATTCGAAGAAAAAAATCTTAACCTTTGTTGAGTGAAAGTATTTATAAATTTGAAGTTAGTGAATGTTTGCACTTTTGTGCCGCGCAGAGCAATTTGCTGTGCAGATGTTAATATCTGTCTCCTTTATTAAATTTATAAACATCGCATACAGGCATTAGCATGGCAATATATAATAGCATTAAAGTGGGTTATTTATACTTGAAACCTACTTGGTTTAGGCCACTCTATTTTTTCTTATTTTTTTCATAGCAAAACGCCATCGGAGGTTTGCCAATCCAGCCGCGAGGCGACAGTTATCAAAAAAAGCCGTCGCTACTTACTCGGCACAGTACACTCAACTTAGCGCCCGTTAATACATACATTTGTACATACATACCTACATATGTAGGTACCTACAAATTCAATAGGTATGCAACAAATGCACAATGGCACATACTTAACGGCTTAGCCATTTAAAGTGGAAGCATTTGTCTCTCAAACGAAGATTAAAAAACTATTTTCCCCTATTTGGATAATCATTTACTTTAGCCTAAGAAGATTTGTTCCTACTATGTACTTTTTTAAGATGTGTTCTTTGGCTTCAAATAATCCAGCGTCTGGTGATCTGAGTGGTCAGTAAAAATCAATATTTTTCAATACCAATCACCCTGAGAACAATGGCCGCAAATAATTGATTGTTTTTCGAGCTATGTGGCATGAAGTGCCAGCAGCATAAAATTTTCTGCAAATCACTACAAGGGATGTTTAATTCCGGAGAACGACGTTGCTAGAGACTCCTTAACATAGGCGCATACGGTTTCGATATTTTCGTCGGAACGTCATGTTTGTTGTCTAGATGCGTGGCTGGCATAACTAAGACTACAAGAACTCAGAATTTTTCGTATAAACGCAACAAATTTGTTTTTTTTTTAGTTTCCACAATTGAAAATAAACGCACAGCATCCCTGCTAAGCCAAAATAAGCATAGCTTTAGCACACTGATTTCTGTTATATCGGGACACTTGGGGATATTATAGGCAGACACGCTCAGAGGATGGACGGGCAGGCACATGACCTGTGCAGCAGCTATGGAAATGAAGAAGAGGAAGAGGTAATCGACGATGTCGCACCATCTGTGTTCGCTGTCCTGCTCCTTCTAGACAAAAACTCATAACTTTAGTTAGGCAATTTTTTAATGAGTTGAAAGTTTTCAGTACTGTAGAAATCCGGCATCTTGTAAAATTTTTGAAAAGTTCGCAATGGTTTTAGATTGATCAGGACAAGCTCCCCAATGTGGTATCATACTCGGCTATGAGCCTGAGTGTGTCTCATAGCGGACAGCCGCTACAGCCTAGCCTATCCCAACCATAATTGAAAAGTTAATTCTTTGTTAGAACTGCAAAAAGTTATAGGGATATTTTCATTTTGAATGGCCAACATAGGCTGAAATATATCCCTTTAGAAAAGTCAGTTAACTGTAAATTCAGTTCAAATTCACTAACTCTAAACTGCTTATGCCGGATACTTCGACCACTCTACTTGATTTTCAACTAACTAAATACTCGCGGCTGCTTTATCGGAATGGGTTGGTATGTGACTAGCATTCGGGAGTGCGTAGGTTCGAATCTCTGAGCATCAAACGTCAAATGATAGAAAAAACAAGCAGTAGCAAATCTCTGCCCCTGTATTTCTGCCTTCAAAAAGATCCGCATGACAAAAAAATACTGCAAGTCGGAGTCGGCTTTAAACTGTAGGTCCCTCCATTGTGTGGAACAGCATTAAGATCCAGACCGCAAACAGGAGGAGCTCGGTCAAACACCCAATTAAGAATATAAGTCCCAAATATATTTATGATGAATACACATCACTAGCTTAGTTTGCAAAGTTCCTAAGTCCAGTTTTTCAAACTTTACAGAAAGAATACAAATCTTTCAGTGACTTTCTATTTTGCAACATCTCTCATACAAATTTTCGCGTATTCCAAGCTAAAACAAGTCCAAACCACTCGATTTCCATAGCGTTGATAAAGAAATTTTTTATTCTTTGGAACTTGCCACATTCTCGGTGAATATTTTGGACTTAACAGAGTTTATTATTATTACAATGGAAGGATTTAGCACACCGACCTGAAAGATCTATTGTGGCCCCTTCATGAGTTCAGAGTATTTCTCTGAGCCCAACTTCCTCAAATAATTTTATAATTTGTCCTACCTTATTGAGTTTTATTTCCTTCTCTAGTAAAATATGTCGTCCGAAGGATACAAACGCTCCGGCTCTGAAAGTATTCGATGCGGTACTAGTTGAGCTTGGAAAGATCAGGTGGAGAAGGACCTGGCTTCACATAGAGTGTCCAACTGGCGACGGTTAGCATGAAAAAGAAACGACTTGCGCGGTTTGTTAAACTCGGCCAAAATCGAGTAAGCGGTCATCGCGCCAATTAAGAAGAAGAAGTAGTAGAAGAAGTAAAATATTAGGTGCGCGACTAAGTTCTCGCTGTTTTTTTTTCATGAAAATACAAATTTATTCTGAAAAAAATGGTTACAAGTGAATCATTGAAAGTATTGCCCATCGCTGGCTGCTACTTTTCCCCATCGTTCTGGTAGATCTCGTATACCGTCGCGGTAAAACTGTTCAAATTTTGAGGCCATCCACGGATCAAACAATTTTTTGATGTCTTCATATGAATGGAACTGCTGTCAGCTAGACCATGTACCATCGATCGGAACAGATTATAATCGGACGACGCAATATCTGGAAAATATGGCGGGTGGGGTAGGATTTCCCATTTCAGTGTTTCCAGGTAGGTTTTAACGGGTTTGGCAACGTGAGGCCGAGCGTTGTCTCGACTCAATCGCATCAATTGAAATCGATACCGATCTCCAGTGATGGTTTCGCTTGGTTTTAACAGTTCATAATAAATAACACCAACTTGGTCCCACCAAAAACATAGTATAACCTTCGCAGCGTGAATATTCGGCCGAGGCGACGACATAGAAGCATGACCGGGCAGTCCCCATGACTTTCTTTTCTTTGGATTGCTGTAATGAATCCATTTTTCATCACCCATCACGATGCGATGAAGAAACCCCTTCCTTTTTTGCCGCTAGAGCAGTTGTTCACTTGCGAAAAAACGACGTTCAACATCCATTGGTTTTACCTCATAAGGAACCCAAGTCCCCTGATTCTGAATCATTCCCAAAGCTTGCAATCGCTTCGAAATGGATTGGCGGGTAACTCCTAATACTGAAGCAAGCTCTTCTTGCGTTTGACACGGATCCTCATTGAGCAATGCCTCCAATTCAGCGTCTTCGAATGTTTTTGGCTTTCCTTCACGCGGACGGTCGTCAACATTAAAATCACTGTCTTTGAAGCGACGGAATCAATCTCGGCACGTTGTTTCACTTAAAGCAGCATTTTTCGTAGCTCTCGATGCGCTTCAGCCGCCGTTTTTTTTTCGAATGAAAGAGGAAACTCAACACTTCCCGCAAATGACGATTATTCGGCACAAAATCAGACATTTTCACAAAACCAAAGTATTTGATACCAAAACAAAATCACTAATGTGTCGAAGCAGTTTGTTAACCATAAATCTAAGCTTGGTTTATGACATTTAGGTTATGTTAGAATCGACTAGCACACACTACTGGCGGCATCTATTGACAAACAGCGGGAACTTAGTTGCGCACCCAAGATGTTTGCCCAGCGCTGCCCAGCGATCCGATCATATGTTTGGCGGTTTCATCGACTTACCTATATTGGATTATTTTCCCAGATTAGCGAGATGATGATAATGTCCTGCTATAATTCATTTAATGATTTCGTTTAATTCATTAACGATTTAGTTATTTTCATACAATCAATCGGGCTTTTTTTTTTTGTTTTTTTTTGTCGGGACAACTAGCAAGTGCAGCACTCAGACATTAATTGAGGCCATTGTACTACACTTGGATTCCCTTTTAATTTTCTTTAAATCTACCCGATCTCCGAAGAAATCTGAGTAGATCTTGTGGTGCCAAGGAGCCAAGATGGTCGCTTCTTAACACATCAGCGCCAAAGACATGAAACCTGATTCGAGCGAAGGCTGGGCAGACACACAGGAAGTGGTCCGCCGTCTCATCCTCCTCTTTACAAGCTGGGCAGAGTGCACTGTCTGAGATGCCCAACCTTTCCATGTGCTTTGCCCACAGAAAGTAGCCCGTCATCAGTCCAACCAGCTGTCTGCTTAATGACAGAAGGGTTTGCGACAGTCGATCGGACATGACAGGTAACATCAGTTTTGTCCATCTGCAGCCTCTCTCAGCCTGCCAAGCTCGCTTGTGGGTGGTAGTTACCCTTTTCCTAACCGTGGCTGTGATGGCCGCAGAAGGGAGTGGCAAAACGGCTAGGAGTCAGAGGTCTCGTTACCCGCGATACTCACGTGTCCCGGGACCCATGTTAGCATCAGGCTATTATGTCTACCGACATAGTTCAGCCTGGATTTACAGGACTTCACCTGATGTGGTTGGAGGGCTGTCTAAGGCCATAAGCGCAGCTTGGCTGTCGCTGCAGACACATATAGATCTGCCTCTCCATCGTTTTACCACAACAAAGTTCATCGCTTCTTCAATTGCATACACCTCCGGTTAAAACACAGATGCATGCATTCCAAGAGCAAAGTGCAGTTTTGTCCCGCTGGATTGGATTCCACATAGACCCCAGAGCCGGAGCCATGCTCGGTCCTGGAGCCATCCGTAAAAATGCGAAAACAGAGTCTGCCGGGCTCATTTTCTGAGTCTCCCCACAACTGAGCCTCTGGTAGCAATTGAAGATTTTCTGACAAGCTATGAAAATAGGTATGCAATAAACCTTATTGTTACTATTCTTCATTGCTTTATTCACTTAAATTACATTTCTTCCAAAACAGGCAAAACTACGTCTTAAAATTTTTTTTTCTTTCATTCTTTCCTGATAGCCTCGGAAATGAAAAGGGTGAGCGTTTTCTTCGATAAATAAAGCAAAAGAAACGACGATATCAAGGACATTCCAAAACAATCGGTTCTACATTGCTGAAACCACCCGAATTTATATCTCACCAAGGTTTGCAACTCCACTGCTGTTATGCTGTTGCCACACCATGTCAAAGACGTTGGAATGAAGCTATGATGAGCAATTTTTATTGGTTCATCCTTCGAATAATCATAAATCAAACTGATTTTTCAGATTTTTTTTTGGTCTTGTGCATTTTCTCCATTTTCTCCGCATACTCCACAATTTTTTTATATGAAAGAAAACACCCAACACCGTCAGCCGAAAAAATTGTAATTGCAATTTTGAAACCACTAGAAACTTGCACTTTATTATGCCAAATTTCAATGGTCTATAAAAGTGCGTACCCGAAAATTTAAAACTCTGAGTAAAATTTTTGAAATTTTGATGAAAATCTGCCGGAATTCCTCAAATTTTATGAAATGAGGCGAAACGTTCATTATTGAACATGCCATCGATTTTTGGTGCAATTTCCAATATTTATATTTCGTTAAGAAATAATAAAGATAGAAAGTTGAATGCCTAAAAATAGTAAAAAAATGCTTCCTGTCACTTCGTTCCTGAAAAGGCTATTTAATTTTCTATAACAAAAAAACCAGATTTAACCTTCTTTACTTAGTTGTTATTCAATAATTAATTATAAATCAAAAGTTAACCATAGACGTTGAGCTAAAAGTTAGATATTTTAGTAGCTAACCAAGCAATTCCCAGCAGGGTGGGATGTGTGGATAAAAATGAATATTGGACCGTTCATCCTCCGCATATGCAATGTGCCACGCGAATCTAATAAATTTCAAAATTCTTTGGCGAAATGCGCATGTAAATTTCACTTATTGATTTATAGCGCCCTTTGTGTGCATGTACAGTAAGTAAATATATTTCGACTTCCTGCCATAAATCACCATTGTCGAGGTGGTTGCTGTTGTTGCTGTTGCTGCTGCTGTCGTCATCGATGCTTTGCCAATGCCAGCACGTTATCGTTGCCACAAATTGTGGCACATGCCAATTGACTACCTACCTACCTACCTTCACAAATATATACCCATACTCATGCATATTTACATACATACATACAAGCACTAGTGTGCGTACCCTGCAGGGAAAAGTACTGGTTGTGAATAGAATACCAGAATGCTAGCAGTGCACTTTCCAGGTCAACCCGTGCGTGTTCTAACTTTTTTTCATCTTAGCAAATGGTATTTTTAACACAGCGTTGACTTAGGAAATGTCGATTGTCCGGCCATGCATCAGCAAAATGCCAGTTAAAATACCAGTTCATACTATGTAGTAAAAAAAAACTAAATGCTGGTCCCATATGTTTCTAAATTAATCAGTTTTAGACCAGTTCAAGTACAAAAAGAAACATCCATTCCATTCCAGTCCAACGCCTTAAAATATTATATTTCATATTTAAAGTGTATACGAATTTTTTTTTTCTTACGGAGTTACAGCGCCAAAAATGCGCCAAAAGAAAAACTGTTTTTAGAAGGGATAACAATAGAAATAAATATAAAACAATTTTATACATTGTTTATTAGTACTTAAACTTTATAAAAAAAATTATTTTAATTTTTCTTTACAAAAATTAGTATATAAAAAATTACGTGACCCTAAGTACAATGAAAAAAAAGTTGCTTCTCCTTGAAATGTTGAAGGATCTGTAAAAAGTAAACAAATCTTGTAAAATAAAGTTGTAATTATAGTCTGTCGATCCGGACTTTTGAATTTGATGATAAAGATTTGTCGTTGCTTCTAACAAAATTTAATTAACGCAAGAATTGAAATCATCTGAGGAAAAGAAAACCCTCGACTAATTTCAAAATAATGTTTACAGAGTCCGGCACTCGAAGTGTAACCAACTTCAAATCGCTCACGCAGCTGATGAACGGGCATCAGCTGTCTGTTAGTTGGTTAAATGACAGTCCAGAGTATTGTTTACAGGTGAGGGGTCGCATTTTGCCGAAAGTAAACGCGAAAAAAGAAAATCAGTAATGGATTTCAAATATAGAAGTGTGATTGCATTATATTTGGCTGGAAAATCACAACTGGCGATTGTTCGCGAGCACCTTAAAGTAAATAAAGTTTTTGTTTATCGCACTATAACTCGTTACAATGATACTGGTAGCATCGCGAAACGTCATGAAGGTGGTAATCAAAAGACTACAACGTCGCGTGAAATGGTTCAAAAAATTAAGAAGTGACTTGAGCGAAATTCCCGACGAATTGCCAACCAAATGGGAAAAGCACTGAAAATATTTGACCGTAGTATCCACCGCATACTGAAAAATGATCTCAAAGTCAAGCCTTACGAGATCCAAAAGGCGCATGGTCTCACACCAAAGCAACAACAAGTCAGACTTGAGAGAGCGAAGGAGTTGCTTAGCTTCGCTTGACTGAAAGCGGTCAATTTCAGAAGATTGTGTTTTCTGACAAGAAAATTTTTTAAATTGAGCATTTCGTAAACTCCCAAAACGATAGGATCTATTTGACCGACCGTTCATAGGAGAATTTGAGACATCGATTGGCCACCAGGATGCAGCACTCGCCACGGGTAATGGTTTGGGCCGCTGGAACCGCGGATGGGCGCTCTCCAATCGTTATCATCGAGCTTGGCGTCAAGGTAAATACGAAATATTATCAGGAAAATATTCTTGGAGGTTGCTTTCAAGCCGTGAGCAGACAAACATTTCGTTTCAATAGGACTCGGCACCGTCTCACAAAGCAACCAAGAATGGCTAAAAAAAACAACGTTCCGAACTTCATAACGTCCACAGAATGGCTTTCAAATTCACCAGACGCGAATTCGATGGATTATTCTCTTTGCGCCATTTTGGGGTGGAAGGTCCGAGCTAAAAGATTCAAGAGCTATTGTCCGCGAGTGGGCCAAAATACCTGCAAGTCACATTAGAGCAGCTTGCGATTCGTTTTTGGACCGTGTCAAGACCATAGTCAAGGCAAAAGGTGGTCATATCGAGTAAAAGTAAATTGATTCTTAATTTTGTATTATTTCCACACATTTTTTACTTTGCATTAAATAAAAGTAATTTTCCAAACTAAATTTATGGTATTTTTAATTGGTTACACTTCGATTGCCGGACCCTGTACATCCACAAAAATGTACTGTTTGATGTGATTTTCCGGCTGGTGGAATAATTGGCTCGTTTTTCTTTGAAGATGAAAATGAAAGAGCTGTTACTGTAAACATCACTACGCAAGTAGATAACTTATTGAAGATTTTTTGTAGTCTGAGCTTGAAGAAATAGAAATAGACAATCTTGCTTTTGTGAGGCGCTGTATGTATGTAGGTATGTACATTCATAAATTTAAAAGGTTGTTTGTAGTTTATAAGGTAAGATTTCGATGCAATTTTTCGAAGTTATTGCGAGGCCCACTCAATTTAGTTCATCCCAGAAATGTATAACATTTTAATAACCGAAAAAAAATGATAAAAATCTTAGCTCAGTTTAAACATTTTATGTTCTTTTGCAAAACTGTGAAGGTATTGTAACCTTCAGAGTAAAAAACGGCATTTAATTAGATTTGCATAGATTCGACTTTTAGTTTCATATTACAGGAGTAATCAAATATTATTGAATACATAAGAGCTGTCAGTTACAAACGCCTGTTAAACTGTCAAGCTTTGATTGTTTCAAATTTCAGGATTTTCGTTGGGTTAGCCAGGTTGCCTACCTAAGAAAAGGCACTCTGTGACCCTAAGGCCATTTGGGGTACTTGTATTTGATTTCCAACCCCTAACTAAGCTGCTTAAGCCACTTATATCTTTTTAAGCAGGCAACTATTCCCTCCATTGAAAAATTTTGCAATTTTTCCAGGTCTTCAAAGAAATAATCACCAAGATCCGGTTTCCCACGGCTTCTTGGAAGTGCAGGACATTCAGAAAGGAGGTGTTGTACCGACTCAATTTCTTCTTCAGCTCCACAGCTTCTGCGAAAGTCATTGTGAGTTTTGCACCTTTTTTCACTGGATAAGTTGCACATATTTTGTCCTTTTAAGATTTTGTTTTAGCCAGAGCGCTTTGGAGACGCTGCAGTTAGTAGTCAGAGACCACCTTCTATTGGTTTCCACAATTACGCTCAAGTCAATCGCAGTGTACAATTCGTTTAGAGGAATGCCTATGTCCTCTACTACCCGCCGAAGCTCAAGCTCAGAGCCTTTCCTTCCAAACTCATCCGCTCTTTCATTTCCTTTCACTCCAGAGTGGCCGGGGACCTAAAAAGGTGTTGTATTGTCGTGGTGGATTAGCCTTGATAACGAGAAAAAATATATAAAAAAGCAACGGTTTTACAATTAAGAATTATGAGAAAAAAATTTAAAATTTAAACATTTGTGCAAATAGTCTGGAGGCATTAGTGTAGAGAGTACTTCAACTTTTGAAAGTCTTAAACAAATTTGACTTCCCCGTTAGTGTTTACTTTACTTTATCATAAAACCAACCTTAGTCCCCATGAGCCGCTCACTCGCCGCCTAAGACGTACTAAATAATTTTGTGAAAATTTAGATACATCTGTGTCCACAGTAATAGCAGCGCGACATATTGCAAACTTTCGACTATTTATTTAATTATTTTTTTATAAACCATAAAATCATAAAACTCAAAGTTTCGCACTTTGTAGAAAATTTACAGAAATTTGCGAAATTTTCATCAAAATTTCCTGCCTTAAGAATTTGTAGAAAAATTTTGTGAGTAATTTTTAATAATTTTTTCTCGAACCGTGTTGCCCATTGTCTCTCTATACAAAAATGTTCATGCATTCTTGATAGCCACTCTCTATGAGGGTGTAGAGGTGTCCACCTGGAGGCCTAGAGACCCATTCTGATACCACTTTTGTGGGCTCAAGGTCCCCCTCGAATTTCCAATGTGGTGAAACCAGTTCCTCTTTCTAATAGAGCGGTCCAAAGGGGCTAAAGAGTGCAACGCTTTCCACCTCATCGTCGTTCCTGCAGCTACGCCAAAAGTCATTAAGAGGAAGCCCCATACGTTTCCCACTAGGAAGTCCCCGGTGATGATATCAATTCGTGTGCTAATGGAAGGCTAGTTTAGATTGATGAGTGACCTAGTACTCTGCTCATTTCTTCTGGGTCAGACCTATCTAGTTACCTCACAAGTGGGATCCGTGCTCTCTCTAATGCTGCCTTGCGCGATGTAGACCGACATGATTCAAAGCGTGCTTTAGGGAGAGCGGATATAGGGATGGCCACATACTAGGCAGAATTGACTGATTTTAAATTAGTTCCTCTCATAGCCAGCTCATCCGCAATACAGTTTCCAAGAATGTTTCTATGACTACGGATCCCGACAACGTTCGTGATATACCAATTCGCCAGCTTATTTAGAAGAGCTCCACATTGGTTTGCTACTTTAAATGAAGTATTTTTTGCCCATAAATATTAGCTTGGGAAAAATAAATTCATTATTTTCTTGTGAGTTACAGGGTGTTAACAATGGAAGTCAACAGAGAGAAAATTCGGTACATTTTACAGTTTTTCTTTGATAATTGTAAGCCAGGTCACTGAAATTGTGACTGGTGTTTATGGTGTCGATACTGTAACAGCTAATTATTGGGTTTGAGAATGAGTTCACAGCGTTTTTATTTTTTCCTTTATTTCATAACGAGTTGTTTGCTGTTTGGCAAAGGGTGAAAATTCATTCGTTAGAACACTTTCTGCTCTACAAAACTCTGTTAATTGAATTTTTGAGTTATTTAATTTTTTATTAGCTTTCAGGCTTAGAAATGGAATACCCAGGAGGCACAGAAGAGCAGTTCTATGCATTTCGACGAGGTCAAAAAGCTGCCAAAGCAGCCCAGGACATTTGTGACGTGTATGGAGAAGATGTCATAGGCGAGTCCATCGCACGGAAATGGTTTGCAAAATTCAAAATTGGCGACGTTGAACGGCGGAACAGTCGCCAAACTAGTCGTGAATTGGCGGAAAAAATAACCTGCGAAAATAAAACTATTCTCAATCACCTTCACTCAATGGGATATACCGAAAAATTGCGAGCCTGGGTGCCTCAAGAACTCAACGAAAAAAAAACAAAGAAAGTCGTCTTCCAATTGCTTCTCAACATCTCGCCCAGCACCGAGCGGTCACAAACAGCGCTTTTTGTACCGAATTGTCACGGAAGATGAGAAATGCTGCCTATACATCAATATGAAGCAAAGAAAGGAGTGGATTGCTCCAGGAGATATGCGAAATTCGGGAGTCAAATCGGATCTTCATCCAAAGAAGATCGCGATATGTGTTTGGTGGGACTGAGAGCGCATGATGCACTGGGAAATGCTCGAAAAGAATGCCACGGTCAACAAAGAGCTTTGCATTGTCCATCTACAGCGCGTGAATGAGGCTGTACGACTGAAACTACCTGATCGACATGGTCAAACTATACTCCTTTACGACAACGTCAGGTCCCATGTGGCACACATCGTCAAAGCTGCACTCCAAGAGCTCGAATGGGAGAGCCTTCAGCAGCCGTCGTATTATCCGGACCTTGCACTGACCGATTATCATCTTTTTAGCTTCCTGTCAAACTATAAGAAGATCGTTACTTTCGATAACAAAGAAGTCCTTAAAAACTGGCTCAACAACTTCTTTGAGACCAAACCGTGCGACTTTTGCGCAACGGCATCAACAAATTGGTCGAATAGTGGGAAGAGGTTGTAAACAGCAACGATGAATATGTGATTCATTAACTTATTGATTAATTATTATTTTTAAATTAAATAAAAGTCTTAGGTAAAACGCTACGAACTTATTCCCCAAGCCAGTACGTGCAATTGTGGTTTCGCCTATAGGCCTTTTTGATGTTAAGGATGTACCTCGCATGGGCAGGCACGTCTTCGAAAATATCGATAAAATCACAGAAATAATCCAAGTTGGCCGGCATATTTCTGGTGCTAATATATCTACCATAAAAGAGTTTTAAGCCATTTGTGCAGAATTTTACGCAAAATAATGGATTTCTTTTCCCCTACTATTTAATAAAAACTACTAATACTTTTTTCTACTATATAATAAAAACAGTGAATATTGTTTGTATTGGAAGTAAGTTTTCAATAGCGTAAAACGCTTCATTTCCTGTAGCCGTTGCCTGATATCTTTTTGAATCTGATTATCTTTTAAAGTATTCAATTTTGAAGCAGTAAAGAACTACTCCTTTTTGGCGCTTTCGCATTTTTTTATTGCAGGGCTTGTAGGCACATGAAAGTAAATAAATACTCGAGCAGACAAGAGCTAAGCCATTGTCGGACTTTTTTGCATGCAAAAAAAATTGTGCTTTACTTAGGCGCGCCACTCATATTTGGCATACGAGTCTAGCAAAGACTTTTGTAATTTCCATCATGAATGCCCCTGCACGTTTCTAAAGCCCATGTCGCCATCGTATGAATGTATGTATGTACATATGTAAGTGTGCACTACATAGATATGACAAAGTATGGCTTTGTAAGTTCATTTCTGTTGACATTAGTTGCGAACTGGATAACGCATAGACACACACACACACACACACATGCATACTCATACATAATGAGAAAATTTAAAAAAACGGAGGAAAAAGTTATATTCAAGAGAAAAAAGCCCACATGCTGTGGTTGGCTTGAATGCGCGCTCCGATGACAAAGGCTCTAGCGTCACTAGACGCGCAACAAAGGCTTCGTCTATACAAACATATGTGCGGCGCGCATGTGTGTGCATATGTGCATGAGCATATATGCATTTGTTTGTTAATACTTTATATGTAGACATTTGTTCGTAAATGAGTGCGATTGTGTTTGAGAGTACGTGCTGTGCAATTGACAATTCATTTGAATTGTTGCTGTCATGGGAACATTTTCCCAAACACGTTACAGAAGTATGGCCTCGTCCATACATAGAATGACGCAGTAAGCGATGTGGTCGAAGGAGCGCGACACACTCGACAAGTATTTCCAATAACAGCGCATGTTATTTTTTCAAACATACTGCCGACCTGTCTATATATGTATGTATGTAGGTATGAATATGCGTGCGTACATATGTATGCACATGTATGCATGTAAAGGGTGGCACATAAAGAGATTTCTTTTAAAAAATCACAAAAATGCTGCATTCGAAGGCGCAAATATTCGCATTACACGATTTCAGTCATGTGACTGCCTCGGGTGGCTCCTCCTGTTAACCCAGTTTTCCTAGATCTTTGTGAAGGTTTCTGGTTCTATTGGATAGGGGAATAAGTTCCGCCCCCTTAAAGCGGTGTGACTGCTGATACTATTTTTGTGTTCGCTCTGGAAATATACTGGTGATTTGCAGGTGTATATGTGAGGTCTCGATCGCAGTAGTTGACATTCATTTGAAGCGTAAAGATCTTTTTTTATCTGACGTCAAAAATGCCTACGTTCGTCCCGAAAAAACAGCATTTGGAGAAGTCATGTCTCATTATTACCTTTTAAAGAAAAGTTGAACTGAAACGTGTCGTATATTGATCAATATTTACCATAATCACGCACCATCAAATACAACTTGTAAAGAGTGGATACGACACTTCCAAAGTTGCTGTTTCGACGTGACTGATAAAGATCGCGAAGGGTACCGAAAAAATTCGAAGATTCTCAACCACAACAATTATTGGATGAAGACGCATTTCGAACCCTTGATGAATTGTCTAAAGAGTTGGATATTGACAGATCAACGATCGGTAAACGTTTGTGCGCGATGGGAATAGTCCAGAAAGCAGGTAACTGGGTGCCATATCAATTAAAGGAGAGGAATATCGAGAGACGTTCGGGGACGTGTGAGATGCTTCTTGAACGGCAGAAAAGAAAAGGTTTTCTGCATCGCATCGTCACCGGCGATGAAAAATTTATCTATTATGATAACCCTAAGCGTCGAAAATGTTGGAGCCTGCCAGGTGAAACAGGTCCATCGACAGCGAAAAAAAATATTCATGCTTCAAAGGTTGTGTTGGGGATCTGGTGGGATCAGAAGGGTGTCATCTATTGTGAATTCCATATCATCTGAATCCAAAACTGGCAATCGTTACCGACTGCAGCTAATGCGTTTAAATCAGCTCACAAAAAAAAGTGGCCGGAATGGGACGGTAGACATGACAAACTTATTTTGCTGCATGAAAACGTCAGGCCACACATTTCTAAATCGGTTCAGAAATATTTAGAGGGATTGAATTCGGAAATTTAGTCCCACCCGCCGTATTTCCCAGACATTGCTCCTTTGGATTCTGATCAATGCAGTCAGCTCTTATTGGAGTGCGATTCACCTCTTACGAGAGTCTCGCAAACTGGCTCAATCAATGGATCAAGACAAACGAACTCGAATTTTTCGTCAGAGGAATCCGTATGCTGCCTGAAAGATGGAGTGAAGTTGTACCTTCCAATGACACATACTTCACTTAATATCATTTATTATTTAATTGTTTAAATAATTCGGAAACTTATTCCCATGCCCAATATCTCACGAATAGTTTGCTCGCTATTCGCTTTAAGGTACTGAATAGTTAATGCATTGCTGGCATAACTTTCGGCTTTCCCGGCACCGCATAAAATAAGACTAAATGCGTTAAATCACAGCTCTGAGGTAGCCAATTAACATCCCCGAGACAGCTGATCACACGATTACCGAACTTGGCGCGCAAAATATAGATTGTGGCATGGGTTGTGCGGCAAGGCACGTCATTCTGCTGAAGCCCAAGATCGTACAAGTCCACGTCTTTACCTTCCGTCCACAAAAAATAATTTAGCACGTCTCTGTAGCATTCACCATTTACCCAAATGGCGTTACCAGCAACATTTTCAAAGAAAAATGGACCAATGACGTCGTTGTTCCAAACTCTCACTCTCTGAGGATGCATTGGGGTATGGGGTAGTTTTGTTTGATAGCATATCCGCCGACGAGATAAAAATGCGCTTCGTCAGAAAATACCATCTTGATCAAAAAGGTCCCAGAATATATTCAGAAAATTCAAAACACAATTATTTCTCAAAAGTGATATTATCGCCCTCAAAGTACGCCCCATCAACTACAAGGCATTTATGCCAACATTTTATACAGCTCTCGAAACATTTGTGGAACTCTATTTTCGACAAGAAAACTGACATACTTAATGCCACTGGAAAGGATTCAGCGACTCGCTGCTCTGTGCATAACAAGAGCGATAAAAACCACCTACACTAGAACAAGAAATAACTCAATAATTAATATACACGTGGATAGTCAAGCAGCAATAAAAGCAATACGCTCATATTGTATTAAGTCCAAAAATGTTCGACGGAGCAAGGAGGCCATAGAAAGGCTAGCCAGAAACAATAGGCTGCATATCTACTGGGTACCTGGTCACAAAGGCATTATGGGGAACGAAATAGTAGTTGAGATAGCAAAAAGTGCTGTTAGACTACCATTTGAACAAGAGAATGACATACCAAAACCGCTAAATATAACTCACAACAAAATGGACGACTACATAAAAAAACTAGTGGATGCTTGGTGGACTAATCTGACGACATGCAAAACAGCAAAAGTTATGTGTAGAACTAACGACCAAAAACTGACTCAATTTGTGCTTACGCTCTCGCGAAAGGACTGAAGAACTATCATAGGTATGCTAACAGGTCATCATCTATTAGCTGCACAAGCGTACAAGATAGGGATTGCTAACACGGACAATGGAACGGCAGGAAATGCAGAGAGGAGGCTAAGGAAACTTTAGAACACCTTCAGCGCGTCTATCCGGCATTATTAAAAACCCGCTTAAAATGCCTGGGAGCCCCATTGTTTGAGGGTCTGGAGAACGTCTCAAAAGCGGATCTCCTAGCTCTACTTAGATTCGCCAAAAGCGCTGACATCCTGCATGATGTCTACTTTAGGTATTCATAGAGTCGGTCTCCATCTGGTATAGCTAGGGACCAAAAGATCTATGCGTGGCTTATTGCCAACCAGGCTAAACAAACCTAACCTATTTTCGGTATAGCCGTCAAAGCAGTCTTCAATTTTTCTCATTACCTCCTTTCGGCTCTTAAAACGCGTTCCCCTAGTGGTTTTTAGACTCGATCAAATAGAAAAAAACACGTCCCAAGTCCAAATCATTAGCTCCAATGTACTGAATGGATCCATAAGGACTTGAACATTTCTTTGCCAGCTCTCTAGTGGTTAATTTACGGTCACTGATCAATTTTTCTTTCACTTTATAGATTTTTTGATCAGTTTCCGATATCGTCGGTCTGCCTCTACGTTCGCCATCCTCGCTGAACTCGCGATCTCTTCTGAAGCATTCATGCGACTCGTAAACGCCTGTTTTCTTTAGAGTATCATTGCCGAAAGAGTTTCCCAACATTTCTAAAGTTTTCGCACCATTGAATCCATTTTGAACGCATAATTTAATACAAATTTGTTGTTGAAATTCAAATCCATTTTTAAAACTGCAAAAAATCGAAAACACGAGCGAAAGTAGATTTTCTAAAGATGAAGGCGTTGCTTGAAAAATGCCAAGCAATGGCGATACAATTTTGGAATGTTAATCGCAGATGTGGCAACCTAACAAAAAAACACCAAAGCAGCATACAAAGTAGTTGACTTAGAGCGTCACCAGGCAGTTGGTCCGGGAACTTTTTGCCCAAGGTTATATGATTTTGATCGATTTTCAATAAACACTCTGCTTGGGCTACACAACATTGAATTCGAAAAAGAAGTTTGCAATATTTCTCAATGTTCCTCAAGTGTCAAATGCTTAATTTCGTTCCACGGAGATTTGATACTAACTTTCTGTCAAAATTTTTGAGCGAGAAAGAGCTCTTACTGTCAAAATACCGTGCCATTTAAAACAACCACTAAATGGACCACCCTGTATATACATACATATATGCATTACATACTCGTAAGTCGGTCTCTTTGGTTGCACATTGATCTGCTCCCTCCCCACATCCATCCAGTTTTCGGGCGCTAGGTTTCATTTAACGCTTGTGCAACGAAAATTATATCGCAAATGTTATTTCAAATAACTGATGTGTATCGGAAAGCTGGAAAACGCATACGCACTTACAGATATCAGCTCAAGTATGTTGTACCAATGCATGTCGGAATATCTGTACCAGATACTCGTATGTACATACATGCAACAACAACATCAAATTACATTACTTTGTAGGTTTCTTTGTGCGTACATATGTATGTACGAGTACATGAGCAATCCAACAACAATGTGGGCATACGCGAAAGCAGACTCGTATCTTATAACAACATCTCTGGAAATGTCCCCTCAACGGCCGTTAAGATATCATCATACATTCCCGCATAAGTACGCATGCATGTAAGTACATTTTTATGGAGAGACACTTGGCACTTTACAATTCCATTTTGCTTCCATCAGGCATCCGGCGACACTGTTGTGCCATTTGAATCAATATTAATTACAATTTATCGATTGACTCAATTTAGCACATACTTGTGGGCACATACATACAAAGCTATTATTTTCCTCCATTGTCACATGTGTGCTTCAAAGGCACCCCTCACCGCCCGTTGATGGTGCAGCACTACCCACATTTCAACGCAATTATCCAATATGCGAGCGGTAAAAATCAATACTTCACACCGGAGCTCAATTGAATTTGTAATTTAATTTAAGAGTTTTATACCCTTTACCAACCCTCTCATAGCAAGGGAGGTAGGTACTCGTATATTTATAGTCAGCGCTTTCTGGACCAGGTCGAGACATTTAAGTGCTCAACGTCAATATTCGAGTTGTTTTTGAATGAAGGCTCACAAATGTGGAAATAAATGAACGAAAATTTCCTTAAGCGTGAAATGTTGAGTTGTTGTTGTCGATGGCGCGTCAATATTTCTTGATGTAGCTACTGATGTAGCTTCTTGATGTACGACGACGTGGGTCATAAATAAGTTTTGCGCACTAGAAAGCCAGGCTTAAGATATGCTGGTAAAAGTCCGATTTCAGTGCGCACAGACTTCATTTCAGCCAAGAAAGGAGGCGGGAATGGAAGAAAGAGTTAACAAACCTGTAACGCGCGAAATAAGGGGTGAAACGAAACACGCAGCAGATGGACGACTAGGCTTATAAAAGTCGTCGACACATGGAACAGACGAGGGTTCGACGAAGTCTATTTTTATATAACCCAAATGCTTTCGGGGCACGGGCATTTCCAGAAATACCTGTTCAAAATAGGGAAATGCGAACATCCCACCTGCATATTCGGGGATGCCGACGAAGATGACGCTGAACACACCTTCTTCCAAGAACAAGAATGTCGAACGCTGGAAAATGCAGTCGGTCACATAACAACAGAAAATGTAGTCGACAAAATGCTAAGTAGCGAGGAAACGCCAGAGATCGTCAGTGGTTCTGCGGAAAGAAATCTAAGCGGAACATGGACGCCGGCAGCTAGGTATAGACCTTTGTAATGAGGAAGTTGGAGCACCACTCCGAAGGAATGCGAAATCGGTTCCAGCTTTGCTGATGCATTAGGCAAAACTCAAAAAAATATGTCATTCCACCGTGAAAAATCACATATGTATTTCCTTTTTCACTTCGCTCGGGAGCATAGGGACTTGCCAAGACTCTTTCATCGTACACGGTTCTTTGCTGTTGTTTTTGCGCCGTTCCATTTGATCTGGGCATGAGCTAGCTCGCGCAACATCGACATTCTTCAAGTATTCTTTGGTTCGAAACCTACTAGATTATTTTTTCATTAATATGGAAGCCATTCTACCAATGCAATATACATAAATTAGATAGAAGAGTTTAATACCTTCTTCTTAATTGGCGCGATAACCGCTTACGCGATTTTGGCCGAGTTTAACAAAGCGCGCCAGTCGTTTCTTTCTCATGCTAACCGGTGCCAGTTGGACACACCAGAAGGACTTGGCCTTCTCCACCTGATCTTTCCAACGCAGAGGAGGCCTTTCTCTGCATCTGCTACCGCATCGAATACTTTCAGAGCCTGAGCGTTTGTATCCATTCGGACGACATGACCCAGCAAGCGTAGCCGCTAGATCTTTATTCGCTGCGCTATGTCTATGTCGTCGTACAGCTCATACAGCTCATCGTTCCATCGTCTGCGATACTCGTCGTCACCAACGTGCAAAGATCAAAAAATCTTCCACAGAATCTTTCTCTCAAACAGTCCAAGGGACACCTCATCGGATATTGTCATTGTCCAAGCTTCTGTGCCATACACAATGATGAGAGCCTTATAAAGTGTGAGTTTTGTGTGTCGAGAACGGACTTTATTACTCAATTGCCTACTTAGACCAAAGTATCACTTCTTAGCTAGAGAGATTCTCCGTTGGACTTCGAAGCTGACATTGTTATCGGCGCTAATGCTGGTTCCTAAATAAACGAAGTCTCTTACAACCTCGAAATCATAACTGTCAACAATGGCGTGGGTCCCGAAACGCGAGTGCGCGGACTGTTTGTTTGATGACAGGAGGTACTTCGTTTTGTCCTCGTTCACCACCAGACCCATTCGATTTGCCTCTTTATCCAGTTTGGAGAAGGCAGAACTATAGAGTTCAATATACGTTGTATAAATTGCGCTGGCCCAAAGATCGCCCTAGTTATATAGGACAGATTGATTGGACGGCAAAGACTTGAAGATAGAAGAATCTACTTTCGGTTCTCTTTGTGTTCTCTTTTAAATTCCAATATATATACATTGCGGTGAGGTATTGAGTTTAATTAAACTTCAAACAAAATACCATGCTTTAAGGCAGGTTCGTTTGTTTGTAGATCAACGGTAAACCCTATGATCAGAAACTACCGGGAATGTTTAAATAAAACAAAACAGAGTTAATTTCCAGGCAAATTTATTTTACCTCCTTCAAAATATGACCCGTCTGAGGCAACACACATGTGCCAACGTTTAATCCAGTCCTCCATGCACCCCTGGTAGGCCGACGAAGGGATGGCCTTCAGCTCCTTTGTCGCATTCTCTTTGATCTCCTCTATGGACTGAAATCTCCTCCTTCAACTTGAGAAACAAAAAGAAGTCGCACGGGGCCATATCAGGTGAATACGGTGCTTGCACGATGGATGCACGACTTGGTGTTTGGTCAAATAATCCAGCACAATTTGGGATCGCTGCGATGGCGCGTTATCATCATGCAAAATGCAAGAATTGTTTGCCCTCATTTCCGGCGGTTTACGACGTACAGCATCTTCCAAACGCTTCAAAACGGATAAATAAGATTCTTTATTGCCTGTCTGGCCCGATGAAAGGTACTCATGGCAATCGAAGAAAACAGTCAACGTCACCTTCTTTTTACTTTTTGATCATAAGGTACAACTAACTTTGCGTTCAATGAAGTAATGCAACAACAACTAACCTATTCTAGACTTCAGACCAAGTTTATAAAATTTTAAGGCACAATTATATGCAATATTTAACTAAATACTCAAAACAAAGTTTGGTTGGTTGGTTAAAGTAGTGATTCTTCCAGCGATATTGCCCTTAAAAGAGAAATATGTGATTAGTAGCCTACAGGCTTCCCCAATTGCCAGTACTTCCGCCTGGAAGACACTGCTGGTATTAGGGAAACGCACAGATTTCTCAATTTTAAGTCTGTGAGAATATATACCAGATCCAGCACCGCAGCCCATTTCACTGCCATCCATATAGACTGTAGTGTCGAAGTTGTTTAGAGAGAATCCCTTATTCCACTCCTTCTTAGATGAAAAGAGAGTGGCAAAATTTCTATTGAATGTTACCGTCGGGACGATGTAGTCAGTTCTCACCGAGATTGACTGAGTTTGTCGCAATAATAGACAAGCGTGACCATAAGTTTTTTATTTCCAGCGACCCGCTTCATTTAACCTAAATGCACTCATGGTTGCCGTCTTCTTAATATGTAGGTCAGTAGGAATAACGTGTGTCAGTGCATTGAAAGCCTCGCTAGGTCATGATGTGATTGCTCCGACCGTTATTGCACAGGCTGATCTTTGTATTCTGCCGAGTAGTTTGGTATTGTACTCTCCTAAGAGCCTTCCACCAAACTACCGAAAAACAAAGTTTAGTATATTAATTTTTTTTTTGTTCACATAATTTAAGTGTATAAGTATTGGGTGCCCGGACCAGGCACATTAATGTAATTTGGTCACTGCAGCAACACCATTTGGGCATCAGCTGGATAACACACTGTAACGCACTATCTTAACACAAAATCGACGATTTGTACGTATAATTCGATATTCGTTTTATCAGCCGCCTCGCACCTGGTATTTGGCTCATTTACACCAATGGCCGATTCGCCCGTCGTACGCCAAAGCCAGAAGCTGTCAACTGAGACTGGCATATGAATGAAATGTTATTTCATGAAAACTTAGTATTCCAATAAAACCAAAATACGTTTAGAGTTTAGCAAATTAGAAAAGAAAGAAATTTAGTTCATCTGATTTTTAT